>JALPQD010000012.1:7709883-8909883 GCA_023101885.1 Typhlomys cinereus
TCTCTTCCTCATTTCCTCATTCTTGCATTGCCCTTCCTGGGACTATCTTTCCTGTCTTTCTCTTAGGGTCTGCTTCTGGGGGAACCGCGAATGAAACATGCACTGTCTGTGGGAATCTCAAATGTGCTTTGCCTGTCTTTTGCAAAGTGAATATTTGTCATTGGGGGAGAATCTTTTTATATGAGGATAGTCAAGTTATAGGACACCTAAAAACTATGTTCATAATTACCTTTGTGCTGTGACCTAATATACTTCAAGCTGAATGACAAGTAGATCTATTTCTTACTAAAAACCCAGAGTGCCCTTCATCTGTTTGATTTGGCTATCCAAATAATCCAAGTTCTTCCCTTCAGCATACATCTCAATCCTCTGCAAGGCTCGTCATGTCTCAGCTTAGTGTTTTCTATCGCCAGAGACTCTGAGACTGAAGGACTAAGTAGGAACTTGGCTTTTACATTTCTAGCAAGTTCCTAGTTGGTGTTCTTATTTGCTGGTCTAGGTTCTACACTGTGCTTGTTTTGAGTATGTTTTCCATAAAACCTCTTGAGACCCAGAATCTAGTGTATTCTTGTCCTTGTGTTCTTGAGACAAGGTCTCTTATTGTTTTCTATTTCTTACAGTAGGCTAAGTTGCCCATGGGCTTTCAAGGAATAAAAGATTGTCTTGTCTCTGCCTTCCATCTTGCCATAGGAGTACTGGGCTAATAGACATGTGCTGCTATGGCTGGTTGTACAAGGGTTCTGGAGATTCAAACCCAAGCAAGTACTTTTCCTAGTAAACCATCTCCCTAGCCTATAAACCTGCTATTCTGACACAGAGATTAAGCATTAATTGCCATCTTTTAAAAATCAAATCTACTGACTTTAATTAGTTACTGTACTTCATGGTTCAAAAATTGAAGCATTTAAAGAAGTGGGTGAATTCATACCTCACATGAAAAGATGCATTGATCTTAACCTAAAAGCAAGCATCATACTTAACAGAGAAACACCAGGTTTGAATCCCTACACAGGTACGGCCTCCCTTCTGGCTCCCCACCTGAAGCCCTGTTTCCACTTTAAGATTCTGACTTGACTAAGCAGCCCTTGGACCATTTCTCTCATTTCTCTTATTTCTCCTCATTATCTTTATTGTCCTTGTTTTCTGGGGGAGTCAACAGAAGTTTCTAACTAGCAACCTAGACCGTAAACTGAATTTTAAAGAGTTGAGGTTCTCAATATATTGAAGAGATGGCTGAAGAGATGGGGTTCTCCTTCCCTGGCGTGTTATCCCTGGCCAAAGTAAAGGCCTGCTGTGAACAAGTCCAGGGAAAGTTCTTGGAGCATCTAGAAATGCATGTGGGCACCCAGGCTCTTAAATCAACAGGGGTGGGGGGACTGGCTTTCCCACTGCCTGGAATGCCTCACTGTCACTAATGCTGATTGGTCACCCTGGCAACGCAGAGATGCCAGAAACCTGGCTTGGTGCTTCCATCTCTCACTTTTCAGGGTTTGTTGTCCCCTCTCTCTTCCTTGAGAGGGGAAGGGGAGATTTATGGTTGCTCACAATGACCCTGTGCTCATTCACAATCCACTGAGAACACATATCCTAGTTCTAATACTTAAAAAGTAAAAATCCAGTGCACCTGTTGAGGAGATTCGTGATTTGCTGGTGATTTATTACTTTTATTTTTTCCTCTTTATTCAGGATACTGCCTTTGTTTTATTATGTTTACTATGTTTTTAATTACTTCAGGGACTTATTTGGTACCTAATTATCTGTATGACAGGAAATTAAGCTTCTATTTGTCTACAGGCATCAGTAACCTTGCCCCAACTTCCTGCTTCTTCCTTTTCTTTTTCTTCTTTTGGGTTCAAAATGATGACATGAGTTGCAAATTTGAACCAATGTGAATTTGATATGGCACATTTAGGTTATTGGTTATAAAATGTTCTTTAAATGCTTGAAATATTTGAGATTTCTGTCCTTTTGTTAATTGGCACTATGATTCATCATAATGTCATAGCTGTCTCTTCTGCCATAAGGGGCAGGCAGGTGTGAGATCGCTCAAGTCAGACGTCTCAGGTTAAATCCTGCATTGCTACTGAGGAGAAACAAAATCTTGCTTCACTACTCGGCCTTCCAATGTTTTCATGTACCTTTAAAATGGGGATAGAGTTAAGATCACACAGAATTGTTTAGAATTAAGTAATGTATATAATACATTATGATAATATATATGTACAGTACTCTGATGTCTAGTGTAGCAGTACTTGCTGTGTACTGTGTATTGTTAATGTTGCAAGGATTTTATGTCCAGGTTCTTGGGTTCTGGAGTCAAAGATTGAAACCAGAACACATGTAGAGGATTAAGTCCAAGTTTATTTACAGGAGAGAAACAACAGAACTTATGGACATAGAGTCCATGAGGAGCAATTGAACTAAAAGGAATTCACAAACTCCATGTCTGGAGTCCTCGAGGGGCAAGGGAGTGGGCAAAGAATTCGTAGACATGGAGTCCTTTTGGGGCAAGGGTGTCAAAGATGGTTGACAGGGTCAGGGGTATTTGTAGACTTGGACAAGCCTGGGAAAAGAGGTTTTCCCTCACTGATGGGTTCTAGTTTCTATGAACCTGATTAGCCTGTAATGAGTCCCAGCTCAGCAGGCAAGCCAGACCTCTTGGCTGAGCTGAGGAATTTAGTTCATCTACATCTGAGGAGCTCCTCTTCACCTACAGTTCATATCCATATCCCTCCACAAGCAAAACATTGGGGAAGTTGGCATCTTATTTCAGTGGGGGTTTAGCACCATCTTCTGTATAGGGAGACCTTCAAGGCTTTCCCACAGCTTTTCTACTCAGTCTTATTCTAAGCTACCTAAAATAAATTTTTCTCTCTCATTAGGAGAGAACAAGACTTACAGATACTTGCTGCTTTTTTGGTGTTTGTGTATGTGTGTGTGTGTGTGTGTGGTGTGTGTGCATACACAATTGGGCACTTGGGTGTGTATACCTATGGAAGCCCAAGGATAATCATCCTGAATTGCACTATCTCCTTATTGTTTTGTTCTGGCATTTCCTATGCTCTGGCTACCAAGGTCAGAATTTCAGGTCATAGTCATTTCTGTTCAACATTTTCACTTGGAATCTGGGGTTCAATCTCACGTCCATTTGGTTGCATGGTAAAGACTTAAACCCCTGAACTACTCTCTCCAGCCTCTTATTATTGTTTCTACTGACAGACATCTGACATCTTTTCAGATCAAAGATAAGCATTATGAGCAAGTGCATGATTCTGCAACTACTAAAATCTGCAGTCATGGGGTCAGCCCTTGAAATTAGTCAGGAAGACATCAACAAACAGATTGTCCTATGCTTTGGGATCTAATTGTGTTCACTGCTGGCTCCCCAGAGCATCGCTATTACTGCTCCTCCAGCAGCTATGCATCAGGTAGGTAGTATCACACTGCCCAGAAAATCCTCTATGCTTCATTTAGATTTCCATAGCAAGGCTGAAAATATGCTTTATTTAGAGCTTTTGTCTCCATTATTTGAAATCTCAGAAATAAAATAGGTTGGAATGCTGAGGGATGATGAAAATATCCAAATATTCTACTAGACTGAGGTTGATTTCTTGATTTCAGAAAGCTTTCTCTCTTTGTCAATGTTTGTCAAATGGGTTTGTGTCTTTTCCAGTAAGAAGCAAATATTAAATTGGTACACTTCAATCTCTGTGGTTCATCCCACGTTCCCCCCTTAACCCCTGAGCTAAATCTACTGATCTGAGTGACATATCTGCAAGAAGGTAATCTGGCAGCAGCAAGAGAGACACAATCACACATAAACCAGCCCAGGCAGTGATGATAATTGCAGTGTGGCAGTCCCTGGTACCCTAGGAGTAATTACTCTGACATTCTTTATCATTGTGTGCTGGATGTGATATGAAGCAATTATCTAGTTGCTTTTTTGGAATATTGATGCCTGGGCTGTCTCTGCAAGCTCTCCTCACCTCATGCTGTGACCCTGCAGGACTTCATTCTCACACCTTGAGTCACTCACACAGATTGATAAGAGCTCTGGCTTAATCTTCCCTTTCTTAGGATGAGACTCTGGTGTTTATCCGTGTTATGAGGGAGAAGTACTGATAACATGAGATACTGCCATTTTCTTTTTCCGCTTGCAAAATTTGATTTGTTTATTGAATTCCCTAGTGCCTGGTCCCCTACTGCAAATTTTGGCATAATGGCATTTTCAACTAATTGTAAGTTACCCTCATAACAGAGGCAACCATTATTGCTTTTCCTTATAATTGCTTACAATCGTCCCTATGTTCATAAGAAGCACATCTTGTAGCCCTATTTTAATAGTAATCTAAGGAATATGGAATAAGATTCATTAAGACCACATGCTTCAGATCTCTGCTCACTCTGCTTGTCTAATGTCTGCAAGCATGGAAATTTACCCTCCAAAAGGTGGTGTATTTTCCTAACTTAAAATTGGCATTGTGTCAGTATTTCACTTTCATCTCAATGGCTATTCTTCTCATTGTTTTCTGTTTTCATTTTTTTTTCTGATACCAGACTTTTGTTTGGAGCGTGGATCAGCACCCCCACGTTTTCAGCCTTTCATATCTTGTCAATTTGTTTGTGTCATATGGAATGGGAGACATCTGGCATCTTTCAAAAAGGCTAGAGGAAGCCTCCTTCTGATGTACTGTATGTCTGGCCCTACTTTGCCCTTTTGTATGAAGTCTACAGGAAAGTAAGTGCAGGGTAGAAACACACAGAAGAATCATGGCCAAACCATGGCCCAGCTGCGGCATTGTGATGCACAATACACACAGCTATCCATGGGTCCTTTTGCAGATCAGTGCTACCATGCCTGAGAAGGAGCTTCAGGAGAGCAGTTTTGAACAGTGTCACGTGCATAGACATTTGAACATGGGCTGCCCTGATCCCCACCTGCAGTGAGATGCTGCCTCCCGCATGGCTTCCACACCCTGCATCTTTCTTTCTTTGTTGGTAAGCAGCTGATCACAGAAGGAAATTTCTAAGCAGAGTCAGCCTCTGTAAAGTAGAGGCTGCTGCAGAGTTCCCTCTCTTTCATTTGCCTACCTCTATACCTACATGTATGACTATTAAAACAAGTGTGGAGCCTTTGTACTCCTGATTCCCTGACTTTGGGCTGTCCCCATGAGAGAAATGTCTGACGTAATGTATTGTTCGGTTTCCTTTGCTCAATAATCCGAAAGCAGGTGTTTTTATATATGTGATGTCACTTAATTGGATGTATTCCCATTTATTTTGTTTTATAGTGTTCCATACATGAATACACATGGATATTATGATATTTTCATTCCTTAATCCCCAATTCTACCTGCCTTTTTTTTCCCCTTCATAACCCTTCATCTCCATGCCAGACTCTGTCCTATTTTCAAGTCTTTTCACTTGGGCAGTCCACTGTGTTTCATCTGGTATGTCTTTGATGACTTACGCCTGACATGATTCATACTCCAGCAAGTATCATAGGCCAGCGAGTATACCATTGAGCAAAGCATTTTCCTTTTCTTCCCTATCAACACTGGTCTTCATCAGTCACTCAGGGAGGCATGGAGATTCTTGAGATCTTTGCCCTTCCACGGTGAGATTAATAGGACTAGTCCCATGCAGTTCTTGTGAAAGTATGGATATCAGCCTCATTATGTCCAGGAGGTCCACCACTGGTCCATTTCAAGCTCTTACAATTTTACTTCCTCCTCATCTGTGATGTCCCTAAGTCTTAGGATAGGAGGGGAGGAATGGCTTAGTTATCCTGTTTAGGGCCAAGTAGTTCACATTTATTTATTTTTTACAATTTGTCCAGCTGTCTTTTTCTGTAGTAAACACCTTCTGTAGAAGAAGGCTTAGAAGTTGAGAACTACGTGCCCCTTCCATCTGTATGTATAATGACAGGTATTTGAAAGGAAGTTTGATGTAGTATCTTCAAAGCTAAACATTAATAACTTGTACTTCCCCTGGAACCTATGTCCTTCACTTCCATAGGTTCTTGTTCTAGTTTATAGTCATAGGAATGTGTTCCTTGCTAACAAGCAGATTTTAAATCCAGTCAGAAGGTTGATGGTTGCTTCCTTGTTATTCTTGCCATTATTATACAGTGGCCAGTTCTCAGCATGCTGATTGTAGTTTCAACTTTCAGCCTTCACATGTTGATGTGACCTTTGATTGTTTTTCCCCCAGTAGCATCCATACTTCTCTTTAGTGTTATATAAACTATCCAGCAAGGAGGATGCTTCCAAACCTGTTTCAGTTGGTATTTTCAGTCCATGTCCTGTGATCCACGTATGTTGCATATTCAGTAATAGAATCTTGCCCTAAGTTTCTGGAGGGTCATCAAGAGCAACAACAAAAGCCTAGACTGTTTTTGACATGAGGGCTTTTGAAATCTCTCTGACCAACAACTTATCAGGAAGTACCACATACCTGTTATTTGTAGGAAGGATGCTATCACTAAAGTTCACTATTTATTTCTGTTTTATCACGGTCATACTTTGGAATTGTCTTTGTTCCATTCAAAATACTACTCCATTTTCTCAAGTGTTGCTTTTGAAGTCCAATGAATGATTCACATTCTACTCTCACCTTTGTCTTTAATATTTCTTTCATATACCTCTTTTTCTCTGTTTAATACAGTCTGAGGTAGTTCCCAAATCTGTTACCTAGATTGTGAACTTATTTTTCTATAGTATTTCCCTGCTTTGTCATATCCTCTGTGTTCTCATTTTTCAGTCATTGCATAACTAAATGTTGACCTAATTTATCTTGGTTTGTATTGATTACCTCATCCACACATCCAGAAGAGCTGGGATCTCAGACCTGTGCCATCAGGACTGGCCTCTTCATTTCTTATATTTGACTTCAATATTTGGTCCTTCCAAATTTTGTAATTTTCTTTTGGGCAGTATATGTTATTCAATCCCTTGCTTTTGTAAAGATGAAATTTTGGACTACAAGATCCCAAGGGGAAGTGAAGCTGATTTTCCAGAAAATTATAGGACAAATGTGAGCCTAAATCAGGTGATACACGATGAGTACACTGTCACATTCTTCCCTAGAATTCAGTAGATACCCTTCCACAATTCATGAACCTACCAGAATAAAACCTTTTGATTTTCCCTGGATTGCATACTTTTAGAATAGTTTTGACTCACATCTACATTTTTCTTTTGTCTCTCTAATGCTGTCAAAAAAGGAAGAATGAAAAAGACAGTTGCTATCCATTCTCTTGCGAAGATCTGAAAATGTTCCATTCCATTGTCTCAATGGACTCATCCTTTTCTTCTGGTGTTTGGTCCTTTTACAAGCCATAAGCACATCATGACATCACATTTAAGATAATTGTAGCATATACTAAGGACACTTCTGATGCACTACAAGGAGTCCTAAATGACAGTACATTTCTGCTATCTGATCAAACTGTCTTCAGATATGATTTATTATTAGGGTTGATTATCAAACAAACTTTCCAAAAGTCACAATTATTATACTATATTATGTTTAATGAGATAGGCCAGTCACAAACCGATAGAAAATGCATGATTCCACATATATGAGGAATAGAATAATCAACCTCATAGAAACAGAGACAAGAAGGAAGAATAGAGAGAGGAGGAAGATATGGCTTAAAGAGCATAGAACTTTAGTTTTGCTGGATGAAATGTTCTGGAGATGCATAGAGTAAGCATAGATGTGAGCTTAATGTTTCTAAGACACAGTAGGGATGGTGAATTTATGTTACATGTATTTTGTTACAGTTAAAAATTTTATCTTGCAGTTGATAGAGGAAATAAATTTCAGTAGCCTTTTCCAAACACAATTTATAGAGCTTGAAAAAAACTTCTTAGAAGGTAATTTAGCAGTGTCTTATGAGTCTTAGGGATAACTGTACCTTCTTGCTGTGCCTAAAAAAATATAGGGATGAGGCTGAGAGATCATTTCAGTTTGCTCACTATTTATGATGCAAAACACATAAATTTTTAATCTAAGTACTCAACCAGTGGAATAGTTAAATTAACATTGGTACTTCCACAGGAAGGAAGATGGAACCATCAAAAACTCATTTCTAGCTATCGTTAATGATGTGAGTAATATTTAAATTACAAGAAAAACTGGATGCATAACTATGAATTAAGTATGATTTCAATGCAAATAGAAATTAGCATGGAAAGAAAAACATTAAAACACATGAAGTGATTATCTGTTCACACTGGGACTTTGTGTGATGTGTGCCCAAGTGTTTTAGAGACCATTACTTGGCACTATAATTGATACAATGGCTATAAGTAAGTCATTTGGGAACCAAAGAACATCACAGAAGAGAATGTACAAAGAATGTAAAGGTCTGGAGCTTCTTGACATAGACCCCAACTCTTAGTTTCTTTTACCAACAGCAACATAATCCAAATGAGGAAGAATTAGAAAGTCTAATTTTTCTCTAGCTGGATATGGTTTTCATCATGCTGGCCTGCAGCTGGGTCCACTCTGCAGAGAGGGACCCTCTCATGGCCTCAGAAGAGAATACCTCACCTAAAAGCCCCACAGAATGTGCTGTTGAGAATGCCTTCTGCTGCTGGAGGCATTAATGCTCTGGTTTTCCAACTTCCACAGTGTCCAATAAACAGCTAGAATACAGCTAGGTGAAATGAAAGACTATTCCAGATTTTTTTTGCACTTGGCAACCTCCTCAAGAATTGATTGAGAGATCCCTGATCTTCCTTAGGTGCACATTGAGGCATTGATTAAAATGTGCTGGACCTGTTCAATATTTTCCATACCAAGTCATTTATAACATATACTGTTTGGGAGAGCTAGCATCTTTCAAGAGCTAATTTAAATTATAAGTGCTCTTGAAAGTCATGACTGGAAGTGACTCTCTTACAGTGATTTGCAGCAGACTTTCAAAGAAGGACTTTTAAGTGGTTTGGTTCATTTTATACTCATTCTAGGTACAAAAAAGAGCCCAGGCATAAAATGGGAGAAATCAAAATGCCAAAGCACTCCTACTTATTAAAACCACCAAATATACATCCTGCCATTAAGACTCCCAACACTGGCTTGAGGTCCACAGACTCAACATAGTACTGCAAATCTTACCAGAACAATAGGACTTTTAAAAAATGTACAGTAGCACACAATATTACATTGCATTATGAAATTTTCAGACGAAATTTGTTTGTGTTTATTCTACCTCCTCCTCTTCTCCCATTCTCCTGACCCACATTGTACCCCTCCAATTACCCCCATTGCTTCCTTTTTACTTTCATGTTAGTTGTATCCTGTGACCTTGGCCCCCTTCCATAGTACCTCTTTTTTCTCTTTTCATGGTCTCTTTTCCAGTTTCATTTCCTATGTGTACAGTCACAAAGTATAGCTCTGAAAATTTCAATCTGAATGTGAATGAGATCACATGACGTTTGTCTTTCTGAGTCTCACAAAATTCCCTTAGTAGATTTATTAGATTCATCATTTTCTTACAACATTCATGCTTTCATCTTCCCCTTGTGAATCAAATAAAGTACTGTTGTACATGTGTATCACCTTTTTACTATCCATCTGTTGATGGACATCAAAGATGGTTCCACTTTGTTGCTATTGTGAACAATATAATAGTAAATATAGATGAATTGTGGGTCTCTTTGATAGATATGGAGTCCTTTGTTTAAGTGCCAAGAGTGGTATAGCCAATTAGTTCAATTTTTAGCTTTTTTAGAAAACTCCATATTGATTTACATACTGATTATATTAGTTCACACTCCCACCAGCAATAGATAAACATTCCTCTTTTCCCACAGCCTCCTCAGCATATGGTGTCCTCTTTTCTGACTAGGGTAAGTTGAAATCTCAAACAGCAGCTATAATTTGCATTTTTCGGATGGTTCAGGATGTTGAACATTTTAAAGTGCTTGTTGACTAACAGTTTTTTCTTCTCTTGAGAACAGTTTATTCATTTCTTTAGCCCATGTGTTGGTTGGCAGATTTACTTGTTTTTATACTGTTCAATTTTTGTAGTTCTTTATATAGTCTAGATATTAATCCCTGTCCTGAGTTCAGATGGCAAAAATTTTCTCCTACTCCTAGGCTTTCTGTTTACTCTGCTGATGGATATCTGTGCTGAGAAGAAAGTTTTTAATTTCAGTTAGTCCAGTAATAGAATATTAAATGTGGATCCCTTTCTCAGTGTTGGCTAAGGCACAAAACAATGCATGTTCTATTCCTTGGAGATCACTCTAAAAAACTTTCAAGTAACTAAATATGAGCTTTTAGAGGACTCTTGAGACCCTTCTTCTGTTAGTCATGAAAGGGTGATGAAAGTCTTTTGGACACACTTTTTGAAGATACCTGCTAACACATGATGGATTTCATCCTTCATCTGTGGTAGAAATGACAGAAATGCTTACCTCTCACCTTAAGTCTAGTAACAAAAGTTTTCATAAAATCATTCCAAGAATCAAAAACATGCCTCAAAGTTTGATAATATAAGTACTCACATTTAAATAACGTACAAGTTTAGAAATGGTTTGACAGCTTTCAAAGTGGAACAAAGGGTAAGTCGCTGCTGTTAAGACTGGGTTTATAGCAGTCATAGGATGTAAGAGTAGCTTGTACATACCAGAAACCTGAAGAAGCCCTGGTATAGAATTGTCCTGGATTTTTGTCCTTTAGGGTCATGCAGAAGTGTAAACACAGCTCCATCTAAGAGCATCTAATGATATTTTTTGGATTTCTTGGTTAGTAGCAGGCAGGGATGATACCCTCAGAAGCTAAGTCACTGTAAAAGGCTTCTGGAAAGGGATGCTTTTCGATGAGTACATATAGTTAGGAGCTTCAAAAAAATCCCCCCAAATAATTAAATTTCTAGAATTCGAAGTATTCTCTCTGACCTCAGCTTTGTCCCCTCTGTTCAACCACAAGGCTTCAGAAACAAAAGTCAGCAGGAAAAGAAGTAAAGGGGAAGAGTACTTGCTCTTATTTCCCCAGCTTCCCACCCAAGGCAGAGTAGAGAGCTTGTGACTTCAAAATATGTTTGATGTTTGCATCGTTGTGTAGTAATTAGACTTCTAAGTGCTATTTAAGTATGTTGCAGCTAAAGCATTCCAGTATTTTTCAAATATTTTGTTTGTTAAACATGACTAGTGAAGTCATGAATGTCTCCAAATTTCTTTAAGGCTCAGCCAAGAGTATCCTCTAAATATTTTCCAGAGGGTGATAGGAGACAAACCCCAAGTTGTTACCCATAAGCTGTACCTGTTCAATGTGGTATAGCTGACAATCCTGTCAAATGCACTGCATATATCATTGACAAAGGAGAATCCCCCTGAAGAATATTGGTAGTATAATCTATGGAAGGTAAGGTTCCAGAGTTTCCAAGAGATGCCACATTCTCATAAAAGAATGGGTGGGTAAGGAAGTTCACATAAGGGATCATCTCAGTGGTAAGTGTCCTTCTTCCCACAAAAAGCATCAGACAAAAGGCGTTTCCTATGCTGACAAGAATGAAGGTTTGAAGCTAATGTATTTTGCTGTGCTTGCCAGACCTATCCTGTCATAAACTTTCTCTCTCGCTTTCTCTCTGACACACACACACACACACACACACACACACACACACACACACCAAAACAACAACAAAAAGCAAAAATAAAAATGTGGTAGTACAGCACAAATATTAATTAATATGGGGAAGAGCCAAGTGATATTCATTAGGTTGTTTGAAATTAGAATTTCACTAGGTGTCATGTAATTTACATGCCACTTTCAGTGACTCTTCACTCTCTCTTGCTTATTAGGATTTCTTTTAAACCATGACGTTTTCACAAATATGGAGCTATTGCTACAATGAGCCTATAAAATTTGAAACTTTGTATACATTGTCTGAAACTATCCAATAAAGTTGTGGTCTCTGATTCCTTTAGTCTTTACTCTTACATGAAGCAGGAGTTAAAGCTGAAAGACCCATTCTGGGGTAATGACCTTGGAAAATTGTTAACAGTATACTCTTGGGCAAGACACTCATCTCTATGACGTCTCTGAATCATCAACCTTTAATTATAAATATCAAGCTTGTAATGAGCACGAAGTAAACTAATTGGGGAAAATTGACTTTCAAAACCATGAAAGTACTTATAAACACTATAATTCCAGACAGGAATATACGAACCATGTTTAAATTTCAAAATTTTTCTTCGTTCTATTTGGTTTGCATAGAAAAATCGCATGAAAAGTGCTTTTTCAAGTGGCATACAGCTACACATTGCCTAACCGCCTGGTGATCTCAAGTTTACATAGGATATTAAAGCTAACTTCAGCTCGCCAACAAATGCCTTCCCACTGAAGACTTTTCTAGATTACTCGTCAGGCTTTCCCAGTATTTCTGCCCCTCCCTTTGGCTGCCAACTCTGAGGCAGTTTATGCTGGTAGAGTGCTTGCCTAGCATGCACTGTGCACTGGATTCTATCCACTCCACTTCATAAATTGGGCATGATGGTGCATGCCATTAATTCCAACACTGAGGCAGTGGAGACAGGAAGATCTGAAGTTTAAACTGATCCTCAGATACAAAACGAGTTCCAGGCCAACCTGGGCTACATGAAACCCTGTCTCAGAAAAAAAAAAAAAATGAAAGAAAGAGAAGATGAAATGAGGAAGAGTTGCACTCAGATCTTGACACTCAACACATGACATTCATAAAATATCACATGTCATCAACACTGTGCAGGTGGCAAATGGAAATTACTTCTAGGAATATTGTGACTTTTCATGATCTTTAGACCAGAGTAGCCTGGGCTACTGGATAAAGGCTAGTGCTCCCATCCAGTGGGCCAAGATCCCTTGGGATTGATTCCAGAAGTCCTTTGATATTTGTTTTAGCACTCATTCCCCAATTGTTTTTTTTTTAATTTCTGCAAGATTATTCCTTTTAAATTCATTAGCTTCTATTATTGGTTATGTTATTCCAGCTAACAGCATCTGATATGAATTTTGCATTGTTACTTCGAATCATTTTCTTACAGTATTCATCAAAAGCTACTTGCAAAACCCAAGAAGAAAAGCCTTTAATTTCTAATCCTGCACAGACATCCATTTTCTTCCTCTAGGCATTTTTTTTAAATGACAAAGGGACTTCCTAGAGAGCATCAGGAAATCTACCAACCAAAACATAGTCACATAATGTCCAACATACTGAGAAATTGTCTTACAGAAAGACCTTTGGTGAAGGACCTCAGGAGGAAGGTAAAGGCATTGGAAGAAAAAGAAGCTCAGAGGAGACAAATGGGGCTTGATGAGCACTTGAGATGAATACTGCAGGCTAATGGGAGCAATCAGCAGGTTTGTGAGGAATATGCTGATATATACAGATAAAAAAGGCAGTGGCAGAGGAGAGCCTGCAGCTAAACACAGGAGGGCAGATAAGACTTCTAGAGAAGCCTTGACATTTGGACCTTCTCTTATGGTGCAGGTAGGCAGAAATTCAGAATTCGGGTTATTCTTTTTTGTTTTTTTGAGAATCTAATGAATTCCTTCAATTCGTCCAAAATGGCATCTCAGAACTGTAGTGCTCCAGACTAGAATCAGAGAGTTTATTAATTACCACAGGATGACAGAAAACGTGCCCTCAATAAGCTTGCAAACATTTGAATCAAGGTTAAAATACTTGGAGGTAACTTTTTTCAGGGCCCGTATATATTCAGTGATACCACTCACTCCCTCAGTCTTTCTGGGTGTCTCACAGTCAGCCCCCATCACTGGAAATGAGAACATCCACTGCACTAAGTTATGTGGGTTTTTTTTTTCTTTTCATGCCTCTTACAAGCTTCTCTGTGGATACTTCTTGTAAAGTCTGCATTTACGTCTCTCCTGAATAGTTAAAACATCTCTGCTTGAATAGAACATCACTTTATCCATTCAAAAGGGCATACACTCTGAGCAATCTTTGGTTGAACTGAGTAAAAGAAAGTTCCGCAAGTTCACACCTACATGTAAACACAAATAATCCAATTTCATATTTATAAAGATGGTAGTGAAAGTGTGATAATTTAGTTGTCTGTGAATTCTTATATACTTTTTCTCCTTGATTGAGAGTTATTCAAGGCCTGCTATTTTTTGATAGATGGTTATTTTACTTTCACTTTGTTGATTGGGACTGACTCTCCAGGTGGTAATGCTGTACTAAGAAATAGCCTAATCCTTAAACATGGAATATTCATCCTTTTACTTAAAGTAGGACCTGGTAAGCTAAGGAAGTTTGTTCAGAGACAAATCTCTATTCTAAATCTCTAGAGAAGGATAGGTATATGCCAAAATGCACTCCTTAGATCCCTTGTTAACAAATAAAGAACCCAATTTCTCCCTGGATGTTATCAGATAGGTCTATACACCCCAAATCTACAAGGATGACCTCAGCTACAGAGATTTAAAGTCATAGCTCCAGTTTCGGTGATGCTCATCTAAGGATGGATTACTTAGGGGACATGAAGGCCTAGCATCTTTGCTCTAACTCAGCATGACTCTAAATGACAAGGTTGACTTCAGAATTCCTGTAGCTTTCATCAGCCTCTTAGGAGACTCTTTCTCCCAGCTTGACCTGTTTTAGCCCTCTGCCCAGTGCTATTTATCCTTTTTTCATTCTAGGGTGTGATCTTAAGAACAAATTTCCTCATTATCTTTCCAGATGCAAATCAGACTTCTATAGTTACTATGTTCCAACATGGGCTAATGCATATGAACAGATCTAATGAGGCTTTGTTTTTTCTGCTCAGGACGTGAAGAATGTGCTAAATCACATTCTCTAAATTATTGTGTAACATTTTTATAGACAGTAGAAGTCTCTTGATGAAGAATGAGTTAGGTAAGAGAAGTAGATTCCAATATAAAATTTTCCATGTAAGAAGAACAAAAATCAGAACAATCAGAGGGTCAATGAATGCATAAAATGTTTGTTTCAATGGCTTTATTATTATTGGAACCTGCCGTTTCACTTCCTTAATAGAGGAAGTTTTTATTTCATTAACAGAGAAGTGCTTCTCCGTTCAACATTTATGAGTCATTATATACACATTTTAAAAATGTGTGTATATAAAGCTAGGGGAATTGTTCAGTTGGTAAAGTGTTCGATGTACAAGCACAAGGTCCTCAGTTCAATTTTCCTAAAGTTTCTTTAAAATGATGAGTATATAATGGTGCATGCTGGTAACCCCAGTGATGGTGGATTTGCAGACTAGTGGATCCCTGGGATTTTCTATCTCACCAGGCTACTTGTGGGATTCAATACAAACAAGCAACAATAATAACCACAAAACTGCAAAGGTGAGTTGACCCTAAGAAATGGCATCATAGTTGACCTCTGATATCCACTCAAATGAGAACCTCACGAACACCCACACACACATACACACATACACTGTATCTTAGAATATTTGGTCAGTGTTCTTTTAAAGAATTAAAGATTATTCAACCCTTGATTGTATTTCAGTCCAGTGACAGGATTGGTGGGTATAGAAAAATAAGGTGGAAGACTTTCTCCATATGGTTACTCTTAAAGCCCTTTGCAACCGAAACATGGTACAAATGACTAGATCAAATACATGTATTGCCTATTATAGTGACCTTCCTAACCTGGACACTTGGCAATACTTGTTAATTTTTAAATTCATATGTGAATTATCAATTCAAGACCTTGAGAAAAGTCATTCATGTATCACTGATTCAGGGCCTAAGGTGTATCCACTAAAGGCAGTTAAATATTTCATGACACAGAGGAACTATGAAACTTTTCAGTTTTGACTATTTCTGACAGCCAGTATATTCTACTTTGTAACACTATGTAACCTAAATCAACAAACTAGTAAGCATAAAATGAAAATAGAAAATGATTTAAGCAAGACTGTCCTCTGAGAGATGGTCATCAGTAAAAATGATTCACTCATAGATGTTAAAATGAAATGGCAGACTCCTTCAGTGAACTTTAGAACTTTGAGTTCTTATGCTTTTCTAGATACATAGTAGCATTAATTGCTTTAAAAGTTAATCCAACTTTCTACGTTTCTAGAGTTGTGCTTTGAACTACCTCATCACTATCAGTATTGGTCTTAAGTCTTTTTATTCTCAGTCTGATAAATATTTTATTTCTAACCCTAGTAATGTCTAGAGCTAGAAGGCAAATTTTTGTGATATCACGTTTACAAACTATCTTTTAGCATCCCATAACTTCTACTGAATTTTCAAGATTATGGTACTTCAAGTCCACTGGGGGACTTCTGTGACCAAACCCGAGAGCAACACAAAATTTCAGAGTGAATAACCTTAGTGCAGGTTTTAAGGGTTGAAAAGATTAGCTACTTTTGTTCCATTTTTTTCTCTTTCCTCTTTTTTTTCTCTCTCTCTCTGAGTTTTAAACTTGGCCATACCAAAAAAGTCAATTGAATTGATTGATTTGATATTTATTTTTGATTGATTGATAGAAAACAATACATATTTACCTTTTTAAGTTTGAGTCTTTGACAGCTATATACATATATACAATGGATTTAAGTCATTTTTTACCTCACATGACTAAATCTCATTTACTTTCTCCTTTCACTGAAAATCTTCCTGACTTACTTTAGCATGTGTGTGAGAGTGTGTGTGCATGTGTGTATACCCCACTGAATTTAATAAATGCCTGAATTAGTATGTGCTTGGATACTTGCCAGAACATGGACAACATTTAAATGGCTGAGCCACTAAAATAAATTGCTCCCTTTATTACAGACAGAATTTACCACCATTAGTCCCTCAGGGAAGAGCCCATTCCATGATAAGATACTGACAGACCCAATTTTGTACAGGTCTTGTGCAGCTAAGCAGAGCTACACTGAGTCCTTGGGTATAGCAGCTCTAGCATGTCCATAAGATAATGTTGGCTGACACCCCTCCCCTTCCTCTGTCTCTTTTATTCTCTGTCCTCATCCATGGTGCTCCTTGAACTCTGGAATATGATTAATATAGATGTCATTTCTAGGGTCAAGCTCTTCACAGTCATTTATTCTTTAGACTCTGATCAATTGTGATTCTCTGCATTAAATGTGTTCCAAAGTAAAAAGGAGTTCTTAGTCAAAGGCTGAAAGTTGTACGAATCTATGAATATAAAGAAAATTATTGAGAATCCACATACCAAAACAAAAGGTCTTCTTTATTCTACTTAGGACCTTCCTGAAGATTGGGCCTTAAATTTAATCAGAAAACAGATGGAGTTTCACCCCCATAACATTCATGCCTCTTAAACACCCATGGACACATGTTGCTATTGTAGCTTTCAGAACACACAGTTAGGTAAGATTGGTGATGATTTTTCTTTCCAAACAATTTGCCTAACACTTACTGGTACTATGAATGCTAGCCAAAAGAAAGGAATCTTCCAGGTTAGTTACAGCTTGATTTTTTTCATGTCCTGTGATTAATATGCATGGTGTCTTCTACAATAAGGTTTTATCATCAGATTCTGCTGGACAATCAAGAGACATGGCAGTTGGCTATATTATTAAGGAGGTCTCTGGTACCTTCTGAATTTTTAAATTGTAATTTTAAATATGCTTGCACTATAGCATATTTCTGCACAGCTATATTACACATCCTTATTCTCTTCTACCCTGTCCTCTACTCAATCCTCTCTTGCTCTTCTCCTCTTAAAACCCTCCATTCTCACTCCATTTTTACGTCCCTACCACCTATACTGCAGAGATACTTGCTCATTCCATGTTTGTTGCAACTATATTCACCATGTCAAGGAAATAATTGCCCATCTACTGCTTACCCTTGATGCCTACCTACTCATAAATGGATAAAGAAAATGTGAGACATATACCACAATGGAATATTCTTCACTATTAAGAAAAATCAAATTATGAAGTTTGCATGATAAATGGATAGAATTGGAAAATATACTAAATGAGGTAACCCAAATGCAGAAAGAAAAATACCACATGTTCTTTCTCCTATATGGATCTTATCTTTGAACCTTCATGTTTGTGTGTTTCAGTAGAAATACTAGAAGCTATAAAGGAGCCATTGAGGGAGAGTGAAGGAAAAGAAGCTTCCAAGAAAGGGAGGTAGAAGAATCCATGTACATCATCAAATAATGAAATCAATTCTGGTATTGAAAGTTACACTATATTACACACACACACACACACACACACACACACACACACACACACACACACCAGTGTTCCTGTAGTATGGACAGATTTGTTAGACTGGGATCCCTTCATCCAGAAGTAAAGTAACAATGGACTGAAGACCCCATGTGCCATGACAGTTGTGGACACCAGGAAAAAGTGTTGCCCATCTAATTAAGAAGTACCATCAAACTTGAGCATCAGCTCTCAGCATCATTATCAGCTTTCAAAGAAAGCCATGGTGTACCAAGAAAGGCAGAACTGAACCCAACATATGAGAGCATTGTTGGCAAAGTAGAATTTCTGAACCTTGGCTCCTCTGTGGGTTTCATTAACAAAACAGGGTGCAATCTTTATTCTAGGGGCTTCAATATTTCATTAACAATTGGATATTTATCCAATTGCATATTTATCATAATCTCAAAAGTAATGATGGAATTATTTCATAACACTTTTTGCAAGTATCTGACATTCTTGACTTGTAACATATTATACTAATTTGTAGACTTTTACTCTTTTCATGTGCCAACTCAAGTGTACATTTTGGAAACAGAACTATGCCCAGGTGCATTGTGGATGGAGTTTGACTGGCAAAGGCCTATTTTCCCCCTTTATTCTCATATGCTCCTTTAAGTGATATTTTTCCCCCTTACAAACTAAACTGCAACTGTTGAACGATTTTTCCCCTGCACTCATATGTCTTTTCGGACTCTTACAGAGTCTCTTAAATTGTTCCACTTCCTTCTTTTCTCATCTCCCTGCAAGGCAGCTTACATGTAGTCCATGACCCACTCTTTCTCATTTCCTTTGTACTTGGAGAAAATGTGCAGGGGCAGAAACTCATGAGTCCTTCCCTCTTTGAACATTCTTGACTCTGCTGTCTTGGGGCATCACTTTTTGTAATACAGATTTTTTTCATGTTTTCCCATAGTTATCCAAGAAAGATGCAAAATGTAAAGAGTATTGATTCACTATTTTTTTTCCCTATGGGGCATAGACTCTTTCAGAAGACTTCAGTTAGAAAAACAACTGTGTTTCTCAATGTGTCTGTTTCTCAATTCTGAATTAGGTAGAATGATATATGCCACTGGTTATTTACTAGCTAATAACAGGAATTCTATATGCTTTTATAAACTTTATAAATCCAGAAATACCAGTGTGAATGACGCCTTAAAAAACAATGGTTATAAGTTTTTCAAATGCTATAGATATAGATACATCTCGGTCTATAACTCATGGCACGCATATGTTAACTAGAACTTCCTGAAACATTTTTCATAGGCCCCACTAAAAGCAGCATTTACTCCATTTTGTTCTAGTCAGATTTTCTTAGTATCTTTCAAAAACTCTTAGATTCCTAGCTCTTTGTAAAAATACTTTTTTTTTATTTGGGAGAAAGAGAGATACAGAGTCAGAGAAACAGAAAGGTATGGACATGTCACAATGCACTTGTGAAAATCAGAGCACAGCTTTCTGAACTAAATTCTCTCCTTCCATTATGTGAGGCTCCAAGTGTCAAGCTCAAGCCACCAGGTTTGCATGGAAATGCCCTTCACATACTGAGTCATCTCTGTGGTCCTATTTAGTTCTTAAATTGAGCCAATCCTTAATTGTCTATTGGCATGTTGTATTGCCGAATCAATTTTGTATGTACCAACATGATCTGAATGTGTCACTTAATTTAACTTAGCAGACAATTATTAACCTCTCTTCTCCATCTCTGATTTTAATATCTTTAAAATACTTTTATCATTCTATTTGCTCTAGTGTAATTTCTTAGTTTCTTTGCCTCATCATCAGTATGAGCCTCTAAGAAGCAAAACCACTATAGCATATGTTCAGATAAATTCTTCACTGTCTCACTGTAGCTTCCTTAGCAAAAGTACATTAGGATTTGAGGGTCGTCATCCTGCCTTTTTTAGGGTACTCCAATCACCTCTGATTCAGACTCTGGATTTTTAATTTCTCACCCATGGAAGGCCTTTTTCAGCCCCCCCACCACCACATTCTCCCTATTTTCCACTACTGCTGCCCCTCAGCTTCTTCTGCCTTCACCTCCTTATTAACCATCTTTCAGAACCCAACATGGGTTTCAGTGTTCTATAGACCTAGGCTTCCTTTTCCTTGGACCACTCGAAACCTGATAAAAATTTCTCTGTATAACACTAGCCACATTAAACACACAGACTTTTGAGCAATGATATATAATTGAAACTTCATCTTAATACTCTTGGAATTAAGTCACAAATATATGCTCAATAAGCATTACCTGAATGCTTAACCCAGAAGACACTTTTAGACGAACAAGAAGATTACTGTTTTTCAAAACTGGAAAGCTAAGGCATAAGACAGTAAAGAACATATGATACTAAATGTTAATTCAGAAGCTTGGCTGAATCTGGAGCCCATTGCTTTCTGACACATTTTATTTTGAGTTATATAACTTGGCATATTCATGAGGAACACTTGTATAATTTGATTATATTAATTTCCCCTAATTAGGTTTATTTGGGAAAATTGCAGATGTTCTCTTTTCTTTTCTACTCATGGCAACCTTGAGGTTGACACCTTCCAGCCATTTGTCATGTCCTCAGCCTCTGCTCTGCTCTTGACGAGCCTCCACAATAGCTTGTTTGCAGTGCTAACAATCTCGTGTACTATGTTGATTAAAATATTGCTATAAGTCAAACTATTGATTATGATGCATCAGTTTGCATGGTATTATAAACATGCTACTGATTAAAATCAACACTCAGATATCAAATCAAAGAATTATCATATGAGGTAAGGAAAAAAATACTGGCATTTTGGTATGATTTAGCCATGCTTTGGCATATGATAACATAGAATCACATTTGTCTTTATAATACAAGTTATACTGGGTGATCATTCCTATACTGCTCCTGCTAGTCACAGTGTAGAACACTGCGATTTCCTAACTATGTGGTATATGAACTATGTATTGGCTGAAAATGCAAATTACATGAAGTAATGTCTTAGATTTATGTGTATGATTTTCCCAAATTTCTGATAACTTCCTAAATCTCATCCTTTGTTTACCATTGGCAAGTGATAAGAATTATTATACAAATATGTATTCCTTCCATGCTATCTCTTTATGAAGAGCACATTTTTGACATGGTTATCTTACGCATGGCTATGAGACATTATTTAACCATTGGAATGTTATCAGATCTTATTCAAATCCAGGCTGAAAATGACTTGGTCTCAGTCTCCTGAACTACAGCAGTGTGACAAGAAGACCTTTCTCTGAGTAGCTATTATCCTGTTCACTATTGGTCCTAATAGGAACACCTGTGGAAAGACCTGAGACAAACCTGGATCAAAGAACTAAATCTCGAGGTAATTTCCTAGAAATTACCTTGGCTTGAGGTAATTTCCTAGAAAACTCGAACCCTCAACACCAAACCTAGCTACTTGATGAAGGCAAGGATGGTCATGGTTACTTTTAAACCACTGATTTTTAAGCAGTCTGGCCTCAGATTACACAAAGCCTGTTATCTATGTCTACTGTACACACAGCTGACACACAGCTGGTCTTTGCCTCCTTCCCTTTGCTGCTGTAATAGGTTTGTTGAAATATAGTATGATCATAGATGCCTTTTCTTGTGCCCTTGAAGTTGATTTCATCAACCCCTTTTCTTTTTCATTCCTTTACCCAATTTACTGCTTAGGAAGTACTATTCTTTTTCACACTTCTCATATTTTTGCCTTCTTTTGCTGCTATGCACACTTCATATCCTCACCTCTATCCATTATGTATGTGCTGCTGACCATTCTAGACTCTTCTTTTTGATTTTCCCCATACCAAGTCTCTGTGTGACAGTGGCCCAACTGTATCCTACTCTTTCACTCACGTTATTTGTGATAGAAAGGCAGGCTAAAAAACCTGAAACATCCCCCTAGAGAACTCCACTGCTCTTTCTGGCTCCCGTGGTCCACTGACTACTAGCTTTCCATTGATGGAGCTTACTAACATTGCTACCTCCAAGCTGTTCTGTCTTTATGCAGAAGGAAGGGAAGAGAAAGAGGGAGAGGGATGAGGCAAATCAGGGAATGAACAGATATGGGAGTTTGTTAGTTACATTTTTGTTTTCTGAAGTGATAATTGGAGAAAACTAGGCATGAAGTATATCCATGGTATTAGAACTGGAAAACAAGTGCCTATTTATCTTGACAACATTTGAAAATGTGTGTGATTCCTCTCTGTTATCATATGGTAGTGTATTTGAATAAGCTGGTCCACACCCCCAGGCAATGATACCCAAAGACAGCTCAAGACAGCCATTCATATACTTTTGTTAATTTGGAATGTAGAGTTTAGTATTCAAATTGTCCCTATGAATACCTCACAGACCCCACCCAAGCTCTTGGAAGCATCAGCAAAATCCCAGGACTATATCTTGACAGAGTATGAGGGAATGAGGAAGGAATAGAGGAACTTACAACTCCTAAGTGCTACTATGGTTTAAAAGCAATTGCTTTACAGAATCCATGATTGCTAAGCTCTTTCTTCAAGGATCAACACCTGCGAGGCTTTTGAAGTAGAAATCATATGGAATTACTACAAAGGACACAGTGCTTCCTCCATCCCTCACAAAAACAATGGTTGCTAGCTATTCAGCTCATATCCATGATACTTCAGAAGGATCTGTTTGGTGCATCCTTCTACACCATAATCATCTGTGAAATGTCTGACAAATCAGCCTTCAGGTATTAAAAGTCATGGAATTTGACTATGGAAAATAATACTTCTATCTGTTCTTACATTCCTGGGAATAACTGAAAAATAGAAAAATATGGATAATTATATAATGAATTTTGATTCACCTATACTACTCACTTCAAACTCCTTGCTTCAGGGCTGAAGATTAAATGGATGACTATTTTCTGGGCAACCTGAATTACCATTCTACTGCATTCCTTTCTTTAAATGGACACTGTCTTAATTTTCTAGATTATCAAAAACTATGTGTTAGGAGGCCATGATTCCAAAATGAAAAAGTTTGAATTGTTTTCTAGATGTTCCAAGAGAACATGTGTTCCAAGCTTCTCTTCTAGCTTCTGGAAGTTATGAGGAATCATGGTGTTCCTAGACTAGTCTTCATAACTCTTAGTGTTTGCCAAAGAGTCTCATTGTCCTAACTGTCATTCTCCTTTTGTGTCTTTATGAGGACATTTACCACTAGATCTGAGACCTACCCAAGGAATCCAATATAATCTCATCTCAAGGCATCCACATGATCCATTTTCTAACTATAGCCATGCCCATATGTTCCAGCTAAACATATTTTGGGGTGACCAACCTTCAACCTACTACACAGACTCTTTGAACAGATGATTTACCATCAGCTGTAAGTGTTTCACTGCACTTACCACAGGTTTATAATTTCAAGGTGAGAAGAAGAACTATGTCCTGATACCATGGATAGTGGTTAATGTTCCTGGTGCAGCAGTTCTAAACAGTTTATTTCTGATTTGAACCTCACTTAAACATTTGCTAAACTAGCAGAGATTCCTTGGTTATTTATTTCTATGCCTAACTATAATCCTGTTACTAGGCAGTCAGAATGTGTCCACTGTGTTCTGTGGCTGAGATGTGATATACACAGAGTGCTACAGAGGTTTCTTGTTTGAGTGGGCGCTAGTCACAGTTCTATTTGAATGAACATGCCAACCAGTTTTCCTGAGCCAGCATGAGTCAGAAGTTCTCCTGCTATCAATTCTATCTGACAGATTTTTCCTTCACTGCAACCTGCTTGGCACTCACATGCTGGGGTTTAGTTGTATTCATTTGTTCTTTTTGAAATAGTACCCTGTAATTGCTTCTAAACAATTTTGTTTCTGCATGTATCGTAGGCAGGGTGCTAAATCTGGCAGTTGAGCAGTTACTGAATGATGTTTATATAGCCTTGAGAAATTACCCAGGAGTTGGGACACTGCGAGAATTATGACTTACCTCTCAACATGCGCTCAGGTGTGACTATGAAAGGAGGCACATATGGACACAGATTTTATCTTGCACTCATGTCCTATCCTATCTATTCTTTGGTCCTCTATCTCTCCTTCCCTACCCACATAAGCTGCAGTATTTTCCACAGGAACCTAACTATGGTGACCAACTGGTTGAGTAGATTTCTGAATAGCTTTTGAAAAAGAAACAGATGTCTGTGAGATTCAGACCATGGCACACTATGGGTCCATTTGCTGCTTTAGTACATAAAACTCATTAGTCGGATTCCAGATCCTGGAGTGTAGCAAGCACAGCTACAGCATGATTTTGCTGGGCTGGCTTAGGATTCTTGGCTGTTGCCCAAATATGAACATTATCCTAGCCCCGAGATTTCACTGCCGGCCTGCTTGGGAAAATGCTCTAATCTAATTGTCTGCCTCTGTCGTGTCCACTCTTTGGGGAGATAATGGTCCCTGATGCTGTCCTGCAGCCTTGCTTTTGGCTAACTCTGCATAATATACATTACATTGTCGATCCGTCTTCTCTCATTCCAGCCTGCAAAATCATGGACAACTGATTAAACCCAAGACTATTCCAAAATAACTTTTACAAAGAAACTCTTGCCAGAATTACATTTAAAAAATTCCTAAGACATGGAACAAAATAGTAATAATAATAAAAACTACATGTTGCCACATTCTACAGAGAAATGCTCTGCAGTGGGAGGCGTAGCTCTTCTTCAGGGGCTACAGAATTATTGTCTCAGCTGGTCCAACATTATAGCAGAAAAAAATGGATAGAATGGAGGACTCTCTTATTTTCTTGTCATTACTTTTAAAATAGTCCACATAATGTGTCCCTAGACAAAAAGGAATGAATGCAAGAAAGGAAAATTTTGAAACATTTGCTTCAAAAACCCTGTGCTTCTTGTTCTAATTAATAGGATAACTTCCTGATCTTTTCTCATAATTGACTAGCAAAATAGGCCAGACAGACTGACAGGTTACCTGAAGACCAACTGCATACAGGAGCCCACATATGACTACACTGTGTTCTGCTTGAGTATCCAGAAGCAGAATGTCCAGGTTCAGAACAGGTCAGGAAGTCAAGATGAATGAAGCAAAAAATGGGACAAATATTTGGCTCCATCTCTAGAAAACTATCCCCCAAAATGAACATCTTAGGGACTTAATCTGCACATCCTTTATTATCATGACAGTGTGCTGGCCAGCGGGCTGTGTTAAAATGACAGCCACACTGACCCTGTTAAACTCTTGTGTCTAAAGGTGGCAAGAAAATAATGGCTTTATAGTTCTTCATCTACTCAGATCTTCATAGACTTGCTAAAATTACCAACAGCTCTGTCTACTTATTATGACACTTTGTTCTCTTCTGACTTGGCTCTTTGATTGGCATGTCACCACTGAAGCATTGTATTTTGGCTTGTCTATGTAATACTAAAGAAATTGCCTTACTTAAATTTAATTTGGTGCCTGTCCTTTCTGTCTTTAAAAAGACAGATAGCAATATAATGCTTAGACATCAATCCTCCCTTTTCTTTCCTGTACACTCTAAAAACCATTTGAATTTAAACAAGAGGATTTCCTCTATTATTGTCTAGTAGAGTCCTTTCTTTGTATCAGCTACCATGTTAAGAACTGTAAGAAATTCTCTCTTTTAATCTTCACAGTAAATTTGGAAAGTATTTTCAATGACCCACTGTACTGTGAAGAAGACCAACCAAGTCTTTGGGAAGTTAACCTACCATAAGGCCACTCTTGTTCTGTTGGACATTGGAGCCTTGGTACTATTCATTTTAAGGCTGCATTCACATAACTGTTTCTTAGTGACACGTTTGATAAAGAGAATGGTGTAAAGTCTGGCATTTTTGTTCAAAACAAATAAGATGAAGTTGTACAGAGGAAAAATGAATTTGGGTGGCAGTGTTCTGTGTTGGATATCAGATATGGTATCATTTGGTCCCCTAGACTTAGTTTTTTTCTCTACATCATCTTGGATACTTAGGTAGAGCTGTGATAGAATGAATGAAGGAGAAGGAGCAAGAAACCTTCTTTTTTAAATACACTAGGTTGCAGCAATACCCAGGAATTGTCCACAAGCCTTTTGTTTTGTTTGCTTCATTTTGCTTTGTTTTTGAATTTCCACAAGAAAGTCAATGCTAACGTTAGCTCATTCTTGTCATGTGACTTTGAGAAAGTCATCTTCATCATTCTGAGATTCTGTTTGTTGAAATCAAAATAACCAAGTAAAGCACCTGAGGTAATGCTAGGCAAATGAAACACATTCAAAAGATTTGGAAAATTCAGACCTATCCTTCCATTATTTGCTCATCCTTCACTCCATCCCTTTTCTGATCATTTTCACTCTCCTATTCAGCTCTTCCTGTTGGTTGGTGTATTGCTTACCTTCCAAGATCTGCTGTTTTGCATATTTGAAAAAAATTTGACATTGAAATTCATTTCATAATTGGAATAAAAGGAACCATGCCAGTCGCCCAGAATGGTATCACCTGTGAAAGTGTGCATGGAGCATGTGTGCACGATCTGTTCCTCTGATTGTTACCACAGGTGAGCTATTTGCATTGGCAACACTACATAGGGCTCAATTTTAACTTAATTTGGAAATTCTGGCTATCACTGTATATCTGATACAACATTAAACAGGATTATACATATATACAGTGCATTCTCAGGTGCCAGGCAGTGCAGTTAGTGACAGCAGAAATTTGGAAAAATACAAAACTTGTGGTGGGTGATGAATCTTAAATGAATTCTAGGTCTTAATAACATGCAGAATAATAGATCTTAACTCTTTATGATCCCAAAGATCTTGAAAAACTAGCTTATTTACATCTCACTGTAAGATACCAGAAAAAAACTTATATCCAATCTAGATAATTCTTACCTCTTGCTTTAAAATTAAGTTGCATATGTTCATATTTTTTGCACATTCCCATTCTTCTTTTTAAACAATTATTTATCCATTTTGTGTGTATATGTGTGTGCACATGCATAAAACAGCACATGTGTGGAGGTCAAAACTACATGTAGATTCCCTCCACCATGTGGGCTCCCACAAATTTAACTCAGGTCATTAGACTTGGAGGCAAGTGACTTTACATACTGAGTCAGATCACCAATCCTCTCCTTCGATAACTTTGTCTCTTTGCTATTTTAAGACTCTCTTCCTCCTTTATGTGATAGGTGCCAAACATATCTTTCCTGCCCTACTGTTGACCATCCCAAGAAGTCTCAGAGTTCCTACACTATCCAACCTACATCACAGTCATCTCTGGCAGTGTCTAAGCCACTGGCATGTGCAAATGGATGGAACTACTGTTACAGAGTCTAAGAACTCTTCCCCTAACCTGAAGGATTCCCTTCCTCACCTTCTAATAAAAGAAGGGGGGAACTTCTAGTACACTGCTGAATGAGAATGGAGTATTCAGAGCAATGGTGGAGGTAAAGAGTTCCATAACCTGAAGAATTCCCATCCTAGCCTTACAAAAAAAAAAGTGAAATTGAGAAATTTCTAGCACACTGTTGACTTAGATGAGAATGGAGCATTCAGATCAATGGTGGAGATAAACAGGTGAAAACAGTACCCATGGACTCAAACTGGTAAGGTAGGAGACATTTACAGTAGTCATGAAAAGGAAATACAGTAAGTCCTTCTTGAGGCCACAGAATGGGACAAAGGACCCTACACTGTAAATTTCACATGAAGATCCCAACACAGATTTCAACAAGCACCAAGGATTATGTGTATTATAGCCAACTCTTGATGCCACCACTTTGGGAAGCCAACACAGAAGGGTTCACATTCCAGTCATCATCTAACCCTAACCCACCTCTGGGTAAGGTTTATATCAGACTGAGGAGAAAGATGGTCACTCTTCCCCATTTCTATTTTGAAGTCCTGATACACATAAACATACCCTTTATCTTCTTTGTATGATCAGGTACCATTATCAAAAGCTCTCCTGTACATTAGAGTCTTCCCTAAAAGGGATCCCAGAGAAGGCAAGTGGGCATTCAGGAGAAACAAGAGACCCTGAGATGAAAGTATTGAACTCCAGTATAAAGGTCTAATGCTATCTCTGTTTGAGTGAACCTTTCAGTCAGAAATGATTGAAAACAAATTTAATTAGTAAGTAGAAAAAGTACCATGTCAGCTCCAGACAGATGATGGAACAGACCCAGTATCAGTTGTGAGAAGAAGGAAGCCTCATTGGTTGACACTCCTGTTGAATGGAGTTAGTGTCCAAAGAAGTCAGTTCCTGGTTCTTTACTAGCATCACGATGAATGAAGAGCTTCTACAATTTGCTGAAACCTTTTCCTGGAGTTTGACTTAGTGTTCAGTGGTATTATCCTTGTTCTTTTTTGCATTCAGATAGCCCCTTTCTGACAAACTCTTCATCACAGAACTGTGCTATTTTACTTGCTCAGACTCTCTTGCTTCTACACCAGTCTAATCTGTCTCTCAGCCAATAAAATTGCATTTCTTAGGATGGGCCCACATGGTTTTCAGGCCTGTGTTACTAAACATCCTAAAATTCTTTCCCCCAATCATTTTCAGTGGTGCAGCTTCATGGAGTGTCTCATGATACACATGGCTACTAGTGTGGTATATTTCTATGAGCTTCAATTTCCTGAACTCACTTTTCCATGACTGCTAATGTTCTTCCTTCTGCTCAGACCAGTCACTTAGGTCTAAACCCCAAGTCATCAATATCCATCTCCTGCACCGTGGAAGAAGAGTAACTTCTCAAGAGATGCTTCTAGGTGCAAGACTGATGTTCCATTCACCAGTTTTCAAGATCCTGCCCCTGATTTCAGAGTAATTCCTGCTGGTCTGTTTTATGGTCCAAATCACCAGACTCTGGACATTTTTCCTGTACTTTTTCTTCCATCCAGAGGTTGGTTGGTTGGTGATGTTTTGTTTTGTTTTAACCCCTTATTTTCTGCTAGCAGGTAGTAAGGCTCTCAGCAGGAGGTAAAGTCTCTGGGCTTGGGAAACTAGAGGAGTTGCATACCCCAAATGTGATTCAGCAACTTAGAGACAGAGGAAACATGATTTAGACCTTAGGGAAGATTAGGAAAACATAAATTCAGTTTGAAGCTCATGAAGTTATACAGTGTGAGTTTTTCTGGATAAAGAAGAATGATTTAGAGTGAGTTGGTAAAATGGTCCGAGACAAGTAAACTTTATGAATTTGGTCTGAGCACAACTTTTGAATGTAAAACTGATTGGATAATGAATGATAGATGAAAAGACAACAATGACGAATATATTTATTTGAGATGATAAATATGAATGCATACATGGTGATAGGTGAATATGACAGTTTTCAGGCCATTTTGAAAAAGCAGAGCAGCCTTGTATTTATGTCAGGGAAATCTTTTTCTTATGTGTGTGCATATGTGCATATGTGTGTGCATGCCTGTGTGTGTGTATTAGAGAGCACTGTATGTGCCAGTAAAAAAAAAAAAAAAAACCAAGGATGTCTTTGGGAATCATCCTGGATTGCATCTACTTTTTTTTTTTTTTTTTTTGCTTTGCTCTGGGGTTTCCCAGGCTCTACCTTCCAGAGCCAGTGTGCAAGCCACAGTCATTTCTGCTTGACATTTTTACGTGGCATCCTGAATCTCAACTCAGGTCCTTCTGTTTGTGAGGCAAAATCTTAACCCTTGAGCTATCTTTCCACTCAATGAAGGGAAGAGAGAGCTAGGAATCACTTGGAATCATAGGAAACTAAAGCTTCATTCTTCAGAGAAACCTCGAAATCCACGGTAAGTGATGATCTCCAATCCATCTCACACAAAGGTATTCACACTCCTCTCTCAGAATGCTCCAGGACTATGCCCAGGGCTCACACCCAATGCAGTCTGTGTGAAGAGTCCAAAGCTTTGGGCATGGCAGGGCTGGGCAATTGTTGACATGGAGGCTCCAAGTAAGTGAACTCTGCAGAGGAAAACTCAAGATGGACAAGAGTGGGGTGTCACTGATGTCTGTCCTGAATGCAGCAGTTGTTTGGTTCTCAGCACTCAAATGAAGAGGCTCTTTGATTATTTGGCTGATGGTGCATACTCTCATTTCTTTGCTGAAAAACTGAAAATTAATTATTCCACCCAAACATGTATGAGCAGGCAGTCCCCTGAGGAGACAATTTCTTATGTATGCAGTTCCTGAGATATTCTTATGACAGCATAATTGGAAGCATAATTAATAGTGTATTTCATTTGAAGAATGGCATACAGCAGATGAGTTTTAGAGATATGAGTAATTCAAGAAACAATGAAAGTAAACATGGTAGGACATGTTTTTGTGTGTATTTTAATATGACTTGCACCTGTCTGGAAGCAAAGTAATTCTTAATCATTTTTAAATATCTGAAATGAAATTTACCAAACTATAAAATATCTAGACTTTTTTCATCAAATGTCTTTAAGAATTTGCATATATAATTTTGACAAAATACATCAAACCATTATGTTTAATATTTTTGATAATGTCACTGACTCTTGTATCTTATATATTTATTGAATATTTCAATTAATGTTTGTTGAGTAAGTACATGAGTGTCTGAAACTTTCCTGGAAATGTCTTTTCTCAGTCTCAGTTGACTCTGGGTGAAACAGGAAGGAATGAATGAGGAGAAGATTGTGAATTGTGGAAATGGTTAGAAATAAAAAACATGGAGAAATTCATGTTCACTGGTACAGACAGCCATACTGGAACCACATTCTAATTCAATGAGCCAGATACACCTGTTAGCAGAGTGGAGAGGACATTGCAATCATCTCAACTATTGGAGTCCCAGTTCAGAAATCTTGTTGAGCAGTTGGGCAGGTTGTCTATCTATCTCTCTCCCTACCTCTCACACATCTATCTATTTCTCGATACACACAGAAATGTAAACATGCACATTTGTGGTATCCGTCCTTTATGAAAGTGATATTAGGGATGTAAAGGAAAAAAAACCCTCACATTAACAGTAAAAGAACCTAAGAAATAGAATCTTTATAAATTTGCTTATACTGGTTACTCCAATTTCAAAAAGAGAGACAGGAAATAGAAATAAGAAATGATGTGGAAACCTATTCTGTAAGAGACAAAGAGAGCGAAGTCAATTCTTAGAAAAGAATAAAGTAGAACAGGGAGTAATATATTTTAACCACTAATACCTATTACATTAATGAAAAGAAGTATACATTAGCTTATTGATTAAACATGAAAAATCAAGAACAGGTTGATAATTTTGATGGCAAATGAAAGGAACACAAAATCAAATAATGTGTCTTTATAGCTAATGAAGTTCGAGGTGAAACTGAAGAGACATACCCCTGAAATTCAAACTTGCCAATGGATTGTGTGAAGGAATGTAATAAGTCTGCTAAATCCTGCTTCTGCTCTCCCTCCTTCTTATCTGCACAATATTCTCCTTTCTTCCTTCAGGCTTATCTGCTCTCCATACTTTGAGTGTAGTAGCTAAAAACCTTTTAAATTATTATCAGCTAGTCTTGACTACTCACTCGTAAAAGGGATGTTTTTAAGCTTTTTTATAATCCCAGGTAAGAAAAAATATCCCGAGGAAGAGATTGAATAGCTCTTTTTGGATCAAGCACTGAACTTGGGCCAGTCACCTGGGTTCTGTGAGTTCAGTTGATGTTTACTGTGCACCTGTGCTGGCCATAACCTGGGGGAGGAACACAGGATAAGAAATGAAGAGATACTGGAATAGCCACTGCATTATTTCTTTATCTTCACTTGGAAAAATCCAAAATTAATTGCTTAGTCTGCACCATGAAGGACTTAGGTCAGGAAGAAATGAGATTATTCTGACATTAGAGAATGCTGCACTCTGGGGTATGATACTGAAAGAAGCAATGAAATGCCTTTTCTTAGAGGTCTATAAAAATAGAAATGATTTCTCATCAGTTGAGATGCAAATAGTCATCAAAATGGATTAGGCCACGCATTTTATTGAACTTGAAACTTATGACAAGGTTTTACACTTCGTGCCAGTACATCTTGCTTCTTTATAACATTTTGGCACAATTTAATGAAAACTTATTAAATGTCCACTAGGTATAAAGCATTGAGCCAGAGCTCAAGGATTTATATTACATGAAAATGTTTAGGAAATAGCAAGTAACTACCTTATCTCACAATTGCAGTTGTCTGACAGGAGATTTAGATTCATTACTATGAGATTTCTTAAGAATATACTTTCTTAATAATCTAAGGGTGTGAGGCACAGCATGCCACAGCACACATGTGACATTCAGAGGACAAGTTTTGGAAGTTAATTCTATTTTTCTACATGTGAACTCTGGAGCTTGAAGTTAGATCATTAGGTTTTCACTCATGGGCCTTTACATGCTGAGCCATCTTGCTGCACCCCCATTATGATTTTTATACTTGCTATTTTTTAAAAGAAAGAGTTGTGGAATGGGAGAAGGAAAAGAGAGGAAGAAAAGGAAGAGATGTTAAGACAAAAAGAAGAGAATTAGCAAAAGATTATGTGATAGCTAGGTTAAAGTTTGAAACAATTTTAAGGGAGAAAAGTATTGTAACAATGGAAATTGCTGAGAAGTCACTTGGGGCAGACAGAACAACTCTGAGCAGTTATTTGGAGCATGTATAGTGAGGCCACAAGCTATTTTTTTTAAAGTGGAAAACCGTGGTGTAAGCAGGTTGAGATAATAGAAAATATTCTATAAGAAACCCTTAATCACTCTAAAGAAGGTCTTACTGCTGAGTTTTAATTTTTGTTTCATGAAGGTTAGTGTGGTAAAACTGAGATATACCAGGCTAGCGAAAGGGTAAAGGATGGAAGGGAAAGTGGGGACGTGGTTCTAGAACTCACTGAAAGAAATTGCGAGCTACATAACTGGGAAGTGAGAAGAAAGACGAGGGATGCCCATGGGAGGGAGACAGTAGAGGAATGAACCTTCCAGGTTAATCGGTTTTGTACATACTTTCAGTGTGCCGTACAATGAATAAAAGTGGCGTTTATTGATTTCTTCTAAACATTTGCTTAGATACACTTCCAAGCCTATTACCAACCAAATAAGTAGTTCAACTTTCATCCCTACCTTGGATTAGTTCAACTGTCATCCCTACCTTGGATTTCAGACCCACTGACACTCAGAGCAGTGGAACAGACCGAGGTTGCAATGATGGTGCACTAGTTGCTCTTAGCCATAGTGGTGCTTTCCTTGATTTTTGTCACTTGGAATCAATAGTGGTCCAAAAACATTAAATGGAAAATTCCAGAAAAAGTAATTAATCAGTCTGAAAGACTGTGTTGTTTTGAGCAGTGCAATGAACTCTCATGTCATTCTCCACTCTTGCCACAGAGATGAATCACTCTTTGTGTATTATACACCCATTAGTCACTGAATGCCCTTTGAGTTTCTCAGTCACAGGGCTGTGTTTAAGTACCATATAGGATTTGATGCTCTCCAAGGTTCAGATACCCACAGAGTGGCTTCCAATATATTCCTGAAGATAAGGAAATTGGGTTCCTAGGTCCTCAAATATGGCCTTAGTCATAGAATACCAGGGGGTGACATCCAATACCCATCAGGATGGAGTGAAGGGCATGGCAGGAGCAGTAAAACTGCAAAAGAAAATCAACAAACCATAATCCAGAACTTCAGAGACTCTATATCCACCACCTGGAACTAGGCCAGCCTAATCTCTCCCCATCCTGAAGCTCAGGGAAATTTGCGGAAGAGGGGGAGGTAAGATTGTATGAGCACAAGGATGGGAGGAGCAATTATATGCAAGATACTCCACACAAGTTAGGGCCGAAACAATCATAATTGGATTTTGCATGCCCTGCAGCAATGTCTAACACACTATTGACCCCACAAAGTCTAGCATTTGCTAAAGGCACTAGGATCCTTGGAGGCAAGGGATTGACAGCCACAGTAGTGTCCCTATGCTTAAGGGGAACATAGGAAAGGGTTCTGGGAAATGCCATTGGGTCCTTGCACTTCATCGGAGAGGAGGACCCAGAGGAGAGTTTGGCATGCACATTAAAGGATGCTCCGGGGATGGGAGGGGGAGGCACTGGGGGATGGAGAGGAAGGGGGAGGGGAGGGGGCACAGGGCAGTGGGAGGTTTGAGGGAGGGAGGGGACTGGTGTACCTGTTAAGTTTGTATGAGTGGAAATAAAAAAAAGGAATATCTGGCTATAACCATGTTCTTAACTATAGGCACTCCTCACACAATTGAAGAACAGAGAGAAAGGATAAAGTGGAGGGAACAAAAGTTGATTTCAACCCTGGTGTTCCATATTTTATGTCTGTATAATAAACTACCCAAGGTACAGTGACTTACAACAATCATTTTAATGTAGCTTATGATTTGTGCAAGTTTGGTTGGACAAACCTTCTAGTAATGTGAAACACTGACAGGGGACTATTTGCTGTTCAATTGGCCAATGTCCTAATCTAAAAGGATCAAGCTAGCTTTGCTCCCATGCCTAGTGTATTTGCAGAGATGACTGAAGTTTTGATTCAGCTGGCACTGACATCTACATCTCCAGCAACAGACTCTTGGGGAATCATTGGTTGGTTTCAGTCTGCTAGATACCTGTATGAATGGAATCATACAGCATGTGTTTTTAATGCCTAGTTACTTTGACAACATGATGTGTATGATCATCTATACTGTTGCTTGCAATTATAGTCCATTCATTCCCACCATTATATATCATATTTATGAATATACCACAATGTGTCCGTTCCATCAGGAGATATTTGGCTAATTTCCAGTTTAAGCCATAAACTGTACATGTTACATGAGTATCTCCTTCATGTCATAGGATGAAATGTATTCACACTTCTACTGATTACTTTCCTAGCAGGAGAATTGCTGCATTGTAGAGTACGTTTGTTGTTGCATGATTTTCTGTGATGGTTGTAAGAATTTACACTCTCAGATGAAGCATGTGAGAATTTCAGTTGCTGTGCATTCACTGACATTATCAGTCATGTTAGCTTTTGCTCCTTTAGCTTTTTGAATGGCATTATTTTGATATATATTGCACCAGTCCTAAAGAGAAGCATTCGCCTTGTCTGAAACTTTCAACTTTGCTGTTCTCTGCCTACCTAGCTTTTTATTCTTCCCTGACAGACTGTGGATGATGCCTGTATGATTATTCTATTTAAGCCATTCTTTATTTCATAGAGATACATGGAAGATGCTTTTTAAAGCTCTACTAAAGCATAGAACAAGATGATTCAAATGAACCTTATACTCAGATGACTTCTAATATTTTAACATCTTCCAACCAACTGCTATTCAGTCACTATTGTTTTATCCATAGGACCAGTGATCTCCACATTCATCATATTTACCACTGTATTCTTAAAAAATACATTCTGGTGTTGATGTTTGAATAATTTGAGGAACTTCAGATTTGTTGCAACCTTGTCTGATATATTTCTTTGCGAGCGAAGCAACCTGAAAATAAATTTGGGCTCAGTTGCCAGGACCTCAAAACGGAAAATGATTGGTTCCCATGGATGAAGCTGCACTGGGAGATGCGTCTCAAAATTGCAAATGCAAAAGCATTCTATCAATCTGCTGGAATGAATATTTCGAAGAGATCTTGGAATGGAGAAACGATCAGACTCTTTAGTCTTCCAAAATCTTCTGTTTGCCTTTCCCAGTCAGTCTTTAGTTATGGCGAGGGTAGTGGACTCAGAGGAGTGATGTGACATAGTAACCAGCTTGTGGTGCCCCTGCTGTTGCTCTTGCCGCTGATGGTGATGAAGGAAGTGATTCTATCTTGCCCATTAAGATATTTTCAAATATCAAAATAACTAGATTTGAACATATCAGGTGTTCTGGAAAGTTAGACATATAATCATCCTCAGAATAGATATTTAGAGGAATCTAGGCCAAAGAGGACATAAAAAGCAATCAGGACGATACTGTACAAGATGCATTCTTGGTTGTCTTCATAGACTTTTCTAGGAAGCCAGGGTTTAAACTTGCCCTGGCCATACTGCACGTGTTCTGAAACTGACTTCAAGCAACTTTGAATGTGTTCTTTCTCACAAACAAATGAGCCCTGACATGAACCATCCCTTTGTTAGATACGTCATGGGTTATAGTAGTTTTCGTGACCCTCTCTTCTCTGCAACTAGATTATAAAACCCTCAAGGGCAGGGATGTCTCCAGTACCTCTTTGTATTCTGTCTTGCACTTAACACAGGGTGGGGAGAAATGTCATGTTATCCTGCTGATTAAGTCCATTAAGGATTCAGGTTGCATAACTCCCCTAGTAGGGAATGGAGGGTAAATTCTTCAAGTGAGCTTAATGTTCACCAAAAGCGTAAACAGCAAATGTAGAGGCAGTGCCCTTTGGCCACACACAAAATACAAGAGAAAGCAGCCTTTCTCTAACTCTTTGTGCATTACCATCTACTAAATTCCCACCCCAGGGGCAGGTTGCTATTTGTTGGGTCTCTTGCAGATTCTTTCTTAGTCTTGGTGTGAAACCACCAACAGAGTTGAAAAATCCAAACTGGGGCAGAGAGTTTAAAAGGGAGCCACAGGACAGTCATTTCTAACAGAACTTCAAGTTTGTTGTAGATGAACTTCAGCGGCTGAACACAGGCCTCTGCTCAGCAGATCAGTAGATAAGATTATATATTCATCTCAAAAGCATGTTTATGAAGAGATTTGCCTTTCTGATTGTATCACTAAAGCTTTGTTTGGTGAATGGAAATTTTGTTCTAATTATTTTATTTATTTATTTACTCTATGTGTGTGTGTGTCAGAAGACACTGTGTGTCTCTGTAGAGGATCGAGGGTGACCTCGGGAAGCATCCTGGATTGGTTCTACCTCCTTTCTGGGATTTCCTAATCTCTGCCCACCAGAGCCAGAAATGCAGGCTGCCACTGGTTCAGCCTGGCATTTTTATATGGGATCTAGGGATCCCAACTCAGGACCTTCTGCTTGTGAGGCAGAGTCGCAACTCCTGAGCCATCTCTCCAGCCCTGGAACAAACTCTGAATCACTCTATTAAGAGTGAATGAGAGGGCTGTACTCTGCCATGACACATGGAGGGGAAAAAGGATATTTCCACATACTTGCTATCCCTCTCAATGCTCTATGCATTTTTAGTAAAGCATGCCCATCTGTGTGTTGACTACACTAAGAAATTGGAATGATGTACTTAGCTATGATGCCAGGACCAGAACTAAACCATAGGAGCCAATCATGGTGGCACATAACTGGAATCACAGTACTTGGGAGATTGAGGCAGGAAGATCATAAGTGGGAGACCAGGTTTCATAGCAAGATGCTCTTTCAAAATAAATTTTAAAAAGTCAAATGAACTAAAAATATTTGTAAGTCTCCATTTATGAATTATTGTTTTAATGAACAAAGAAATCATAAAATTGTTCTTTATTCATCATCCCCATTTTTCACATGTGTGTACATGGTACTGGTATGTATGCATACATGTTCACATATGTGGAGTTGTACATGTATGTGATTACATATGTGCCCATGCATTGAAGGCCCAAGGTTGATGTTGGGGACCATGCCTGATCACTCTTCCACCTTATTCATTTAAGGCTGGCTCTCTCAACCAAATCCAGAGCTCACTTACAGGGCTACTTTCAATACCCAGTTTGCTCTGGGGATCCACAGTCTCTGCCTATGAAGGTTGGAATTGTAGGTAGACCATGAGATAATAGAAAAGCATGAAATAAAGACAGATAATTAAAGCATTTGATAGGAGTGGATTGAAGTGGAGACATACAGATTTGTTATGTTCAACATTACACTGTCTGCCCATTTGGAAATGCAGACTTCCAACAGAGTAATGCTCCTTCTACTCTTTTAGCACAAAATCCTAAAAAGTATTGGAAAAGATGGCAGGGCGCCTTTAGCTGTACATTGGCACTAACTGGAAATCTTTTAAAACTAATGATGTTTGTTCAAAAGGTTAAGGTAGGAGTGAGGGAGGGTGAGAGAGAAAAAACGGAAGAAAAGAGGGAAGGATAGGAGAGGAGAGGAGAGGAGAGGAGAGGAGAGGAGAGGAGAGGAGAGGAGAGGAAAGGAGAGGAGAGGAAAGGGACAGGAAAGGAAAGGGACAGGAAAGGAAAGGGACAGGAAGAAGGAAGAAGGAAAGGAAGAAGCAAAGGAAGAAGCAAAGGAAGAAACAAAGGAAGAAACAAAGGAAGAAACAAAGGAAGAAGCAAAGGAAGAAGCAAAGGAAGGGGAGGAGAGGAGAGAGGAGAGAGGAAGAAGGAAAGGAAGAAGGAAAGGAAGGGGAGGAGAGGAGAAAGGAGAGAGGAGTGGAAAAAATGTTTATGTCTGGCTTCTGTATACAGGTAGACATTCATTTCACTAATCAGTGTGGGTTGGAAAGGGATGCCCTAAGTGCAGATACTTTAAGAAGTATATTACCCTATTCTTTTTTTATTTTTAAAGTATTTTATTTAATTTTATAGTATGCAATCACATGTAATACAAATCAATTGAATAAATTAAATTTACTTTAGGGAAATTAAGTTTTTGGTTTTTTTTATTATTATTTATTCAACTGTGTGCATATGCATGTGTATGTGTGCGCGCGTGTGTCTGTGTGTGTGTAGAACCACGGACGAATTCGCGAACCACCATGGACGCCTCCACCTCCTTCTGCCCCGGGATTCACAGGCTCCGCCCTACCAGGACCAGAAGCGCAGGCCGCCCCCGCTTCCGCCTGGCGTCTATACGTGGGATCTGGGATCCGAACTCAGGACCTTCCGCCTGCAAGGCAGAGGTTTAACCCCTGAGCCACCTCTCCAGCCCCAGTTTTTGTTTTTTTTTCCATTTTTCTTTTTTTAATTTTCCTTTTTACCCCAATCATACAAGCTCAATAGGCACTCGATCCTCTCCCTCCATCCACCCCTCCCCAGTTCCCCCTTGCAGTCTTCCCCCTTCCCCCTACCATCTCCCTGAGCATCTTTCTGTGTGAATGCCAAACCTCTCTCTGAGTCCTCCACCCTAGTGAGGTGCAAGGACTCAGTGGCACAGGCGGGAGTCCTCTCTTGGACTCCCTGTCAGTATGGGAACACCATTATGACTGTTAATCCCTTGCCTTCAAGAATCCCACTGTCTGTGTTCCATCCTAGACTTTGGGGGGTCGTTGACATGTCAGTCACTGGGCAGATCATGCAAAGCCTGATTATGGCGACTGTAGCCCCACCTCACGTGGAGCATCTTCCACATCATTGCCCCTCCCCATCTTTAGGCTCTTACAATCTTGCTGCTCCTCTTCCGCAAGTTTCCTTGAGCTTTAGGATGAGGAGAGATTTGGCTGGTCTTGTTCCAGGTGATTAATGTAGGTTACCCTATTCTTAAGACTAGACTAAGCAGAAGTTTTTAAAAGGTCAATTAAATATAAATAATCAAATCAGTTTATTATAAGCAAACATTTATCCTGTACTCTATGTAAAGCCATATGTTCTTCTAGAGCAAATAGAGATAAGAAAACACATACTTGATCCCAAGGAGATACTAGTGGCTGTGGGGGACTATTTAGAAGGACAAAAGTGACTCAACTAAATGCTGAGCACTGTGATAAATACAAAATTAGAAATTGACCCAAAATAAAGTAAAACTTATAGAAAGAATGAAGTGAACCAGGCAATTTTTTATTCATGAAATAACAAATAATTGTTGCTTTTAGGATGCTAGGTCAGCATTCTGTCCCCTGCGCTACTGTGTTTCTGAAACCTTAAAGTATGGAGTAAGAATGCAGGGAATAATGTGGAGAAAGAACTCATCATAAAGAATCTTCGACATTGCTATGATTATTTTGGTTTTCCTGGGCAGGCGGAGCATCTGCTATAGTGTCTGTGTTAGTAGTGGCCAACAGAAGCCAGCATCATTAGCCATTTTACCACCTTCTTCCTTCTTGTTCTGAATGTCGTCAGTCCTTCTCTCCTCTCTCTGTCTCCTATTTTTTCCAACTTCCCATAACGATATCACCTACAACTTTCCTCAAAGGACTTAACAACTTTGCTGTTTATTACTTAAGTAAGTTATGGACTAAAATCTTAAAGTAATTTCACCACTGATCTTCCTTTCAATTTGCTGTGAGGTTTTCAACTCACATGTCATTAATGGCCCTGGTGGATACTGCATTTATATAATTTATTCTTCTCTTATTTGGAAAAATTTGAATATATCACAGTAAAGGTGACAGGATTCATTGATTCCAAATCATATTCGAAGGAACAAAATAAACGAGACCACATGGGATATACTCTTTACCTCAATTTGTCGTAATCTCAAAACTGAACCTTATGGTAAGTTTCATCAGAAAAAAAGCAGCTGTATTCCAGTGGAGATGGAAATAATGGCACAATTGAAGTGTTGCTGAGGAATCTTCCTGTGGGTTCTCATCACAAGTTCAATGGCAAGTTCAATCACAGAACTGAAAAAAATCATTTAGGTTTTATGAAATATACAATTTGCCTTCAATTTATCTTAGATCTTTAAGAAAAATATCAATAGCTGATTGTGTTGAGTATTCATCTTGAAGGTGATAGAGGTGTTCCACGCACAAGTTGTACTTGCCGTGGTCAGAACTTTCCCTTGAATATTTTAGGTTATTTCACATGCATTTCCCATTCTAATGTCATGATTTACTACGATTAATGGTGCATCATTCTTAAGAGTCTAAATGTCAGAATAAAGTTAATATCACCAGCTAACAATCTTCTAAGATTTGTAGTGAATCTATTTCCATAATTAAGTCAACAGTGTTTTAAATTACTGTTTATTTCACACAGCAAAATGCTAACAGATGCTTGTCTAAATACAAATGTTTTAAGAGTATTTAGTCTGTAATTCATTCTGCATGAAAGTGCTGTAAGAAGAAGCTCAACTTCTCCAGCATCTCTGAAGGGCTTTAAGCTTCTGATCACTAATGCTTTCGGATTCAGCAAGTTCCTGTGTCATTTATGTTCAGGTGTCAACATTTAATAACTTAGTCTTTTAGACACTCCTATAAAAATTACTTAGTTAAGGTAATCCTCCGTGCAAGCCTGTGGGAGGATACCTAATTAATATAGGAAGACCTAGACCTTGGTGGGTGGCACCATACCCTAAGCAGGTAGGTCAAATTGAGAGAGAGATTGACAGATTGGGAAGCTAGGAGGTATGTATGAGTCCTTGTCCATTTCTCACTGAGCCTCTTTCTATATATTGAAATTTGATTGTGTATAATAGGGATCCCTCAGCTCATTCTAGTGACTCTGCTGCAAAATCACTGTAACATGAGATCATAAGCCACACTGAACCCCTTTTACCTCTAAATTGTTTCAGTCATGTATTCATTGTAGCAATAAGAATATGAAAATAAGACAATATTGTTATCTGAGAAGGATGCTGTTGTGTGATTAAGACAGTTTGTATTCTCTGTGTTTCTCCTTTTTTTATTATTCTGGCCTTCCATCGGCGCATAGCTTTTCAATCAAAGAGCAGAAAGAACAAAGGCTGATTAGGCAGGTAAAATAGGGACTTACGAGTTGCTTAGTTCTTTAAAAATACAGAGAAACACAGAAGAGTGCTTGGACTGACTAGTGGTTCTGCTTGATCTGTGATCCACCCATTTGATATAGAAGGAATGGTGGGAGTAGGTAACAGGACATTCATAAAGTGTGGGTCCACATGGTTATCATAAGAAACAAATGCAAGAGTCATTTCCTGTTCGAATTGTGATTTGAGCACTGAACAAATTACTGAATCAGAAATGTCTTTATCATTCATATGACTTCTCCAGTCTGGTCCCATGTGTTTGCCTCAACTCTGAAAGGGACTTTGTACTCGGGATCTACTCACTCTGTTGTTAGAATTAGGATGTTAACCAGCAAAGGTCATGCCTGTGATCCCAGATGGCCCAATTAGTGTCAAGCAAAGAAAAATATCTGTAAATTATGATGGGTTACAGTACCAGCAATCAAAGTCACTTCTCTTATGGGGGTTGAAATTGCTACAGATTCAATGCCAACCCATCCCCACAGGTGTAGCAGTGGTACCTAAGATGGTACAGGTGGTAGCCAGAAGAAATGTGACAGATATGATTAATTAACACTCAGCGTCCATTTCCACCTCTTACTCTGTGCCTTTCCGTGATACTACACCATGGCAATTTGAAAGTTAAGGAACAGCTTCCAGACTCCCATGCAACATAGGTTCTGAATGGCCTTGACTGAAGCTTGCAAGGCCTCAGAGGTCTTCTAGCTGTTCTTGCTGGGGAGAATGGCTGAAGAACTGGCTTCAAAGTGCACTTGTCCTTAGAGGAAACAGCCACAGAAGCAGCCAGACTTCCCAGTCTCTCCATACAGACCCTGCTGAACTCATTTGCTCAGAGAAAGGCTCAACCTAATTACCATCCCATCTTGATGCAGTTCAAGAAATCCTCTCTAATATTAATTCCTGCTCTGTTTGAAATGCTTGATCTCTGTTACCTGCAATCAATGTTGACTGTACGGAAACAGGAATAACTAAACAGGAATAACTAAAGAAACCAAAAGCTGTAGTATACCTAGCCTTGATTAAATGCAAGTAAACAGGTCCTCAGTGGCACTAAATTTCTTGTAGTAGGTCACAAAAATAGCAAATGGTAGAGTCAGTGTTTGAATTTAGATCTCCCTACCACCAAGCTAACACTCAAAATTGTCTGTAACTATTCAAATTTTCAGAAATTACCAAGGAAATAAGACCACTTATAAAAACCGAAACACAAGGTTTATAATGTCATTGTCTTAAAAGAACTAAGAATCAGATACCTCAGATGCTCTACTGACCCTGGAATTAGCAGCATCACTGAATCAAGTCCATGACTTCCTCCACCACTGTAATACTGCCTTCCATATACAAGTCCAGAGTCAAATCCCAGGAAATGAGTGTGATTCCAAATCCGTTCTTCCCATCCTTACCACACTCTCAGGTAATCACTGTCTTGCTATGTTGGCCTTTACATTCAAATTTTCTCACTTTTACTTGGATGTGTATCAAGTGTTTATATTTCTAAGTTTTTTTAGGGATCGAGACATTCTGAAAAGGGTCTCATTTGCCTGAGTCTCCAGTGTTTTTTAGTCTCATTTAAAATTGAAAGCTAGACAATTGGGGCTCTGCTGACCCACTGTCTGCAAAGGCACTGAACGACGGGTACTTGGGCCGATAGCACCAGCTTCTGCAGTGATAAGTGAGACTGATCACTGATAGGTGGTCAGACTGCAGGAAGACTGACATGTGGGACATGCAATACACCGTGGAAGAGCTGAGATGCCCCTTCTCACTTATGATGTGCAAGATGGTAAATTAGCTGAGGCTGATTAATAGAAGTTCCAGAAAAGCATAAAACTCTGGAAGTGGTAGAATGAGTGGGGCCACTCTGATGCTCAGAGATGTACTGGTTGGCAGAGCGCTGCTAGAGATAGGGTTTTGGCTTCATAGACAAGTATGAAGATGCAGATCCCCCAATCAGTGTATAGCATTCCCCCACACAGGGACTTCACATGTGCTTTCTAGTTTATTGAAGTCTAAGACATAGTTAATTGGGCCTAGTCTCTTGAGACAACAGCCTAGAGTTTAAATCCTGGCCCTGCAATTTACTTTCTATTATTTTAATTCTGTACTTTGGTGCTACAGTTTGGACCATCCCATGAAGGTCCAGATGTTGAGGGCTTTGTCCCCCTTTTGGCACTTGGAGGAGGTTATAGAGTGTAAGATAATGGGGCCTAACAGAGTTTTTTGGTAACTGGGGATGTGTGCTTGAAGAATGTTTTGGCTCCATATAAATGGATTGCTGTAATAAATACCTGGCCCAAACCACTTAGTAGAATAAGGGATTTTATTGGCTCATGGATTCCAGTTTACAGTCCATCATGTGAGGATTGTCACTAGTAGGAGGCTAGGGAAATGGTCACATTGCATCTACAGCAAGAGAAGAGGCCAAGAACTAATGTTCTATGTTTGTTCTCTGGCTAGGTTGGCAGTCTGCCAAAATGCTAACTATCTCTGTCCATCATATCCATCTGCCATGCAACATGGGGTGAATCTTCCCACAACAGTCACACAATTAAGACAATGTTCTACAGGCTTGAGCAGAGGCCCTTCCTAGCTAAATAGTTCCTTATAGGTGTACCCAGTGACCCACTTACAAGTATCAAGGCAACAATTGAAATTAATGGTCAAAAAGCCCTCTGGGCTTTCAGGCAACCCTTAGGTAAGCAGCTGCCTTCACCCCATTGCCCAGGCTATGATGTGCCAGTTTCCCTGTCCAAGGCCCAAACGGACAAGACCAAGTGACAGTTGATTGAAAACTCAAAATCCATTGAAAACTGAAAATAGACTCCTCTGTCTTGTACATTGTTTACCTCTCACATTCATAACAGTGTTAAGAAAAGACTAACATTTAGTTTCTTCATCTATGAAATAGGGAAGTGCATAGTGGCTCCCTTGGGAGGGCAGGTATACAGTAATTAATTCACTTCTTGTAAGTGGATTACTGGTATTCTGCTGGTGAATACCAGAAGAACTCTCAAACGGCAGCAACAATTGAGCAGGAGAATGTACAGGAGAAAAAGTAATTCCCTTCTCCACCCTAATGTTGTAAGTACCAAGACAATTGGGACCCTTAACTTCTATTATTCTTTGGCCCACTTATAGAACTGTTTCAGACTGGCTTTCTTAGTCCATGGGAGCAATTCTCCAAGTTTCTCCAGGACCCCACATCAGAGTGTCTGAACAGCTGTTGTACTTTGGGATGCAAACAACACCTGCTCACAATGTTGAGATTGTTAAGGAAAAATAAAAAGGAGACCACAGACCCCAAGAGAGATCCAAGCCTTTTTGTGTTTCCTTCTCCTGCCTGATGAGGGAATGACTGGGAGGCTTTGACCTGGTCTAGATTCTAGGGTGTACCCACTTTTCTCACGAAACCCAGATGCAGACAAGTGTACTTTGGACTTCCACATCAATTGCAAATCTCATTCTTTATATTTTAATCCTAAAGTAGAAAATGAGCACTGCTTGTCTTCCTGCTTTTACCTCATAAGATATTAAAGTTTACATAAAGACTAGGCTTTGAGGGGATATTTCCCTATTGGGCATATAATGTCCAAATTTAATTAAAATCCATGCTGTGGGCTATAAACTCTTTCTGTGAGTAAAAATGATGAGAATGCCCAAATATTTTTTTTAATTAGGTTCATGTCGATTGAGTTAGAGCAGGAGCTGTGACTGAGCTGCCTCAGAATGAGCCATGCATTCTTCCATGCCACCTGGCTACGACACAAACATGAAGAATTTGGCTATGATACAAATAAACCCTCGGCTTTAGAGCATCGCAGCACAGTGCCATATGCAAATATGACTTCAGACTCCTTCAGCACCCTGAGTGTCTGTTCTCTCCAGGAAAGAGAGAAACAAAAATACTTCAGCTGAAATAGAAGCCACATATGATTAAATATATATATGTGTGTGTGTGTGTGTGTGTGTGTGTGTGTGTGTGTGTGTGTGTGTATGTGTGTATAGGAATGAACTCCCTGGAGCATAGCAGATACAAGATGCTTTTTAAAGCTAAGCATATTAACCTAAGGGGAAAGTCAGTAGTTATAGACTCTGTGTGCATCAGAAAAGGATTCCAAGTCATTAGACAGGGCCAGCAGTCTTCTCAGAGTACATGCAGTTCAGGGCTTAGAACTCTGGCCTGTCTTTGTCTTGGAAACTGAATTGCTGAGTAGCCTTTAGGAACTTAATTAAGTTCCCAGATTCTTCTTTTGACAAATCCAGAATACAAACAATAACCAACTATCACAGCTCAGTGCTATTGAATTTGTCTATATTAAAGCATTCCATGATAAGAATGCTACACGGGACTGATAATTAATTACATAGGACAGAATCTTAAGCTGAACGAGCCAAGTGGCTAACTTTTAATGGTTCAAAAGTTGGTGAATAGTTTGTGAATTATGGACCAAGGAGTTACAGTTTTCTGATGACTTGAAAAGTCTTCAGTTAATCAAAGAACAGGCTTAATCACTGGAATGTGGGGTGTCAGCTGGCTGACTATCTCAGGGGTGGGGTGTGCTGTTTCTGTTTCTCTAAAAGGCTTCTGACAAATGCTTTTTGGAAGACACCTAGAAAGCATTTGAAATTTAAGAGCGACGTCAACATGCAGGTTTGGAGCTTTCTCAGGCTGTGTTACAGATGGATGCTGGGCACGGTGGCAGCAACACTGATACAGAGGAGTCATTTCTGAGAAGCCTGTGCTTCTGAGAAAATTGCCCATGGCAGAGAGGTCGATGAGGAGTTGAATGAATAATGGAGAATACAATAAAAACCAAATCTGATGGGGATTTGAGTTATATGCAAAGAAAGTATGTCTGCAGAAGATAAGATAAGAAGGAATTTTGGGGGAGAATTGAAGAATTCATAACCAGATGGCTCACAACTTGTTTCATTTAATGCTAGAAAAAATCTCAAACTCCATGAGGAAGAGAGGAGTGGAAAGTGTAACCTTCAGATCTTTTTATTTTTTTCTGAAATTTGTGGTCACCGTTGTCTTGAAAATACTCAATAGTTCCTATGTCCAACTTCCAGCCCCTACTCTGGTGGAGGGAAATTCTGACGTTGAAGGAGCCTTCCTCAGAAGTCAGAGTGGCTATGGCAACTCACACAAAAAAGGGCGCAGCTCTGAGCCTCTGTGGCATCTTTACGAGGTAGAGCCTTTCTGAAGGAAGTCATGTCACAGGGGTGGTGCTTGGGGTTTGGTGGTCTGTCCTTGCTTCTAACTCTTGCTCTCTACCTCCTGATGATGGCTGTGTTGACTTGAATGACCTGCTTCTCTGTCCAGATATGTCTTCTGCTGTATGATTTCACAGTAATGGATTGTATCTCCTTATATAATCCATTTTATTGTATTCTTCCTAAGCTCAATAAACACCATTTCTTCCTTAAGTTGCTTGAGTCTTAGTACTAGCTCACAATCAGACAAAAATGACCATCATAACCTATTTCTGAAATTAGAGTGGATAGCAATAAAGTCAGTCACCCAACATTAACCTCTGGACTCCACATTCACATGCATGGACAAATGAATCCACACACTCACATAGACATCCACATATATAACACACAAGCACATGCATGGACAAATGAATCCACACATTCACATAGACATCCACATATAACACACCACACACACACACACACACACACACACACACACACACACACACACACATGCTAGATGCAGCCAAATCTAATGAGAATAAGTTACATCAGTCAGTAGAAAGAATGTCAAGAACCCCCACAGATGTGTGCCTTGTGGAGAGCATACTTTTCTGGACTTCCAGGTATCATTTGTCTCTCATGTAATTGTATGTTTCAGTGGTTTGAATGTGAATTATTTCCCACTGGCCTGCATGTGCTTGACTACTTTGTCCCCAGCTAGTGAAGTTATTTTAGGAGGATGCCTGAAGCTGAGGAGTTGAAGCCTTGTTGGAGGAAGTGCGTGGGTATGTGGAGGTTCTTAGCCATCCCAGGCTTTCTGTCCAAGCTCTCTACTACCTCCTCACTTGCATAACCAGTAATCACATGACCAACTGCCATCTACAAAGGATGGATGTTTCTCTCACAACAAAGTAAGTGTCTCCTTTATTATAATTGTTTCTGTCAGATATCACAGAGATGAGCTTTTCACTATCACCCAAAAAGACAAAATCTTTTTTTCCCTCCATGAATATACTGCAACAGTACTCTGTGTTACTGACAGTGTACATTTAAAAACTCAAAATACAAGAGTAGCATGCTTTTGGTCAGGGAATTTTTCCTCATGAGAAGCAAGTTCTTTTATTTGCTTTTTTCCCCAAGAGCCATATGTATTTTAAAGACCATCCTCCCTAAATAAATTATCAACCTGGATGAGGCAAAGTACTTATTAAAAGTTCCATTGTGTGGCCAAGGGTACCTCTTTTGTCTCCAAACTTACCTATGTCTTTCCTCTGTCAAACTCCTGTTTTAAAAATTATTTTAAAATTTTAATGTGAACAAGATACACTCACACTGGCTTTTTAAACAACAGAATTTTTGCTAAGGGATGAAAAACTGTATATAATTCAAAGTTCCCTCTTTTCCAAGTGGCTTTGCTGCAGACAGTATCTTTTGGGCTTAAGAAGCTTGAAGAGTCCAGAGACTACTTGAGAAAAGCTCTTTTCTCTTTCGTCTGCTTAGTAGTTATGGAAGACAAGAAACAAGGGCAAAAAGAAAGGCAAACTCCCCAGGCTTACAAAAGATTCCATATCTGGTGATCACGCAAGCCAAGACATAATAGAAGTTTTGAAATCGGCATAGCTCATTTCACAATAATGGAGGGGGCAGAGGCAATAGTTCAGCGTCTTGTCCTCATTTATTTCAGAAAGGATAGATCGTATCACAGAAAAACAATCCATACAGAAACCCTTGAACAAACAATTACAAGCATCATAAAGCAAGCAGGTCTGGAATCGATCCCAGCAACACTTTCCCATTCTCTCTCTCCTCTAACTTTACCTATTAGGTGGCTGTGGATGCAACCTTCTGTGAGCGTTCTTAATGGTACAGTATCAATTTCCCCAGGTCCATGCCCATTTTCCTCTCAGTAAAGCAAAACTCACATCCTTAAGTTGTTTTTCTCTCTGATTTGTGGTTAGATTAAAGAAAAGAGGAATGAACGGAGGGAACTTGGTGACTGTGTACCTGACTCACATGCATGCAAGGATCACTAGCGACCAGAAGGCATGTTAATGAAAAAAGATAATAATCTTTCCTTTTCCAGATCCCCATGTGTGTACACACGGATGCACACATGCACACATGACAATCTGTTTGGACTTGTGTGATTCTTTTCTTATCAGTTCCCTGTCTCTGGCATCTACCATCAGCCTATGCTTGCAGGATGAGGGACTCCCACACTGGATCCAGACCTGTTTAAACCTATTTAACCTCACTGTAGTCGGCCACCCACTAGACATTTTGCTTTACCCAGAGAAGGAAGTTGGGCTCAGTGTGAGAAGTAGTACAGTAGCCTTAATGGTGTGCGCTTGTTTTCATCACTGCGAGCTGGGATGAGCTCATCATGGGGTAACTGTAACTCTACACATTCTTTTCTCTTGGTCTGTGTTTATGAGACATCTTCTGCCTAATGTTCAAGGTCCTATGTAGTTTATTTATACCTACCATAGTCTGTTCTATGCCCCACCATCTTCCTCATGCTGCTACAAAGACTTACTTTTATGCTACATAGTCATCTTTCAGCTGCAATGTCCTCTGACTTACTCATCCTTTCATCTAGATGGTGTTTCTTCTTAGTCTCTACCCAAACATTTCTTTACCATTCAAGTGCCAGCTCAATACCATTTTCCTCAGAAATATTTTTGACTATGGTAATGTACCCATTTCATTTTGCCACCATCTGCACCATAATCCCATTGGACTATTTTCTGTGGGGGAATCATTGTGTTGCATACTTACCGTTAAACTCTTTCTGGGGATGTGCTTTCATAAGCTCTCTACATGGTCTATACTTCATAGTATCATCCCCCCATATTATCAATGCCAGTGAGAAAGTTTAAAGCAGAGTAACTATGACTGATCTTTAATTTATGAATCTGTGGATACATGAATGAGGATCGCATGCTGGCCATTTACATACACAGGGTTGAGTAACTGCAAAAAGTCCAACAGGATAGATGTCCTTAATATGTTTATCCTAGCTGGGGCGTAGTTTTGTCTACTGTGTGAGAAACTCTCAATAGCTGTGCCTTAAGAAAGACAGAGTAATGTATTCTTCCTATATTTAAAAAATACAGACAATGGGGAGATGAGCTTCAAAATGTTATCTTTCTCTTCTGCCATCTTCATGATCTAAAGGGACTGCAAGGGCCTCAGGCATCACTTTTGTTTCTAGGCAGGCAGATGAAAGAATAAATGAACCAATTACATGACCCCTCCTTTTAAGAAGCCTCATTAGAGTCCTTCCAATGTGGCTTGTTGTCAGAATTTAGATGCACATTCCACTCGTACACAGATAAGAAAGCTGACAAGCCTAACCTAGGACAGCTCTTGCTTGCCTAATGACAAAAAGGAGAGAGGAAACAAAGAGGGGAGGAGGAGAAAAGAAGGAGACAGAGAAAAAGAGAGAGAGAGAGACAGAGACAGAGACAGAGACAGAGAGAGAAAGAGAAGGAAGGAAAGAGGAAGAAGAAGAGGAAGAAAAAAGAGAAAGAAGAGGAATGAAGAAAAATAGGTCTATGCTTCTTCCTCCTATTCATTCTCTACAGAGAAGGTCACTCTCTCATCGTATCACAGATTTAAGAAGTTCATTAGAAATGCAGTATAGCATCACTCCACTACCTCCAATGCATTCAGTCTCAGCAATCCCAAAGTCAATAGCATAACCAAGACCCTTGATAGACATAATTCTGGAAAATGTTAGAGTCATGTCAAAACCTTCTATGTTCTTTTATATAGACCCAGAATCCAGACAGAATCCTAGCAAGTGTCAGATCTGTACAGTGAGCTTTCCTGGACCCCTCCCCAACTTCTCTGAATAACTCCCTTACTTCTTGATGCTTTAACATAATGATCCTGATGTTACTTTTTATTGAGAACTTTCTTTCATTTACTGCTTTATTCTTTTGCTTCTAATAGAAAGTAGCTTGGTAAATTCTTACAAGGAACCAAATAAGATTAATCCATTAGGGAACCCATTAGCAAGCTGGGTGATTGGTCAGACTTAGAAAGGGTAAGCAATTTTTCCATATCAGTTCTGAATTTGACTCTAAATTCCACTCTTACAACAGGCCTTCTTCAGTTGAAGAACCACATTGCCTTTGATGCTTTTGTCTCTCTCACCATAATCACATTTCAAGTACATCTTTCTTATTTAAGATAAATGATCATCTAACATGAAGGGAAGTCTGGGACTTAATCTGCTATTTTAAGCAGCTCTGGCAGTCCTGTTTCTTGTGACTGAGTCTGGACAGGCTACACTTGGCTAGAGGTCAGAAGGCCTGGGTGTTTGGCCACACTCTTAGTTTCTTCTAGGATAGTCATCTTGTCTAAGTTAAGTAGAAACAATCCAACAGGTAAAGTAAGAAAAGAGGGTGAATTTCTTCTGAGTTGGCCTTCCAGGCTGTAGAAAGGGCTGTGGAGTCCTTAGATGGAAATTTCAGGCCAAGGATTTATCTTTGACCAGTGACCATAGAGCATCTATGACAAAGGAGTCAACCACCAGAGAACATTGCAGTTGATGACTGACCCTGAAGTAAGGGTTCGTATGTTACTAGAGAGCTTCATGCCTTTCAGTTATCCTTAGGATCACGTAAAGTCCTAATAATACCATGATCATTTTTCTCCATGTATGTGAACATTTCCAGAAATTCTGAGATAAATGTTGAAGAGATTCAAAGAAATGAATCGAGAAAATGTGGATGCAAAACAGATCACTCATTCTCTCTGAACCTTAGTCAAGCTCATTGCCTCATCTTGTATGGGATACTACATTCAGAGACTTATAAAGCAGCAAAAGAAAACTAACATAGAAAAAGACACTTGAATATTATATAAAGAAACCCTGTTGTGTAGCAATATTTTATCACAAGAAAATAGGTAGGAAAAAATTTCTAGGTTCCCTAAGGAAATGTGTTAAAAACCTAAGAGATTCTCATAGGTATAGTCAACAAACTGGAACTAACAAGGCAAAGTATGTAAATACATGCTACATATTGTTAAAGTCAGGCTAAATGCATGGTTAGGCTTTTATTTTTAAGAAGCATGTATTTAATGCACTGTGCTTCTTCCTACATCTTTGTTACACTCCATTGGACTACGAGGTAACAGTAGGAAAGCTAATTTCAAAATCACATACACATGCTACATAATGGTAGATGTGGCTTTGGAAAGTATTATTTGTCATTCACAAATCCATATTATGTAAATTTCAGAAGAATGCTTGGCATAATGCCGACATTCCCTTGTAGTCAACACTTCTTTTTCATGGTGCTCATGGGTCCTATACTATCTCAATAATGCCTGGTCCTCCTTCGAAAGTCATGTGTGCATAACAGCAGTATGTGTTTCCTGGTCCCGGTTCTTTTATTTGCCTTACTCCTAGACATCCAGCATAGGTTAAGGGGGAATTCACCATCATCATACATTAAATCTCAGCAAACACAGAGGCTTAACATTCACAATAATCTGCTATAGTTATCCATATGCATGTTACAATAAGATTACCTTGTCCAAGAATTAAACTCTCCAGTGACCTCCAGCTTGATTTTCTCTGTATTATAAATACTAATGGGGAAGGTTTCACATTTACTGAATAGAAGATAAAATTTATCCAGGTGGTACTTTGTCTTCTTGTTTGAGCTACTTGAGTATTTCGAACATCCTGTCATCACATAGTTACTATGTAACTCCTTCTTAACAGAGAAGACAACTGAAGCTCACAGAAACTGAGGCATGTGAATATAATTACACAGGAACATGATGAAGACAGGTCTGGGAAAAAGGAAGCCTGACTCCACCTTTACCTTGACTCTTTTACTTTGTCATGTTGTGTCTCCTTCTTTGATACCATTCATCTGTTCTTTTCTCAAAAACATTCAACCAATGATAGCTTGCTTATGTTTTGTCAGATGCTATCCTAGTCAGTAATGACTCTCAGATGAGACAAACACTATTGCTTGCTTCAAGGAAGTCACAGACTTGAGAATACGCAGTAGAAAAGGAAAGCAACAGAAGGACTCTGAAACTTGAATTATTTTTACCCAGCCAGGGATGCAATTGTCTCAGGGCATTTTATGGAAGACACATTAGCTAAGTAGTCCATAAAAGATTAAGGAGGAATTGCTTGGGTAGATGGGAAAAGGACAATGACTGATAGGACAAATAGCTTGAACAAAGGCATGAGGCTAGAAATGAAGATGACATATATGGGTTACAGTGGGAATACCAATGAGTTTTCTTATAGCATGAGCATGGGACAGGAGATGAGGTGACAGAATTAGCAGAGTTGGAACACATAACATTGACACATTCCATAGTATGATGCATAAAATGTTCCAAAGGGCAAAAAGAAAATATTAAAAATTTTATTTGCTTGCACATTAATGTTATTTTGTTCAGTTTTAATAGTTTTTAAATTAAAATAACAATGATAGCAGTGTCAAAATGTAGTTTATAGGTAAGTATGGTAAAGATAAACCTAAATTTGGAAGTCACTGTCATGAAAAATGGAGGGTACTAGACATTTTTAGAGATTTCCTTAGCATATTCATGACTAGGAAGAAAGATACCAGAGGTGTGAGGCTATAAGAACAATGCATTGATATTTTACCACCAGAGAACTTAATATTGATTAAAACAGAAGCCAATGTTGTGGGGGGAACTGAGAGAAAGTGGACTAAAATAAGTTCACTGGTAGAATTCACAGGGTTTTTGTAGGTGACTCATGACATTTTACAAGCACTTTTTCACTCTACACTTGCTTTAGTCATAAGATTTTTTGCCCTGTCTGGAATATCCATATCACATAACCCACAGAGCCTTGGGCTTCCTTTTTTGTTCCTGGATTTCTTCCTGTCATCTTTGTGCAACTGCCCTCTTGGTTTAGCATCATATCAGTGACACCATCCTTGAACATCCTGTGTAATTCCATAATTATTCCTGTCAGTCTTACACCTCTTCATAGTATTGATGTGTAGCATACACTCTAATCACTTCTTTCTTTGTTATAGGGTGACAAAATAATAGGATCTTTGTCTTTTATGTTCATTGCTATTTTTCTCATGAAATAGTGCCTGACAGAGAATGCGCTCAGTTCATGTTTATTGACTTAAGAAATACATGATGTATTTATGTATACATGTGCATACATGTATGTATAAATGAATGAAAAGCTGCTTAGTGTAAACTGCATCCCTTGATAAGCCCATTAGGGAGCAATTTTTCCACTAGGATACGATCAATTGTGTTCTAAAGAAAATGGGAACTTTTCTAAATTCATCTTGTTATTAGTTTTCATAGTCTCTAAAGGGGAATTACCCAAAATGGCTTGAGCAATCAAGGGATGTATATTAATTGGATAACCCAGAATTATGACAATCACATATACATGTATGCCACATACACAATAAACATATGTACACATGCACCACACATGTAAATTTATACACAGATACATATATACCACACATGCACTATATGCATATGCATGCATGCAAACACTACATACACACAAGGACATATACAGTGCATGCACATGCACAAACATATACATATATTTCACACACATATATAAAGAATAAAAATTCACTATTAAATTCATGTAATGTAAGCTAGTATTTTGAAATGGCTATATTTCCTTGTATTCTAGCTTTCTCTGCTTATCTTCTATGATTATCGTAGGTAAGAGATGATTGTTCAGAACTAGGGAAGACTTGCTATAGAGAAACTGAGCAGAGTATAAGGGAGATCCCTAAATTCATAGAAGGCAACTTTAGCAAATGTCTGTTCTGAAGAAACAGTCATGAGGAAGTATAATGTGAACCTCCCTTCCCTTTCAGTGTAGTACAAAACAGAACAGGTTATATAAACAATTCAGCTTTGGTGCTCAAAGATAAATATTTTCCAATATCCATTCCCTCTTTATCTCCATAATTGCTCCCTCTTTCTTTGTCATTTCTCTCCCAAGTTTGATATCTACTGTAATTACAGCCTTTCACTTGCAAACATACACAGCCTGTCACCCAAAACATGTTTATTATTTGAGCAAATTCTTGGCTTCAGGCTCATGTCAAAATGACCATCTTTGTCCCAATTGTAGAACTGATACATACATACATTTGTTTTTTCCTGTCTTACGCTCACGTTTTATAAAATAAAGTCAAAACTCAGCTCATATTTATGTGCTAGGCAGCGATCAGCATGCATTCTAAAACACAGCTGGTCACCAGGCAGGACTGACATTCCATAGTACAAGAGGTTGTTTGCAGTTATTATTCAACAAATTAAAATGTAACTTAGCATGGAAACAATGTTAAATCAGGTGAAACAAGGCAAAGATCTCTGACATTCTAGGTCCCCTGGAGCTCTGTTCTGCACACTTCTACCTCAGAAAGCCATTCTGAACCATGCTGGTGTCATTAGCAAGACTGACAGTGTTTGGACCCTCTGTGAGGGGCTGGATCTTCTGGCCTCCCTGCATGCTTTGGGCATACCTGTTTTCACTGAGTAGATTTTCTGTTCATTATTCTTTGAAACTGAAGTGAATGAGGGTTATTGTCTTTTTACAGAACTTATTTTTAAGAATTTCATGAGATCTTTCAGAAGGTTGTAAACAACTGGCCCCTTGATTAATTTCCTTGGTCACATTAGGGGAACACCAAACTTCTAAGGCAAACAATGTTTCTGTGCATCTGGCCCCAGATGCAAGATCAGGCCAAATCCACCCATGCAATGGTCGATCTTTGTGCCAAAAAGTCCAGAAACACAAATCCAATTTAACTCTAGCTCATAAAAGCAATGTGTTTAAATTGGATTTCTGTGGAGTGTGTTCTTATTCGACTCAGCATGCAAACTGCTTTTATAGACATGTATTATTTAATTATTTCTGAGAAAAGATCCTATAGACCCAACATCTATAATTAATAGGGAATGAGAATGAAAGCGGTTTTGATGCTAGCCAACTTGTGCTTTGTGGTCTAGAACTTGAACTGGAAAAACTATCTGGCTTGTACCAAACATCAGGATATTTGACAAATGCATAGTTCATTAGGTCCAACTTCATGACTTTATGCTTCTAATTCAGCCTCTCAAATACAGCTGTCAATCTTACCTGTACCATGCACAAAATGTAATAGGATCAGTGTAATGCACAGAGGTGGTACAAAGGAAATGACTCATGAGTGACCATATTTTCTAATCAATTATCACTGCTTCTGGTTTTCTCTTTCAGTCTAAACAATATTAAAACATCATATTAAAGCTTCCACTCCAACTTCATCTTGGACTTATGCTTACTCCAGTATGTCCCATGCTCTACAGCCAAGGGTTCCATCCCACTATTCTTTATCATTTATTCTCATGAATGTTTATGGGAATAAGCCACTGGATCTTTATCTTGATTATCTTTCTGTAATTGCTTTGGACTTTAATAGGAACCTTTCAGAAACACAGGTTGAATTCAAGCTGTTACATCTAAATCTATTATCCCCTATTTATCTATATATCCATCATCTATTTCCTGTCCATCTTTGTAGATATAACAAGCATGACTGCATGCTACTCCTATGGTTGAAATAGAAGCCCCTCAGTAGGAGCTAGGATAGGAACCAGGCTGGCCTCAGGAGGGCTTTCCCTGCTTACATCTTTCTTACATTTACCCAGACCTTGCTCACAGTATCTGATAAGTGGCCTGTCATGCCATTTCCCAGGGGTACAAGAAATAGCAAACACTTAACCACTGGTGTTGCTCATACACTCCACAATGACTTAGAGCAAACCTTTTATTTAATGACACAGTTTTTCAGTCCAAAGTATAATCTTACAAATTTCAATACAGGTTAGTTCTGACTTTTCTCAGTTCATATGTCCAGTAAGAGCAATACACTTTGTCTGCATTAGTTCATATAAAAAGTTAGCTATTGTTTCATCTTTTGTAAAGATCCCCTTTCTTCTTTGGTACATCTTCTCATCTTGTGTAACAAATTGTGAGTTTACCATGATTAATGATGTAGGAAAGTTCAAAGTAGGAATAAAGAAGAGGTATATTAGGAAATGATTGCTGGTGAATGACTGAGTTGACTAAGTGGTTCCATGACATTCCTATACCATCCTCAAAGTAGGTCTTTGTTCTAAGTATGCTCCTTTGAAAAAAATATATTTTAACTTCATTGTGATTGCGAATTTCCAGTTTGGCAATCATGATAATGACCCATAATACTAAACATATAAATGAAAAGAGTGTATTTTCTTGACTTTGAATTTTGTTGTTTCCCAGCTCTTCTTGTGACTAGCTATCATGTGCCTTCTTCCTGCCATGGTTTGTCATTTATGCTGTGTGCACAATACTGCATTATTTATTAACATAATAATATAGCATATAAATATTCCCCTATATAGTATTTCTACAGAGATTCTGTACATTAATATTAGCAAAACACATAGAAAGTGTGCAGTGTTAGTTACTGCTGTAATCCCAAGACTACAGCTAATATTGTTATGCACAGCAGGAGGTTATTGTTAATTAGCACAATGTTGTAACACAAAAATTTGCAGAATGGAATGAGAATACATTAGAAAAGACAAAAAGAGAAAGTCTGAATTTCTATTTTCTGTCCATATTCTACACACTGTTCAAATTTTTGGATATCTAGCCCTTTTAATTGCTAAAATGTAATCATTATCTGCATGAATAGGTAAGGCCAATAAGGCCAACACCTTCTTTATTTATACACATAAATTTCTAATAAATATTTTTGATGGCTTATTCTACTTATGACACTGTGAGTAATACTGAAATGCAGAGAAAAAGAATAAAAATATATATGCATACAACTGTAGTCAAGCCTGTTGAATCTACAAAGATGGGAAGGAGAGATGAACATATATGATCTATATGAGATAATAGATATAGATATCATGCAGGAGATAACTGTTTTTACTATTTGCAGGATCAATACAGCACAGTTTACCTAGTCTGAATATAAAGATTTTGGTTTCAGTTAGGATAACTAGGATCACTGCTACCATATTCTACCACTCTATCCTCTGATTGACTGGGTCATAAAATGGGTCCCTGCCATGTGGAGCTGCAATGAAAGTACGGCCTCACTCTTTCCCTTCATTGGTATATGACTATAGCTGGTCAGGTATCCATAGTAATTTTATGAGAATTACATATCCTGGAGTAATTCTTCAACATCCACAGGTGCTCCAGATTGCAGATGGACAAACACAAGAACCTAGAAAAGAAAATATGTGCTTTTCCAGGCTCCCCATTGCTATCCTGTGTTCGCACTGTAGAACTCTTCAAATCTCATGATGCTTGACATTGTTTTGATATTTGAGAATTGGGGACTTTAACTAAGCCCAGCTCTTTCCTAGGCTCTCTTGATGTTTCCATCAAGATGTAACATAAGAAGCAGAAGTAAGAAGGAAGACATGGACATGAAGATGATTTACATCCTTCACACAAGGGCAGGATTGGAATATGTATCCCATTCTCTGATTCATTCTTTGACTCTATTTTATTTTGCAAGATTGGCAGGGTGGAAACTTTCCCAAACAAAGCTGCTCTGTATGTGTCTTATGCTGCTGTCTATGAATAAGAGAAAGGGATTAAATAGCAGTTATAGAAGCACACAGTCTGCAACAGACATGGTACAGCAACAACAAAGAGCTTGAAAAGTCAAGTACAAAAAAATGGTCAGATAAGCTCTATTTATACATGATTTGCTTCTTCCTAATAATTCCATTCAGTACACACTGACTTCTCCTGAGGAGTTAGGACAAATAAGTGAGCATTCTAGGCAACTCCTAGAGTTGAAAATGTGCACTATGATGCTTTATCATTGCCTTTGGGGGAATGTTTGTTGTTAGAAGATAAAGGGGTTCTAAATTCTCTGCACAAAATGCATTATAAAGTTGATGTTTTCTCCTCCAATGTCCCTCTACTTAAAGTATTCTGCCCACAGCACTTGTGAACAAGCCAAAAATACTCTCTTCAAAATGGTAGTGTTAGGGAGATTATCTAAACTGTCATCTAAACCAGTCCAGAGATGATTCCCTAACATCCACTTGATGTAACACAGGAAGAAGAGGCAGCAACACATCTGTCATCTATCCTCTCGCATCTCATCTGTCACAGACAGAACATATCAAGCAGCCTTTACCTGACCTTTCTAAGATGCAGCCCATGCTTCCGTTTAGAAAGAGCCTTGGATTTTTTTAACATTTTTTATTATTATTTCCGCTCATACAAACTTAATAGGTACACCGGTTCCCTCCCTCCCTCCTCCTCCCCCGGACACCCCTGCTCCCCCTCCCCTCACCCCTCCCTCTTCGTCCCTCTCCATCGCTCAGTACTTACCTCCCCCCAATCCCCAGAGAATCCTTTAATGTGCATGCCAGACTCTCCTCTGGGTCCTCCTCTCCGATGACGTACAAGGACCCAGTGGCATTTCCCTGAACCCTTTCCTGTGTTCCCCTTAAGCATAGGAACACTACTGTGGCTGTCAATCCCTTGCCTCCAAGGATTAAAACTGAACCCATACTTGTCACCATGTACATGACTTAATTCCAAATGGAATTAAGCCTTGGATTTTAAGTTTTGTTGTTGTTTTTTTTTCTGTAGACATCAGAAAATGGTTAGTCTCTCATGCTAATGGTGAAGGTGAAGGCTGCTGACCTCTCACAGGTTCTATGCTGTGCTTCAAGTTAGGTGACAATGGATAGAATTGCTGTGAGGTCAGATTTAAAAAAAATCATTTGTTACTTGAAACGTGTTTTCACACACAGTCAATGTGTATGTATGTATATCTGTATTTAGTGTATGAATTGTTATGTATATATGCATAAACATACTAGGCTGCTATATATAAAACATATTTTTTAAGGAGAAACGCCTTTCATGTGAAAAGCACAGCCTTGATACTTGGTGAAAATCAGTTGGCAACATACAGATACGCACATACTTTTAAAAAGCACAGATATTTAGAGTCTGAGATTGACTTCAAACACACCCATTCCTTTTATATCCTCCTCCTTTTTCATTTGATTTACTGATAGAATGTGGGAGTGTGTATGTCTGTGTTAGGGCATTTGATAAGATAAAAACAGTCAGAAGAACTAGATCTGAGCTTTGTTCAAAAAGCTGGATTTTCATACGTTTTAGAGGGTTAGGTTTGGGGGAAAAGAAATCCTGGGCTGGAAAATACTTTTGAAAATATGGTTCTGGAAGGAAAGAGTTTAAAGTTGCTCACATTCTGACTTAGACTTTTTAAAATTATGTGAGGTTACACCAGCTAACACTAAATAAGAAAGACAAATGAAAGTCATATCCACATATTTAAATTATATTTAATCTGTCAATGAAAATAAATTCTGGAAAATTTTTACAACCCCCCCCCCACATACACATGCACACATTTTCCATACACTTTTCTTTGCTAAGTATTTAACCAGGATCAGAAAGGCTTGCTCTCAAACAGGTTACATCTTATATTAATACAAAAGAAAGAGCCTAAAAGAGAAAAGGCAATTCCTTATTTTGTCTTCAGTTTCTTATATTATTGCAGCTCCTTTCCATTAAGGATTAAAAGTTTGCTCTCATTTTGTGATAATCTGGATAATTGTGATAATTTACAGGCAACACCTCCATTTTGCAAGAAACTCATTTAATGACCTAGAAACTCTGAAGTTCCCCTAACTCATTGTTTATGCACATGAGTTGTTCCAGGGTAAGATGTGATTTCTTTGTGGGTGGGGCAGACTGCTTCAATGTTTGATAGCGCAGGATGTGTAGTGTATAGGCATCTAATTGAGTTCTGTTTCCTAATCTGGAATCAGTACTGTTAGAAGCAGAATACCTTTTTTGATAACAAGGATAACTCTTTCTTATGCAAGACATGAAAGGGGTAAACTATATGAATTCCAGACTCTTAAATTCCTTTAACTGTACTCTGCAATCTTTAAGCAGGAAATATAAACATGTAGCAGCTATTAAATGTGTGAGAACAAGACCAAAAATTGCTATCTTTTTTTCTGAATCTCTCCAGTATGGCATAGAGAGGGGACCTGGATCTCATTACTAACCTTGTCTTCCAAGCTGGTATTTGTATACTGCTTTTCCAAATCCTAATGGCTAAGCTGTATCTCCAAATATCAGATAAAAGGACCATTAAAATCATTTGTGCCAAACCCCAGAGTTGGCCTATGTGGTTTATGAATCCAATAAGGGAAAGTCTCAGTGCAAATGAAGATCAGCTGTACACAGGTTCCTAGCCAAGTCCCGATGCAAAATCCAAAGGGAACAGGATGGTGATTTCTGAAGGAGCTTTTGGATTTCTCCATTTACCTGGGAAGGAAGAAAATATGGGAGGGGGGGAGAGGAAAGGAAGGAAGCAAGATGAATTGTACAAGTAGAAAGGAAGAAGGCAGAAAATCCTAATAAATGAATGAATCTGACCGAATGTTCTGGAGAGGACTTGATAGTTATGGAATGTTTATAAAAATCAAAGGCAGACAATGAACATAGATATATTTGACCTCTATTAGATAGCCTAGCAAAGGAATGTTTTATACCCAGAAATATTCATAATTATTTTTGGATTCTCTACTTTGCTTTTTTAAGATTTTTTTCTTATTGTTGTTGCAAGTGTTAGAGCAGATGGCTAACTGCTAAAGAGATGACATAGAGAGAAATCTCGTTGGCTACCTGTTGCGGGGAGGTAGAGAAAACAAGCTCTGCACCTGTGGTTGTTTCATAAAACTGAATTTCCTTAACACAATAGGATTTCAGACTGGTTAGTTTGTAGGCTCTTTTTATGGTATATGAAAAAAGTAATTTTCTTTTTCTTCCCTAAAAATCAGCCTAAACTCTATTGGTGAAACATAAGCAAATTTCAAAATATATTATGATTAAGGAAATTACAGAAAAATATATCTCAGTAATAGACAACAGCTTAGTCCCAACTCAAGCTGTATTTAACAGAATCCTAATAATTACTTCTCTGACCTAAAACTAGATGAAGGGCCAACACAAGATTTTTTTAATCATGTTTTCCTCATCTGTTTAAAGGAGCAAATAGTAGACCTTGTTGCCTAGAGATTAATAATGAAATAACAATTCATTAATAATAAGAAACACATTTAAAATCATGTTTGAAATTACTTTCTAAAAATAAATTATAGGAAAAACGAAAGGCACTGCTTGGCTTTTGCTGTGTTATTCTCTGAAACTCAACAAGTCCTCTAACTTGCCCAACATTTGACTGACGCAATACATCACTGGAGCACTGAACTTACAAAAGGAGCTAGACAGTATCATGTTAAGTCCTTAAACACATTGCTGTTTTCCCAGGAGGCATTCCAGTCTTTCTCACCCTTGTTCTAGAAACTATAGATACTGATTGTGTACTGCAGTGACCCACTGGGTAAGAGCAAGAATCTGCCTTCTAGGCATTAGTGTTAAGGGGTTCTCTTTGTGACCTAGCCTTGTTTTTGAAACTACAGATGGCTATTGATGGACCGCAATGACTCCAAAGAGTGAGAGAGGAAGGATCTGCCATGTTGACCTAATTCTGGATGTCTGTTTGTGTGGTCCAACCCAGCCTTTTCTTCAGTGATCCCTGCATAGGGTTTAAAGAGGAGCTGGAGGTTTCAAACAGTGGAGGGTTTTCACTCATGACCTCTAAACAGACTACCAGTCATTCAATTAGGATCTCCCAGCATCAGCTTGCTAGGTCAACTACTAATCACAGCTACCCAAGGCTCTGCTCCCTTAGGCTTGTTTATATTATCAGCTTTCCAGGGGAAGTTTTATACAGATGGTATGGGTATTGCAACACTCATCTCTGTGGAAATTCTGCTTGACAAAAACTAATATGCCTTCTCAAATACCCCCTCTGTGTAATTCTAAAATGTTTGGAAATTGAAGTTGGGGTTTTTTACCAAGGAACCTTGAAAACACACTGTGCTAGTTTATTTTGACTAACTTGGTGTTTGGTGTGGCTTACCTCCTTTACATCTTCCAAACCCAAAAAGTTGGGCATTGTTAAAGAACTTGCTGATATGGTGGAATTGAGAATCTCTTGTAGCGTCTCACTAATAACAACATCCAAGATCACATGGATTAACCTGACTTGAAGAGGTTGCAAAAGATAATTTAAGATTTCAGTATGCATGAATAGTTAAATCACAAAAATATTTGCCATCAGTTTTAAACTCATGAGGATTAAATACAAATTTGAACTTTAATACACATGCAAAATCAAGTGTGACATTCTTTCTGAAAATCAAGTATAATAAGAAATAATTGGCCACAAATTCCAATATTTTTCCATACTATCCATAATCTTAGACATAGTGTTTAAGGACCCAGATATGAGTTTGAAATCCCAGAACCTACATGAACTACATAAATCTGGCAGCAGTAACATACATCTGAAATTCCAGTGTTCTAGCTAGCCTTGTGCTGTACACAGTAGCATACAAGAGACTTTAATCTCAAGCCTGGCACAAGGAAACGAATCATGAGGTTGCCTTCTGACTTCCACATGCATTCTGTAACTCACAAGTGCCTGCACTTACATGAATGTGCACATGTATTTACACACACACATCTTCACACACATAGAAATTATATTCTTAGTGGATTTTTTCTATTCAGGTCCTGGTTAAGAAGTACATAATGCCATCATTATTTCTATTATTTTAAGATTATTTTTAGATAGCACATTACATTTGTGTATACCTTCATGTTAGAGAAACACATTTTTAAAGACTTGCAAATAACAAAGCTTTCTATTAAGATTAGAAGAAAATGTGGTCTGGATCAGAGACTGGGAATCTTTTTTTTTTCTTTCTTTCTCTGTTACCATCCTTTCTCTCCTCTCTGTCTTCCATTCAGACCTACTTTCTCTTGGTTATTTAAATACATTTTGACCACATCAACCTGAGACTTCACGATTTCTTTTTTCATACTGTCAGTACCATCTGTTTTGCTGAGTCTCATATGCTGACCTCCTACTTGCCCTTCAACTGCTATATTAGGAAGGCCACCCTCAGTTCCTAGCAAGATCAAAGTCCTATACTATAGGATGTTATTGAAAGAGTTCCCTTCTTCCATAGCTTTCATTAGAACTGTAGCTTTATTTTACTGACACGTACTTCGATTGTTGTCTTCTATCTTGTGTAGGTTGAAAGATTCATGAGGGCAGTATCTGTGTCTGCTTTGGTTCACTGTTACTTCTCTGCAAAGGTTCAGTAAAGTAGAAATAATGGCATTTAGTAAATGTTTAAGTGAATGACTAGATGGGTAATTGAAGAAATGGGAGAAGAAAGGGAAAGGGAGTAGAAAGAGGGACAAAGGAAATAAAGATAGGAAGGAAGAAGTAGGGAACTTTTTCTAGGACAACATATATTTTTATTACTTTTTTTGCCTAGTTATACAAGCTCAGTAGGTTTTTTTTTTTTCTCCCTCCACCCTTCCTTCCCCTCTGTTGTCTCCCATCCCACTTTCCTCCACTTCTCACTCTCACTCTCACTCCTTTCCTTCCTTTCCCCTCTCTTGGTGCTTTCTCCCTCCCATCCTCCAGAGCATTTGTTTATGTGGGTGCTGAATTTCTCTCTGAGTGGTCTACACTAGTGAGGGTAGGACTCAATGGCATAGCTCGGGGCCCCTTCTTGGGCTGCCCACTAGTATGGGAACTCTATAATGACTGTTTAACCCCTTGTCTCTAAGGATCCTACTGCTGGAAGCTGCCTCCCCTGTGATCCATGGTAGACTTTGCTGGAGAGGAGCAAACGTTAGCCATTGTGCAAGTCAAGCAAGGTCCAATCACATTGTGACTATATCCTGGCTCTTCAGCCCTGACTTCTGTGGAGTATCTTGCATATCATTTGTCCTCCCCATCTTTAGGCTCTTACAATCTTGCTGCCCCCTCTTCCACAAGGTTCCCTGAGCTTTAGGATGGGTAGAGATTTGGCTGGCCTGGTTCTGGGTGAATATTGTAGGGTCTTTGGTGTTATGAATTATGATTTGTTATTGTTTTCAGTTTTGCTGTTTTTTTGCTGTTCCTGCACTGCCCTGGCTGCATTTCTGATTGGTTTTCAAGGTCATTTCCTAACCAAAGATAAATGACTGTTTAAATGAAGATCTTAATATAAGAAAAGATTCAAAGGTAGATGGAAGAATAGAAGAAGGATACAGCAATGAGAAAAGTCAGTCTCCTGTTTACCTGTTGGTTACCATCTAACTGCCAGTCCCTATACCCTCCCTGACTGGAGAAATCAAATCTGTTGAGTCCCAAGTGAATGGGAAGGGAAGTGAGAGTGAGCTGCATCAGATTGCCTTGCTACTTACATGTAGTATATGACTATGGCCTAATGTCTCTATCAAGTGTGTTCTTTAGTAGGACGACTTATTAATTCATTGCAAGTCAGCTCACTTTTTACAGTATATGTCTGTTCATCTCTCATTGTAGAAAAAAAGATGAAAAAGAACTTTGAAAAAGTAATTGCAAGACTGTTTTACTTGGCGCGTGCAAATTTAAGCAACACATTTTTTTCTCTAGGAAATTCTTAAGAAACCTTAGTGGTGATCTCTAACACACAAGAATTTTCCCATTGGAGCCCATTGATGCCTGAGAAAGCAATGCAGTATTGCAGAGCAATTTTGCAAACAGAGGCATATTTAAAAGTCTTTGCAAAGCACAGCAGCAGGACTTCAGTGTCCGTAGTCATATGCCACGCTTCAGCCTTTTAATTTCCTCGAGATGATATTTCTTATGATTCGAAAGCTTTTCTCCCTCCCCTGCATTGGATCTTATTTTATCCCACTGATTGAGACTTTTTATTTTACACTTCCTGCTGAGAAAATAGATGCTCAAATGTGTATAATGTCACATTTACTTGAAGGCATTGAAGGGTAGAATCACAGGAACCAAAGCCACGGCCAGTGCAAATGTGTGCACAGCTCTTTTACCCCCATCTCCAGACCTCATTGGGCAGCTCAGAACATATGTTCAACCTCGTCATCTGAACGAAATTAAAAACCTGAAATATAGCCTGTTTAATTGAACTCCATTCTTCTGTTTATTGAATGTTTCATCTTTACTTTTGACTGGGACTGGCAAAAATGTAATAATGATGTCTTTTTCTGAAGCACAATTCTGATCTCATCATCTTTATCTGTCTTCGGTAATTTTCATGGCCTGTGTGATTAATAGAATGATATCATATTTCGCCAGGCCATTGACTACTTGAGAGCCCTTGCCACTCATAAAGACCTGAACAAGTGATTCTCAGTCAGGGGTGATTTTTTTTCTTTCCAGGAATATTCGGTAATGTCTGGAGATACTTTTGTTTGTCCGCATTAGGTAGCAGAAGCTCTCATCTTATCTTGTTGATAGATGCTGGAGACATTCCTCAGCATTCAACGATGCACATGGCAGCCACTACAGCAAAGGAGTTGTCTGTCCCAGAATGTCAGTCAAGTCAATCTTGAAATATTTATGCTTAAACCCTAAGCTGCATCCTTCTCTGCTGTGCTATTAGGGAAGTCATATGACTACATCACAGCAAAGCTGTAAAAGATTTTAAGAAATAATGTGTATCATATTTGCATGGGAATGTAAATTTCTTATATCTGGAAGGTCAATGTTTACTAGCTGAGGGATGTTTTAGCTGTTTGTGAGAGTTAGTATTGTCAAGCTGACAGCTAGGAGGCAGACTCAGAGCATGCCTGAGAGGTATCCCCTAGATTGAGGACAGCTTTTGCACCCACCTATCAGGGATTGTCTTGACTGCATATTGGTGTGGGAAGACCCAGCCCAATGTGGGCAGTACTGTTTCCTAGTTAGGGCATCTATAACTGTGACAGAATGAAGAAAAGTGAGCACCAGTAAGCACTCATGCATTCCCTCCTTTTTGTGCTGAGCATGGATGTCATGTGACCAACTGTTTCAGATTCCTGCTACTGTAGATTTCCCATAATGATGCACTGTAACCTACAATTGTAAGCCCTTTTTCCCTAAGTTGGAATTTTGTCATATCAATGTGAGATAAGACTAAACCACTATTATTATTGATATCAATACATCATCAAATAGTTAATCATTGTACCTTTGCTTTTGTCTCTATATTCCTTTTTTCCACTTCTGTTATATGTTTCTTTCGGAGCCCCTTTGCAATTTGGAATTGATACTGTCTCTTCATCTTGCTCACTTCCTACTCTTTCACCCATACTGAAGTTAGATCTAGTGTCTCTTCCTCCAGCCACTCATCATTCTGAAACTTGCCCAGGGACATTTTTTATCCTCTTGTTTTTTTTCCATTTCATAACATAATTCATACATAGTTCATTAAAATCATCTGCTTAATATTTTTCAGAGACTGTTCTCTTCATGCAAAAGGACTTTTACTTAAATAAAAATTCTTCACTCTTAAAGCTTCTACAGTGTCAGCATCTCTGAGAATTAGGTCTAGCAATATGAGTATTAAGCTCCCATACACATACATAGTGAGAAAAACATCATTATTGAATCCAAGTTCAGGAGGACCAGAAACAGATAATGTTTCTCTCTGATACCTTGATGCTTAGCATTGTGTCCGATGCACAGTAGATACTTAGCAAATAATGGAACTACTTGAAAGAATAAGTGAGTCAGGAACAATTTTCATTCCATATTTGGTTTTAGTTCACTTTCCTTTGGTTTTGCATTTCCATGCAGATTGTAATTGTTAAAATCCCTATATATTTACTTGTTTAATAATAATTCATCCTGTGCTCCAGGAATGGGGGGAGGGGCACTGGGAGAAAGGGAGGGAGGGGGAAAGGAAAGGGAAAAGGTGGGAAGGGAGCAAGGGGATCCAAGGAGGGGTGGAGGGAGGGAGGGGAATGGGGTACTTATCAACTTTGTATGAATGGAAGAAATAAAAAAAAATTCATCCTGGTTATTACCACATTTTTAATATGTAATAAAATTCATATAACTGGAAGGGCTATCCAGAAAAAGGTAAAGGTAATGAAGTAAGGTAGTTGTGAGAAAGACAGTTTACTTCCAAAACAGATGACAAACTGGTGAGCTCATGTATTTGTGTCATGGGATATTGTTTCTCTCATCAGCCACTGGTTGCTCAAGGGATGGATGAGAGAGAAATTAGCAATACCATCCATGCTTTTGTATACTTTAAAAGAAGTCAGAATTTATACATGTATAGGAAAATTCTGGCTTATTATTCAAAACTTAAAACTATCAAATTCTCTTAAAAACCGACTACCAAAATCTTGTTACAAGCTTGAATTGGTTATATAAAACATGATCTTGGCCTTTGTTGAACATAATGGTTCCTACTTTCAAACACAAATAAACAACGGTATGTTTGTATGAAGCATGCTTAACATATGAGAACATAAAAAGCAATGTACCCTATCCTCTCTATAACCCTATCAGTGATCAGACTGCTAACTGTGAGAATGGCAACAGGACTAAGCAGCACATTTTACTTCCTTGAGAGCTGAAGACTAATCACAGTGGTGCATGCAATGATGGATCCACAGGCGTCCTTGTCTCTGGAAGTCTTGGCTGTGTCCCTATTAGATAAAACTCAGAGTCGAGTCGGTACTGAGAAATAGGGCATCAATCAGCCAGTCAATCTCTCTGCATCACAAATCACGAGTGTGATGCTTTAGTAATTTAGAACAGCAGTAAACTCTGGACTAAATAAAAAGAATCACCCTCAATCTCAGTGTGTGCCTAGATTAAGTTGTGCAACTTTGCAATAAATATGGCCAAGAGCTCTGGGAAGGTTTAGACAAGTCTTGCTTCATAGCAGGAGAAAGAAAGAACGAAAGAGAAACTGAGCACTTAGGGAAGAACTGGTCAACAGTGAGGGTTGGATGAGATCATCAAGATAGTAGAGACAAGGCAGGCTTCCTGGGTGATCAGGGTCAGTACTTTCCAGAGCTGAGATGTGGTTTAAGCAACATAAAGCTGAAGAAAAAAATATTGGGTGGAGATGGTTGTGGCCTACACTTCCAGCCCTGGAAGAAGGAGCCTGGGAAACCCCAGAGCAAAGTAAAAAGAATAGAACAATCCACGATGCTTACAAATATCACCCTTAGACTCCATTGTCACACATCTTCAAATACCCTCTTGTACATACATGCATGTATGTGCACATGCACACATACACATACACACACACACAGCAGCTGCTTTAAAATTTAATAGGTGATTTCCAACTAGAAATTGAAGGAATTATTTTGGCTTTAGTAAGAGTAATATTGTTGAATATCCACCTATACATGACATGCACAAGCCTCCAGCTGTTGCTTCTTGCATGAGTAGTGAGGCTTGGTAAATCTTGAGTGGACTTACCTCATAGCTCTGCCATAAATTGTGTCCAGCAGCACTTTGTTTTGCATGTGATCTCATGTGAAGCTGATCCTCAGGTACTTTCTCTGACGTCTCAGGATGAGAAATAACAGGGAGCCTGGAGAAGTACTTTCTCACGATGAGGCAAAGACACCTGGTGTAACCCCACCACCATGAGCACTTTTCAAAATCGGCTTGCAACACATAGCAAGTTTCATAGCCAAACTCAGCCAAAGTCAGGGTGCAGGAAGATAAACCCTACCTTTAATGAAAGGAACCTCAAGGCTATGAAGCAGTGATCTCAGTAAATACTAGAAGAGGTGAAGAATTGGAAAGGTTTTAAGTTATGTTTGTAAGTTTGACATGGTGTTCACAGGTGATTTTATGGATTTGGTGGATATAATGCTATGCAGTTCAACTGCCTAAGGAAAAAGTTTAACAGCCAATGCTGGATGGATGGAGTAGGTGTGCACAGAGACTTTGTCTTTGACAGAATTCAGAAACTTGAAAGAGAATGGAAAGAAACTAACTTGATGCAGGCCCAGCATCTTTATTTGTAAAAGCTTGGTGAACATGCGAATCCATGTTGATTTAGGCAAGTGTGGCCAACTGTTGCTGTGCCAGCTACTAGTCTTCTTTGAAAGGGATTTTTTTCCCTACCCATTTTTACTTCAGGAGTCTTAGAATTCAACTCACATATTACAATTTCAGATTACTCTGAAATTGATGTCTCAGTCAGTTTGGGTACATTCAAAAATAATAGAAAAATAGTTCACCTCGCTCCTGAACTATCTCCTCACATACAGAATTATTGCAAACTCTCTTGTAATTCATATGATTGTCAGAGCAGATTTTCAGTGGTTACACTATAGAATTTTCAGGGTTACCTGAAAAAGTTGGGCTTTTTTCTTCAGATCCTCAGTGTCTTTCCTTTCTTACAAATAATTATTTATCAGGATAATTCTCTTAACTGAAATCTCAATTTATCCCTAGGGCAGAATTCTGATGTCAGAATATTGATTCCTTAAAATATTTTTGGCTCCAATGTTGACCTCAGTCTACTATGAATGTTGAATTTTTTAAATATATTTTTTAATTTATTATTTATTCAATTGTGCCTGTATGTGTGCCTGTATGTGTGTGTGTGTGTGTGTGTGTGTGTGTGTGTGTGTGTGTAGAACCACGGACAAATTCAGGAACCACCATGGACCGCCTCCACCTCCTCCTTGTTTACTCTGTCCCGGGACTCACAGGCTCTGCCCACCAGGACCAGAAACGCAGGCCGCCCCTGCTTCCTCCCGGCTCTATACGTGGGATCTAGGATGTGAACTCAGGACCTTCCGCCTGCAAGGCAGAGGCTTAACCCCTGAGCCACCTCTCCAGCCCCCATAAATGTTGAATTTTGAATGTTAGCTTTCATCTCTAAGTATTAAAAACAAAGTGTGTTGTTACCCAAATCACTCTTTATAGTTAGTCACTCAGTCAATACATGCATTTCAATTAAATTAGGGCAACTATTTTGCTGTATGTTAACTGTTTGAAAAAAAAACTTTACTGGAAAAGATCTGTAACCAGACCTAGCCTTTTCTGTCAGAAGGTCGCAAGTGAATGGAGGAATGGAGGACAAACGCCCCCAGTACATGATAGTAGTAGGCTATGATTATAGACTCTGCCTGAGTCTCTCATTGTTACAATTGTGTCACTTATTAAGGTAGAAGGCATTTTTTCACTATTTATCATAAAGAATTTCTAACACCCAGCGAAAAAAATAATGGAATATACTCATATAGCCTGTGATAGTTAATCCTGGGTGTCAGTTAGACCACACCTGGCATTAACTAAGATCACCTGAGACCACCAGAAGAGATTATCTGGATCAATACATTTACAATACAAAGACCAGATCTAGATCTGATTGGAACCTCCCAGTAGTGGATCAGATAAAGAAGTCACAGAAGAGAAGAAGAGAGACTCTCCAGGAATCTTCCAGCTTTCAGCCATCACCCACTAGCCTACTGGATGTTTGCAGTGACTTAGCCTCCAGATTCAGCCACCAGCCATGTTGCCTCTGCCATGAAAGACTGTTTCTCCCTTGAGAACCATAAACTGAACAAATCTCCCTTTCTCCCTTGAGTTTATTTGAGTTTTGAATGCTGTTTTACAGCAATAGTTAAGAGTAACTGTTATATAGCCTCTGTTTAGATTTAATACAGAAAACTTCTAATTTGTTTTCCTTTTGTCTCCATCAATCCTTGCATCCATTTGTCCATCCACCCATCTACTTTCTGTTTGTCATATGAAAGCCAATCAGGGAGATAATGACCACTCACCCCAGCAGCTCAGCATACATCTGCAAAAGAATAAGAATGATTTCATATATGTTCATAATTTTTCACCTGGGACAAAAATTATATATCATGTCATATTCTTCATTTTTGAATACTCTCATTTGGTCCTCAAATCTTTAAGGTTTTGTTGATGCTGGAACAATCACAGATTTAGCACTGTATCTGCTTTTTTATATATTCTTTTAGTAAATTACTTTATAAACTAATGCTCTTGTGTTTTTTAAATCCCATATTATAGATTTTTCTTTAAAAAGCTCCTTTTCGCACTCTATTTCTTGTAAACTAGAGGCTATGTCTAGAGGTTTGATTAGATTCAAATTAAATGGTTTCAGCTTAAAGACACCCTAGGAGATGCTGTTTATTTCCTGCCTACCAGGAGGTGTCCAATGTTACCCCTGGAATCCTGTTAGCTCTCCTGAGTATCAAGATTGTTGCCGGATTGTCTCTATTGTTGGGATGTTCTTTTATTCTTTTTGAAATTAGCAAGTACTCTATGGGTGATTCTGGGACATCATTGCATAGGTTGCTTACCAAAACTAAAAGGTTTTCAGCAAAATCGTTGTTCTTTCTTCTACCAGTCTCTCAACAAAATCAACTAGTACCATGAAATAGCTTTCATATTTTAAGCTGCTGTTTGGAAGAAAGTATACGTGAGTAGAATGTGACTTAGAAATAGCAGATATTTAGCTGGGCAAAAGTCCCAAAAGCCTAAAAACAGGAAAGCAATTTAAAGAAACTAGAGCAATTCAGAGCTCAAAGAACCAAAATTAGTACATACTTCAGTATTAGTTTTAACAGATAAGAAAATTAAGGTCCAAAGATATTGTTTATATTTTTTCTTTTTTATTTACGTTATTTTATTTTTCTAGTTTTACAAGCATATTGAGTACTTGCCCCCACCTCCTTCCATCCCAGTCCCATCCATCCTTCTTCCCCTCCCTTCTTCAATCCATTCCACTCTCTTCCATCCTCCAGGCTGTCCGTCTTCATGGATCCCAAGGCTCCCTCTACCCTGTCTACTCTTTTTAATTTTTTTCTACTTTTAAAGCATATTGAGTACTTATCCCTGCTTCCCTCCAATATCTCTCTCTCCCATCCCATGAAGAAGTGTCTTTAATTGCCACTCATTCACAGGTAATAATGTCTGTTGAATTTCTCCAAGATGACAGGAGGTTGCTTATTCTATCTATGGTAAACATTATTACTTACATTAATTACTTTTCTGATTGCTCTGACCAAGCATCTGACAGAAACAACTTAAGACAAGAAGTTGTTTCAGCTCGTAGTTTAGAGAGTGCATACTTTTGTGATGGGAATAACATGGTGTGGGGGGGCAGCTCCTTCCAAGGTAGTGGGCAATCGTAGAGGGGTATCTTCTTCCATGGCAGTGGGCATTTGCAGGGATATTTTTTTCCATGGCATTAGGCACTTTGAGGGGTATCTCCTTCGATGGTAGTGGGTGCTTGCAGGATACTTCTTCTTGGAGATGGCAACTTGTGGAGGCAGTTCTATCCGTGGGATTCTGTAGTACCACTTAATCAAATTTAGCAGCTCAGGAAGCAGTCGGCTCAGGCTTGTCCCAAACACTTTTTCTAGCTTTCTGTGTATCCCAAAGTTTCCACACCCTTCTAAAATGTCTCTACTAGCTAGAAACTAAGTATTTAAACATGAATCCTCTTGGGGACATTTCTCATTCAAACCATAGTGTTGCCCATATGGAAAGAATAGAGAATGATGGAGTTTAATTTTTTCGTACATGTGTAATTGTTGTAACTTCTAATGTCTAATACTGTAGTTGGACTTACATTGAGCTTATTTATATACCACAGATATTTTCCATTCATAGAATGATCAGCAACATCAGTGTCTCATACATGAACCATATTATTGTTTCAGGAGGAGACAGTGTGTGAAAACCCATCATGATCACAGTTTGAGTTTGCATATCTTAGTCATATAGCTAGTTACAAAATGGTAAAGACGTGGATGGAATAAGGAAATGAATCAGGAAAGAGGGAAGAGCACCTGTAAATCCAGGTGACATGTTAGCTTTTTTCTGAAAGGACGCTGAACGTGGTCCCTAGGCAGTAAAAAGATGCAACCGTGGCTTAGTAAGAAGGCCAAAACAGGCAGAAACATCCCATTTTGTAAAGATGTAAAATTAAAAAAATATGCTGTAAGTAAAATTTCCCCAAAGAAAGAAGCTAAGGAAAGAATGAGTCAAAGATAGGGTTCAAACTCATGGACCTCTGTGAGAATAGATGTGGTGAAAACCAGAAGTAGTGTTGCCAAGGATTAGCTTTCTTTTATGTTAAAAATATGCACTGAATATTTACTATGTGATAGGCAGGTGCTGTGTGTTTTGGGTGCTATAGTCCAATGTAATACTCAGAAAAATCTAGAAGCCAGTATTTTTATGACAAGATGGTAGGGATATGAAACAGGTAAATGCTTAGTGCTACCCAGTTAAGAAGCACTGGTCTCACTGCCGTGCCTTTCCAGTCACTTGTAGGAACTTGTTTGGACTGGTGGATATTGTCTTATAAACACAGCAGGACAGGCAAACTACACTGAAAGGTTTGAAACAAAAGACTGTAAAAGCATCACGTAATTTAGGCAAGATGGCTAGTCTTCCTTTTTTGAAACCTCCCTAATCTATGGCGTAAAGCAGAGTTCTGATTGGTTGGACCTCATTCCTACATGTGTGAAGAGAAGCAGTGCGGCTAATGCTAGGATGGCATAATCATTGTAAGCAGAAAAAAAGGCTCTTTCTGCCCCTCAGGTGCACCTGCCAGCCTCCAAGTTCTTAGTCATTCCTCCACCTGCAACCTTTGAAATCTTGCTTCTCGTGCCTCAAACACTCTTTTCTAGGCTTCCTTCTTCTTGCTCTTATTGGTATGGAATACCTTTGTCAATTTACTTTTCATAAGGGTCTGAAGCATTTCTTAGGGCTTCTGTAAGCTTCAATGATGTAGATTTAAATATGCCAGTTTGAAAATAAATACATATGAACTATGCCTTGGGGGAAAATAAGCCCTAGAACAGGGACCTCAGCTTCAGCCCTCTGTTTCTCCATAGTTGAATATCAACATGATGTGCCATAGAGCTTGAGTAAGTAAGAGTCAGGATTCCAGGGTTTTAGCCATGGATATGTCCAGTTTGACTTTGAAAATGTCATGTGGTCACTGTGGCTGTTTGTTTTATCGCTGTCCTTTCGAGGTCTGACGAGCTTGGCTGTATTTTATTACAGAGGAAAATATATAGCTTAACTTTTATTGAACAGAAAACACAACTTGGTGGCTTCCAACAGCAACCATTTTCCTTTGTTCTCAGCCTGGCTGGAGCTGGCTTAGCTGATCCTGCCAGGCTCTGCCTGCAGGGGCAGTCAGCCAGCCAGCTGCTTTATCTGCTTTTAAATGTCCTAGCCTCCGTTCCGTATCACTATTGGCCAAAGCACTTTGCATCTCCTTCTCTTGTCTTCTCATCTCTGCATTATGGCTGGGACAAAGTCATGTGATTGCCAAATTATCTAAAGCAACAAGACAAACCCCATGCTTAGTCTCTTGCCAGATTGTAAGAATATAAGTATAAATGACAGGGAGATTGTGGCCATTTGTGCAATCGATACAGAAGGAAAACTGAACATTGAACATCCTAGCTGGCCTGTGAGCAGCTAGGCCAAGAATACTTCATAATGGGTAGAGCTTTCCAAGATTGCTTTCTGATTCTGCTGGTGCAGAGTAGTCATAATGAGAGGGAAGGATGGGAAGCAGCCTGTCTTAATTAAACAATCTATCAGCTTCAAGAGATTCCGGACTAAAGGCACTAGGATCCTTGGAGGCTAGGGATTGACAGCCACAGTAGTGTTCCTATGATTAAGGAGAACCAGGAAAGGGTTCAGGGAAATGCCACTGGGTCCTTGTACGTTATCGGAGAGGAGGACCCAGTGGAGAGTTTGGCATGCACATTAAAGGATGCTACGGGGATTGGGGGCAGGCACTGGGGGCTGGGGAAGGAGGGGGGAGTGAAGGGGGAAGCAAGAGGGTTGGGGGGGTGGAGGGAGGGAGGGGACTGGTGTACCTGTTAAGTTTGTATGAGCAGAAATAAAAAAAAGAGATTCCGTATACCTTCTCACTTGACAAAAAGAAAACCTGAGCAGAGCCCGTGATCCTTCCAGCCAGCTCAGACACTCCCCAGCATGACGTCCAGTTGACTCCACAACAACCTGTCCCTTCCTCCAAAACTCTTATTAAGCCTCAACAAAGCTGAGCACATGACCTTCAACATGAAACCCTAAAATAAAACCATTATTCTAAAACCATATGGGAGGGAAATGTTTTAAAGGAGAAATAGACAGGTAATAAAGGTATAAGTGACTCTTCCAAATAATACGCAAGCATGTGGATGAAAATAATACCAAGTTCACTATCCTGGAATCCTCCTCCTGGAATCCTCCTCCTGGAATCCTCCTCCTGGAATCCTTCTCCTGGAATCCTCCTCCTGGAATCCACCAGAGATAATTAACTCAGCTCTCTTGTATATGTTTCTTGAACTAGTGTGTGTAATTTTTTCTTAAAAACATGAATGGTATATATACAAAATACTTTCTCTACCTTTTTTGACTTAGCAATAGAATTTGGAAGTCTTTTAATTTCAGAACATTGAGATTTGCCTAAAGCTTTTACTGGATTTCAGAAACATTGAGAGTTGCCTTACAGTTTAAAAATTATATTCCATGCAATGATTAAGCTTCTTTCTATACTTCTGCATTTGATGAAGTCCTTTTAGGAAAAATAATATTGTAGATGAAACTCCAGAGGTAAAACTTGGTCACTTCCAAACACTGTAGTTGATGTGAGGTTATCCCTCACAAGACACACAGCCTCTAACATACTGTGCCTGTGGAGTCTTCCTGACTGCCTAGTTTCTAGAACCCCTTTCAGTTCTGGGGTCTAGTAACTGAAAGCAATACCATCATTCTCTTCTGTGGTACCTACAGAGCTTTCATCAAGAAAAAGTAGAATCAAGGGGACATATATTTGAACAAATCAGGCCCCTCGCTTTATCATGGAATGACAAGATTGCAATTTGTGAGCACTGATAGCAAGCAAAGATGATCCTGTGAACTTCTTATTTCAAAATTAGATCCTGAAAGTTTGTAGCTGTTGCTCAGTCTTGGATTGTAATTTACCTTGAATTATTGTACTGAATTATTTCATTTTGTCCCAGCGTGCCTTGCCAACAGAAAATATTGTCCCAGGGCATTAACACGACACTGTTTTGTAAAGAAATCATTCCTGTAGGGATAGCAAAATCTGTTGGTAACTTGAGCCTGTAACCAAGTATATCAAACAGACCTACAGGATGCTGAGAAGGATTCAGGACTCACTAAGCTGCTTAAATCACAGGGAAACAGCAAAGCTTACCTAGCTCCTGAAGCCAAGGCTCCTTTGGGCCTACAGCAAGTTTTAACTTTGTGCTTATGAACTGCTTCTACATGGATGATAGCATGGACATTTTAATGGCTATTGGGATTTATCCTTGTACTTGGTTGTGGATTTAGATATGAAATTCTACATTTTCCATGTCAAGGATTTGCAGAGAACTAAATAATGATTAGGAAAGAGTTAAACACTTTATTTAAATTTCCAAATTTAAAGTTTCTCATGAACACAGGTACACATACACACATTATTTTTTGTTCATTTCCTTTAAAAGATGATAAGAGACATGTAATTAATTATTTTTGATTCATGGAGTCTGTGTTCCTTTCTCCTGATAATAACACACTGTTTGAGGAAAACTGTAGCCCTTTCTCTCATTCTCTGTTCTTCACATGGGGTGGGTTCAGGGATAGACATGTGACTCAGGTCTGCACAATCAGCTTCACACATTCTCCTTATTGCTGTGATTCAACAGAGATGTTTGTTCCCCAACCAATGATTTGGAATGTAGCATTCATGAAGATGGTTGAGACAGAGGCCACCTCACATTGGAACTTAGAAAAAGAGACGTCTCGGCGCTTGAATCACATCCATCTGTCTCATGGAGCTCCGGGCTCAAAGTGATATGGTTTTCACAGATACAAGAACCATATCATATCTTTTATTTTATTAAAACAAAAGTTAATGGTGTAGCTCAGTGGCACAGTACTTGCCTAGTCTTCACATAGCCCTGGCTTTGATTTTCCACATCTGCCATTCCTAAAACATAAAAATAAACAATACAAATTTTATTAAAATGTTTTCTCGAGTTTGTTTAGAGCTTGTTCTGTAAGTTCTAAATCATCACTTAAAGATTATCACTGTTTTATTCGATAGAAAATTTGGTTTTCTTGTTAGGGAGATTGGGATTTATTAGGACCGTGCCTCTGTGTTACCTCTATTTATTCTTATACTTGATAGACTGGATAGTTGAAATCAATCCTTTCCTCAGAAGTTAGTATTATTTCCCTCTCAAAAGAATGTCTAACCCCTCCCAAAATAACCCAAAGTTCTCTATTGAATAAAACAGTGATGAAAAAGAAAAGTACTGATAGTTTCTGATTCATACCCACATGTATTTTAAAGATTCCATTTAACAGGAAAACAGAATAGAATTTACTTGGCATCTTTTGTGAACTCAATACCCTTCAAAGTATTTTAGCATATCTTCATGTGCTATATGCAATGATAACCTTTGCATACCTGTCTTCGATGTTCTCAATATTCCAAATTGCTTTAGTAAGACAACAATTGTGCTATTGTCAGGACGTGTGTAGGATAACACAGCTGGTAGATTTTTTTTGCCCTTAAGAGACTATTCCATACATTCAATATCCAACAGGAACCATTTTGTTAAGTGTGGTAAGTGAATAACAGCTTTTTTAAAGAATGATAAATTTTAAATTGAGTACCAACTATGAATTGTTGTTACTCTGTTGAAACATGTCATAGACTAGATCTAAGTAATTTCTTTAATTTTAATGTATCATCTTTAAACTCCAGATTCATTCCTCAGTAGGGCACTGTAAGGGTAGAAGTGGTAGAAGTCATGCAGTTCTAACCAACTCACAGGTTATGTGTATCTGGCTGGTCCATGCACCACTTCTTATAGCAAAGATAATCAAAATAAAAACATGATTATTACAAAACATGGTCAGAGCATTAAGGAGAACTGGTGAAGATAGAAAGAGAAAAGAGGAAATATTAGAGCTAAATTTAAATAAGAAGTCCTAAAAGGCATCTGCAGAGAAAGTACTCTCCATGGGAAGTGTAGGTCGTGACTGAACCTCACAGAACACAGGAAGAGGAAGAGTCCTGCAGAAGAGGTCTTTGTGAATGTCGAGGCCTCTGAACCATTCTTGGGAAAGAAGTGAGAAGTTAGTAATATATTGTTTTATTTAGGTCTGTCCTTTCCCTCTCCTCCTCACCTCCCTGCCAGGTTCACAGGGGAGTCCCCTCAGATTCTCCATTGATTGAGACATACTTTTCAACCATAATCATTGTCAATATGAATTGAAATGTCCCCTCTCTCAGTCTTTTCTCTCACTCAGTTTTGAACTTAATGTATTTGTATGTTTGTATCCCCCAAGTAGCAAGAATTTTAAAAATACATGCTAAGTTGTAGTCAAAAAAGATAATGTGTGTGTGTGTGTCCATCTATATAGATGCACGTGAACATATCTGTGTGGATGTATATGTAGTCGTGTGTGCATATGTGTATTTGTTTGTATGTGTGCATGTGTTTGGGTATATTTGTATGTGATGAGTTAGGTATATGCATTGAGTATATAGATGCATTCAGTATTCTTCTCCCTAAAAGAGAAGAAATATTTCTGGAGTGAAGCCAAAGCCATCCGTGGTCTCTCTATTACTTTCAGTTTTATAGCAGGAGATTGCTCTGCTTTTGACAAGCACTAATTAATTCCATCTCTGGGGAATACTAGGAAATGTAAGCTTATGTGTTTGCAACAAGGTTATCAGTTATATTGGTTTTAGCATTCTGCCCTGCCGTAGATATAAAACATGCAGCAAAATGCACAGTCGCTTCCTCATTAGCTGTAAACAGTGTATTTCAGATTTGTCAAGCATACATACTTATTTTTACATCCAGACATTTTTTTATTTATTTTCCTTGCAGGTTCACAAAGTTTTTGCCAGTAAATCAGGACTGCACTAACTAGTTCTGAAAACTATGGCGCCTAGGAAATTTTATTGATCTCATAATTTACTGGATCTTTTGGTTAATTACAAGTTCTGTCTAGGTTGGTACACTTTTCAAGTCAGCTATGATCATAAATATGTAACCTCAGTTCTCACCCTCTGTACATTTCTGGCAGCCTCCCATGAGGTCAAAAGGTGTAATAGCTACAAACCCAGAGTCTCTAACATATTTAATTAAACTATTAATCTACTTTTATCTTTGACACTAGAAAGTCAGCCACAGTGAGTTCTCAGTGCGTTTCAATGCATTTATTTAAAGTAGACTTTTTCAAGACGTATTTTTAAGGATATACCACTGGAGACTCTCTTAAAGGCAAATAGAAAAAAGTCTGGAATGGGGAAGGAATTACTGCACCAGGAAACAAAAAAAGTGTATCACTGTGATTCATGCGTTTACTTCCCAATGCAGTATGTGACTAGAACACTTTATTAAGAGATAACCAATTGAAGTTCATGAAAGGTTTCGAAATAGTAACAGCTCAATCAGCAGGCAACTTGGAAAGCCCATTATTTTAAAAGCATGTGGACAGTCATTAGAATGAACGTTTTCTTTGTTACATAACCTATGAGAGCCCACTAAGGAGGAGTGTAACCTCTTGTGACAGTGATGACATTTTAAGTGGTCAGTCCTCATTTTGTGTTCATTATCACAACAATGCCTGCAAACTTGAGTCCCTGAACACATGTGGCTCCACAGACCTTTAGTTAGACTAACAAAGCATTCATACATGAGCTTATCTATCTCTTTCTGTTATGGTGTCTCAGCTGGTAGCAATCTGTTTCCAGCTAAGGAAGCAATTGGCTACTTTAATTTTATTTCCTTTGGTCATTCTTGAGCTTGTCTGTATTGAATGATGTGAAAAATGTGAAGGTGCATGTCCTTTACTTGAAATCTGCCTTACCTACTTGTGCTGCGCTTTACTCTTCTCCTATGGAGAGAAACCACACCTTCTATGCTTCACAAAAGCTGTAAAAACATGGTACTATGACCTTCTCATCAATGTTACTGGCTTTAATTGTGACAATGACTAAGAGTGAATTAAGTCATGCATTTGAACATTCCACTTAAAAATCAATTTAGACAGCCAATGCCCATGCAAATATTGATTATAAACCCACCCGGTTTTTCACAAGTTAGATTAATATCTTGGGCTCAAATCCAGAATTCTGTTTTTCTTTCTTCCTTTTTTTTAAAAGGGTATAACCAAAAGCTAAATCCTTTTTTAGATTGGCCATATATTTTGCAAGTGCCCATGGGACTAAAATTTAATTTAGAAACCCAACATATCTTCCCTCCCACCTACCTCTAGTCAAAATAATCAAAACCACAACTCTTTTACATTCATGGAGCAGCCGAAGCTGCATATTTCACTTTATTTTATTATATTTTAACTTTTGCATTGCATTCGCTGTGAGCAGTCAATGTATCTTGTTAAATGCAAGCCGCTTCCTGGCAAACAAGTCATTTCAACTGACGGGTTTTGGCTTATGTTCAGCATCTTACAGCCTGTGTGTATCAGAGCCGTACGTTTATAATTTGAGATGCTGCTGATCCTACTTATCTGTCATGATTAGATGTTTCTATCTGCTCCTTTGCTCTGATAGTGAAAAAAAAAATAAAATGAGTCAGTTCCAGGATTGGTAACAGCAAAACAAAGCAAAGAAAGTATGAGAAATGCATTGGGTTTCTGTCTTTTGATAGGGCATAGTCTGGGTCTAGCTTTAGAAAAAGAGTAACAATTTCACAGTATAAAATAAAACAGACAACTTTGTAGTATTTGGATTATCCTAGCACTTTAGGGTCAAAGTTAGGAGTTTTAAAAGGAAATTACTAATCATATTCATACAGAAAGTGGGTTTTACCTAGACATATTTTATACTCTATGAGAGTAGATGGATATTAAAGGCAAGTGTTTTGTTTAGGAAATAGTTTTTTTTTTCTTTTGGGCTGATTGATAGTAATGTATTTGTAAATATTTAATATTTACCTTACATAGCAAAACAACTCTCTCTGCCACAGCTCTGGAATGAAAGCATCTAAGAAATTTAGAAGAATCAGTAATGGAGGAACCGCAAGCACTGGGCATTGTGTGTGGGGAGGTTCTATTAACTTGGCACACACTGCCATAGCTTCCATGGCCTCCCTACATAGGCAAGACCAGCCAATCCTCCAGCAAGGCCTGGGCATTGTGCCCGCCTCTCTAAGCCACTGCCATTGGCTTCTGCTGTCACGGTGGAGAACAGCTGTGGAAGAGAAGATAACTCAACACGGTGTGGCTGGTTGGGACCCCAGTGCAAACCTATTTCACTTTCTTCCATGGTGCTTCAAGACTCCTCATAAAAACAAAAAAAGGTGAGGGAAATCTGAACTAACACTATTGAGCCTCGAGGACTTTTATGTTTTAACTATTTAATTTCACCTTCATACTCACAGCTAGCTATATTATTGGTTAATACATAATATGAGTGGTTGAAAGTAGTTAAGTAACTCGCCTCTGAACATACAAATTGAAAATATTGAGGATAGAATTTAATTTTTTAAATTGTATTTACTTACTTTTACATGTGAGATGTGAGTGTGTGTGTGTGTGTGTGTGTGTGTGTGTGTGTGTGTGTATGCGTGCGCGCATACGTGTGTCCTTGTGTCAGAGGGCTCTGTCTGTGTGTCCCTCTGGAGGACCAAGGGTGACCTCAGAACTCACTCTGGATTGCTTCTACCTCCTTTTTACTTCACTCTGGGTTCTGCTACCTTTTCCATTTGGCATTTTTATATGGGACCTGGGATCTGAATTCAGGATCCTCTGTGAGGAAGAGTCTTAACCTCTGAGCCATCTCGTCAGCCTAGGACTAGGATTTAAAAACATGTCTCTAAATAAGTCCTATATGTATACATAATTCCTTACATAGTGATTCTGCCCTCAGCAGGGAAATAGCTTTTCTCATCATTAGAACCTGAGAAAGAGGGCTGAATGGGAGTGGGATGAGAAATAAGGAACAGAAAAGCAATTTTTGATTTGGAGTGCTTTCCAACGTTCTCTGGTGGGAATATTGACAACATTGCTAATTTCAAGCTCCAAGGTAAAGTCACTGAATACAGAGTTGAAAATAGATGCATGTTAAAGATGCTCTGGGCATGGGAGGGGGACGCACTGGGGAATGAGGAGGGAGAGGGAAAGGGAGGGAGGAACAGAGGGTGGGGAGGTGGAGAACCGGTGTACCTGTTAAGTTTGTATGAGTGGAAATAAAAAAAATTAAAAAAAAAGAAAATAGATCCATGGAATCAGCCTCATGAACTGGATCCCACACACTGCTGAGCAAGACACACTCATGACCAAAGAGGTTAGTGAGAGAAAGCAAGTATGTCTAAGAAGGATCTGTTAGACTCCAGCTACATTGCCTGATAGTATGAAAACCAGTTCCGTAGTCACCCCTTCACTCCAGCTATTGGGATTCGTGCCCTGTCCATCTTACATCCCTGGAGTCAGGCCTGTGGCTTGCTGAAACCAACAGAACCTGGCATGAGTGCAGCTACAGATTCTGGAATTCAGCCCTAAACATTCTGAATACTTCTGCTTTGCACTTGTATTATCTTAAACTGTTCTGATAGAAACAGTGCTGCTGACTAGGCGTAAAAAGGCCATCTGAAGGGGGCAGGACGTGGAGGCTTACAGAGGATCCCATGTCGGGAAGGACCCCAGAACCCTAGACTCAGGGCCCAGGAGAGACCACGACAGATCAGGCACCTCACCCCTTCCTGCATGTCTATCTAAATTCCTGACCCATACAAGCGTGCAAGAAGAAAACTTTAATTTTCAAGCCTCCATGGTTTAGGGCTATTTATCAAGCAACAGTTGACAACCAGAACCATTTATTTTCTTCCAGTGCAAGAATCTTATTTTTACTTAAACCATGATATTTTATGGGCAGGATGTATAAAGAAGGCCACCCCCTACAGACAAAGATGTGCTGTGAAAATGAGTGAAGAAGGACAGGACCATGGCCCCTAATTCAGTGACCCTCTGCCCACACTTCTCAGTCCCTTTTCCCTCATCTCTTAAGGAAGCATGGTCCATAGCTTTCTGCTTGAGATAGCACCACCTTCCTTTGTGGTAACAGTGTTCTCATTTGGCTAAAATAGACTGTGAAGTATTGAGAGAAACAGCCTCAAGATCATTGCTCAAGAATCAGAAACAAGACAAGTCTCACATCTCTGAGCACAAGGCTCTTTTGAGAACAGTTCTGATTGTGTTCAGTTTCATAAGGATTTCATTGATGCTTCCTTCTCTTCCTGTCAAGTAACTGAGTGAGCAATCATAAAGTAGAAAAAAAAGTGAGGGGGCCAGCCTGCCAGAACATTCTTGTCTTACGTAGTGATAGACTGTGAAAGCGCAGACTCAGGGGGGAAATGCTGCTAGCCACTGTCTACACCATGAAGTAAACAGACAGGGACCCTTGATTAGCCACCACCCATAAGCTGAGACTTGGAGTCTACCATTATAGGCCCAGAAGTAAGAAGTATTCAGAAGTGAGAAGCCTGCTGTGTGCTCCAGTTCCAAACAAGGCTCTGCAGTCCAAGGATGTCATTAGATATTTTATTAACAGAAGTAAGATGTGGACATTTTAATCACAAGTCTGATGCAACACAAAGCAGATTTAAAAGATGACTAGATATAGGTGTTGGTGACATCTGGACAGTAGATCGTCTTGATAATGTCATAACAGTGTGGGTGTGGGAGATAAAGGGAATATATGAATTTTTATTAAATATAAGACTGTATCATCGAAGGACGGCACTTCAACCTTTATATAACGGTCCCATAGGGGTCACACAGAGACTCATGGGTTGCACTATCCATTTTTAGAGCAAAAACAAGTCACTAAATGAGATTAGTAATGCAGCCAACAAGTTTCTTTGTGAGACTTCAAGATGCTTCCAAATCTGGAAGAAAGACAAAGAAAGTGCACCATAGTCTCTGTTTACTGAGGCACTGTTGCAGTTCACCTGCATGGTTGCTGATAAATGACCATCAAACAGCTTAAGGGAACAAGGGGTTTATTTTCTCTTATGATTCCTCGTTACAGTTCTCAATTCAGCTTGACAGGAGAACTCACGCCAACACCAGGGCCAAGGGAACTTGCCACACCATCTCTACGTAATGGCTGAGAGAGGGACGATCCTTACTTGCCAGACCAGCATGTTGGGCCAAGTGTACATAAGGATGCCAACTCTCTGTCCTTTACTCCAGGGCCTAATCCCACCCACCATGGGCTGGGTCTTCCCCATCAGCTAGACAATCTCCTGCAGGTTTGCTTTGACTTAACTCAACCATTAATTCTCTACAAATGTGCCCAGAGCTCAAATCCTCAACTGCCAAGTTGACACCTGTGCCTAACTATGACATTCCACCCCTTGTCAACTTGACCCCAAAACATAGCACTTTTGAATTGTAACTTTCAATGCTTGTCCCCATAGGTGTTAAAAGTTATCTTTAAAAATATGAATACATTTCATAGACAAATTTAAAATGTTCTGTCATTAAAACTTCAGCTATTAAGATATTAAAACTGAAAGTTTTTCTTTAAATATCTTAGATCTTTTTTTTTTCTTGAAGCAATCATAATTGGACTTTACATGCCCTGTGCAATGTCCAACACACTATTGACCTCACAAAGTCTAGCATCTGCTAAAGGCACCAAGATCCTTGGAGGCAAGGGATTGGCAGCCACAGCAGTGTTCCTATACTTAAGGGGAACACGGGAAAGGGTTCAGGGAAAGGCCACTGGGTCCTTGTACGTCATCAGAGAGGAGGGCCCAGAGGAAAATCAGCCATGCACAAGAAAGGACTCTCTGGGAATTGGGGCAGGAGGCACTGGGGGATGGGGAGGGAAGGGGGAGTGGAGGGGGAGCAGGGGGGATGGGGGAGGAGGAGGGAGGGAGGGAACTGGTGTACCTATTAAGTTTGTATGAGCTGAAATAATAATAAAAAATGTATTAATAGTAAAAAAAATAAATATCTTAGATCTTTTAACTGTAGAAGTCCATTTAATCAAAATAAGTTAAATACTTTAACACAGATAAAACATTAAAAAAGAAGTGTCTTGACATAATAAGAAAACATTTAAATTAAGATCAAAGTCCAGCAAATCAAATACCACATTCTGTACTTACATTCTGTACTTCAGTGTCCATCTTCTGTTGCTCATCACATAATCAAGGTGGCTCAAACATTCTAGGCATTCCCAGTCCCTGTTTGCAGCTCAAAGTTGTAAAAACAGAGTTCCTCTGTACCAGGCTAAATCTCCACTTGCAGTCATCCTCTGCAGCAGTCCCACAGTTCTGGCATCTCCAATACCACTCTGAGTTTGCCTCTGCAGCTATAAGCTTCACCTTTGTAGGAATTCTATGCCTGCCACTTGGTGCTAAACTTTTGCTCCTTTCTATGAACCCCTCAAATCATTCACCAAAACCAGTATCACCTGGGGGATGATGCCAGATTTTGAAGCAAAGTTGAAATGTAGCTTGGTACACTTGAGCTACAGCTATACCAAGTTTTGTATGCTGATATGGAAAAGCGTCTTTTCTAGGCAGCCAAACTTGCAAAGGGCAAGGAAAGGCTTTAACTTGGGCTTTTGACCCCTGAAGGAATCTGGGTTTTCAAATCACAAACTCGCCATATAGTAGTATTCATGTTTTCCACCATCCCACTGCAAATCAGTAAGTTTTCCTTCATTGATGTTCATTTCTCCAACAGAGGCAGCTGTTCTGCTGCCTGCTCTTTCCACATCCAGAGCTTCAAGGCCACCAACACAGCTCTCCTCTGTCAAGCAAAGCAGTCTATTGTCTTTAACCTCAACTCCACTAAAGTGCTTGTCCCCCTCATCACAAACTGGGCCCAAACAATTCATTAGTCTCTCAGCATCACTGTTTTCCAAATGGCCCACCAAACTCTGTTCAAACCTTTTTACATCCGCAAAAGTCCAAATTTCTCCAACAAAAATGTTCAAAATCCACAAAGGCCACATAGCAACAACCCATTTCGCTTGCATGGTTGCTAATAAATCATCATCAAACAGCTTCAGGGAACAAGATATTTATTTCCTTACGACAGTCTGGTTACAGTTCTCAATCCAGCTTGACAGGATAACTAATGCCAACACCAGGGTCAAGGGAACTGGTCACACCATCTCTACGTAATGGCTGAGAGAGGGAAGATTCTTACTTGCCAGACCAGCATGTCTGACCAAGTGTATACAAGGATACCGACTCTCTCAAACAGCTCTCTGTCTTTTATTCCAGGGCCTAATCCCATCTACCATAGCCTGGGCCTTCCTCATCAGCTAGACAATCTCCTGAAAATTTGCTTTGGGCTTAACTCAACCATTAATTCTCTACAAATATGCCTAGAGCTCAAACCCTTAACTGCCAAGTTGACGCCTGTGCATCACTGTGACAAGCACAGGCAAGTGAAGTGAAGTAATAGGTCTTGCATTCTATATCTAGAGCTTGATTTTGAATATAAACAAGTCACTGAGACTCTTTTGGCTAAGTCTCCTGCATGTGTTATTACGGCATGACTTCTCTGTCTGCGTCTTCATGCCCAATGCCTTCGTTTCAATGTCCAGAGACATACAAAAAGAATGATGGGCTATGAAGTGCTCTTCAAATGCAAGATACTCTAATGTCAAGTGGGAAACAGCATTACACAGAAAATCTGAGCCTGGCCCTGCTGCTTTCAACAGGCCACCCAGACCTTCAGGCCTGATTTTATTTTCCATAAAATAAAATGTGAACAATGGACTTTCATCTTCATACTATGCATGAGACAAGGTCTGATATTTGGCACTGTGGTTGTATGAGTCAGAGATCATTTTCATGTCAGATTCAAGTATTCCTTACGGTATTACCAAACAAGGGAAGATCCAGGGAGGTGGTATGGCTAACTGAATCTCAGTACTCGAACACTACCCAGTAACAATAAGGATGTTACCTACTTAATGGCCACTCTATAATTATTTATTTGTTTTTGTTCTTACTTAAAATAATCAGAGTTTCTTCCTGAAGTCCTCTATATAAATTTAGATGCTTCATGAAGAGAATAATAGAATAAATATGAGTTACAGGGATTCCTGTAACTGATGGCATGTTCCCTATAATTAGAGAGCAGTGCTGAGGTTTCAAGGAATGGTAACATCTGAATGCATGCCTCCTTGGCTATTACTTGGCTGCTTTCATGATTTACTAGGTGCTGTGGTTTGAAGATGAGATGTTCCCCTGTAGTCTTATATCTTTTATCCTTAGCTGATGATAATGTCTGGGAAGATTGACACTTCTTTGTGAAAACAGTCTTTTTGGAGGAAGGTATGTTGTACATGGTGGACCTTGAGGTTTAGTAGACCAGCACTACTTCCTCTCAGCCTGCTGTTGCTCTATCTGCCTTCATTATGGCTGAAGAGATATAACCCAGATGCCCGTTTCTGCCCCCATCCAGGCCTTCTGCTATGCAGTTTCCTCCATAATGGATTATATACCCTCTGGAACATTAAGCCAAGTAAATCTCCCCTTTCTTTCCTAACTTGCTTGAGTCTGGCTCTATTGTCAAAAGCAATACTAGACGACAGACTGTGGTATCATTCCATTTGTACACCACTTTTAGTAGTGTGAACATTTCTGTCTTTGCTGAATTGCATTATTATTAAATTTACCTTTAATTATAGGATGTACCATGTCAATCCCATGAGATCGGTGTTTCATAAAGTATTTCCACTACCAAGGGAGAGAGGGCACGAATTGTGTCAGGGAAGGATGAAAACTCCAGGAGTAAAATAACTTTTTTTAAAAAGTAAATTTCATTTTACTTATTCACTGAAAGACAGACAGAGAGAGAGAGAGAGAGAGAGAGAAGGTATGTTTATGTCAGGAGGTCCAAGGACAAATTTCAGAAGTCAGTTCTCTCTTTCTACCTTCTTGGTTTCTGGGATTCAAACTCAGTTCAACTAGCCAGGTTTGTGTGCTGGCATCTCTCCCCTCTGAGCCACCCCACAGACCCAAAAGTTAAGTTCTGAGGCATAATACACACAAGTTCTATGTGGTCTTTAGTTGAACTAAAGGAAGACAATGCTAAGGTACCCTGCCCCATGCACCTTCACGGGAAATACTAATTGATCTGTTAAAATCCCGCTCTTAGGTCTGCTGTGAGGTACTATAGAGTATAGTCAGGATTGCAGAGGTGCTGCAGAATTAATAGCCATAATCAGAATGCCAAGAATCTGTGTCTTGTCCAGGGGAAACTAACAGAATTGCTTACATCCTCTTACCTGGTATTTTGACCAGCTAGATGACTTCTTTTCATTTTTTTCCCAGACTTTCCAGGTCATACAGGTACAGATCGACCAGACAACTAGTGTAACACTTCACTTTCTTGTCATATCTGTCAAAACATTACCTTTCCCTGTGACTTTGTTCAAGCGCCAACATCTAATGATTTTCTGCTTCTCATATCATGATAGATTTTAAGAGACCATTCTCTGAAAATAAGCCCATTGTTGATAGAAATAATCTATCTTAGCAAGCTCAGTCTTTCCTGCTCTTTTTTTCTTTTGCCATCTTGGGTTCTTGAAATAATTTACATCAGTCATCCTTCAGAAATTGTAAGTCATGTCTTTCATGCCCTGGTAGTGATCCATTAGGTATTTCCTGCTAAAAATGACCCCAGGAGATAGTAATTAACCTGCTCTGAAGTATAAGAACAGAAACAGAGATTAATGAACAGTTTTCTTCACATATTTAAAGTAATAACATACAACTAAAAGGCTATATATCGGTTGTCGTAGAAATAGTTCAGAATATGTTAGAATGTCATGAATAAATGAACAGTTTCATTTATGAGCTTTCTATAGAAATCACTGAGTTTCTCTGCTTAAGGGGAAGCCCAAATGGTAGTTAATCTTTCCATGGCATTTACTGTATAATGCACCGCCTCTTTGGGCAATCTTTTTGTATTAAATATACAACTTTTAAGCTCCTTTCCTCCACAAAGTATCTCAAGAATGAATTGTTCAATCTCTTTTCTGATAACAGGTCAAAAATATTTCAGAAAATACCCAAAATTATGATTCCCACATAATAGCTTTCTTTATAGCTCATTGGAAAATAGAAAATATTTTATAGCAATGTAAAATTATTGGAATATTAAAAGGGCTCTGTGTACATAGCCAGGGAGTATTTGTCTGTGTGTTTCAGCCATCCAGGTGACCTTGAGCAAGTCACTGACCTTCCTCTAACTTGTCACCACTAACAGCAAATGTCAGTTTGATGACTTCCAGGTAACTTTCATTTTAGACTGCTCATCTACCTATTCATATTCTTTTTATTAATCTTATTTCCATATACCCCACTCCTTCCTATTATATCCTAATTTTAGCCTCTGGAGAATTGTAGTGTATTGCAGGTCTTCTACAGGAGAGAGGTGTCTTTCTTGTTCATTGCTGTCACATGGTACTTTTCTCTGGGCAATTGACTGCCAGGGGTCAGTTAACCTTGAGAATAGCTTAGATCCCATGATAATCAGTGGACAGGCAAGACACAGATTAAATGAGATTATGTGAAATGCCTTTTTGAAGATCCCTTCTGGTTAGAGAACAGCATCTCTGACAACTTGATGTGGGCATGCTCTATCCTCTGTAAGCACTGTGCATTGCAAGCATCACCTGGTTGTAGACCAAAATGGTGAGTTCATTTAAAATGGATTTTTATTATGAATTTTGATCCACAACCAGCATACTAAAAAGGCAATCCACAAAGTTTAACACCTCAATTAAAACTTTTTTTTTCAAAATGAAAAGGAAATTCTCTTTGAGCTAGAATTCACGGATCGTAAATTTTCTTCCACATACCAGTTCTTCTTTTTTTTTAATTTTTAACATTAAGTTAAACAAACTTAATAGGTAGACCAGTTCCCTCCCCCCTCCTCCTCCCCCTAAACCCCCTGCTCCCCCTCCTTTCCTCCCCATCTCCCAGTGCCTCCCCCCCCAATTCCCAGAGAGTCCTTTATTGTGTATGCCTAACTCTCCTCTTGGTCCTCCTCTCTGATGACGTACAAGTACCCAGTGGCATTTCCCTGAACCCTTTCTTGTGTTCCCCTTAAGCATAGGAACACTATTGTGGCTGTCAATCTCTTGCCTCCAAGGATCTTGGTGCCTTTAGCCGATGTTAGACTTTGTGAGGTCAATAGTGTGTTGGACATTGTGCAGGGCATGCAAAGTCCTATTATGATTGCTTCAGCCCTAACTAGTGTGGAGAATCTTCAAATCATTGCTCCTCCCATCCTTTTGCTCTTACAATCTTACCGCCCCCTCTTCCACAAATGTCCCTGAGCTTCAGGATGGGGGGAGATTAGGCTGGCTTAGTTCTCTGTGGTTGATATAGAGTCTCTGAAGTTCTGGATTGTGGTTTGTTGATTTTCTTTTGCATTGCTCCTGCAATGCCCTTCACTTGCCCATACCAGTTCTTCTATGTAGTGTTTGTAAGAAAAACTTGCTCTATGAAGAGACAAGAATACCATTGAAAATAAAGCATAATCATTTTTAAAAGTAAGGGTTTCCCTTAAATACCTTGGCGTAGAGAAAAAAATTAAACACATGTTCATTTGTATTAGATCATATGTGGCCCTATTATTTTGCTGTGAGGATGAAAATGACTCTTTTTGTAAGAAAAAGAGAGGAAAACATTCATATCCTCTGAGACAATAATTCATAAGCTATATGAAACTTTGAACAAAAGAACACCAGAGTTTATGCAATACCCCTAAGAAAAATAGCTGATTTTAACATAAATCCTAATGAGAAATATTATTATTATTATTCTCCCTGGTGGTGAGCGAGTCATTAATAAAATGGAGACTCCATGATATGTGAGTCGTAATATAAAGCTATAAATATATTATAAGTGTTCTACATAAAATAAAACACTGAAATTTATGAATGGATTCCATATGATTAGTAGTCACCTTGCACCATGAATTTAAGAGACTAATTAAATCTGCACTGAGAGGATTTGGATTTTCTGACATTTAAAAGAGGACATAGGTAAGGAAGGATCAGTAATGACCTGTTTTTTCTTTCTTTTTGTCTGTGTGTCACCAAACATTCTGAAGGACATGATGGGATGGGGTGCCCTTCTGTGATAGACCAGGAAATAATCATAGGTGTCTGAAGGATGCATTGCATAAAGTCTTAGAGAGGGTGGGAACTGTAAAGTATCAGAGCTGAGACAGGCAAGTGCACACGTGAGATATTCCTGAGAATCTACATGATTCTACCCACGTGGGAAGGTGTATCCTTCATCACACTCACTTGCTCTGGGTCTGGGGTTTGATGGTTGGTTTATTGCCTGGTGAACCATGAGGCTGGCAGTGAACTTGGGTTCTAGTCACAGACTCTCACTGGAGTTCCTGTCCTTTCTGGCTGGTAGCTTTACCATCAGTTTTCAGGCAAGATGAAACTCTTCCAGAGAAGTCCCTGTGCTCTTTCCTAGGCCTCTGACAGTCAACATCTTGGCCCCTTAATATCATAATTGATGATGTAGATCTTCATCAATTCCAGTAGTCCACTGGATCCTTCGTGGTTCAAGTAGGTGTCTCACTTAACCACTTTATCTGTTTCCCTTTGACAGAGCCTGGCACACAGGGATCACATGGAGCATGAGAAAAAGTCATGATAGCCCCACATTGGCCCAAAGACAATGACCAATAAGACAGAGCATTAACACTTACATCATTTTGTTCCAAAGGCATACTGTGCTTGAATCTCTTCATTAACTTGGGGAACAGTTTCACTCAGTAGAAGCAGAAAAGAAGTAGAATAAATCACTATGCTATGCTGATCATTTCTATGATGTCAGCTCAGGCCAGCTCTGGCTCCCCAGACCCTTAGAAAGCTATCTGTTCTGACAGAGCTTGGTATTCAAGTTTAAGAGTATAGTATGTTTTTAGAGAGTGGGAAGCATGGGGTGTTTGGGCAGGGTGGCACGCTCTGTACTGAACTTATTAGATCTCCTTCCACAGTACTCTTTTTTTGTTTTGTAAAGTTTGAAGAAAGTTAGGTGGTCATCTATAGTTTATTTCCTCAGGTCTTTGAATCTCAAGACCCTTTTCTCTAAACTTATTATCTCTCTATGTGGAATTTCTCAAGTTAATTTAGAAGTCTGAGTAAGAATTCCCTACTACTTCCTTGCCATTCTACTGTAACTACTGTGGTCATTCCCTGAGGCCGTGGTCGACTACCAGCTTAGTTTTAACAAGAAACAATAAATTATTGGGCAGGAACATCAATTAGGTTTAATACAACAATATTTCCTTGCCACTTGGCAATGGGAACAGGAGCTGTCATAGGTCTGGTAAGTACTCAAAAATGAAAAAAGAGCTAGAGCGGGCGGCACAGAAACATCAATATTTGAGGTAAGTCCTGAAGGAGCAATCTGATCTTGACTGGCAGGTGTGTGTGACGGGAAGTGTGGATTACCGAGACTTGAGGTGAAATGTTCATGGGAGAGTGAAGAGTCTAGTGTATACATTCCCTGAACTAGGAGATTGGTTTCAATAGATGAAGAACCCTGAATGCTATACATTTGCAGTCATAGATTCCTGCCAGTATAAATCGGGGGAAAGATCTGTCCAAATGGGGAAAAGGAAAGTGGCCCCTATACTTTTGTTTTGAGGCATGTAATATGCACAAGTTTTTACTCACTGAGAGTGAGCTTGACCTACATTTGCCTTTTCCTTCTTAATGGATCCTCTACTATGTGAGTGGGGAAAGGAAAGACCAAAAGATCCAATAAAATACCTACATCAAAAAGATAGAAAGGACATAGTGGTCATTAATGTATGAAAAAGGTAAATATAGGCCCTAATAATGGTTATTACTGATGTTTTTCACATAGCAGGTGTACTGACTACTTTTTTGTTGCTGCAAGACACCCCTCAAAGTCAAGCAACTTAAGGGAGAAAGGGAGATTATTCAGCTTCCTTTCCAGAGGAGAGATACATTCCTTCTGGCAGCAACTGGGCCTGTTGGGGACAACTCACATTTCAAACCATGACAGCAGGTAAAGTTACCTGCTGTCTTTAATCCCCTGTTGTGTTATTGTAGATACTGGACACACTATTGTATATTAGACACATGCCTGACATGATGCGGGATATTTTGGGATGTGGCTCCGTCACACAGATGCTGCCCTGTTTCTGGACCTTGGCTTCTAGAGCACAGAGTTCTGAAATAAACATGGGCAAACATACCCATAAGAAGATGAGAAATGATGATATCCGTATGGGAAAATTAGCACTGATACAGAAAGCACCTTGAGAACTCTGTTTAGACAGAGGAGCCTTCAAAATGCTTGTGATGGTTTGAGTCTGAAATAATCCAACTGGCTTCTGTTTTTGAGCACTTGGTCCCTGTCAGTGGTTAGAGAACTTTAAGAGGTGGGGTCCTAGCTAGAAGAAGTAGATCACTTGGTGCATGTCCTGGGGGCACATAATCCCTCCTTCTTTCCTATCCCTTTTTCTGCTTCCTAGACTGTTTGCCATCTTAGCAGTTCTGCCCCAAGAGCCTACAACCACAGAATTGCTCTGCTCCACCAAGTCTACGCACCATGATGGTCTGAACCCTTTCTAACTGAAAAACAAAACACATCTTTCCTTCCTTAAATTGCATCCATCAGACAGTTTGGTCACAGGAACAAGGAAAATAACTAGCATAGCCTTCTAGATAAAAGTATGTATAGTACAACTTAAGGAACAGAAGGAGTAGGCTTATGACAAAACATGAGGAAATATTTCAGGCAGAAGAAACAGGCAGCATCAAGTTCCTAAGTGGGTAGCATTAAGCCCCACTCTTAAAGAAATCAGTGGAAACCAGTGTTCCCAGAAGAATGGACCCTGGGAAGGAACAGTCTAGAAGGATATGGCAGAGCCAGATGAGCAGCTTCATGGGGTGGAAGCACATCTAGAACAGATGACACACTGCTTCTCCTCAGTGCCTTCTCAGAAAGTGGAAATGGTTCATTCATGTTAAGAGCAGTGAAAAGATACTGAGGACACCGCAGGAGATTCCATGTTCACACCCACGGACAGTCCATGGGGCCTGGAGAGGATTTCATTCTGGTTTCATTAGTTCTATCCCTCCCTACATTGCTTCTAGGCACCATTATTACCAGCAGCATCCCCACTGCCAGTGGTAAGAATTGGCTAGAGCTTGTCCTACAAGCCTGGAGAAGAAATGGCTCTGATCTCAGGTGCAACCAAAAACCATCATCTTGGATATGACCAAATTTATATTAAGTTAATAAAAATCTAGTGTATTGTGCAGAGAATGATGGGGACTTGGAGAAAGCTTACAACAGGATAGCAGGAAGTCAGATAAAGAAAGATAAGTGGATGCACTGGGGTTTGGACAATGGAAATGATGCATGTGGTATGCTGGAGATGTAGCCTGAGAGAAGCTCAGGGAGCTTTGTCAAGCAAATTTGGAGTAAAGAGGCACAAAAGGAAGAGAAGAATCGAGGATGCCTTTCAGAAGAGTAACACTAAGAACACTACATACTCTGCTGGCAGGATTTATTGAGATATAAAGGACAGAAAAACAGAATGAAGTTGCACTGGTCATACCAGTCATGCTGTGCCTTTCCAATCACGAGGACATCCCTAAGTTATGAATAGAGGAAGTAGGCTCTGCCATCAGGGTCTGGATGATAAGGGACAAAGCTAGATTCAGAAAACATATTTGAAAAATATGGCCAAATAGATGATTTTAAAGCTAAAAGCTGGATAAGCACACATAGGGAATCATTTCTTTTTTTTTTTTTATTTATTCAATTGTGTATATGTGCGCGTGCACGCGTGCGCATGTGTGTATGTGTGTGTGTGTGCGTGCGTGTGTGTGTGCATGTGTGCACGTGAGTGAATGTGTGTGTGTATGGAACCACGGGCGAATTCGGGAACAACCACGGGCGAATTCGGGAACCACCGCGGACCGCCTCCACCTTCTCCTTGTTTACTCTGCCCCAGGATTCACAGGCTCCGCCCTATCAGGACCAGAAACGCAGGCTGTCCCTGCTTCCACCTGGCATCTATACGTGGGATCTAGCATCCCAACTTGGGACCCCAACTCGGGCCCTTCCGCCTGCAAGGCAGAGGCTTAACCCTGAGCCGCCTCTCCAGACCCCTCATTTCTTCTTAATAAGATATGGATATGGAATTCTTAATGCCACAAATTGTGGCACTCTTGCAGCAAGACACCTCCGTATGAAAGCAGAATGCTTTTATAAAATAAAGAAATTAACTGTGACCTTTGCCATCTAGAAACACAAAATCCAGAAAGGGCCCTGATGACATGATCAACCAAGACTCCATCCTACCTGCCCTGCTTCCCCTGGAAGTGTGTAATAAAGTGACACCTCACACTAGGGACCTTTATGTTCATTATCCTAGTTTTCTTTTTTTTTTTTTCTTTTTGTTCTTACATCAATGCTTGAAGCACACATGCTAGGTATAAGCTCTTGTTTGATGGACTGAGCCGCTCTTTAAGTAGATATTTCTATCCTGACTTCTAAAACTTGACAACACAGGCTCTAAAAGGTTCATCAACCAATTTTTCAAGCCAAAGTTAGGAAAAGCAGTAGGAGAGAATTCGGCAGAGGGAAAGTGCGATGCTTGCCTCCAGGGGCTCAAGACTTCTAGTTCTTAGCGGAACTTCCCTAGATGTGAGTTATCTACTTCTTCAAGAACTAGAGCAGCAATTCAGAGCATGGGCCCTAGAATTTGTGAGAATTGGGTCAGATCCCTGTTTTCCACTTGCTAATTAGTTGACAGTGGAGGCGCAGAACCACTTCAGTCCCTTATCTGCAGGCGAGCATGTTGAGCCCCGTCTCCTGGGTTATTTGTAGAACATGGGCATGCATTTAGTTAATCTTTTACTCATTTTTTTAAATTTATGTACAAAACATGTGATTAACGTCTGTCTGATGGAAGGCACCATGTTAGGCACTGGGAACATATCTCTGTTGGTAAAAATAAAGTCTTTGTCCTCCTAGAGCCCAATCATGTAGGAAAAGAGGACAAGATGAGCTAAGAAATGAATCAAGACTAGAACATTAGGCTGTGAAGCCAACTGTGGCAGGTCTGTGGATGTAGCTCAGTTGATTATACTGCTTGACTTAGATCCTCAGCACTGCATAGACTTCTATGGTGGTACATGTCTGTAATGTAAGCACTCAGGGGCATCAGTAGAAAGTCATCCTCCAGCACATGGTAAGTAGGGGAGGCCAGCATGGGGTACATGAGACCCTATTGGAAGAAAGGAAGAAAGGAAGGAAGGAAGGAAGGAAGAAAGGAAGGAAGGAAGGAGGAGGGAGGGAGGGAGGGAGGGAGGGGGGGAAGCAGGGAAGGAGGGAGGGAAGGAGGGAAGAGCAGGGAAGGAGGGAAGGAAGGAGGAGGGAGGGAGGGAGGGAGGGAAGGAAGGAGGGAGGGAAGGAGGGAGGGAGGGAAGAAGGGAAGGAAGGAAGGAAGGAAAGGAAGGATGAGGAGGGAGGGAGGAGGGGGGAAGGAGGGAGGAAAGAGGGAGGGAAAAGGGGGAGGGAGGGGAGGGAGAAGGAGGGAAGCAGGGAAGGAGGGAAGGAAGGAGGGAAGGAGGGAAGCAGGGAGGGAGGGAGGGAGGGCAAAGGAGGGGAGCAGGGAAGGAGGGAAGGAAGGAGGGAAGGAAGGAAGGAAGGGAGGGAGGGAAGGAGGGAAGGAAGGAGGGAAGGAAGGAGGGAAGGAGGGAAGGAGGGAAGGAGGGAAGGAAGGAGGGAGGGATGGAAGGAGGGAGAGGGAAGGAGGGAAGGAAGGAAGGAGGGAAGAAAGGAAGGAGGGAAGGAGGGAAGGAAGGAAGGAGGGAAGGACGGAAGAAGGGAGGGAGGGAGGGAAGGAGGACAGGAGGGAAGGAGGGAAGGAAGGAGGGAAGGAGGGAAGGATGGAAGGAGGGAGGGAAGGACGGAAGGAGGGAGGGAAGGACAGAAGGAGGGAGGGAGGGACGGAAGGAGGGAGGGAGGAAGGAAGGAAGAAAGAAAGAAAGGAAGGAAGGGAGAGAAAAAGAAAAAGGAAAAAGGGGAAAAGGAGGGAGGAAAGGAGGAAGAAAGAGAGGGAGGGAGGGAAAACAAAGAAAAAACAAGAAGAAATAGAAAGGATGGAAGAGAGGAAAGGGAGAGAGGAAGGAAGCAAAGAAAAGGAAGGAAGGAAGAAGGAAAGAAGAAGAGATATGGAAGGAAATGACACTGGAGAGGAGGGGTGGGTAAAGGAGGGGAAGAAAGGAGGGAAATAATTGGGAGGGGAAGGGAGGGGATGGGAGAGAAGAAGAGAGAAGGCAAAGGAAGGGAAGGAGAGGAGGGGGGTATGCTGAAAACACAACCAGCAGTGTTGAAGATAATGAGCAGGTACTTAGCTGAACATCTCCAGTGAAGTGGTGTGTCCATTATAGAGCAAAATCATTTTAGAAGTTGGGAGGAGCAGAAAAGGAGCACTTAAGATTTCCAGGACTACTTGCTTGTAACACAGCCTGCCACAAGTCTCAGTTGTTAGACTTCCTTTTTCTTACTCATTAAATGAGGACATTGTCTCGGGCTGCTTTGTCTTGTGCCTGTGGGATGTGCCATGAATCCAACTGCTGTTTTTCTGAAGCTGCTCTCCCCAAAAACCTTTTAATCATGATTTCTGTCCTTGCATAATCTGACTACCTGGAGAGAATATTCTGATCAGACAGACCCCAAGTATCCAGCTTCAGTTCTTGGTTATTTTTCATTACTAGTTCACGTAAAAACTCTCTGATTATAATTTGGTTTCCCATGCAGTTTGCCATGTGGAGAGACTGTGGTGATCAGATGGACTTGGATTATTCAGTACCTGTAACAGCTTATCCTCATTTTAAGTGAGCAAGTGCCGCCCTGATTGAACACATGTGCCTGGCACATAGTCAGCACTCTGTGAATGTTGTCTGATTGATGGACTGAGATGCCCCCTAGGCTAACGGCAAAGGAGACTTTCACTAGTAAAAACTCACTGGTGACTGATGAACACTATCGGTTGAGCCTCCGGAAGCCAGCCTGTTTGTCACCTACTCTCACCACTGGATCCAAGTACAGGGGATGACTTCTCCACATCAAGATTGGCATTGAACTGCTTCACCTGTCCCCAGGAAAAGTTGTAAGACCGAATGGAGTGATTAGGGGAAATAACTCTTTCCTTCTATTCCAGGGGTGCCACATTGCTAGATGACTGCTATGCTAGAATGGCAAAGGCAGAGATATTCCAAGGAACCAAATTTCACTTCTTCTGCATAGCCTGAAAGGACCAAAATAAACTGGCTGATGCAAGGGATGGGAGGATTGCCCTTTGGGCTCCTGTCCCAGTGAGGAAGAGCAGGACTTAGCATCTCAGTGACAACGGGAAGCATCGCAGGGGTATCTTAACATTCATTGGTAGGGGCAGGACCTTCTTACCTATTAGTTCATTTCACTTTCCCACCTTGCAGACTCTCCAGAGGTCAGTTAGAAACCTCTTCCTTTTTTTTTTTTTTTAGAATTCCTTAATGGGAATTTCTGGCTTTTTTTTTTTCTAACTAAATAAACATCATGCATGGTCAATAGTGTCTCAGTGGAACAACCCACTAGACCTTTCTTATCTCTAAGAGCAGAATGCCAGGAGATTCCTTCCTTCCCTGTGTCTTGTCATTTGTGTGGGAGTGGCCTGCTGTATGCCCCCGCTGATGCTTCTTTCCCAGGACTGAGTTGATTTAACCCTCCTAAAGACAGGATTTGATGGTCTGCAGCTGTGGGATGTGTGTGTACCTCCCCTCTCAATCTCACTTCTACTTAGTGCCCGCTGCTTGTTGACTGAAGTCAAACACAATCTGGAAGCCTCAACTCCGCCCAGTCATTACTAACTTTGGAATAGTCAATAAATATAATGAAGACTCAATTGTTAAACATGAAATGCCACCACTGTGGTCTTTCCTACCAAGTCACATAGTCACTCTTCTTTTTTGTTCTTTGATTGGTTGGTTCTTTGGCAAGCTCATACATACAGTATTGTTTATGAAAAGCATAGTGACTTTCCTTAGGATGAATGCTCTCCTTATCTTTCTCAGTTACTACATATGTTTTGTGAGGTTAACGGGGTACCTCAAATTCTTTGTCATGAAAAATAAGGAGGTCAGAAATGGGTTCAAAATCTTTTAGGTGGCAGAGTATTTGGAAGCTATGATATACCTTGCCTTTAGGAAATCATGAAATATTAATATAAAAAATAGGCCTAAAATCAAAACAGAGTCTTCTGACTTTGCAAATAGCCTCTATCATCCTACTGAAACAGGATATAAAGGTAAAAGTATCCCTCCACCAATAAGCATTAGTGAGTGCTCACAGATGTGGAAGTAGCATTAGATTGAAAAGATTACTGCCCCCTTCCCACGTTTTAAAACATTTCTGGATGCTGCTGGTTTGATGCCTTCATCTGGAAACAGTGTTTTGAGATTCACTAGCCTCTATGATTCTATACCAAGAGTCAGAAAACTGTAGCCCTTGGGCCACATCTGGCCTATCTTTCTTTCCTATGTAGTTCTGGAACCCACTACATTCAACTCAGTAACTTATATGCTACCTCTAGTTGAATTTGTGCTACAACAACAGAGTTCAACAGGTTTGACAGTGACTATTTGCCACCGTATAAGCTAAACTACTATCTCTTCTATTATAGACAAAGTTTATATCTAGGTTGTCAGTATAATTGCATGAAAGTATAAAATATTTTATTTCCTTGAGGAACTTACATTCTAATATGGCACTAGGTATTTAGTGAGGCTCCAAAGAAAAGTCTAGAATATTTAAACAAAGGTTTTGCCCTTCAATTATTCAAAACCTAGCTATTATACTTTATTTCACTAAAGTAACATTGTTTCTTTCATTCATTTATGACTTTACATAATATTCTACTTCCTTCATGTCTGCAAAATTAAAATGTCCCACAAAAAGAAAATACCCTACACATTGGTCTTTTCCTTACAGCGCTTTTTTTCTTTTGTTTATATGCTAGATGGTGTTTCAGGAACATATATACTTCCTGTGGTCTGCATATGAAATTTTCTGCCAGGCTCATTCCCTGAAAGCGTGGTCCCCAACTGGTGTTTTGATTCTGGAGGTACTGAAAAAAGTAGGTCGCTGAAGGATTGTCATTGTTGATTAGACTTTTCCTTGGTCCCTTTTAGTTCCTTATCTGTTTCCTACTGGTAATGATCCTTGGCCTAACCTCCTTAGGCCCCAAGCAATGCCAACAACTTACACAGACTGAAACCTGCGAAACTCTTAGTGCAAATAAGTCTGTCCTTTCAAATTATTTCCCAGTAGCAAAGACAAAGAACTGACTAATCCATTCCCAAGCATTAAGTGATCATTGTCTTGAGAATAAGATTTGGTTTTTCCATTACTCCATATTGGGGCAGCAAACTACTTCCACTGTTTTGTGAGACATTTCTACCATCCGCGCCCTGACTTGACCTCACCAGAAAGAAAGGCAGCAGTGATTTCCACAGCAAGAACATTCTCCTCACACTGCAACAGCCGCTGCAACTCCCTGCTCTAAATCCCAGAATTTGTTTCATTTCTTTACCTGGAATCATATCATCTAGCAACCATCTCTCACTCTCTCTTGCTCTCTCTCTCTCTGCTGGTCTGTTAAGGATTCTTTTGCTTAGTTATCAGCCAACTAATTATTTCATTATTTCAAATTTTCTCGAATCTAGATTTCTTACAGCGACTTCTGTTTTCATGATTTGTTTTATTCTGGGATATCCCATGGGACCAGGTCTGAGTTGCCCCTGTTTGTTTAGATGATTCTTTCATTAAACCACACTTAGGATTCCAATGTTAATATGCATTATGGACATGTATAGGTCCTTTTATCTCCTTCCAGTGGGTTGCTCTTGGCAGAGCTGGTGAGTTGGTACTGTTGGCTGTAGGCATGTCGTCCTCATGCCAGTAAAGCTAGCTGCTCATGCAGCAAATAACAGAACCCGCAAGGCAGAAGCCCCGATGGCTTTTCAGACAGTCTCAAAGCTGCATTCACTTTTGCAGTATCCTGTTTGTTTTGATCAAAGTGGGATTAAAGAGAAATACGTCTCAGGGGTGTGATTATAGGTACGAACGAGTAAGGACCCTTATGGAGGCTGACGATCCCCAGGCTCCAACCTCTTCCCCTCCAGTCAAAAGAGCCCTTTTGCCTTCACTTTCCTCCATCCATGTGAGTTGGTCTCCTTGGATTGCTGTTTATCATTTTCTGTATCTACCACTTTCTCAAAGCTCCTCTTGGCACCATCTTCCCTGCGACACGTTCTCTGAATCTTTTAAGCCCGGAAGAAACTGCATTTTTCACCTGTTCTCCTGTGGCCTCATTATCAGCACCACACATTGTGGCAGCCGCTCAGACATGCGAAAGAATTCCCCTCCACAAATTAAACAGGCCAAAGAGCTCAGACTTCTCTAAGCAAAGAAATCCTTTAATACTACTACAAAAACCTGCATGAGACATTGAAATAAGGGCTCTTAGTTAGAGATTGAACTGTAGTACAGAGCATAAAGTACCATGAGAAACATTAATGTAGTTTAATTGATGTATTTAAGAGACCAGTGTCTGATTGGGATTCAGTGGGGATAAGATAGTCTCAGGGGCTGCCTTTCGAATAAAATCACAGGTGACATTGATGCTTCTGGGCCATGAAGCAATATCAGTACTGAAGAACTGAAAGTAGACAAAATAGAACAAGAATCGAAAGAAAATAAAAAATAGAAGTAGAAAGGATTATCATTGTTGCATTCGATCACTAGATTTGACAAGGTAATAAATGTTCGTTACCAATAATCACCCAATTATTTTCTTATTTCTCTGTGTCTTAGTTTCATATCCAGCTGCTGTAAGGACTACATAAACTAACAATCTAGAGGAACAAGAGGTTTTGTTCGGTTTATGATTTCAGGTGTAGCAGTCTATCATAACAAGAGAGCTACACTAGCATCAGGAACCAGGGAACTAACCACACCATGACCATAGGAAAGGTGAAAGAGGACCAAGGATACCTTCTAGTGTGCTGGTCTGCTAAATTCTAATAAATTCTCTCTCCATCTTATCTATCTGCACAGGGAATGAATGATCCCTCTCACTCTGAGCTGGATCAATTAGATAATCTCCTGCAGGCTTACTAGGAGATTAACCTTTACAAAATAATTCTTCACAGGAGTACCTAAAGTCTCAGTTTCCAATGATTGACACTAAAACTAGTTGGCACACTCTGTATCACTAACCTTTATTTATATACCATCTCTCTCTCTCTCTCTATTTTCTGTGATAAATTTATCTATCTATATCATGTCTCTATCTCTTATTTATCTGTATTCCTAATATTAATGTAACTATCATCTACTATCTATCATCAAAACTTTTTATCTACATAATACTTATCTATTGTCTATCTATCTGTATCTATACATATATAAAATCTTCCTATCATCTATCTTCTGTCATCTATCTATTGATATTCTCTCTGTTCATTATCTACTTAACTACCATCTATCTACTGTCTATCTATGTACCTACTCTACCTGGCCTGACCTAAGCACAGAATCTTCTAGATGAAGGCTGTTCATGTCAGGCATAGAGCTGAAGCATCGTTCCTTTTCCAGTGAACACATCAGCTCATTTTTCCCCATTTTTTCCAGTCATCGAGATTATGCAAAAAAATACTTATATCTCCTAGTCAGTTTGGATGCAAAATAGGACATCATCACATGTCTGCTCATAGATGTTCATATCATGACACAGCATCCAGGAGTGTTTCAGTTGAGGAAAAAAAAAACATTGTCTCTTATGCTGAAATGGGAAAAAGGAGAGGAAACAGCTTTATTCAATATAGAGCCCTGACTCGAGAGTCAGGTTCACGGAGCACATTCTTGAACAATTTCTCCTATCAGTTCTGTGAGCCTTGGCCAAACTCCTCATTTCTGATGACTAGTAATACTTCATTTTTAAAATGAAGGAATGAAGAAAGAGGCTTAAGATTCTTATAACCAGAAAGGGGCAATATGTGCGACAAAGGTGCTTTAAGTGCATCTAGATTGTACGCTGCCCAGAGTGATTTAAAATAGTTCTCATACAACATTCAACGATACCCTGGGTCTATAGAAGAATTTTCAAGTGGGGAAACAGAAAAGTCACTATATTGCATAACAATACTCTTTGCAATTCATAAAACATTTTTAAGAAAATGACTATAGCTAAAGAAAATCATTTTAAGTGAGTTAGACTACTCTCAGAAAGATAAATATTGTATGCTTTTCTCTCATATGTGGTTCCTAAATTTTTTATGGATATGCAAAACAGTTTATATAGACATGATACAAAAGTAGAAACAAGACCAACATGTGTAGGTGTGTACCTATGTATAAAGAAAAATATAAATTGTAACAAAAAAGGAAATTTTACATCCCGTTAATTCCAACATTGCTGTATTACAGAAGAGGAAGGTGAGACCCAAATGTTCACACAATGGTATTATTGACTTAAATTACCAGATTGATAGATGATAAGAATTATTCATATTTCATAATCTCATCCTCTACACTGACCTAAAGATTCTCTGTCACTGTTGTAGTCTGGTATTTTCATCTGTACTGAGGGATCTGCATAAGGTTTATATCCACAGCAGTCCAGACATTCAAAGCTGATAAGTCAGGAAGCCTTTTCACAAACAGCCCAGGATTTGCACCCTGCAGCCTAATGCTACACCGCTGGCATGCCCTTGAGCTGAGCTGACTCCATGGGTAAATATTTCCTGCAGCTACATTCACAAAGCCTGTGGTGCTTCCAAGGAGAGAAGTCGCCATTCTCCTACTGCCCTCAGAATCATGACATTAAATTACATAATAATGTCATGTGTGCACACTTAAGCATATATGTGCCACACATAGTTAATTGCACAGAAACTCGCTCTAGTCCCTGAGTGAAGGTACCTAAAAACAATTATTCTCAAGGTACCTAAAAATAGTTATTCTCAAGTTATTTACCCTGATGGAGAAGCCATGTTCAGAGGATGGATAGACTTCAATTACAGATCACTAGTACCAAGAGATTGCATTAGTCATCAAGTTATTCCCCCCAAATCAATAAATATTATTATACCTCTACTTATCAGGCACTGGGAATACTATGACAAATAAAACTTTCCATATCCTTTAGGATTTATATTGTAGTGGAAAGAGAAAGATATCAAAACAAGTTTTAAAAATGCAGCACCAAAACAAGTGAGATCATTGTTGGAATTACAAGACTGGAGGAAGGTATGAGGGGTGAGAATGAAGGAGGCAGGGTCAATAGGATGTGATAGTCATATCTTAAAAATGTTAGCTCTGCAATTGAAATGTAAAACCTAAAGGGAAACAGCATCATATTTCCTGGAGAAATGTAAAGCAATTGAAAAACGCAGTGTCCCTGATGTTTGTGAGGGTTTTCTGCCAAAAGCGTCATCATTATAACAACCAGCTTGTGAACCTTTACTCCACTTATATGTTTATTAATCACTTGATATTTATTCATTGATTTAAACAGTCAAGGTGCATTTAATGGAATGCACCATTCCAGTCATAGTCTCCTGGCCTTGTGAAACCTATATCCTAGGTGGGGGTCACAAATGACAAATAATTCAGATTGTAAATAATTGACATCTAAGAAGCCAATTATGTAGAAGAAATTTACTATCAAAAAGATAGGAAAAATGGGGAGGGGAAGCTTGTGAGAAATTTAAGATGGGAAATAGTAGAAGATGGCAGAGGAAACATCTTTGGAAACACTTCAGGAAGAAAATTCAGAGAAGTGGGAACACATGCAGGCAGGACTATGGAGAACCTTCAAGAAAGCCAGGGCAGCTGACTCCCTGGAGAAGAGAATGGCTGGGGATCCTAATCGGGAGGTAGAGGGAGATGAGGTCCTGTTCCCCCATGCCAGGGCTTTGGCTTTTCTACTGACAAAAATGTGGAGGCTCGAGGTGTAAAATCAACACTGGCAAAGAAGCCAAAAAGTTTGTCCCAGTGAATTTCAAAAGCACCCTCCAACACTGGGTTATTTGGGCCCGGAAGCACTGAGCTCCAAAATCAGTCCACAGTGGTCCTATGGGGAGGGGTTAAGGGAAAGAACAGACTGATGTTTCTGCATGCCTATTATTTTTAAAGTGACTTATGTTGTCTCCTTGGGGAAAATCACTTCATTATTTTTAATCTAGGAACTTTTTGTCTTTCTAAAACACTATCAAGCGATTCCGCAGAATAAAAATGCAAACGCACATCCAGAGCCATATAAAAGGAAAAGTACCTGAAGGAGTCTATAAAACTTTACATTTCAGCCAAGCACTAATTCAATCAGGGAAACTTTATCCACAGCATTTTTGGCTGTCTCCATTAAGCATGTTATATGGTTTCTGAGAATTCTGAATATCTTCACCCAACAGGAAGTTATATATGCCTTTTATCTCCAACAGATGTGGGCATCAAATGTTTATGGGCGTAAAGAAGTCTTTCCATTAGAGGAAGCCCTGTCAAGTAGTAGGATTTTCTTTTATTATGTTGTTTTATGCAGAAGACATTTCTTTTGAAATCACTGAGGCCACATAAACATGAAAGAAATAATGTTGAATTCTCACAGCACGTGTTCCTCTGTCACTGCTGTTTTGAGTAGAATTTGTCCCAAAGTGCTCTGTGAGTTACTGGTTTCTAAATGGTTTCCGGCTTTGACCTTCTGGGAGCCACAAGGACAGTGACACATGGGTCCCCAGGGACCAGTTCTCTGCAGCTCTAGCTTTTTGCTTTCGGCACAAGCAAAGTTTACTTTTCCTTAAGCTAGCCTATTTATCTTTTCCATTTCCGTATGCAGTCCTTTCTGGAAACAAAATTCGATTGGACTGGGGATACCAGGAAGGAAAACAATCATCCATTCACATTTTATTGTTTTAATATCTTATATCACTGTCACCAGTGATTTGTGTTTTCAAACCTTTCGTCCTTCTATTTTTTTTTTCTTCAAGCATATCGCATGTGTTGAAAGACAGTGATGTGTGCACAGGTTAGGGGTAGCAGAAGGTGAGGAGAAGGAAGATTTTGTTCTCCTTTGCTCTTCTCTGTCATTCATTTAGCTTTCCAGAGCAGGGAATACAGGATTGTGTGTTTCAGATCAATTACAGGAAGGAGTAGCAAAGTCTGTAGTGTTCCTTATCTTCTGACGTGTCCGTTGCTAAAATAAAAGAGCAAGTAGGTTCGGTGCTTTGTGCAGATGAAAGGCTCTGAGCATCCATCAGTTTGCTTCTCAGCACAGCAAGACTTACCTTTGACTGTCAGTTGGGTATTTTCATTTCTTCCTGTTTGGCGTTGATCTGGGGCCCACTTTCCCAGGGAAAAAGAACCCCGTGTGTTTCTCTTTCTTCCCTGGGTGTAGAAATTGCCTGGGTTGCTCAAAGCTATTGCAGCAGGCACCTTGAATCAGGAAATTGAGTGCCTGTTTCTTCACCATTGTACATTGCTTTTCATTTCAATTTTAAAGAGACAGAAAAATTTCAGATAATTATTCTTAGATGCATTCCTACTGACACGTATTTTGAGTTGATTTCTATTAACTGACTCAGCTTCAGAGTAATACCATGTTTACTTGAGGTTTCTTAGGTGAAAACCATAAAGGTTCCCATTTTGCTGACTCCATATGTTACTGATTAACAGAGAACAACCGTGACAGGGTGGGTATTGGAAAGTTTCCTAAATTCAGCTAGAGCGTTTGTTTCTCTTGGAGCCTCTCTGGGTTTTGTGTATTTGATCCGAATTTTACCAACTCTCTTCCTTAAAATGGACGACCAAGAAACTTTCTTCATTGATCCTTGGTGATTCAGTGTGAAAACCAAGCATAATCAGTTCATTATTCCTAAGAACTCACCAGCACTATCTTTCACTGTCCTAATGGGAAGTGATCTGGCCATCCAAATATTGCTATTAGCACTCACACTGCTGTAGAAACACAGAGCAGCCATCTTCAAGCGTTTTGTTGACAAAGCTTAGGAGTAAATATTTGACGTTTTGTGGTTAGAACTGTCAGTGGTACGCTGCTCAGTTCTGTACTGTACTGTATGTGCAGCCATGGGCGGTATGAAAATAAATGTGGCAGCATCCCAATAAATCTTTCTCATGAAAACAGATGGTGGGCTAGAGTTGGCTCAAAGACTGCAGTTTATGGCCCCTTGGTATGGAAGATGATTCTTGAAACTTGTAGCGTAGCTTGTTTCAGTCTGCTCTTAGATGAGTATAAGATCATTGCTGAGGATCCCAAACAGAAATCCCTCCTCTCCACCAGTGATTTCTGCTAATCTAATTATACCTATGCTTTCTCTTTTAAAATATCTATCTATTTATTTGTTTGTTTGTTTGCTTGCTTGCTTGCTTGTTTGTTTATTGGGAAGGGAACAAGAACTACTAGGCTTCCTGGGCTCAAGCAGATCACCAAGTGTGTGAACAGACTCTTTACCTAAGTTAGCTCATCAGCCCATCTTCTCTGTCTTAGCTCGCTCCAGACTCATTACCAATACAGTGTTAAGAGCTGGGACTTTCAGAGAGAATCTTTGGACCAGGTGCTGGACAAGAGAAGGAGAGTTTCCCCACTTGTAGGCCGTCCACTGGAGGATTACTTGTACATACCAGCACTGATGCCTGGACTCTCGCTAGCACAGGCATCTAGAACAGATCCCTGAAGGCCACACATGCAGAGAGGGACATGACAGAGGGAGGAAGATGACCGGAAAGGAGAACTGGAGAGAAGTTGGGAGAGGAGGGTTGGAGGAGGGAGCAAAGACATAAATTCATTCTGTTTGCAAATGAAAATGTCGAAGAATAAAGACGGAAAAAGGAGCCAAGAAGTTATTTTTCAAGACAACACATGGAGAGGACTCCAAAGTGCTCGTTCTCTGCTTGAGTCTGTATTTTGGCACCCAGCAGCATTCCCTAACCCCACTTGTAGATTGGCTAGCTCTGATCAGAGGTCCAACATTGCTGCTGCTGATGATACAGAGAGCTTGCCTCATTTGTCTATGGAGGCAATCTTGACCCAATTATTTGAGATCATTATTACTATTCATTAAATAGTCCTGAATAGTTTGAGTGGTGAATTGAAGATTCTGTATCATGTATCCCACGACCCTAGGATTCTCCTCCAAGTGCTCTGACTCCTAAGTTCTTACACTGTTGCTCAGTCCTGGGTCACAGAGGGTCTCCATCAACCATTCCTCTTTTACCTGTAAGATTGCAGACACCACTGAGTAGAAAGAAGAGGATGTCTGAGACAGCACAAACCCAGAGATTTTAAAATCTGTATTTCTAACCAGCATGCCCAGTGATGGTGGGTGAAAGATGTTCAGGAAATTTCCAAGACAGGCTCTGTCTCTTAAGGTATAGGAAGACCAGTAGTGTCCAGAGATGTCTGGTTAGATGCATTTCCAGGAGACTCTTAATGTCAGCTGAATCTTTATACTTTTTGAGCTTTGGGACTGCACCCATCCAGTTCTGTCTTGGTCTGTGTGATTAAGGATTGGTTGTAGGAGACTTGGAACCAAAAAATGATAATGGACTTATCTGAGCAGTGTGAAGAGATAAACACAGAGGTAAATGGCAACAATGAATGTCATTTGTGAAACCAGTTGGCCAGGAGAGAAAGCTAAAGGTATCTAGGAAGGTCAGAACAGGTGAGGAAATCAGGGCATGGACTTAACTGGTCAATACCTATGTGGCAGTTATATGCAACTCTGAACCTTAGCACACAAGTGGTATGTCAGCCTGACTGTTCTATCTAATAAAATGAGTGCATTTTACCACATACATTAAATACCAAAAAAATAACTTACTGGTAGAATACTTGATCAAAGTGTATGAGGCTTTAGTTCTATTTCCAGCATTGAGGAAAAAAAGAGAGAGAGACAGAGGAGGAGGAGGAAGAGAAAGATGGGAGACATTTTTAGCCAGTTAATTTCTTTGTTAATTTCTATGTTAATCAAGAGACAAAGGACAGGCTCACATAAGACAGTCACTGTAAAGATTCTCTCTCCTACTTGTCTTACTTCTTCAAGGGAGAAAATCATTGGAGATGGCTTTCTTTAGTCCTCCAGTTAAAGTTGTTTCACAGAATTATCCTAAACCCTTTGTTCAGGGATATTTTGGCTACCTTTTCCAGAAAGTTAAATTTTAATATTTGAAGCAGAGAAGGATTTATGTAAAAAAGAGACATAAGTATTCAAAAGCCAAAAATTCTTAATAAACCAACCACAAATTCATTTTTTGTTAAGTCATGGGGGCAGAGGCTAAACACATAAACTGAATCATCTCTAAATGAGATGCAGAGCTGGTCTCATTACCAACACTTTCTTTAGAAATATCAACTACCCTGTGCCTGTGAAGCTTCAGCAAAATGAATAGGGGAAGACAAAAACAATATTTTAGTGGAAACATGTGCCTATATTTTTGTTTTAACTTATAAATATCTGACTTTGGTACAGGTGTGCAAATACATTTAAATGTATACTTAGCATGTATATTTTCACACACACATATGTGTATTCAAACAACATTATAGAAATGATTGTAAAAATACATGTACACATACACTAATTTAAGCTCCATTCATATTTTGCTTAAAGTCTTCAAGTGTTTCAACTAGATAGTAATGAGTTTTGAAGAGATATTCTGATAATTAGAATTGTACCATATTTAATGACAACATTGCAATTAGAATTTTACAATTGTTGTACTATTATATAAAATTGCCAATGTCAATGTTGTTTAAGAAGCTATACCAAAAATTTGTAAGTTCATAGTTGAAGTTAATTAGTAACATTGTCTTCTTGTTGAAATTTAGTTTGATGTGTACAATGTGATTAAAACCAAGCATTTTATTATGGTCAGAAAACAAAGTTCATTTTGGGTTTTATTTTTATTAGTCCAATTTTGAAAAGTGTGATGTAGGAACTACTTTTGAGTGGTAGTTAAGAATGTTGGTTAACTTAACTTTAAGTCATCCTGGAGAATGTGTATATTGGCAGTCTGCTCTATTTAGAAGGATGGAAATTTTTCTTGGAATTGTGATCACAAGTTTCATTTAATCATCTTGCTGAAATTAAAAATACAAACACTGATGCAAAATACAAAGCAACGGAGATTACAATATTAAAATGGACATCAAATTATTTATCTTGGTGTACGTGAATGCTGGTCTATATAAATGTATGAGAAGCTTACTGATTTTTATCACATAATAGGGAAAATTTAATCAAGACACTACTTTTACAAAATTTTTAGCTCTTTAAAAAGGAATTGGACAGAATTTGGTTCACTCCTGTCTATGAGATAAGATTTGTTAGTAACTCAGTGTCATACTAGACATGCTGAATTTATTTTGTTAGCTTAATACAAACCTTATCAGCCTTTCATCTAGACACCTACTAGTGTTATATAGCATCCATCTTAATTAGATAAATGCTGATTATTGAAGCAACTGCCATTTCAAAGCTTATTTTAATGGCAGCAGTAAGACAAGTGCTTGATGGTTAGTAGTTGTGACTGGTTATTTAGTTTTCACAGTTTGGGTATAAATGATTTTTATCAGCATTTTTTAATTATTCAGTTGTGCATGTGTGCATGTGTGTGCGCGCGCGTGTGTGTGTGTGTGTATGTGTATGTGTAGAACCATGGACGAATCTGGGAACCACCATGGACCACCTCCACCTCCTCCTTGTTTACTCTGCCCCAGGATTCACAGGCTCCGCCCTACAAGCCCCCTCTCCCCCGCTTATTCGTGGGGTCTAGGATCCAAACTCAGGACTTTCCGCCTGCAAGGTAGAGGTTTAACCCCTGAGCCACCCCTCCAGCCCTCTTTTATCAACATTTTATATAAAAAATAAAGACCTTTTCTGCCTTATCAGATTCCCTGTATACACAGTAATAATTTCTCTAATGTGATATAAATCCTTGCAGCACATTTCTCAGATGTATTGATGCTTTCATTCCTATTATGCAAAGTACTTGGGCATTTTACATTTTAATAGCACAGAAAGTAAATATAACTACTAGATTATCTACATTTATTATAGATAAAAAACATTTATTATATGCAAAAAACAACCATGTTCTCATTCTTTTTTAACTTGTATATAGAAGTGATTATTATTTGAAAAACTGTATGTAAGACATTCCTCAAGCATACACCTTCTGATTAGTTGACCTATGTGATGTGACTTATTCTGCAGTTAGTAAGATTCTTTCACAAATCAGAAATGGATTGATGGTTCCTATGAGTTTATTTCATAATGGACATCTCCTTCAGATATTTTAATTTTTAAGTAACATTCCACTTGTTTGTAGTTTATTCTAGATATGTTTCCATATTTTGATCATAATAAATGTTCCCAATCCATTTCTGTATTTCTTTATTTATTTGAAAGAGTTAATACTAGGAGACTGTCTTTTGTATTAAAGATTGAGTTTTTTAAGGTCTTGTGGGCTTTGTGTTTTACTGCCAGTGCTATTTATGGTACTTTTCAAAACTTGCTTTTTTTTTTTTTGTTGAGTCACCTTATTTTTTTCTCCTTTCTCTCATCACAAGACTACACAACTTTGAACAACAAACAACAAAAGGCACAGAAAAGAATAATAAGAAACAGAGAAAGCTATCAACAGGTTCTTTTTTTTTCTGGGGAGTGCCTTTGAGGTGTTATCCTTTATGGCAGGGCGCTCAGTGAATAGGAGAAGGAAGAAGGGACTTTACATGATTAAGGAAGGATAGGAATTGAAGACATTGAAAGGTGGAAATGAAAATCTAGTGACAAAGAGGAAAGCAATTCTCTGTGTGCCACAGTGTTATTTCCTTCCACCCTCTCACACTGACTACTTGTGGACTTTCATTGCTTGCTTTTTAAATCCCATTCTGTTGGCAAAAAGGCATTCAGAGGATCAGCCATGAACCAGAACATTCTGCAGGGGACATTTCTTAGTTAACTCTTTTCTTACTTGGGTGCCAAACCTACTCTCTGAAATAGAGTCACTGCTAATTTATCCCTTTGGTTTTAAGGAGAAAAAGAGAAAAATACATTTCACATTTCTTTCCTAAGAAGACTAAGGCTATTAACTTAAATTATAATTTCTTTTTCATTGCAAACCCAATTAATTTGATTCCTTTTACTCTTCAATGGAAAAAAATAGGCTAAGGTCAGCAAAAAGCCATAATTGGGTCACTAATTAAATGTCAGACATCTGATTCCTGGTAGAACTGAAGCTTTACTAGTTACAGTAAGTATAATTGTTAACTGCTATTTGTGACAAAGTATATGAAAAACTCAGTAGTGCTGCTTTCATATCTAACTCCACAATTCACAGAGAGAAATGATTGGGAAAAATATAAAACCTTAAATATACTGTGGCAGACAAGTCCAGGTATTTAAAGAATTCATGCATGGGGTGTTGTTCCTACTCTGTCCAGGAAAGAACAAAGTATGTATGAGCACACAGGCCTGAACTAGATACCCAAGAGGTAAAGAAGAATTAGAAGGAGCAAACTGGAAGGAAGGAGAGGAAACAAGAGGGGTCATTAGTGATCAGAGTCTGAGAACAGGCTAACGATCTAGGTTAGCTACAAATCTTGGGAATTACTATATGGGTGGAATTATATGAAGGGAAGCCTGGCTAGAGTGGACTCAGGAGAGAATGGGAGGAGAAACGGAAATCAGTCCAGGCAGTTCTTTGCAGGAGTTCTGCTGCACGAAGCACAGTGGACCACTGCAGTAACTGGCAAGGAAAACAGGATCACCCAGAGTATTTGGACACAGCACTCAGAGTATTTACACAGCATCCAGAGTATTTGGATACAGCAGCACAACAGGTATGGGAAAGGATTTGACAATGTAGTACCAAAGTCTAACAGCATGATAATAATGTTTGTGTCCTTACATTGTTTTCTAAGAGTACAGGCAACTTTTTGAATCTCAACGTCCTCTTGACAAAAAAAAAAAAAATTATTTCCAAAAGCATTGACTCCTGTCTGTATGGCTATCATTACTTTTAGGTGTCTGTTGCATTTTGGCTATTATGTTGCATTTGTACATAAAAGCAATACTGAAGAAAAGACATGTTTGTGGCAAGAGCTGTAGCCCAAGCTGTTTGTCCCTCTGTGTTCATGAGGAAGCATCCTTGTTACAGTTACCAGGAATCTTAGGGTTGAGTCTATACTAAGAAGATGTCTGTCTCAGAGCTGCCTCTCAGTCTCCAGTCCTTGGAGGAGGAGAGGTTCTCCTTCAGCTGTCATTCCACAAGTCCATGCATCTTTTAAACCCAGGAATCTCCATCTTACATCCATGACATTTATGGAGGAGATCATATACCAAAACAGTATTACAGGGTAATAGTAAATCTAATGAGAGAAGACATGAAATTTCTCCTTTCATTTCCCACATGACCTTGCTTATCATCTGTCAGCTCACTGAGGCCCCTCTTGGATGTGAAGATGGTGGTATTAAGCACCAGAAATTCTTTCAAAAGATCTTCCACACATGAAAGCTTCTAATTATCCTTCTTCAAACCAGTGCCAGTGCTTATTATTAAATGGTTTTATTATCCTAACTGGCCTGATTTTTTTCAAAGCAATCCTTCAAATTATCCTTCTGCAATAATGAATCTTTCCCAAAGCATTTAATTCTGTACACACAAAGAGAAATACCAGCGCTTATTCATGAATGCCACTGAGCAAAATCTCTATATTTATTTCCTGCTCAGGCTGTAAATATCAGAAATTTATGGATGATGAGTTCTTAAGAAATAGCACTATAGGCTCCGAAATAACTGGCAGATCTATTATAAGGGATTCTGAACAAGTTTCGAGATGGACTCCCACAGGAGAATTTCTGTACTTCATGAAATATGGAATTACTATAGTGGAGTATATAAAGTCACCTGCTGGAACTATGCTGCAATACTTGGGGTGAACCTCAGAGCTTTTCTTCTTAGTGACTCAGCAGCTATTGGAGTCATTTATTTGGTGATTAACTGCAATATGTTTTTCTAGTTAAGGAAGACTCATTTGGTCGTCTTTATCACAAAGTCATCCAAAAACAGGATTTTAATACCAAAAATGGTCAATTTCAACTTAGTTTCACTTAAATGACCTTAATAAATTCAAATGTAATCACCAAAACAAGGGTTGATTCGCTTGGGTATTAATGAAATGGTGATTTCTTCACCAGCTGAAGAAACACATGCTTCTGTGTCTTACACGTCTTCCTTGTCCTTTGCCCTAACTGTACCTACACATGCACCAACTCCAAAAGTATCCCATATCACAGTGGTGTATTTGCTACATTTGATGAACCTACACTGATCCAAAATTGTTGCCCAAAGTCTAAGATTCCACTGGGGATCACTCAGGGGTATATAATCTAAGGGTTGTACAAATCTCCAATGATGTACAACTGCCATTACAATATTCTATGCAGAACTAAACTTCCCTAAAATTTCTCCCTTTAGCAGCCACCAATCTTTTTGTTGTCTCTGTAGTGTCAACTTTATTAGCATCTCATGTAGTTGAGATCATACAGTTTGTAGCTTTCTGAGATTGGCTTTATTCACTTATCAAAACACATATGTTTTTTCTCATTTCTTACAGGTTGATAGTTCATGTCTTTCGGCACTGAAGGCATTCCATTGTCTGGAAGTACTACATTCAGTGTAATCATTCACTTAGTGAAGGTCATCTTTGCTGCCTCAAAGGTTTTGTAAATATAAAGAAAGGAACCATCAATACCACTGTAGCTGTAGTGTGTGTGTGTGTGTGTGTGTGTGTGTGTGTGTGTGTGTGTGCGTGATTGCGTGTGTGCGTGTGTGCGTGTGTGTATACATAAAGATACAGGTTCTGTGAGTAAAAACTAAGGATAGGAATGTGTTCTCCAGCATTTTGCATTGCCTTTCTCCATTTCCCTGATGATCTGTGATCCACTGCTATCACTCCATATGTTTTTTTTTGTTGTTGTTGTCTTTTCATGCTTGATGACTGCTCAGGCCTTTGGTTTATATCCCATCAGTTTATTCATTGGGTTATTGTTAAGTTTTAAGAGGTTATTTATAGTTTGGGTTATAATCATTTATCAGGTCTGTCTTTGGGAAATGTATTCTTCTGATCTGTGGACTATCTTCTCCTTCTCTTCACACTGACTTTTCCAAGCAAAAGGTTGGAATGAAGCCCTGCTTGTTAATGTTCCTTTCATGTATCATGCCTCTAATGTTGTATCCAAAGTACCATCGTTGCACCTAACCATTCTCCTATCTTATTTCCCAGGAGTTTTTGTATTTCATTATTTCTGACGATGAGCCATTTGAGTTCATTTTGTAAAAGCTGTAAGGACTACGTTTAGACTTTTTCTCACATGGCTGTCTAGTTTGTTCCAGCACCATCTGCTGAAGAGACTGTTTCCCTCAATGCTTTGCCTTTATTTCTTTCAAGGATCAACTGACAACATTTATGGGAATGTAGTTCTGGAATCTCTATTTCTTTTCATTAAGACATTTATCTGTTTTTTTTACCAATCCCACATGGTCTGCATTCCCATGGTTTTAATAGGTTTGAAGTCAGAGATATCAGTACAACTTTGTTCTTCTCTGAGATTATTTCGTTGGGTCATCTGAGAACCAGTTTGCTGCTCTCCAGGAAAAAAAAATTCTGGACTTTGATTTAGAGTTATATTGCATTTATAGATCAAATGAGAAAAATGCTAACACCTCAATGATATTGAATCGTCCTACTCATGAATATGAGGAATCTCTCCATTATTTAGTTTTCTTTTAACTTTTTTCACCAGAATTTTATTTTTTTCATGTAGGTATTTACATGTTTGGTTAAATTTTTACTGAAGTATTTCTTGTGATAGTAGGAATGTAGACACAATTGTGGATTAAAGTCAAATTCTACTTGTTTATTACTAGTCTATAAGGAGCCAAATAACTTTTGTAAATTAACTGACATTTTGCAAATTTACCATAATCACTTCCTAGTTTCTGGGAGGATTTGACATTTTTTTATTTACTACAAAGATAATCATGTCACCTAAAATAGTTTTTTTTTTCTCCCAGTATATATCTACTTTTTATTATACTTGCAAAGTCTTTAGATGTAATTTTGAAAGTTGTGGTAGGAGACGATATCCTTGCTTTATTTTTTTTTTCTTATTGGGAAAACATCTAATTTTTCACATTAACTGAGAAATTATGGGTAAGTGTTTTGCAGGTATTTTTATCAAGTTGTTTAATTTACCTTAATTCTTATTCTACTGAGAGTTTTTTTTCATAAGGTAGGGGCTGTCAAATGTATTTTTCTGTGCTTGTTAATATGATCGGGTAGTTTTTTTCTTCTTGATATCATGAATCACATTTATTTATATCTGTATATTTATTCATCCTGGCCTTATCTGTGTTAGACCAAGGGTCTGTCATTCTAAGACCAGGAATGGCAGCCACTCACCTCTGTGCTCAAAGAACTAACAAGTCCTTGCTACGGCAAGAAGGCAAGAAGAATCAAAATCCTCTGTTGTCTCCCCTGGGAAATAGCAGCAACCTGTAAACATATCAAATGTCTTTTCTTCTCTCTGCCACTCTGAGTGAACTGCTTATTTTTTCAGGAATCCAACCTCTCCTCCCAACCCACCAGGAACAGTTATGAAAATAAGAGATTCTCTTTGCTCTCTCTGATTTCTGGTATATCCCTGAGTCTCAAAGCTGGGTCCTAGGTGAATGAAGAGCCTGTCTTTCTGAGCCAGATTTCTCTAGTTCTCTCATAGTCATCTCAGTCACATGTCTCTATCTTTATATCTAACAATCTGAAGTATGTTCTACTAGATTATGATATATAAGCCTTTTAATATATTTTTGGATTTAATTTGCTAATCTTTTGTGGAGGATAGTTTTATCTGTATTATTTTCTTGTGTTATTATCATTTGGTCTTGGTATTAGGATAGTATTTACCTTATAAAATGAGGTAATAAGTTACTCACTTGAACTGTTTTCTCACCTTGACCAATTGAAAGCTGCCACTGATGAAAAGGACAACTCTGCACATGCCGATTATGGAGGTCATTAGGGAGGTTAGTTGATTTAACTTTCAGGGATATATGGCTAGGAAAACAGAGAGATGCAAGGATCAGGAATTACATGCTGAAACATTTGTGGCAAAGTAGAACTGTTGAAGAACAGAGTAACTACTACTGATTGGCATTGAAAAATGCAGATCATGAATATTAGACACATTTTTCAGAAGTGTGTTAAAGGCTGCACAGCAGTGTAAGTAGAGAAGGTAGGATGTGGGCTATGTTGTTGTTCTATGCAAAGCCCAGAAGAGACTGGCACACATCTGAAGAATGATCTAAGAGAAATGAAGGTAGAGAAGTTCCAGGATCTCCACAGAACTTGGAATAATAAATCACAGGTCATACAATCCTCCACTTTCCTACGAAGCCACTATAACTGATGATAATCAACATAGCAAGGGGCACAGGGGTATGCAGAAGAATTGAGAAGGTGGCATTGATATAAAGCACCCAGTCATCTGGTCCTAAGTAACCTGTATTTTTTCATTACATTAAACACCAAAATTGCTGTCATGTTTTTATGTGATTAACACAAACCTTCTGGGGAAGAAGTTAGACAGGTAGAAGAAACATTCTTCAGTGGAGGGATTTATCTACCAGAAGGAGAATGAATAAGATGCTTCTAGAAGAAAAAAAAGTCAACAAGATATGCATAAGTACACATCTTGATCCTCATTCTATGGTTTCTGTGATAAGTTTGTATGCAAGATTTTTCCCTTAATTAACTACTTGCATAGATACATAGTTATTTACTAATATTGTCTTAAAAATAAACCTCCCTTTTTGGATTTAGACCAACAGATTTGATTCTACTAATTTTTTACAGTTCTCTCAATTATAATAACAAAATATCCCAATTCTTGTAAATAACCATCTTAGGTCATAGCAAAAATAAAAATGCAAAAGTTTTCACTGAACAATGTGAGTTTTTAATTGAAGTATTTGTTCACAAAAGCCTAAGATGTCACCACTAATGGTTAATTTATTTGTTTGTCTGGCTCATAATGAGAATGGGAGAATGATTTTAATAAAGATGAATTACTTTTAATAAGGACTCAAATCTTTTTAATTTAATTTAAGAGAAAAACCTCTGTACTGGAAGAATTTCCAGGAGAAATTCAAGCATTGCATCTTTCAGAAGTTCCATGTCAAATTTCAGCATTTTTCATTTAGTCTTCTTTGCAACAGTTTAACTTTTGATGGTCAGCACAGCAAATGAGAGTGCCTTTAACCTAGAAAACAGCATGCTATACCATGAAAAGCCACTGGCTGGGTTTATATGGCTTCCTCTTAGGGAGTGAAGAGTCTAAAACTTATTTGTTCTATTACCTTACAAAGTTATAGAATTAACAGCATGAAATGACTCCACAGGTCCTTTTTCTATTTTGCATGAAATCAAACTCAGCACTAGAATCAGAGGCTAAATGTATTTGAAATATATGTCTTCCCATGTTCCCCAGTGGAGTGGCCCAAGCACCCATCTGTTAACTTTCTGTTACTGTAGAAAATGTTACACAGAGAAAAGGATTATTTGACTCACAGTCTCAGAAGTTTCCATCCATAACCAGTATGGCCTTACTGCTTTGTGCCTGTGGTAAGGCATAAACATCATGGCAGGTGTGTCAATGAAAAAAAACTGTTTACATCATGGTAGGCAAATGAGAGCAAAGTTTTATAATCTCTTTCAGGGGTATACATTATGTTTTAAAGTTTTTAGCTGCATGAGGGACAGACCTTTACTAAAAAATGCTTTAGTAGGACGTCACACATACAAAATAACTCATCCCACATTTACTTGCCTATATCTTTATTGAATGTTTTACTGAGTAATGTAAACTATGGAGAACTTGAAAAGATGAGAAGTTCTGTGTGTGTGTGTGTGTGTGTGTGTGTGTGTATGTATGTGAACTATGGTACTGTGAGAGAGAAAACCTATCCCAGTCTACCACTGACTAGATGTACCTTAACTTACCCGAGCCTACTTTTCAAAAAAATGGGCATTACATGTCCACATCCATGGCTATTGTGAAGCGTAAACTAAAATCCCAAAGACTATGAGCACATTACAGATGCTTATTACTTTCTGGCTTTTTAATTTTCTCTACAATCCAAGTTCATAGTCCTGTTATAGTGACTCACTTCTATACTTAGATAAACCATCACAGGACTCTAATTTAAGTGTTACAGCATGGCAAAACCACTGTGTCCTTTAAAAATGGAAGACAAAATTACATTACTATGAACACAGTTGCTCTCTCTTACAGTACAGGTGATCAGATAAAGCTTCAACGTATTGGCAAAATTTGAACTGGACTTTAGGGGCCACTTGTAGTAAAATGTGTACACAAGGAAGATCAGATTAGCGTCATTTGTGTAAAGTATGAACTGAGAGTTTTTCATCATCATTATCATATCATCATCTTAATCATCACAAGCCGTGGTGACACATGTCATTCATTTTAAAGATGTAAACTTTTAGTTTGTAGAAAGTGAACATTTGTAAAAGAGATCATAAAAGATTTTGTATTTAAAGCTATCACCAAGTCCAGCTTTAAAATTCTGAAAATGAAAAAGTGAAAAGCCTAAATCAGGCTTCAGTGAACTAGACTAGAGGCAGGACTTGGAAACAGAGAATCTTGAGTCTCTGTTTGAAGTAATAACTGAGTAGATTTGGTTACTGGGTGTATGTGAAAGAAAGTGAAAATGAAGAAACTCAGAGGGATCCAAGTATTCAAGACTTGCTAATTGGGAAAATGATAGGAGATTAAAATAATCTTGGAAGATAATGTGTTTGCTTTTAGATATGTTCAATTTAAAGTGATTGCAGGGGTTCGGAGTTGAAATCTCTCCTCAGTAGTTGGCATGTGGGGAGAAAAATTAAAGAAAGATGTCAGGAAATCAAGGCATGAGTCACACATCCTTGTGGAGTTATTAAACATCTAAAAACAGATGAGTTTTTTAAGACAGTGTTTCTCAACTGTGTCGTGTGTTTTATGTTAAACACTCAGTCAACAATAACTTCTTAAGTAAGAAATTCTCCATGTGCAGCATGATAAGCACTGTCTTGTCACTAGGAGTATGGCGATAAACACTACAGAAATCTCATGCCATGGAGGAGTCAGTGCATGGTGGATGATAGGCATAATAATATTCAGATCAATTTGTTAGCAATAGCACCATGTTTCTCCAGAAAACCTTCTTGCATAAACATGAACAGTAGATTTTGAATTAGAATGATTCTGACCTTCAACAATTTATTGCAAAACTATTCCATTTATAAACACTGATAACCTATTATAAATAATTTCCAATGACATTCATTATATCTAAAGAGTTTTTATTAAGAGGCAATTAGAAAAAGAGTAAAGAAGAGATTAAGTATATGGATGTATATGGGTTTATGTGGATGGATGATGGATAGGTAGACAGATAATACTCAGGACTATAAATGGAAGATATAGATAGATAGATAGATAGATAGATAGATAGATAGATAGATAGATAGATTATAATTAGAGAGATGATAGATTGGTATAAGGAGAGTTTAGAGCATAGAAATGGAGATATATGGGGCAATTCCACTGAAGTTATGGAAAGAAAACATTAAAAAAGTGTGTTATCACAGTATTAAATGATATATATAAAATTTTTGAAAAGGGGTTAGAGAAACAGAACTACCATAGGTGGAATGATAGAAATTTGCACTCTTGGGAAAAGGAAGACCTCCAAATGACCCACAATCTTAAATAAGCTTGTTTTAAACATATGTGTTGATTATGCCAAAGAAATCATATGTTCAGAGGAATAAGAAGGAAGTGGTTATAAATGGTTCAGAAACTGAGAATTTGTGCACTTTCAGTAGAACCACCTAATAGGAGTGTAATGAAAATAGATCTTGAGGTCTGAAGTATGAAATAAGTGCTCTGATTGGAAGAAGTCCTTTGAATGTCAGAATTACAGGAGACAGACTTGAACTCAGCAGATTTGAGAAAACAGCCAAAGTTGTTTATGACATTGTTCATTGAAGTTGATTTGTAGCTGAGTGATAGCAAATTATACATAGAGACATGGAATAGGAAGTTAATTCAAACCTAGGCTAATTGGGCCAGTGTGATAGATAACTCAGGATGTTAGGTGTCTTTTCACAAACCTGACAGCATAAGTTTGATCCCAGGAAGCCTGCATAGTGGATATAAGGAAATGATTTTCAAAAAAAGTCCTCTAATCTCTACTTATGTGCCATGGCATGCAAGAGTTCTCTGTCTGTCTGTCTGTCTGTCTGTCTATTTCTCATCAATAAATAAATGAAGTAAATAATATTATTTTAGGTTTGATGGGCTTTGATACAAAATAAAAGTGATTGATTTTATATTAGAAAAAGGGATAGGTCCATCAACAAATATTTAATGCATATTCAACATACCAGTCACATCAGTTCAGAGAGAAGGTTTTCAGTATGGGTGGGAGGCTAGATGATAAGTTAAGCTTTGATGACTGAACAAGCAGTTTTTTCAAACAAGCCATAACTTAACACTGTATTTCACAATTGTTCACAGTAATGTGAAATTCCATTGATTAGAATTAATCAGAATTAGAATTAATTAGATTTCGTTCAAATCTAAATTTTGTAATCATTAGGCTCCAGGCAAGAAGAGAGTCAATAACCGGGCAACATTTAATGAGACAGAAAACATGGAAGATATGCGTGTATATTGAAAAATAAAACATGAAATATACCAAAAATAATGGTCTCAGAAGGCCAACAGATAGAAACTTTGGTAGCAACAGTTCCAGAAATACTAAACAGGGCCACAAATTATCAAAGTGAATATTCATAGGGATATTTTATTACAGTAATGAAAATGGAAACTAAACTACAATGAGGTGAAGAGCAACTGAAAGTGAACTCTAAAGATGTTACCATATTCTCTTTCATTTAAAAAACAAACCAGAAATCAGGGGTTTTGTGTGACAACAGACATAGAAAACAGGACAACAGAAAACACACAAGGAAGATGACAGAAGAGCAGACAGGAACGTCAGAGCTGGAGGAAATTGATCACAGGCTTGCAAAACCCAATAACCCTTCTATGTTACCTACTGCCTCCAAGGACCGAGATTAATTTGGCATAATCATGACACTATGTTTCAAGACTTTAGAATACTGCCTGACACACAGTTAACATTCAGTGTCTCTCTTAGTCAAAATAGCATACCACAGTAAACAACTTCATAATTTCAGCAGCTTATCATGACAAACTTTATTTCCCTGCAAATCAAAGTCAAAGCAGATTAGCATGAGTTTACCTCCAGCAATCCTTCAGGGTGTCAGGAGCTTTTTCCAGCTAATTTTCTGCCTTACTCCAGGGTCTTTGAACAGATCAGTGAATTCTTGCTGACCAATCTTTTGTTAAAAGAAGATTAAGAATTGTGGAAGAATAAATATATGGGACTGTTCTTTTTAATACTTGGAATTACTATGTGTATTTTCTGTCTATTCCATTGGCCAGTTGTCAACTACAAGATTTCTATTTCAAGCTAGGGAGGCTAGGAAAGGCAGCCTAAATGTGGCCCCTAGAAGAAAAGAAGGAAGCGATTGCCATCATCATCAGAATTCTCATCACATTAATTCCATAAGGAATAGAGATGATATTAAAAATGTTTTAATCACTATTAGAAGTAGGGAAGTTAGCTTCATGAAATGAACACGCCAAGGAAGGATAGCCATTGTCCTGATGAGGACTTGAAGAAGTATTAGGAAGGAAAGGCAGATCATTAAAGTTCCAAACTGATATTTTTGAATAGAGCCAACTGCTACCTTGAAATTTCCTTTGAATGTTTATAGACATCTCGAGTGTAGCATATCTACATCTGAACTAACCTCTGCCCCTTCAGAAGTAACTCCAGCTGATCACTTTGGCAATAACTCACATCCAGGAGCTTAGATTGCCCCATCTTCAGAGTGCATTTATATGTGATCATGTTGCACCTCCCCACTCCTCCCAGGCTGCTTAGCCAACCACGATCTCTTCCTATTGTTTCCTTTCTCCACCAGCTTTTCATCATCTTAGCTGGAGCTGTCCTCTAAGACAACTGAGATCAAGTCCCAGGTCTGATTTGTAAATCTCTTCTCATATTCTATGACCTCTGATTAACAATGGGGCTCAGATTCTGACTTCTTCTTCAACCTTTAAACATATCAGATATATACTTCTTCTCTGGAACTTTTGTTCCAGATATTTCTATGAAATAAAACTATCCATATGGCTAACCCTTGACTCCATGAAATTTGAAGATGTAATATTTTAAGAAGAATTGATGGAGTTTTTTCTTGGATGTATTACTTAAGAAAGCTACTTCCCATTCTCTAATCAAGTTACTCTATTTCTTCATTTCCCATAATACTTTTTATCTTTATATGAGGTATTCTATACCTTTTTATTATGTCCATGCATTCTGCCTCTTTTTCCTCTCTAAAATATACATGAGCTGACGAGTCTTTGCATTTGGTTCATAAGACAATATGAATGTGTAAATGAATGAATTGATAGATTAATATATATTCTTTAATAAGATTATAATTACCACATTCCCTGACAAAGAGCAGTTTTCTTCTATACTCAGCCAGTGATCTGAAAATAGTGACTCCAAACCTACAACACAGACACCAACTGAAGTTTAATTTGATACTATGGCAAGAGATAAGTGACTTTTTCATGAATTACTGATCTATTCTCTTTACTTTGTCAGTATACATATCCTCTGCATTTTGAATTATGTCTGAAAACTTACAGGGCAGCAAATGGTTGAGAGTAGGGCACATAAATTACTTACAGTTCCAGTGATTTTCTCTCTCTCTCTGACTCATCTGGAAAAGTCTTAATTGAGTATTTATTCTTACGTTGCAAGATCCAAAAAACTTAACTGCCATTAAGCTGTCTACAGAAGCAAAACGAAATGGAGAATTAAAGCAATTATCAAGATGATATGAACCAGAGAAAACATGTTTGTCTCAATCTGGATGTTCTAGAGAACTTATTTTTTGACCTAAATTATCTGAGTAATACCCTCTTCAGTTTCCATTTCATTTTGCACAGATAGATGGTAATTGAGTACCAAGAAGGACAGCCCCAGATACAGGAATCAGACCTGAAAAGAAACTCCTCCTCTGGAGTACATGCAGGAACATCTATTTTTATGAAACTTTGTAGCTGGAGGAGATTAGAGGGACAAATAAAAGATCTCAAAGGAAGTTTTGAAAATTAACAACTAATTTACTGAAGATGTGCTTTGACACCTGCCTACCTTTTGATCTTGAGTAAAAAAGCCTTCAGTTTACATTTCTTTTTAGCTCCTATTTGGCCTGTAACTTCAGATCCATCTTTCAAAAGCCAGTGGGTAAATAAACAGGATATTAATCATCACACATTCATTCTAATGAGAATGAATGCAGATAGAATTGGCAGGAGCTTGGATTATTTCTGCTTAACTTGAAAGCAAGATCCCTAGGGTATGTCAAGAAAGTGTGATAATGAGGAATTTGCAGGTAGGTCCAGTGTGCTTGTATGACTTATTAAGGGCAGTGACTTCTATTTGAGATCTTCCTTGTTTTTCCAAAGATGTTTCCCAGTAGGACTGTTTACTGATTTAAGAACGTGTGGTTCAAATTACCCTTCCTCCCCTCTAGCACTCAGCAGGAACTTCAGTCACATGACAAGCAAAGAAGGGTATAGGCCAAGCTGCTCAGATGCTGTGTTTGATGAATAAACACTAGATCTGCAGCTTACTAACTGATGAGTATGCAGTTGCATGACATAGTCCCTTGGGGGCGAATGACTGAATCCACACAAAGGCCTCCAATGACTTCACCTGTACATAGATACAATCCACTCATTTCAGGAGTCTCAAGTAGAATCCTTTCTCTGCCACTTGGCTGAAGTTTCTCAGTGAAAATCTAGCAAAAAGATTTGAAAACTTCCAGGAAGAAGCACAAATAGACGTTGAAGTGATATGTATGTTAATGTCACCTAGGTTAAAAGGTTGCTAAACTGCAAACATAGCCCCCAATCCTAACCCTCCAGAAGCCAAAATCTCAGTTTTTTCATTTTCTCTTCAAGAATCCCTGTTGATCTCATTAGAACCCACCTTTTCCTTTCTCTCTCAGCCATCTCCATTATGAGTTTTTGCCTAAACTGACTCAAATTTCTGATCTCTGAGCAGCCCTTCAGTTTTACATATTCTTTTTACTGGCTGGAATTCTGATTCCTATTCTGATGACATTCTCTTTTCTTCTCATGTCAATTCTTCAGTGACATTCTCCTTTCTAGCCAGACTAATACTTCTCCAAATACATTTGATTAGCTTAATTCTTTTCATGCCTTTTATTCTTTCTTCAGTTCCATTGTTTTTCTATTTATCTATCTATCTGTCTGTCTGTCTGTCTGTCTGTCTATCTATCTATCTATTTAGTTAGTGTGTGTGTGCCAGAGGGAACTGTGTGTCCCTGTGGAGAACCACAGGTGACTTCAGGAATCATCCTGGGTTGCTTCTGTCTCCTTTTTGATTTACTCTGGGATCTTCCAAAATCTACCCACCAGTGCCCAAAGTACAGGTGGCTACCCTTTCCACCTGGTGTTTTTATGTGGGATCTGGAATCTGAACTCAAGACCTTCTGCTTGTGAGGCAGGGCCTTAATCCCTGAGCCATCTCTCCAGCCCATACTTTGGATCCTTTTATTATTATAATGATTAAGTGTAAACTTATATGGAAACATGAACCTAAGCTTAAATTTATATTATATAGTTCTAAAATGAAGTCTTGTGACCACTCCTGGGAGACTAGAGTATTACTAGTATCCAAGATGCTCCATGTGTCCCATCTTTCTCCAACCATAGCTGTCTCTGCCCTTAATAGTTACCCTGTGGATATGACCAAATCCCGAAACAAAGACATTATATATTCTCAATCTTATTCCCTTTCAATGTTGTTTATGATCTTTAATTCACTCATGGAAATTACTATTGATCTTTTTTATTGCTGTGTGATTCTCCATACATAAATATGGTAAAAAAAAATTTAATCCACTGTCTCATGGTTAGATATTGGTGTTGTTTTAATTTTTGGCAAATATACATGTACCTGCACTTTCAATGTGATTTTAGGCATTTGAACTTCTCCTGAATGATAAAAAGGCTTTTCAAACCCCTGGTTCAATTTCTTGGTGATGGCTGTCTTAGATTCCTTTTTCTGTTTCTCTGACAAACCATCTCTTAAGGAAGAACACATTTACTTGGCTCACAATTCCAGGTTAAAGTACATCATTGTGGTAGCTGCAGGTGCTTGAAACAGTAAGCCACACCACAATTAAGAGCACAGACCCATGAATTAATGCAAGTATATATTCAGATTGATTTTTTCTATTTATTCAGTGCAGCACCCCTATTCAGAGAATGGTCCTACTCAAATAATGATGGGGATTCCCACACCAATTTGAATAATAAGGACAATCTTTGGTAGGTAGGTGCAGAGGCCCATTTACCAGGCAATTCTGAGTTGTGTCAAGTTCACAGTTAATACTAGCTGTAATTGCTAGTCAAAACTCATATTGTGGATTTTTTGTCTAGTCAGCATTATATTTTCTAAAGAAAAGTTTTCTCTCTTTCTTTGGCTCATATTTTTAGTTTATTTAGAAAGTTTCTGAAAAGAAGTTCCAAGATTTTTTAATATTATATATTTTGTTTATTTATTTTGAAATATGGGGAAGAAAGAAGGAGAGAAAGATTGATGAGAAAGAGAATAGGCATATGTATGGTATCTTGGGATGTGTATGGTATGGAGGTCCAAGAAAAGATATCATAAATTACTTTCCTTCTTCCTCCATGTGGATTCTAGGGATTGAACTCAGGTTATCAGGTTATATACTGAACCATCTCACCAGCTGAAGTTCCTGGTTTTAAGTTTTTTAGATTTCTTTATCTCTGTTTATTTACATTTAACCCCTAGAAGTGTTTCTCAGTTCAAGACAATGACAGTATTCTCCTACATCTTCTAAATGCTATGGAATGTCTAACCACTTGGAACCCATATTGTAGAATGGTACCAGCAGTGATATTATTTCATTTTTTACATACTTATGGCTTTTTCTAGCACAATGTCTTGAAAAGAAGTCTTTATACCATCTTGTTTACTCCTTCTATTGAATCATCAGAGACATATTTGTCTATTAACCTCTCCACCAGCATGTTTGCTGATGCCTATATAATTTCTGGATAGTGTATATTGTCTCAGGACTTGCTAGAATCCATTTTCCTGATGTTTTTATCCAATTTTCAAAATATATAGGTTATTTTCACCTATTTCATTTCTAAGTAAATTATAGTGTCTTCGCTGACAAATCTTGGTGGTATTCCAATTATGATTATGTAAAATCTGTGTATCAACTTACTAATAATTTCAGGAGAGAAGCAACTTTGTCACTTAGGTATTTCATTCATGTGTCTGCTTACAGACTTCTGTCTGAAATTGGATAGTGCTGTCCATATTTTAAAAGAGATTTCATCTGAGTAAATTTTACCACCATTATTTAAATCCAAACCCAAGATAAATATTGTCTGCTGATATTTTGGCAATATCGTAGAAGGAGGCAGACATCTGTGATGGGAAGAGTAGACTTGCCAAATGCCACCATGTGCTATTACATGCCAGTCATGTTACTTTGGAAAAGTCAATATACTAAAACTTTGATTTTCTTGATTGTAATATCTGGGGAGGGGGGTGTAAGAATCTTTGAAAGCATCTGTAAAGCACCTTCCTAGCTCACAGGGTACAGCTTCTAAAATTATTATTTCAGTATATCTGTGGCATCAATGTGTGCTCTTTCATGACTTAACTACTAATTTAAGTTAATATCTGTTTTGTTACCTTGTTTTATTGCACACAATGGTGTTGTAGACTATTTGAGTATGTGTATTGTCCAGCATTCAATATGTGGAAGGAATTTTTTAACTTTATTCAGGACATTGAAATAGTCTTTCCATTATGAAAGAATACAAATGTTAATATTGAGTGATCATGGACAAGGATACTCAATCACTTGCAGTGGTAATTTTTTTGCCTTTAGCGCTTGTCACTTTTTTAAATTGTTTTGTTTTGGGACTGAAGAGCTGGCTTATTGGGTGGCAGTTGCTTTTTGCTCATGCATGAGAACCAGAGTTATAATCCACAACATTCATTAAAAGCCAAACACTTTCAGCAATGACAGCTGGAGATGGGTGCTTGCTGGAGACGAAGCCCACCCCAAAACAGCAAACATCAAGCTCAGTGAGAGACCCTGTCACGAGGGAATGAGGCAGATGGTGGCAAACCAAGATATTCGGTGTCTTCCACCACACTCTGTATGTGAATGCAGCCACTTGCTTTCACTCACAAGCATATAGATGAATAAGCTGCACACACCACATACACAAACAAAAAGGAAATATAAATAAATAGATTACATTGTTATAGTGTAATGTATATTTTATTATGACCCAGATAGAATGAGTTGCTACCCCTAAAGTTTTAGAGTGCACCTTGGCTGAATTAAGGAAATGAATGACTTTGTAAAAGATTAAAAAAGTGAGAGTCATGACATTTTCTTTTACTGAACCTAGTCATCTTCAGAACTCTACTCACTTCTTAGCTCTTACTGTGGATAACATTTGTTCTGAATTTGGCTAATCATTTTTCCTTGGATATATGAAAAAAGTTTGGTCCTGACATTGAACAATATCAAATATTACACGTAGCAAAAATGTTAAAAATGTAGTCATGACATAATGATAAGTACATCTAGATCTTCTTAAAAGTTGGATTCAGCCCTTTCCCCACCCCGCTCCGCCAGTCCAGTCGGGTCGCTCACTCGACTAGGTAAGCTCCGCCCGCGCCCGCCCACCAGAATCCCAGGTCAGCCCAAAGGGACCCAGCTCCTAACCCCACCATCCAGCCGGAGCCGCGCAGGGCTCAGGGACGAGGAGGACCTCCCCCTGCGCCCAGGCCCCACCCCAGCTTGCCTCGGTTTAAATAGCTCCACGCCTACGCTCCCATCCTCCCTTACCCACTGCGATCCGCCTGCCGGGCCGCGCGCGGTCCAGCCGGGCCTCATCCGCGACCTAGGTAAGCTTCGTACCTGCCCACCCCCAGAACTCCAGGCCAAATAATTCAGTTTAGTGAAATCGAAAGATCTTAAGAGTTAAAACGACAATGCCAAAGTCAAAGTGCAAATCCATGAGAAGCAACACTCAAGTAAACAAATTTCCCACTGAAGAAATTAATCCCATAATGTTAGACTCCAACCAGAACAAACCCACGGGAAAAGGCCAAGAAAGCCTGACCCAGGATAACGACTTCCAAAATATGATCATTACCATGTTCAATACTATGAAAGAGGAAATCAAGGAGGAATTACATAATTGAATCAATCGCTTTGAAGAGGAACACAACAGACATTTGGAGGAGTTGAGAAAAACAGTGCAAGAAACAAAAACTGGCATAGAGCAGTTAAAACAGACTCAAGCAGAGTTTAAAACTGAGCTACAAGACAAATTATCTTCAACCTAGAACTCTACAGAGAGTCTTATCAACACAACTAACGTAGCAGAAAACAGAATTTCAGACCTTGAAGATAAAGTGGGAGTACTAACCAGCTCAATGGAAGAGGTGGTTAAAGCCAAAAAGATACTTGAGAGAAATATTCAAGAGATATGGGACACCCTGAAGAAGCCTAACATGCATATTCATGGAATACCAGAGCAAGAATCTCAAAATACCACTCCTGAGGAAATTTTTCAAACGATCATCAAGGAAAACTTTCCTCATATAAAAAAAGAGAGGCCCATCCATATACAAGAGGCATTCCGCACCCCAAACAGATACGACCAAAACAGAAGCACGCCACTGCAAATAATAGTTAAAACACTCCACATTCAAGATAAAGAACTGGTGCTGAGAGCTTCAAGGGAGAAAAAACAAGTCACTTTTAAAGGTAAACCTATTAAAATAACAAATGACTTCTCAGTCGAAACAGTAAAAGCAAGAAGAGCTTGGAGAGATATACTTCAAGTATTGAATGAGCAAAAATGTCAACCCAGGCTGATTTACCCTGCAAAACTATCAGTCATGATCGAGGGAGAAAGAAAAATTTTCCAGCACGAAGACAACTTGAAGGGATACATGTCCACCAAACCAGGCCTTCAAAAAATGCTAGAAATGATACTCAAGCGTGAAGAAAAAAACAGGCATATCCAGGAGAACAGAAGGCAAGTATAACACCATTAAAAGCGAAACAATATATTTATAAAAACTACTAAACATAATAAATGTCTGGAATTAAAAATAGTTTCTCCATTATAACACTAAATGTTAATGGAATTAACTCACCGATCAAGAGACACAGATTACAAACTTGGATCAAAAATCACAATCCATCAATCTGCTGCCTGCAGGAAACCCATCTCACCACAAAAGATAGGCACGCTCTAAAAATAAAAGACTGGTCAACAATTCTACAAGCAAATGGAAGCAGAAAATAAGCAGGGGTAGCCATTATGCTATCAGACAAAGCGGACTTCAAACCAAAGAAAATTATAAGAGACACTGATGGATACTACACTTTAGTCACAGGTACAATTCACCAGGAAGACTTCACAATACTGAACATATAGGCACCCAATAAGGGCCCCTCCACATTCATTAAGAAAACCCTACAGCATCTAAAGCAAGAAATCAACCCCCAAACGATAATTCTTGGGGACTTCAACACCACCCTCTCAACATGGGATAGATCAACAGGTCAAACGCTTAACAGAGACACTTTGGACCTTAATCAAACCCTGAAGGAAATGGACCTTACAGATCTCTATCGAACTTTTCACCCACGCACCAAAGAATACACATTTTTCTCAGCAGCACACGGAACTTTCTCCAAAATAGATCACATATTGGGCCCAAAACGAATCTACACATATACAAAAAAGTTGAAATTCTAACCTGTGCCCTATCAGACCACCACGGCCTAAAGCTGGACATCCACAACACATCGAACAAGAGAAAATACACTAACTCCTGGAAACTTAACACTATGATGCTGAATTAGAACTGGATTCAGGAAGAAATTAAAAAGGAAATTCAAGATTTCCTGAAAGTGAATGATAACGAAATTACAACTTACCAAAATCTCTGGGACACAATGAAAGCTGTTCTAAGAGGTAAGTTCATAGCTCTTAATGCCTACATCAAAAAAATGGAAACATCAGAAATAAACAACTTAACAATGCAGCTTAAAGCTTTAGAGAAACTAGAGCAATCTGATCCCAAAAGTAGTCGAAGAGAGGAGATTAGCAAAATAAGGGGAGAAATATCTGAAATCGAGACTAAGAAAACGATAGAAAAAACCAACCAGTCAAAAATCTGGTTCTTTGAAAAAATCAATAAGATTGATACACCCCTAGCCAAATTAACCAAAAGCAGGAGAGAGAAAACCCAAATTAACAAAATCAGGAATGAACATGGAGTTATCACTACTGATACCCAAGAAATCCAGAGAATTATAACATCATATTTCAAAAACTTATACTCTGTGAAGTTTGACGATACAAAAGAGATGGATGAATTTCTAAGTAAACACAACTTACCTAAATTGAATCAGGAAGTTGTGAATTATTTAAATACTCCTATAACATATAAGAAAATTGAGGAAGTAATCTTGAATCTTCCCACCAAAAAATGTCCTGGACCAGATGGATTCAGCACAGAGTTCTACCACACATTTAAGGCGTTAATAATACCAATACTCCTTAAACTGTTCCATCAAATAGCAAAGGAAGGAACACTACCAAATTCCTTCTATGAAGCTAATATCGTTTTAATCCCAAAACCTAATAAAGATTCACTTAAAAAAGAAAACTATAGGCCGATCTCTCTGATGAACACAGACGCAAAGATTCTCAACAAAGTTTTAGCAAATCGGATTCAAAAACATATTAAAAAGATTATTCACGGGGACCAAGTAGGCTTCATCCCCGGCACACAAGGTTGGTTCAACATACGCAAATCAATAAATGTAATTCATCATGTAAACCAGTCCAAAGTCCAAGACCACATGATACTCTCGATAGATGCAGAAAAAGCTTTTGACAAGATCCAACAGCCTTTTATGATCAAAACGCTAGAGACAGTAGGAATGGAAGGAACCTTTATCAATATAATAAAAGCTGTATACAACAAGCCCACAGCAAGGATTATGCTCAATGGGGAACAATTGGAAGCATTCCCACTTCGATCAGGAACTAGACAAGGCTGTCCACTCTCACCACTTCTATTCAATATTGTACTTGAAGTCTTAGCTGAAGCCATAAGACAAGAAAGGGACATAAGAGGGATTCAAATCGGCAAGGAAGAATTCAAGCTATCCCTATTTGCAGATGACATGATCTTATACCTGAGTGATCCCAAAAACTCTACCAGGAAGCTCCTGGAACTAATTGACAAGTTCATCAGGGTGGCAGGATACAAAATAAATGTGCAAAAATCAGAGGCCTTCCTATATACCCAGAATGAAAGAAGTGAAAAAGCCTTGAGAGAAACAATGCCATTTACTATAGCCCCTAAAAAAATGAAATACCTTGGTATAAACCTAACCAAGGAGGTAAAAGACCTTTACAATGAAAACTTTAAAACACTAAAGAAAGAAATTGCAGAAGACACCAGAAGGTGGAAAGATCTCCCATTTCCTGGATTGGCAGAATCAACATCATAAAAATGACCATCCTACCAAAGGCAATATACAAATTCAATGCTATACCAATTAAAATCGCAAAGCAATTCTTTAAAGAAGTTGACCAAACAATCTCAAAATTCATATGGAGGCACAAAAGACCCAGGATAGCAAAGACAATCCTGAGTAAGAAAAACACTGCTGGAGGTATCACCATACCGAACCTTAGTCTATATTACAAATCCATAGTTATAAAAACAGCCTGGTACTGGCTCCAAAATAGACACACAGATCAATGGATAAGGATTGAAGACCCAGATATAAGCCCACAAAATTACAGCCATTTGGTCTTTGACAAAGGGGCCCAAAGAATCCAATGGAAAAAGAACAGCATCTTCAACAAATGGTGCTGGCAAAACTGGATCTCCACATGCAGAATATTAAAGCTGGACCCATACTTGTCACCATGTACAAGACTTAATTCCAAATGGATCAAGGACCTTGATATAAGGCCAGAGACTATAAAAACCATAGTTGAAAGGATAGGGAACTCCCTCTAGCTCATTGGGCTAGGCCAACATTTCCTAAACAGACATCCAATGGCACAGTCATTGCTACCAACTCTCAACAGTTGGGATCTTGTGAAATTAAAGAGCTTCTGTTCAGATAACGCAAGCTCAAAGGCAACCCACAGAATGGGAGAAAATCTTCACTAACCACATATCTGATAGAGCTCTACTGTCCAGAGTGCACAAAGAACTTAGAAAACTAAGCACCAAGGAAACCAATGGCCCAATTAAAAAATGGGCCCTGGAACTTAAAAGAAATTTTTCCAGGGATGAAATTAAAATGTCTAACAAATATCTTTAAAAATGCTCCACTTTTTTAGCCATCAGGGAAATGCAAATAAAAACTTCCCTGAGATATCATCTCACCGCGGTCAGGATGGCAAAAATCCACAATACAAATAACACCAAATGCTGGAGAGGATGTGGAGAGAGGGGAGCTCTCCTACATTGCTTGCAGGAATGCAGGCTCATACAGCCACTCTAGTGAGCCATCTGGAGATTCTTAAAGAAATTAAAGATTGAAATGCCATATGACCCTGCGATTCCACTTTTGGGTATAACCCCCCATATAGCAGAGGTTCACCTCGATAGCACAAGCATGACCATGTTCATAGCAGCACTGTTTACAATAGCAAAGTCATGGAATCAACCCAAATGTCCAACAGTTGACGAGTGGATAAGGAATAGTGGTATATCTATACAATGGAGTACTACTCAGCCATCAAAAATGATGAATCACTGGAATTTGCCGGGAAATGGATGTCATTAGAAGCAATTATATTAAGTGAAGTATCCCAAACCCAGAAAATTAAGCGCCGTATGTACTCCCTAATAGGTGGCTCCTAGTACCAAACCCACCCAGCCCACCTTGAGACACTCATAGGTAAATCTATGTATTACCTACAGTAATTGCAAGGATTATGAACAGGAGGGATGGGGCTGGAGGGCCACACCAGAAACAAGGAGAGAAGTGACCATGTTACACTAGAGAAAATAGGCCTCCATCAAGGACTGCAAGAAAGTAATGTGACACCTAGTTAAGTTCACAATTCATTCCCGATCATTTACAACTAAGGGGGTATGAACTCACCAGAAGGGGAGGGCATATAGTCCAACAGATTAAAAAGTAACCATTTTGCAAATGGGTGATTGACCCCTCCCATTGCCAAATGCCATATGACCCTGCGATTCCACTTTTGAGTATAAGTATTACATCTACCCTTGAATGTGCTCTTATAATAAGACTCCAGTTTAACAGTTTAACACTCCTGTCTCTGGCCAGGGGGTGACATACAGTGCCCATCACGATGGAGTGAAGGGCAATTGCAGGAGCAACAAAACTGCAAAAGAAAATCAACGAACCACTATCCAGAACTTCAGAGACTCTGTATCAGCCGCCTAGAACTAGGCCAGACTAATCTCCCCCCATCCTGAAACTCAGGGACATTTGCGGAAGAGGGGGCAGTAGAGTGTAAGAGCAAAAGGATGGGAGGAGCAATGATTTCCAAAATACTCCACACAAGTTAGGGCCAAAGCAATCATAATTGGACATTGCATGCCCGGCGCAATGTCCAACACACTATTGACCTCACAAAATCTAGCATCTGCTAAAGGCACCAAGATCCTTGGAGGCAAGGGATTGACAGCCACAGTAGTGTTCCTATGCTTAAGGGGAACACAGTAAAGGGTTCAGGGAAATGCCACTGGGTCCTTGTACGTTATCGGAGAGGAGGCCCAGAGGAGAGTCAGGCATGCACAAGAAAGGACTCTGGGAATTGGGGCAGGAGGCACGGGGGGATGGGGCGGGAGGGGTGAGGGAAGGGAGAACCGGGGGTTCGGGGGGAGGAGGAGGGAGGGAGGGAACTGGTATACCTATTAAGTTTGTATGAGCTGAAATAATAATAAAAAATGTATTTAAAAAAAGTTGCATTCAAACTAAGGTACTCTTATTTTCCAAGAGTGAAAATAAAATTTGTTATAGCATAAAGCCTGTTCACATTAGAAAGATGGAACACATTAATGCCATATCACTGGAAAACAAACCATTCCCCTATTGACAGGTAATGTATTTAATATTTTATATTTAATAGTATTATATTTAATATTACTAATTAATATATTTAATATTAATAATTAATATATTAATATTGTAAGATAATTATATCAAATTAGTTCTATGTTTCCTCAAAGACAAAAATAAGACATGCTTCACTTTATACTCTTCAGAATGTTCTAATGTTTTCCCTAGAAATTGCTCAATTGGCAATCACTTACATTCCTTGAGTATTAATATATGGCATGTGACAGAAATCTTGATTTTGGAGGGTCCACAGGAAACAAGCCATACTATGGAAACTTCTTCTTGGCCCAGAAATGAATCTGGTGCCTTGGGATTGAGGGATTACAGTCTCTCTTATATAGGGAACAGCTTGTCTTTGTGTGGTCTATAGACATTGAGTTGGTTTCTCTTTTTCCATTTGGCTTTTACATTCTGTCATCATTTTCCCAGTGTTCTCTGAGAATTAGAAAGGTGTGTGGTGGAGATATAGATACCCTGTTTGGGGCCAAGCACTCCATGAAAGCATTACTTGTTTTCCCTTACATACATACATACACACACAAACAGGAGTAGGAAGAACTCTCATGTTCAGGAGAAGTTTTGCAAAGGGAGGAGAGAAAATATGAATATGGTATGGGGTAAAATAACAAAAATTTATCACATACATATTCAAAATTGTTAAAGAATATAAAATAAATTTTAAAAGAAGGGTACTTGTTAGGTAACTACAAAAAATGAGAACATCTTGCAGATTATGCTAATTTTGTTCCTCAGACAAACCTTACAGTGTTGTTTTCCTCTACAAAATGCTTTATCCTCTGACTACTCTACAAAAGTTTGAGCAATTTGCTAGGCAAAATAATTTCTTTTCCCATACCTCTCTCATTCATGAACAACACTAGTTTCCCACTTAAACTGTGATACCCTTATGAGCAGACACTTCAGTTTCATCTTTGATTATCATGTTTTCTACCATCTACCTGAAACTATATGCTCTCCATTGAAATTTGCTAAATGAAAGCCTTGTAAGAGCAAAGATCTCATCTATCCATCCACAAGTCTTCCCAGCACTGGGCAGAGTGATTCATACTTAATTCAAAATTACATCATTATGAAAAAAAACCCAAGGGTCAGTATCAGTTTTCTCCCTGTGGAAACTCCATAGGAGCAGATAAAAATTTCTGCTCTTGGTCTGACAGAGACTACATGGTGACCACTACAAGGAGTCTCACTCATGGGGCCACTTCTGTCCCCTTGCCAGGTTCTCTACATTATCATTGGCCAATGTATTTGGTAGTGTGTTCCTTGGCAGCCTTTGTTAATTGTTACCACAACCCTACATTGATGCCATAGGATGGATGCATATTACCAGCATAACACCAACCCATTCTGCGAGGAGACACTTGATCAGCAGAGGGAAAACAGTAAGGAGATGTCGTCTGCATTTCCTACTGCATAGCTCAATTAGCTGATTGATTTGTAACACTTTAAAAAAACATTTTCTAAGCAAAGCAAATTAGGAGAGCGTTTCATAATGTATTCAGTTTAATTAAAACTACACTAAGTGGAGTACTTTGCTTCTTAGTGTCAGGGGGGAAAATCACAAGATCGCATATTGTATTGATTTTTTAAACCCTCATATGTAGGAGTAAAATATCATTGTTAAAGGGGGCATTCTGCAAAGGGACACAAGTGCACCTCTTTAAAAGGTCTGCTCCAATTAGAATAGAGAAGTTTGGGTAGCAAGAGAAGGCAGGGGGATGCTGGCAAGAAAGGGGGAGGGGCTTTGGGGAAAGCTAGTAACAAATCTGAATTTGAATAACCAACAACACCTGCTTCTTGTTGCACATAAATATGCTTCTACCATCTGAGGGGGGAAAGAAAAATCTGCTGCCATTTCAGATGTGTGTTGAAACTTAAAAAAGAGTTGGAAAGATTTCATGTGTGTACAAGCCTCCACTATTGGCTGTTGAGGGGAATGCGTAAGCAATCTCCTGGGGCCTGATTTTTCCACGTTGGGGTAGTTTTAGATGTTAACCTGGCTCTTCCCTGTCACATGTCACATTGCTACTAACAGACTCCTGTCTGTGTATTTTTCCTGCCTGTCACAGTACTAAATGTGAGAAGGCTTCCAAATTGATAGTCATCTGATTAAAATCTCAAATTATTGAAGACATTTGCATGGGTAATTATGATTTATTTAAAAGCACTTTGTTTGCTTTGCTCTTGTCTCAGTTTCTTCAAGGCCAATTACTGAGAAATTGATTGGTTTGGTATGAGTTTGAAGTCACTTAGAACTGCGGAACATGCCCCCTTGCATAATTTTTTAAAAAGCAGAATCAAAACAAAGCAGAATGAAGAGAACATCTTGTGTGAAGCTATGTGTTTTATATCTTGGACCTATAGCTTGCAGCTGAGTAACTAATGTCCTGTAGTAGAAACACTTAAAAGTTATCTTCCAGTGGAAGGCCAGCCAGAGTTAAGTTCAGCTGAAGCTCCGTGCTAGTAGCTTCTATAACAAGTACCTTAGAGAGAGAGATCTGAAGGATAGACACTTAGTTCTTATAAATTTTGGAGGCTGGATGTTCATGAGTCAAACCTAGCATGTTCTAAAATTTCCCAGTTTCTCACTTTCTTCCCACCATTCCTTACATGCAATAGAAAGAAAAGAGCTTTCATTTCTTTCTTGACTTGTGAGAATATGACTCTCATCATTTTAGCCCCAGACTCAAAATCTCACCTAATCACAATTACCTCCCCAAATCCCCACTCAGAGGAGTGTCTGAGCTTGGTAAAAGTCCAAACACTATGACATTTGGGGTTATGACATCCACATATGAACTGAGGACCATAAGTACCCTCAATGGCAGTGTGCATCTCCCTTTTTATCAATGATCCTTTTCAACAGATGCTCACAAAGAGCCTCCAAATGTGACCATTCGCACTTCATGATCAATGCCACATGTTAGACAACAGAAATAATCACAAATAGTTTCTTAGTATAGGCAATTGCTTTAAAAATTTAAGCAAATAAGTATCAAGTATTAATTCCATGCAGTTGTTCATATTCTATGTAAGTTACCAGAGGCCCAGCCATAAGAATATGTTATACAGAGTACCTGAAAAAGATATTTCAGAGCAAGCCATTTATGTATTTCTATTTTCAAAAGAACCCTATAATTACCCTCTCATCCCAAAGACAAAAATACTAGAAGATTGTCTCAGTGGAAACCCATTAATTCCTTACCAGGTACTTCCACTAAGAATAAAGTGCCAAAAAATAGAAGAAAGCATAGTCTTTGTATTTCAAATAATATTAATGTAACAGAGTAAAAATAATTGCTCTTTAGTTGTATAAATGTGTTTTTGATGCACAAATATCTGATGGAGGATAATGACACTGGACACAGAAAATATTCTGCAGTGACCAGGAACATCCGACAATAATTTATGTGTTTAATTGAGTTGCTGTGGAAGGCTCTTTGCCTAATTATATGTTCACTTAGGTGCTCAAATAGATACTAGAATTCACTTGTACCTATCTGCCCAAATTTCTTCAGACAAAAAAAAAAAGATGTCCTTTTACTTCTGTGTGGGGCTCTGCATGTCATGGCATGTAACCATGTGTTTTTAATGCCTTCTGTCCTTGGGTTTGATGGCTCAGTCTTGCTTTGAGCAATATTAGCCATCCTGACTATTTATGGAACAATATTGCCCTCTGGCAGTGAGCAGCCAGTGGTTTTAATAACTGTTTTATGTCATTTTGACAGCTTTTAAACTAGTCACACCCAGCAGTTTAAGCTAGAAGGGACACATCAGAGACTGCCTGCAGGAGTTTTATATTACAAAACCTCTGTGTGCGTTTATATTATGAAATACTACAGTCCTTGCTTTAAGGAAACGTTACCTTTCCCAAGAGGGAACTGAAATTTTGCCATGATAAAGCTTCAGAAAAGTGCAAATAATAATGACAATACTGTACTCACTGTACAACAGGAAGCGTAAAACCCTTCTCCTCTGAGGGATTCATGCACTGGTGTTCCACAAAGATCAGCTTTTGAAAGCTAATTATCCTAATTCTTATTAAGACACTTATGGGATCAGAAATGGACCACTTATCCTTTGGATTGAGTCATCATGAGGAGTGCTGACCTTAGGAAAGATGGAGCTAGAGAAACCAAGGACTAGGCAGCAGGTGTTCATTCCTGGAGGGATTTCTCAGTCACTGCTCAGCCACATATGCAAAGCAGATGCCAACTGGACAGCCAGGTGGACTTTGCTTGCTGGGGCTGGATTTACAGGGATGAGATTCTGTTATGCCTAGAAGAGGAGCTTCCACAGACAGCTGAGACAGGAGTAGCTCATACCACCTGCCTTTCCAACCCCATGAGTGCAGTTAAATGTATGTCTAGGATTGCAGAAAGCAACTCTAGATCTCACATAAGATCTAGAACACCAGATCTAGAACAGAATACCAGACTCTACAGGAAGTCTCCAAAAACCCCTGTTCACTTCTCATAATTTCCCTGGGGCAGATTGCAGGAACAGAATCCACAGGGGAAGGGTGAATAGAGTAGCAATTCATCAATCCACACTTTCACTCTGGCATACACACACCAATGCCTTCTAGCAAAGTGCTGGGATGTTCTTTCCACAGATAAGATTTTTCAGCTAACATTTCTTGTTGACCTGATGAGAATGTCAACAGGCACTGAGAGAGAGCACAGAAAAGGGTTTGGGTTTAATCTCTAGCACTAAACAACCACAATGCAAAATTCCAGTTAAATTGGATGTGTAAAACATGGAGGGGATTGTTGGTCAAGTTCTAGAGGAAATCAAGGTGCTAAAAACTGAGCTTAGATGGTCCTAGAAAGAAATTATACTGAAGGAATCAAGTGCCTATAACAGTAATTTATTAATTTTAATCATTTTAATTAAATATTTGAAGTTTTATGATTTGTCCTTTTTCAAAATCAGTTAAATTGTTATTATAAAGTACATCTTCAGTAGAAAGGGGAAAGTGTAATCTCAGTGGATAATTAAGGTAATTATTTTATTTGCATAAGAAGTAAATAAAAATAGCTTCAATTATCTGATCAATTGGAGTGGAAGGTAAAGGACTATTTTAGCTGACTCAAAAATATGCATAAATAGATACATATCTTCTTATAGGTAAGATGTGAAGACAGTCTCAGATATGACACTAAATGGGAAAGAAAAGAAACATGGAGGTAGGGTTGTTATTGAAGAATATAGACAATATTTCAAAATAGATCAAACCAGAAGTCAGAGAGTTGCTGTCCAGAGTATGTCTTAATCTCAGGCAACCTCCTCAATGCATCTTTCCAAGCAACATTTTTTACAAAAGCATTCAAAAGAATTAAGGGCTCCAGAAGGATATCAACTCATTGACCCTATCCATGACTATAGAGAGGCACTCTGTATTTATTGTCCCAAAACTTTCTGCACATTTCCCTTCTTACATATTTCTTTTCAGTGCATAGTCTCCTTTTAAGAGTTGTGTGGGTCAGGCCAGGAGCAGCATAGAAGGAAAAGGGTTCTGTAAAGTTTATTTTGTTTGGCACAAGGCACACAGCTCATATCTGAAAGCATAACCCAGGGAAGTAATTGCACATGCTGACTTTCACTGGTAGAATAAAAGTCCCAGTTGTTTCCAGGTTTGAATAATAGTAACAATAATAATGGTAATAGTTAAAATATTAACAATGATAGGGACTGACATCTTATCTTAGCAGAATTGCACAGACTGTTATGTTTCATAACAGTGGACATACTGTGAAGTCAATGTTCTTTCAATGTAGAAGACCAGGGCAGATAAGTATTTGAGGCCTGGCCTGTTGTCCCTCAGATATGTATGGTGGGCATGCATGTGCATGTGTGTGAGCATGCTTGCATGTGTGGGGGCTTACTTGTGTGTGTGTGTGTGTGTGTGTGTGTGTGTGTGTGTGTGTGTGTGCTCATGCCTGTGGCAGCCTAAGGTTTATATCAGGAATCATCTTTAAATGTGCTTTCACTCTATTCTTTTGAGACAGGGCCTATAATCAAACCTAGAGTTCATTGATTAGCCTAGTCTGATTATGTAGCTTGTTCTGGGGATTTCTAGTCTCCAATTCCAAGGCTAGAGTTTTAGATGAATTCCATAAACCACCTAATATTTCTTTTTTTTTAATTGTTTCTGCTCATACAAACTTAAAAGGTACACCGGTTCCCTCCCTCCCTCCTCCTCCCCCCGACCCCCCTGTTCCCCCTCCCCTCACCCCTCCCTCCCCATCCCCCAGTGCTTCCCCCCCCAATCCCCGGAGAATCCTTTAATGTGCATGCCAGACTCTCCTCTGGGCCCTCCTCTCCGATGAGGTACAAGGACCCAGTTGCATTTCCCTGAACCCTTTCCCGTGTTCCCCTTAAGCATAGGAACATTACTGTGGCTGTTAATCCCTTGCCTCCAAGGATCTTGGTGCCTTTAGCAAATGCTAGACTTTGTGGGGTCAATAGTGTGTTGGACATCACGCAGGGCATGTAAAGTCCAATTATGATTGCCTGGGCCCTAACTTGTGTGGAGTATCTTGCATATCATTGTTCCTCCCATCCTTGTGCTCTTACAATCTTACCACCCCGTCTTCCGCAGATTTCCCTGAGCTTCAGGATGGGGAGAGATTAGGCTGGCCTAATATTTCATGTGGGATTGAGGACCCAGACCTAATTCTTTCACTTGCACAGCAAGCAATTCAGTTTCTAGATTATCTCACCAGAACAAAAGCCACGTTTTTTGACTTTGGGCTGCTACTGTGTCTCTAGATAATAAAAAGTCATAGGAAGGCTTGGGTAGCAAATGGCATTATTGACCATAATTCTCAAACCTCCTAGTACCTGTACCCTTTTCACCTAGTACCTGTATTCTTTGCACCTAGTACCTGTACTCTTTGCACCTAGTACCTGTACTCTTTGCACCTAGTACCTGTACCAGGAACTTTGGAGTTCCTTGTACTAGCTGACTCTGTTTCCCTACCTACTGTGATCTTATATTTGGCCATATGACTTTGTTCAGTGAATACAAGTGGCTTGCTAGTAGTTCTCTTAAACTTTATGATTCTGCCTTAGCCTACTGAGCCAGTCACAATAATGAGAAGAACATGCCCTTTTTAACCTGATGGTTCTTAGAGAAGTGTGAGGGACACTTGAGAAGGAAATGACCTGGAGAGTCACTAAATTGCACTTTGAAATCCAAATATCCATGAGGAATCTGTACCATCTGATTTATGGAGGCTTTTGCTTTAATTTCTATATCCTATCTAAGGTGTGTTTTAAAGAACTAAGGCAAGCTAATGAGTGTGTGTGGTCTACAGTTAACATTTGTACACACTAAACTGGACATAGATACTTTAATGACACCTAACTATGTAGTAAGGTGAAATAAATTCGTTATCAATAATAAAGGGATTGTATCACAGCAATTGCTTTTTGATATACTTCATGATAGTCAGAGATCCTGGTTCTACTATTTAACTGTATGGCTTGAAGTATATAACTTTCAATTTGTATACTCAGTCTCACTTGTCTTCATAGCTTCAGGTTTCAGAATGGGTAGCCTTACCTCACAGAGGAAAATTAAGTCATCAACTAAAACAAGTATTAATTGATAATTCCCACAGTTACTTTTATTTGCTACTGTGAGATAACAACATAAGCAACATAAGGAACAAAAAGGGAGATGTATTTTAGCTTCCAGGAGGAAGACGTGGCCCATTAAGGTATGAAGCCCATAGTAGAACGCATGGTGGGCAGCTTAGGTCATGTTCATCATGGTGACCAAGATATCAAGCAGCAGACAGCTAGAACAGACTAACAGTAGGGTTACCCAACCTCAAGACTTGCCCCTATGACATGACTCCCTCCAGCAAGGATCCATCTCCTAAAGGTGCCATCACCTTCCCAAACTTTAACAGTAGCTAAGAATTCAAACACATGAGCCAGTGAGGTAATAACTCATATTCAAACCATGACAATTACATTACATGTTTAAAATTAGAACTAAATCAAAAATTCATGATACAAAAGAATACAGATAATTATTCATCTTCCAACAATTCATGATATTAGAAAGTATGGATTTTTATTCCACATAGACTAAATGAATGAATGAATTTGGACCTTGGCATACCTTTATATTTGCTTATCATGAGTATCAGTGAGAGATACATAGTTTTGTTAATCCACAGAGGCAAGTCTAAATTGATGAAAATATGTATCTCACAGATTTATTTTGTATAAGACAACTGGTGTTTTTCCCCCTTAAGCAGCCTGGATATTGTCTCCTGGTGTTATGAAAGCTAATCAGCAAAAAAGGAAGCTTACTGTTCAGTTCCAGCTTAATTTTCCCATGTCCTGTGATCAACATGTGTGGTATCTTCAGGATCAGTATCTTATCATCAGGTTCAGTGGCAACAGACCATATTGGTTGAGGAACTTTGAGACCCCCTGACCAACAGTTTGTGTGGCATATCATACACCTGGTGCTGGGAGGTTTGGTAATCACTTACATGTTCTGAGGGGAGCATCTCAGAGCAGTTTCTGATTTCCTCATTTTCACCCACTCTGGGTACTCCTGTTTGAGCACCTCTCCCCAAAACATATTTTTGAATAAAATAACAAAATAGTAAGTATCTATGTAGCCTCATCATACCTCCTTGGCGGTAATCAGTTCTCCACCACCCTTGTCCTGTGCTTCCCCTCTTTGGTCCCCTTACCTTATTATTTCTCTTTTTTACCTTTATATCTTTGACATTTTTTACTTGCCCTCCCTTAAGATCCTCCTTCATATACCCCTTCCTAAGTGACTCCTTCTAGTGTCTTGACTGTAACAAATATTTATAGCTAAGCTCACAAATCTGAAGGTTCAAAGTGAGGATCTTTATAAAAGAGAACATGTGGCATTTGTCTTTCTGAGATACACTCAGTATAATCTTTTCCAGTTCCAACCATCCATTTGCAAATTTGTAATTTAATTCTTCTTGCTAGTTGAATACTATTCTATTGTGTTTCTATACCTAATCTTCATTATTCTTCACTATACACACATTGAGTCTGATTCCATTTCCTTGCTATTATGAATTGAAACAAAATGAACATGGAAGTATAAGCATCTCTACAATAAGATATAAAGTCATTTGGGACTATGATCAAAAATGGTATAGTTAGATAATATAATGGTTGTATTTCTATCTTTTTGATGAAAATTTTCACTTCTTTCTATAGTTGCTATATCAATTTATACTCCACTGAACAGTGAGGAAATGTGCCCCCTTTCTCCATATCTTCATCAACACTTGTTACTTGTTTCTTCTTCTTAGCCATTCTGACTGGAATAAGATGCAATTTCACATTTTAAGTTGCATTTCTCTGAATACTGAGCATGAAGTACTTCATCTTCTATTTTATCTTGAACGTTTTCACTTACATTGAACTGACTGAGATGAATACATGGCCTCATTTACAGATGCTACGTCACTTGATTATGAAAAAGAATACTTACTTTCCCCATGACCACTCAGAACCCTCCTGAAATCCACAGTTTCCTACATGTATCTGTCATCTGAACATCAACTGTCTGAAGTGATCTCTTGATCTTTCTTTTTACCAAATCTGTTTCCTACCCAGCAGTCCCAAACATACCATTGCTTTTTAGCATTTCCTCAGGCCCCAGCATGATGATCATTCCTGGTTTCTCTTTTTTCTTCAACATGTCCTGTCTAATCCATGTATCAGTCCTGCTGTCTTTGAGTTAAATGTACCTTGTTCCAGTGCCACTACCACAGTTGAAGACATCATCTTTCATCTAAGCTGCTATGATAGTATCCTACTTTGATTTTCCCCATAATCCTGGATTCTTACAGCATTCTATGCAAATCTTTAAATGCAAATCATATTATGGTAATTGTATGTTTAGAATACTTCACATGATTTAAATACCCTGAATAAATTCTAAGTTCACAGTGTTCAGTAGAATTCATCTCCTTTTTATCTTTTGTCCTACTCTCCCCCACTACTGGCCTTCTCAAAGACTTTGAGCTGGTTGGCCTTCAGTGCAAACTCTCATCTACTTGTCAGCTGGCCTTAAATTCCTAGGAAATGAATTCTGTAGGCAGCATTTATTAATTATTATCTTTCAATACAAGTATACAAACTCCTGCTGTTTCCTCAAATACTGAGCCAATGCTGTGCTCGCCCCTGTTTAGATTTATAATTATGTTCTCTCTCTTCTCACTTCATTTACCAATAAAAAATAACATACACATGTGATCACAGCAGAGATGGTCAAGGATTTGGTGGAGGATGATATTGTGCCACGTTAGTTGATAAGTGTTGCCTACTGTATTAGAAGATTTATGTGGCACTGTGCTCCTATCTGGGAGCTAGGGATTTGCTTGGGTTTTTGGATGGTGTATGACTCCTTTGTATTTGCCATTGAGTGTTGTAGAATGCTATGTGATGCTGCATTTCTGTTTATAGTTTGGGAACTTTGTTTCCTGAACAACTTTTGGTGAAGTGTCCTCCTATTTTAAATTTTTGAAGCAATCAAATTGTAAAAGAAACTTAGAAACTTAACACGTGGATGATATGACTTCTGCGCTTCACAGATGACTCATTTTACTAGTGATTTGTGGTCTCGCTTGTATTATAGAGGGACTTATTAGAAGCACAGGGTTTTGTACATGTTGTAAATGCATATAAAATTTTATACACAAACTGGAATGATACCTGCAAATTGATTTTGATAAGAAAGAAGATTTTCATTTTTCAATTTTTGTGTCTGTTTATTATTCTTCATACACTGTTTACATATCAGTTCTTTTTATTAAAAGAAGAAAGAATATCAAATGTTAGTAAAAATCAGAATAAAATAAACTGAATGTTTGCAATAATAGAACTATCTGACAAAGTAGACATATAGATATAGATATGCATGTTTTATATAGCTAAGAAAAGAGATGCTACAGCTCATATTATAACTTTATATAATATTGTATAAAAACTTGTACAGAGAAATATTTATATATTTTATACTTGTTAAAAAGTTGAATTAAATACAAATGTACATACTTTTGTTTTTTATGTCCTTTCATGGGACCAATAAAATGTTTCACCAAGGGAGAAAAAGAGAGAATAACTCAGAGAGGAAAATGTAGAGCATAAATGTCATTTTTATTCTTCCATCTGAAGGTATTTATGGCAATAATTGTCATATTTCTCTTACATTTTGTCTTTGGTTTGTTTTTTCCTTCCAGTCAAGCATGAATTTCTGTGGGGGTCTCTGAATATTCCCTTTGGTAATTTCTAGTGACACTTCTGAACCAACTAGAGATTTATTTCTGTGAAACAAAGCTCTGCTCATCACAAGCTCTTTCCATCAATGCCATTTCTTTGGACAGCTTCCTCCTCACCACTTAACTCTTAGTGTTCTTTATGCAGAATAAAAAGTACATTGGCTTTTATTGACAGATGGAACATATTCTTTGGCTATAGGATTTAGTTTACTTTTTCAAGTATATTAAGATTCTGTTCATTTTTCTGTGTCTAAATTCAATTATTATTTCATAAAGAGTGAAACAACATTAACACCTGTCAAAATTATATCAAATAGTTTAACAGGCCTATCATTATCATTTTTAGCATATTTATCGTGTTTGTATGAGAGAGAGAAAGAGAGAGAGAGAGAGAGAGAGAGAATGCATGCTAAAGCAATAGGAGAAGGTAAAAAGAAACTTATGGAAATCAGTTCTCTCCTTCTACCATGAGACCTGGAGACTGGACTCAGGTCAGCATCATCACCTGCTGCTTGACAAGTCTACTATTTTCTAATGAAATTCTAATGAATTTCCTGGCAAATATAAATATCTTTTCTTAGCTGTCTCTTAAGGAGGTTCTTTGTTCTTCAAAGCATAAGTTGTTTAGAACCACCTCCTAACCTCATCTAAGAATGAGAATGGGGGCTGGAGAGATGGCTCAGGGATTAAGATTCTGCCTATCAAGCATAAGTTCAGAGTTCAGATCCCAGATCCCATGTAAAAATGCCAAGTGGAAACGGTGGTGGCCTGCACTTTCGGGCCCTGGTGGGCAGAGCCTGGGAATGCCCAGAGCAAAGCAAGAAGGTAGAAGCAATCCTGGATGATTCCTAAAGTCACCCCTTGTTCTTCACAAGGACACACACAATAACAACAACAACAAACAAATAAAATTAAAGTTTTAAAAAAAGAAAAGAGAAAAATGTTATTTAAAAAATACAAAGTAAAAAAAAGTTCCCAGAAAAAAAGAGCAACAACAAAAAAGAATGAGACTGGATGGTCAGAAAAAGAAATGTCATTCAAAAAAACCTTTATAAACCTCAAAGAAAACTAAAGATTTGCACTGTTTTTCATTCATTGCTTGAGGGTGATAATAAGTGTCTCATTTGAGGCACAATAATAGTTGCATCTTGCTACTAAACAAGTCATGTCACAGTATAGTGGCTTTAAAAACAGATACTCAGAGTCAATGAGATGGCTCACCAGGTAAGATCACATTTATAATCTTAGCATGACTACAGCAAAATGGGAGGAAGATACAGAACAGACAGTATATTGGGGTAATTAATGGAAGACATGGCCTCAAAGGCAAGCTGGATGGAGAGAATCAACACCTGAAAAGTCCTCTGACTTCCATTCATGTCCTGTGGCATGCATGTAACTGTACACGTGCGCATGCGTGCCTACACACATTGCAAAAACATAAGTAACTTGTAAAAGCAGATGTCGATTATATCTTCTGGGTCTCTAACTTGGAGGACTCTTCAGGTGATGTATCCATCATTATTTGGCTAGTCCAGCCTTATTTACCTAATTCCCAACAAGAAGGCAAGTTCAACTGCACCAAGTTCTTCCAGTCTCCCACTGTGAAGTTTGCTATGGTATGACTGACCAAAGCCATAAGTTTCTCCCACATTTCATTTTCTTTCCTAATCATACGAGCTCAATAGGTACCCCCATCTTCTCCCTCCCTCCTCCCCTCCCCATTCATCCCCCCTTGCACTATCCCTCCTTACTCCCTTCCTTTCACCTCCCTCTCTCCCCCCTCCCAGTGCCCCCCACTACAACCCTCCCATCCCCTGGAGCATCCTTTTGTGGGAAAGTCAAGCTTCCCTCTGAGTCCTCTACGTAGTGAGGGCTCAGGACTCAGTGATATAGCCCAGAGCCCCTTCTTGGGCTCTCCATTAGTATGGGAACTCTATTATGACTGTTAATCCCCTGCCTCTAAGGATCCTACTGCCTGGAGCCTTCTCTCCTGTGATCCATGCTAGACTTTGATGGGACATTGACACATTAGCCATTGTGCAGGTCAGGCAAAGTCCAATTCTGGCAGCTGCAGCCCTAGCTTGTGTGGAGTATCTTGTATATCATTGGTCCTCCCCATCTTTAGGCTCTTACAATCTTGCCATACCCTCTTCTACAAGGTTCCCTGAGCTTTAGGATAGGAAGAAATTTGGCTGGTCTGGTTCCAGGGGATTAATGTATGGTCTGCATTATGGTTCATTGTTTTCAGTTTTGCTTTTCCTGCACCACCCTTGGCTGCATCCTGATTGGTATGGAAGGTTACCTCCTCACCAAAGATACAAGACTGTTTAAATGAAGATCTTAATATAAGAAGAGACTCAAAGGTAGATGGAAGAATTGGAGTAGGACACAGCAGTGAAGCGGTATTAGTGTCCCATTTGCGGGATGGTTACCATCTATCTGCCGGTCCCTATACCCTCCCTGATTGGCGAGATAAAACCTGTTCAGTCCCAAGTGACCAGGAAGGGAAATGAGAGTGAGCTTCGCCAGATGTCTTACAACTTACAGGCAATAATTGATGGTGACCTGTTTTCTCTACTGAAGTGTGATCCCCTATCTCCTTTTTGGGAGGCCCTTCTTCCCCTTCCCTCCTGTTTATAATCCTTTGCGATTACAGTAGGTATTGCAGAGATTTACCTTTGAATATGCCATTAAGCAGTTTTGGAACTAGGATCCAGAAATTAGGGAGTATATATGGTGTCTAACTTTCTGTGTCTGGGATACTTCACTCAATATAATTTTTTTCTAATTCCATCCATTTCCCAGAAAATTTCATTAATTCATCTTTTTTGATGGCTGAGTAGTATTCCATTGTATAAATGTACCACATTTTCCTTATCCATTCGTCAACTGTTGGGCATTTGGGTTGATTCCATGACTTTGCTATTGTAAATAGTGCTGCAGTGAACATGGTTATGCTCATATCACTATAGTGAACTTCTGCATTATGGGGGATTATTCCCAAAAGTGGTATAGCAGGGTCATATGGTATTTCAGTCTTTAACTTTTTTAGAAATCGCCAAACTGATTGGCAGATTGGTTATATAAGCCTGCATTCCTACCAGCAATGTATGAGAGTTCCCTTCTCTCCACCACCTCTCCAGCATTTGGTGTTGTTTGTGTTGTCAAAACCATAAATTGTTTGAAGGAATATGCTTTTCTAGCTCTTACAAGAGTGAAGGTATGTCTTCAGACATGCTTAAAAGCTATCCTTTCCCAAATAAAGACCTATTACATACAAAACAGAACATTCCTTACTTGGTCAACTCTTCCTGACTATGCACATTCATATTTGAAATCTGAAATTTGAAAGTATCAATAATTATTTCTTATTGTTTGATTTTCCAAATCTGAGATTGTTCCATTTTGGTTCTACATTCCATTTGAATTATTTGTCATGTATATTTCCCCACAGTGGCAGTTTGCTTCCCACTCTTTGGGGAATCTTTGCCTTTGATCATTCATGAGTTTATTTCTATATTGTTTGACATGACTTTGAAATTGACATGAAATGCATTTTAATAGTCTTTGGATAGCCACTGTTTATAAAACAAAGTAGCATCTTAAAATTGGATGTAATAGTAGAATCTATCACAAAAAGCAAGTGGATTAACAGAAATAAAACAGATAAAAACATATAGATAATAATAAACATGTTTGACAATAAAATGATACACAAACTGAGAACTGAAAAGAATATGTGATTAACATATTACAAAAAATAGCATGGAGTCTTTGCAATGTTTTCTTTCCAAAGAGAATGAAGGAAACAAAAATTTCTATTTTTAGAATGAGTGAGTGTGAAATAAGAAAAATAGAAGGGTTTAAGTTTTGGATTTATTGTGAATAAAGAAATACTTCTTTTTCACTGGTTAAACGCTATTCATCTTTAAGTTTCAGGTAAATCCACTGAAGCTTTCAGGTAGACGCATAGTACTCAGGCAACACAGAGATGTGTTTGAGGTTTGGGGATGAGGATTGCCTCAAATTCTTCTTTTTGTCTCTTCTTATTCAAATCTTCTAAGAATAGTTAAAGGAGGCTGTCTTGAACCAGATTTAAAGATGGTGTTCTTAACTTCTCTACACCTAAGGAAAATTGTGATTAGTCCTAAAGGAAACTGTTAGTAGGGAAATTGGATTTAACCGAGCTTGAAGAACTGACTTCACTTGGAAGATGAAGAGTTTAGATTTGATCTTCCCAAGGGTTTTTCTAGTCATCTCCATCTCTTGTCTCCAATTGCCTATTTCTGCTTGGCTCCCCCTGCTCACCAGGAGCTATAAACAAAAGAGACAAACCACAAGAAGAAACAGACAAACAGAAAATGCAGTGCATCTATCACCTACGGACACTGTAACACTGTTCAGCACGCCATCCCAAACTTGGTGGCTTTAACAACTAGCTTTGTGGTTTTAGAGTTTAGTTCTGCTCCAGCAGCTGCGCTTTGGGTGGGTCACCCAAGGACAGACACTGTGCTCTGTTTGTGTTACTCCAGAGCTCACTTATGATCAAGGAGCAGAAACCTTCTGGGACTTGCCCTTTTCCTGTCCAATAACACAAATGCAGAGCCCAGCCAAGCACCCATGCACACTTTTTTCATGTCACATCTGCTGACATTATGCTGGGCAAAGAAAGTCTGGTGATGAAACTGTAAATTAATAAGGTCTGAAAGGACTGCTTGAATGAAACAGCCTCTCTTGGGGGGTGAAGCAAACATTAGACAGAATGCACCATCCAAAGACAAGAGCAGAAGCTCCGCTTCAGGAAATGAGCTTTGACTCTTACCAGAGGAGAGATGCCAAGTTGTTTCCTTTTTAAGTGTTGGAAAATAGTTTATTAAAAGAAATCATGTTTGGGCAAAAGAAAATACACATAGTTGGGGGACATTGTCACATAAGCTTTGTTCACAAAGCTGTCTGACTTCTAGCAGATGATCTATAATCACACACCTGGGGAAGTTTAAAGATATTCTTTTGTGTGCCTTAAGGCCATAATGCTGACCTACCTCAAGCAGGGTTGGCATTTTGCCTCATTCTTTGACCTGTACCCATGCAATTCCTCATTGTTGAGAGGGCCTAAGATAGCGCAATGGTATGTTACATAAGAAACAGTGTTTATACAGCATTCACGTGTACAGTTGCCCTCCACATACATATCTCTAAATCACTTGTAGAAACTAATGTAGCTCATATGATATATAAATAGTTGCTATGCTACAGTATTTAGGAAATGATATCAGTAATAAAAGTCAGTGCATGCTTAGTTCAGACATAATATTGCTGTGGATGGTGCTGGTAGTATTTGAGACAGTGTCTCACTTTATAAATCAGACTAGTCTGCAATTCAGAGTAGCCCTAGATGACTTTGAACCGGTGGCACACCTGACTCACCTTTCTGAGTCCTGTTGTTATGGATATGAACCTCCATAGCCAGCTCATTTTTTTTTTTCAAATATTTCCTGTCTGTCTCTATATCAACCACCTGGAACTGGGCCAGCCTAATCTCTCTCCATCCTGAAGCTCAGGGAAATTTGCAGAAGAGGGGGCTGTAAGATTGTAAGAACACAAGGATGGGAAGAGTAATGATATGCAAGATACTCCAAACATATTAGGGTCGAAGCAATCATAATAGGACTTTGCATGACCGGCGCAATGTCCAACACATTATTAACCCCACAAAGTCTAGCACGGACTAAAGGCACTAGGATTCTTGGAGGCTAGGGACTGACAGACACAGTAGTATTCCTAAGCTTAAGGAGAACACAGGAAAGGGTTCTGGGAAATGCCCCTGGGTCCTTGCACCTCATCGGAGAAGAGGACCCAGAGGAGAGTTTGGCATTGGGGGATGGGGAGGGAAGGAGGAGGGGGGAACAGGAGGGTCGGGAGGAGGTGGAGGAGGGAGGGGACCGGTGTACCTATTAAGTTTGTATGAGCAGAAATAATAATAAAAAAATTTAAAAATATTTTCTGTCTGTTATTGATTGAATTCAAGGACCTGAAACCCTTAGCTACAGAACACTGACTGTCCCTTAAACTGGTTGGATTCTCACATGAGATAGTGTTGCTATTGTAAGTAATAGTGGGGTTCAGAAAGATAATATCATTTCTCAAGGTCATGTAGTTTTGGGCAGATCAGAAATGAGCCCAAACCCTGTAACCCACTTTCAACTCTGAAAAAGGATGGCAATCACACACTTCTGGGACACCAAAAGCTATTTTAACTACTGTTCCAATTTTATTCAAATAGTAAATAATGTGGTAGAATGGTGTTTTGAACCATCTTCCATTTTAGGCATGTACCTCTCCTTTGATCGAGAGCTAGTAAAAGCCCCACAAGATAATCACAGGGTTGCGATTATCTTTTTTTATTCTTTTGGTTCCAGCTGCTGTGATTTCTCTGAGCCTCATTCCCATCAGATGATTAAATAATGATTATCTTGTCTAGAAATAATTGGTTTTGTTTTGTGCTTCTGCTTGACCCCAAGTGCCATGAAGCAGTTGTAGATGCTACCTTGCAAAGCAGAGAAGGCTGTTTTATTAATATGTTTTTGAAAGCAGAGAAGCATGAAAATCCAGTATTTGCAACATTTTCTTTCAAAGGAGGGGACAAAAATTCTAACCTTGATTCTGCTTCATATCAAATGTGTGTTTGGGCCTTTGACATTGCATTTGACTCTAAATTGTCTAAGAACAAGTAAGAGGGAGATGGCGAAGATACTGTGGCCTCCTTGGAAAGAAATAAGTTTGGTCCTGGTTCACATGACTAATTACTGCATGAATCAATTCCCTGTTAACTCATTCTAATAGTGCCAACACCATTGACCAAGTACATTACAGTGATTTATTTAGAACCGAATGGACCCATGCAGTATTTCTATCGCAGGTTTAATAACTTAAGCATTATAAACTTCAAAATGTTTATGTTTATTGTTTGGAGCCTTTCTGGAAGACTCCTGTTAAAAGACATTGTTTTAAGAGCTGCTGACTTCTCCCCAATGATGAATAGCACAAAGTAGTGACTGGATACCTTGAGCATAAAGACTCTTAAAATAAAACTCAGTTATCATCACTCCCAAAATAAAGTTTGCAGGAAAAAAAGAGGAAGAGAAAATTTAGTTTCCATCTAATTTCCTTTTCCACCACCACCCCCTCCTTGCCATGTTGTTTTTAATATCTCCGTTGGAGTAATGAGTCAAATGTCTTCCTCCATCAAAGGAAAGTAATAATTATACACGTTTTGCACATAGTAAAATCCGTATGATTTCATGGCTGCTGAAAGGAAAATATTTTTCTCTTTTTCTCTTCCTGTGTTCCTTTAATGTCATAAAACAGCTTCCCATGGAGGTCAAAGAAGACTTCTATTTCTCTTTCCTGTGCTCTGAGACATTTGAAACTGCATGTTTTGAAACTTACAGTTTAGTTTGGGGGAGTTGTAATGGTTGGTTATCAACTGATGCCTAACAGAAACAAGTTATCTATATGTAAAAGGAGGGAAGTTACAGAAAAGTAGCTATAAAGATGAGCTAGCCAGAGAGTGATGCTAATTGGAATTTGCAAATGCTCCCCTTGAGCTGGAGCCTCAGGTTTCAGAGTTCACTTGCTTCTCCATAACTCCTCTTTTCATTCCTTTTCCTGATTATGGGATGCCATTTAGTTTTCCAACTCCTACTCTTTGAAATCTCAAAGGCTCTTCTCTATAGGACCTGCTATGGTCTAACTGGAGGCTCTGAAGTGCAAGAATCTCTCTGTTTTCCTTCCTGTGGCACAATTAGTGAAGGAAGGGAAGTCTCTCACTACAGAAGAATCAGGCAGAGATCTGGGGTGAAACATGGTCCAGGGAGACACGGATGGCAGCCTCTGTGGCATGGCCTAGAGGTCCGTGCTGCATGGTACTATCTCCGTCAGAAAGAACTGCAAAGAGAATCAAGATCCAAGGAAAAAGAAGGAAAGTATCTTGAATTAGAACAGCTACATATTTTTTTCCTCCATTCCATTAATATTGAGATAAACCTATATTCCTGTGTTTTTTAAGCATGATGTAAGTATGCAAATTTACATCGACTTTGAGAATGGCTTTATTAACATTTCACTTGGTATGGAGGCCTGTGACTTATCCTATGGAAGAGAAAAGTGTGTTTTGAAACTGTTTGTGAGATGTGGGGGTGCAGATTACTCAATTGGGGATTTCTTAATGAACTCAGGTTAATAAAGATACTATATCCCCTCTCCTATCACTACTTTTGTTTCAGAATGGAAATTATATTTCTTGAGCTTTAGCAAGTTTGCTGTGGAATTCACAATTAAGAATAGACTTGGCCTTCCATAAATGTTAATCTGGTGAGTCGACATAATCATAAAATTTCACATTGAATCTGGAGCAGATTTATTGGCATGACCATTAGTGGAGATTTCCAGCCCCGATATCTTAAACATGAAGCCCTGGGGAAGATTCCGTTCATTTGGTCAATTAATAACAATTGCATCAATTTCCCCAGTATTTCAAATGAAGTTATGGAATTGTTCACAGTTGAGAACTTCATATAAACTTCCAGACTTCTGACTTCTCTTATGAGACTAAGACTCCTTGATTTGGAAGGTCAGGGTGATCTCTATACATACAGGCTAGCATGGTAGCTGTGTTTATCAGGCAAGCTGTCCCGTCCAAACAATTCTATGGAGTAATGGACTGTGGGTTTTCTCTCATTCCCTGAGTGAGTCTTCTGGCTTCTCCCCACCTTCACTCTCTGCTTCATTGTTAGTTCTTCTAATTGGACATCAAGCTGTCATCTAGTTCTTGCACCAGACGGTTCGCATGTCTACTTGGCAGTCACCAGTCATTTAAATCAAATCATGTAATAAACCAATTAAATTGCCAGACTGTGATATTCATTGATGCTTCTGATACAAATATTCCTAGAAGTGTATTCCCTTTCAAGATAAATGACAGGATTTCCTTTTGAAATTTAATATTTTCAGCCTTCTGAATAGCAGCACATTCACTCCAAAAATAAGTTTCTATTTTATAAGGATGGGGGAGCAAAACTCAACTTCCATTCTTGATTACTGGACAAGAGAGCGTATTGATAACATAAATGTCCCAAACTGGGTGGTGATTATATTTAAGTGCCATAGAAGATTTTCTTGGAAAAACTTGCAGTCACTGTAAGTACTCAGTCTTGCATTGCTTCCATGAAAGAAAAGTGACTGTGGAGAGGAAAAGAAACCTCCTTAGTATAGATTAGTTTGTCTATTGTCCGTTAACTGTGAATAAAAGTTGAAAATCTGCTCATCTTGATTCAATGTTACTATACTCTATGAAAACAACAATTCTTATATAAGGAATGTATAAGAAATGGAAACATGTTACTCATGGTGGTTATGGAACTTTAGGAATGGAAATTTTCCTATTACTAAACCATAATTGTTGCAATATACATGTATGCACAGATATGTATGCATATGCACATACTTGTAGTCTTTACAAATTTAACCACTAGTAACCCAGTTTTGTTTTTTTTTCAGTTCCAATATTTTAATAACTGAACTTTTATTTTATTTTATACATTTTTATTATTATTTCCGCTCATACAAACTTAAAAGGTACATCAGTTCCCTCCCTCCCTACTCCTCCCCCCGAACCACCTGCTCCCTCTCCCCTCACCCCTCCTTCCCCATCCCCCAGTGCCTCCCCCCCCAATTCCCAGAGAGTCCTTTATTGTGCATGCCTGAGTCTCGTCTGGGCCCTCCTCTCCGATGATGTACAAAGACCCAGTGGCCTTTCCCTGAACCCTTTCACGTGTTCCCCTTAAGCATAGGAACACTACTGTGGCTGTCAATTCCTTGCCTCCAAGGATCTTGATGCCTTTAGCAGATGCTAGACTTTGTGAGGTCAATAGTGTGTTGGACATTGAGCAGGGCATGCAAAGTCCAATTGTGATTGCTTCGGCCCTCACTTGTGTGGAGTATCTTGCAAATCATTGCTGCTCCCATCCTTTTGCTCTTACAATCTTACCGCCCCCTCTTCCGCAAATGTCCCTGAGCTTCAGGATGGGGAGAGATTAGGCTGACCTAATTCTAGGTGGTTGATATAGAGTCTCTGAAGTTCTGGATTGTGGTTTGATGATTTTCTTTTGCAGTTTTGCTGCTCCTGCAATGCCCTTCACTCCATCCTGATGGGCATTGTATGTCACCCCCTGGCCAGAGACAAAAAGCCGTTAAACTGGAGTCTTGTTATAAGAGCACATTCAAGGGTAGATGTAATAAAAGTAGGAAACCTCAGTGAGGGAGGGGTCAATCACCCATTTGCAAAATGGTTACTTTTTATCTGCCAGACTATATTCCCTCCCCTTCTGGTGATATCATACCCTCTTAGTTGAAAATGATCAGGAACGAACGTCTGAGAACTTAACCAGGTGTCACATTACTTACTTGCAGTCCTTGATGGAGGCCTATTTTCTCTGCTGTAACATGGTCCCCTCTCTCCTTGTTTCTGGTGTGGCCCGCCAATCCCATCCCTCCTGTTCATAATCCTTGCAATAACTGAAGGTATTGCATAGATTTACCTTTGAGTGTCTCAAGGTGGGCTGAGTGGATTCGGTACTAGGAGCCACCTATTAGGAAGTACATACAGCGCTTATTTTCTGGGTTTGGGATACTTCACTTAATATAATTGCTTCTAATGACATCCATTTCCCGGCAAATTCCAGTAATTCATCATTTTTGATGGCTGAGTAGTACTCCATTGTATAGATGTACCACTATTCCTTATCCACTCGTCAACTGTTGGACATTTGGGTTGATTCCATGACTTTGCCATTGTAAACAGTGCTGCTATGAACATGGTCGTGCTTGTGCTATCGAGGTGAACCTCTGCCATATGGGGGGTTATACCCAAAAGTGGAATCGCAGGGTCATATGGCATTTCAATCTTTAATTTCTTTAAGAATCTCCAGATGGCTCGCTAGAGTGGCTGTATGAGCCTGCATTCCTGCAAGCAATGTAGGAGAGTTCCCCTCTCTCCACATCCTCTCCAGCATTTGGTGTTGTTTGTATTGTGGAGTTTTGCCATCCTGACTGGGGTGAGATGATATCTCAGGGAAGTTTTTATTTGCATTTCCCTGATGGCTAAAGAAGTGGAGCATTTTTTAAGATATTTACTTGACATTTTAATTTCATCCCTGGTAAAATTTCTTTTAAGTTCCAGGGCCCATTTTTTAATTAGGCCATTGGTTTCCTTGATGTTTAGTTTTCTAAGTTCTTTGTGCACTCTGGACAGTAGAGCTCAATCAGATATATGGTTAGTGAAGATTTTCTCCCATTCTGTGGGTTGCCTTTGAGCTCGTGTTACCATCTCTTTATCTGAGCAATAGCTCTTTAATTTCACAAGATCCCAACTGTTGAGAGTTGGTAGCAATGACTGTGCCATTGGATGTCTGTTTAGGAACTGTGGGCCTAGCCCTATCAGCTCGAGGGAGTTCCCTATCCTTTCAACTATGGTTTTTACAGTCTCTGGCCTTATATCAACGTCCTTGATCCATTTGGAATTAAGTCTTGTAAAAGGCGACAAGTACGGGTCCAGTTTTAATTTTCTGCATGTGGAGATCCAGTTTTGCCAGCACCATTTGTTGAAGATACTGTTATTTTTCCATTGGAATTTTTGGGCCCCTTTGTCAAAGACCAAATGGCTGTAATTTTGTGGGTTTATATCTGGGTCTTCAACCCTTATCCATTGATCTGTGTGTCTATTTTGGAGCCAGTACCAGGCTGTTTTTATAACTATGGATTTGTACTATAGACTAAGGTTCGGTATGGTGATATCTCCAGGAGTGTTTTTGTTACTCAGGATTGTCTTTGCTATCCTGGGTCTTTTGTGCCTCCATATGAATTTTGAGATTGTTTGGTCAACTTCTTTAAAGAATTGCTTTGCGATTTTAATTGGTATAGCATTGAATTTGTATATTGCCTTTGGTAGGATGGTCATTTTTACGATGTTGATTCTGCCAATCCAGAAACACAGGAGGTCTTTCCACCTTCTGGTGTCTTCTGCAATTTCTTTCTTTAGGGTTTTAAGTTTTCATTGTAAAGGTCTTTTACCTCCTTGGTTAGGTTTATACCAAGGTATTTCATTTTTTTAGGGGCTGTAGTAAATGGGATTTTTTCTCTCAAGGCTTTTTCACTTCTTTCATTCTGGACATATAGGAAAGCTACTGATTTTTGTATGTTTATTTTGTATCCTGCTACCCTGCTGCACTTCTCAATTAGTTCCAGGAGCTTCCTGGTGGAGTTTTTGGGATCACTCAGATATAAGATCATGTCATCTGCAATAGGGATAGCTTGAATTCTTCCTTGCCGATTTGAATCCCTCTTATGTCCCTTTCTTGTCTTATGGCTTCAGCTAAGACTTCAAGTACAGTATTGAATAGAAGTGGTGAGAGTGGACAGTCTTGTCTAGTTCCTGATCAAAGTGGGAATGCTTCCAATGGTTCCCCATTGAGCACAATCCTTGCTGTGGGCTTGTTGTATACAGCTTTTACTATATTGATAAAGGTTCCTTCCATTCCTACTGTGTCTAGCGTTTTGATCATAAAAGGCTGTTGGATCTTGTCAAAAGCTTTTTCTGCACCTATTGAGAGTATCATGTGGTCTTGGACTTTGGACTGGTTTATATGATGAATTACATTTATTGATTAGCGTATGTTGAACCAACCTTGTGTGCCTGGGATAGAGCCTACTTGATCCCCGTGGATGATCTTTTTGATATGTTTTTGAATCTGATTTGCAAAGACTTTGTTGAGAATCTTTACATCTGTCTTCATCAGAGAGATTGGCCTATAGTTTTCTTTTTTAAGTGAATCTTTATTAGGGTTTGGGATTAATATGATATTAGCTTCATAGAAAGAATGTGATATAGTGTTCCTTGCTTTGCTATTTGATGGAACAGTTTAAGGAGTATTGGTATTATTAACTCCTTAAATGTCTGGTAGAACTCTGTGCTGAATCTATCTGGTCCAGGACATTTTTTGGTGGGAAGATTCAAGATTACTTCCTCAATTTCCTTATATGTTATAGGACTTCCTGATTCAATTTAGGTAAGTTGTGTTTACTTAGAAATTCATCCATCTCTTTTGTGTTGTCAAATTTCACAGAGTATAAGTTTTTGAAATATGATGTTATAATTCTCTGGATTTCTTGTGTATCAGTAGTGATATCTCCATTTTCATTTCTAATTTTGTTGATTTGGGTTTTCTCTCACTTGCTTTTGGTTAATTTAGCTAGGGGTGTATCAATCATTGATTTTTTTCAAAGAACCAGCTTTTGGGCTGGTTGATTTTCTCTATCATTTTCTTAATCTCGATGTCAGATATTTCTCCCCTTATTTTGCTAATCTCCTCTTTTCGACTACTTTTGGGATCAGATTGCTCTAGTTTCTCTAAAGCTTTAAGCTACATTGTTAAGTTATTTATTTCTGATGTTTCCATTTTTCTGATGTAGGCATTAAGTTATGAACTTACCTCTTAAGACAGCTTTCATTGTGTCCCAGAAATTTTGGTAAGTTGTATTTCATTGTTGTTTGCTTTCAAGAAATCTTGAATTTCCTTTTTAATTTCTTCCTGAATCCAGTTCTCATTCAGCATCATAGTGTTAAGTTTCCAGGAGTTAGTGTGTTTTCTGTCATTTGTTGTGTTGTGGATGTCAAGCTTTAGGCTGTGGTGGTCTGATAGGACACAGGCTAGAATTTCAACTTTCCTGTATATGTGTAGATTCATTTTGTGGCCCAATATGTGATCTATCTTGGAGAAAGTTCCGTGTGCTGCTGAGAAAAATGTGTATTCTTTGGTGCGTGTATGAAAAGTTCGATAGAGATCTGTAAGGTCCATTTCTTTCAGGGTTTGATTAAGTTCCAAAGTGTCTCTGTTAAGCTTTTGACCTGTTGATCTATCCTATGTTGAGAGGGCAGTGTTGAAATCCCCAAGAATTATCGTTTGGAGGTTGATATCTTGTTTTAGACGCTGTAGGATTTTCTTAATGAATGTGGAGGGGCCCATATTGGGTGTGTAAATGTTCAGTATTGTGAAGTCTTCCTGGTGAATTGTACCTGTGACTAAAATGTAGTATCCATCTGTGTCTCTTATGATTTTTTTTGGTTTGAAGTCCACTTTGTCCGACAGCATAATGGCTACCCCTGCCTGTTTCCTGGTTCCATTAGCTTGCAGAATTTTGGACCAGCCTTTCATTCTTAGGATGTGCCTATCTTTTGTGCTGAGATGAGTTTCCTGAAGGGAACAGATTGATGGGTTGTGATTTTTAATCCAAGTTTGTAATCTGTGTCTCTTAATCGGTGAGTTAAGCCCATTGACATTTATTGTTATAATGGAGAAATTATTTTTAATTCTGGACATTTTTTATGTTTAGTCTAGAGTTTTGTAAGCCTATTATTTTACATTTATGTTTTTGTGGTATTATACTACTCTTCTGTCTTCCTGAATACGGTTGTTTTTTCCTTCAAGTTTGCGTATCATTTCTAGCATTTTTTGAAGATCTGGTTTGGTAGACATGTATCCCTTAAGTTGTCTTTGTGCTGGAAAATTTTTCTTTCTCCCTCGATCATGACAGATAGTTTTGCCGGGTATATCAGTCTGGGTTGGCATTTTTGCTCATTTAATACATGAAGTACGTCTTTCCAACCTCTTCTTGCCTTTACTGTTTCCATTGAGAAGTCATTTGTTATTTTAATAGGTTTGCCTTTAAAAGTGACTTGCTTTTTTTCTCTTGAAGCTCTCAGCACCTTTTCTTTTTCTTGATGTGGAGTGTTTTGACTATTATTTGCCGTGGTGATTTTCTATTTTGGTCATATCTGTTTGGAGTGCGAAATGCCTCTTGTATTTGGATGGGCCTCTCATTCTTCAGTTGAGGGAAGTTTTCTTTTATGATAATTTGAAAATTTTCCTCAGGTGTGGTATTTTGAGATTCTTGCTCTGGTATTCCATGAATGCGCATGTTAGACTTCTTCAGGGTGTCCCATATCTCTTGAATGTTCCTCTCAAGTACCTTTTTGGCTTTAACTACCTCTTCCATTGAGCTGGTTAATTCTCCCACTTTGTCTTCAAGATCTGAAATTCTATTTTCTGCTTCGTTAGTTCTGCTGAGAAGACTCTCTGTTGAGCTTTGGGTTGAAGATAACTTGTCTTTTAGTTCAATTTTAAACTCTGCCTGAGACTGTTTTAACTGCTCTATGCCAGTTTTTGTTTCTTGAACTGTTTTTCTCAACTCCTCCAAATGCCTGTTGTGTTCCTGTTCAAAGTGGTTGATGCGGTTGTTTAATTCCTCTTGGCTTTCCTGTTTCATAGTATTAATCATGGTAATGATCATACTTTGAAAGTTGTTGTCTTGGGTCTGGCTTTCTTGGCTATTTTCTGTGAATTTGTTCTGGTTGGAATCCATCCTTAAGGGGTTGATTCTTTCAGTGATTCTTTCTCCTTGGGTTTTGTTTCTCATGTATCTGCACTTTGACTTGAACATTGTTGTTTTGTCTTCTAGGGCTTTTCAGTTTCTATGTGTTTTTGACTGAACTGATTTAGTTGATATTACTACACTTGGGCAGTTGTTACTAGTGCTTGCCTTGGGGTTGGGTATGTTTGCCTTTTGTTATTGTTATTTCTTAGTTGTGGCTACTAGGCTGTTAGTACATCAGTTAAATCAGGTTAAGTAGACAGGGGGTGAATATTAGTATGGTAGTGCACTTTTACCATGTAGTATTTTGGTGATATGTGACAGTGAGTGGTGTATTCCCTGGAGTTGTATATGTTTTGGGGGTGGCTGTATGGAAAGGTTAATCTACAGTGATTAATATTAGAAAGGAACAGTAAGGTGAAAAAAAAGGGAGGTTTATTTATCTTTGGACTGGATGTGAAGAATCTCTCCCATGTGATAGGATGATAGGATGATTGTAGAGGTTTTCAGATGTATGGCCTTTGACTCTTAGAACTTTGCTTGAGTTTTCTTTGGACTCTTTAAATTCTGAGTAGCAGTGTGTCTTTTGTAGACCACTTGTGTGGGTCCCCGGTGGGTCAGAGAGGCAGAGGGGCTGATGTTTGGCAGAATTCTTCACATGGGGCCTGGGACTTGGCTTAGTGGCCCTCCCAAGCTCCAGGGATGGAGGAATGTGAGCAAGTCCTGTCCAGTTGGTCGGACAGGCAGGTGGGAGGAAGAAAGGGGCTGGGGCCCGGGGCGAGGCCCAGGCCTAAGCCCGAGGCAAGCCGGGGCGTGCCGCAGGGACGCAGGGATGCAGAGCAACCCGGAGGGGGGGGGCTGGGGGGCTGGGTGGACTGGCTCGCTCACTCACCCTGGGGATGGCGACGCGGACAGAGGCGGCACCTAACCTAGTTTTGAATAGTGAAATTCTATGTAATACTATACGTAAAGACAAAATATTGAAATTGTTAAGAAAAGTCCTAAAAAACACCCTTCTGGCACTCATAGTTTGTGTGTATGTGTATGCTTGTGTGCATGTGTGTGTATACTTGTGTGTGTGTATGTGTGTATATACAAGAGCACACTGAGAGTATGTGTGCGTGTGTTGGTGGAAGCCCCAGGTTGACACAAAGACTCAACCATGATTGCTCTTCCTATTTATTGCTTTGCTCTGGCGCATCGCAGATACTGTCTTCTGGGTTTGGAATTACAGTGCGCCACTACATCCAGCATTTACATGGAGGATCAGGGGATCTGAACTCGGGTTCTTTTGTTTACAAGGCAAAGGCTTTTAAACCCCTGAGCCATTTCTCCAGGCTCAGTTCTCCTATTTTCTAATTGAGGAAAGACCAAGGTACATGGTCACGTTTTGTTAGTTACTGTGTTGGGGAGTGATAGACCCAGACGTGGAACTCTAGACTCAAAGCTCTCACTCCAGTGTTTGGTTTTGGTGCTATTCTTTTCTTTCAGATGATTTGACTAAATTTAATGAATTTTCCCCATGCAGACATTTCACCAAGAAGGAAATATCTCAGTTTAGTATCCTGCTATCTTGTGAAATCAATATTGCACATATTAGAATTAAGGAATAAAAGCGCATAGCAATGGGGCCAAAGTCTCAGAATAGAGGCCCAATCTATTGTGATTCCCAAGTCATTAATGTCTTGTAACCACTATCCTCATCACTTTTTGATCTAAACTGTAAAAGAACCACAAAAGTCAACCTTGTATATGTCAATTGTCCTGGATTTACATTTTCGTTACTTTAATAATGTATGTATGGAATCAAAGACTATTCCAGTTTATGATTTCTGGTTATTACTAGGAGAAGAAAGGTACCAGGAAGGGTCCAGGGAACTGGACTCATCTTACCACAGCAGAGCACTGGAACAAGGCCAATGCTTATTTTCTAGCATGCCAATCTGCCAGTCAAAGAAATTCCCATCTTCAGACTTGCCTTTACTGAATAACGCTTCATAGCTGCCCTGAAGGCTCATTTGTTGAGTTAATACATGAATGAATGATCTAGGATGAGAATTTTTAGCATTCCTCAGATATTTCTGAGAGTCAAAGTAAATCACTTGAGGGATGGGGCTTGATGAAAGTATGTGAACATGCCAGGTTGTTTCTGACCATTGATGATGAAGTCAGTCAACTATCCCCATGTTTTTACTCTACATGTAAGGTGTTATGATTGTTGTGCACATTATATTCTGTGTCTTTAGTCTTACTTGATGCTATAAAATACAATGCAGTGCAATGCAATGCAATGCAATGCAATACAATGCAATACGATAAAATACATTATGCCATTTTCCTAATAGACTGGGAACTCCTGGGCTCTGTTTCCCATCTGCTTATTTGTTTCCTATAGCTGAGGTGATTCCTTCCACACAGTCCATGCTTAAATGACATTTTTGAGTTAATTTTGTGAATGAATGATCTAGGATAAGAACTTTGAACATATATTACATGTTCTGCTTTTCTTTTAACTCTGCTTTAGTTTTTAGCACATCTTGAATGTTTATATGCAGTGGAAAGCATCTTTGACTGTGGGAGTGATATCATGAATCCACAGATAATGAGGTTGGGTATTTTCAAAAATCACTTCCCATGACAATTAAGGATTTAATACATAAAATAGGATAGAAAGCAACTTATAGCTTATACTGCAAAAAGAGTATTGGCTTTCTGAATTGATATAAAAGTCCTAAGTACTGAGAATTCTGGGCAATCAAGTCAAACAAATATTACAAGATATAACTCAAAAAAAGAGAAAGAAAATGACAAGGAGAGATGGGGAGAAGTGAAAGATAGAACCAAATAAAAATTACACACTTATAGTCACGAGTCCATTTAAACCAGTTCTTTAATGGTCACATCCCACAGAGATCCCAAAAGTTATTTAGAGAATTGGCATTATTATCCTGAGAACACTGGGAATTGACACCATTCTCATTGCTGAAATTCTCTGGAGTTGTTTGCATGCACCTTGATGCTGATACTCTAAGAAGCTATTATGTCCTTGTATGTATTAGATTGTGGAACAGCTAGATTAGAGGTGCTCTTGAATTGTTATTTAATCAAACAGGCATTTTCTGCTAGGAGCTGAAGTGGCCAGGACAGTTCCAGTGGTTTGTCCATGGGCTCCTGTTATATGGGTTAAGAGGTAAGCAGTGTGAACTATCTATAGATACTGGCTTTGCTCAGATTGGTTGTGGTACTCCATAATGCTAAGCAGTTTATGTTTGAAAGCTTACCTATGTGTCCATGTACATAGGAGCAACAGGACAAATCCTTCTGGAGCCAGTAGCTCTTATCAGTGAACTAATTCTCTTGGAGAGTAAGTGGGTGATAGGGGGCTACTGTTAAGTCTGCCCACTTTGGAATTCAAGCTCTCTTTACCTCCATGGTCAGTGGGTCTGATTCAGAAAAGTCATAAACGAAAGAAAAAAAGAGAAGTCATTTGTTCTAATACATCTTTCCAGGAGAACTTACAGTTCCTATGATTCAGTTATAGAAAGTATAACAGAGTATATGCCATAGGAGACATGCTAGGAACCATTGTAGCTGCTCCTTGCTGGGCACAGAGTTATCCCAGGTAGTCTGTGCCAAGGCCTTATTGATGCCTGGTGTGGCTCTGCACCTCTGTGCATTCTTAAGAACACTGAAGTCATAACTCATTTCAGCACAAAGGCACACAGGCACATGGGCTTAAGAAGTTGCACCATTAGAAAACTGCCTCTTTTCAAAGTATGCATCTTAGAAACATCACCTTCCTTCCCAGGCAATTGTTCTTTGAATGATGAACTTTGAAGAAGTAATGATTCAATTCTCTTAAGATTCAATTATCTAGATCATTGATGCCTTCAAATATATATACTGAGGGCAAGTTGCACATAAAATCAGTGAACAGAAAAGTAAATATTTACTTAGGATTCTGTTAATTATTCCAATTGGACTAAGCACGGTCCTTCAATAAAAGAGGATAATTAGTGGCTTATATTATTTTTATTATTCTGGTAGCTTCTCTTGTAGCAGATGGCCTAACTAAGTCCAGAAAAATGAAAAATTAAAACCATTGGGAGGACAATGGAACTAGGCTGTTCTAAGCAGAGATCTTGTTATATTTAAAAAAATTCAAAGAAAGCTTAGTGGGAAAATAGGCTACACCAAACGTGTCCAGGAAAGTAGGAGGGGACAGGCATCAGGTAGGTCATCAAACCTTTGTCTTAGAGGACTTGGAAAATATTGTAGTCCTAGCAAAGAGCTGAAGCTCGGAGTTCAATGTCCAGCTGTCTTTCTGTAAGACAATTCCAAGTGCTCTTTGATGAACATACTGCTGCAAAGCAGGGGAACGGTAGACCTTTGGGGAACCTTCTGAGATTATAAGGAAAACTATAATGCTTAGATTAGGGCGGAATCCATTAGGATCCATTGAGGATCATATGTGTGTGGGGGAGTTGTAGTTAGTAAAGTGGGAAGAAAGTCCCAACTCTGTCACAGACACACTTGTGTGGAATAGTTTTTGTCTTATGTTGCTTTACAAAATGTTCCACACTTTTGTGTTTATCTGGTTTATTTGAGAAAAAATCCTGGACTTCTCTCCTTATCCCACAGCTCTGGGTAGTCCTTACTCTCACTGGAAAGGATTTGGCCTAGTAATTAAAATGTGATCACTGACAATGAAATTCTGATATTTTTCCATTTGGTGATCAAAACTAGGACAAATTTTAGAGTAAAGGGACATTGTTATAAAAGCAATCTGCTATCATATATGAGACAATAGACTGTGACTATTTCAGAAAACAGGCCCCATGGTCCCCCAAGAGCTTCCATGCCTGTCACTGCAGCCTCCTGCATGCCTCCACGCCCCTGTCTCTCCCATGTCTATATCTTCATCTTCAGGCCATGCGCCTCTAGATTTTGTCTTGTGAGGAGTGAGCTCACATGAAGAAACCACTTGCAATAGAAACCATACTGGGAGGAATGTGGTTATTTGTGCTTTTCCTATTTGCTTAATATTAATGAAGACAAGTATCTAAGCGAACTTCCTTAATTTTTTATTTGGGCATATGTGGCATAGCTGTGGATATGTGTGTCCATTGAGGGGTGTATAGAAGAAGGCACCTGAATGTTTTCGTCTGTGGAGACCGAAGGATGACTTCAGGAATCATCCTGGATTGCTCTACCTTTTTATCGCTTTACTCCAGGGTTTCCCAGGCTCCATTTTCCAGGGCTAGAATGCAGGCATTTGTCATTTCTATTTTCATTTAGCATTTTTATGTGGAATATGAAATGATCTGAACTCAGGTCCTTTTGCTTGCAAAACAAAGGCTTTATTTAGCCCTTGCTGAGCCATTTCTCCAGGCTGCTATCTTTCTATGTCTCGATCTCTGGCCCCCTTGAATTGTGAAGTTATTAAGTACCTAGAAAAGCACTGTATTGTTATTTTAAAAATATTCAGCATTTCTCACTTCCAATAGGTACATAATGAGAGCTGTTGTCCTCTGCAATGTTATAGAAGGTATGCCACAAAAGTTCTCTTGTAGCTTATGCTAGCACCGAATAGATGAGCTCTAAGAAAGATTTTCTGCTTTGGTTTGTATAATGTCAATGACATCCAAGTAACTTTGGGTTTCTTTGAAGCCAGATGGTCCAATAGGCCAAATCACACAGGGAAGAGATTTATGCATGCGGTCATTAATGCACATTTGGTGTCTATAATAGCTGCATATAAAATAATTCACTTGGAAGCATTATTCATTTTTATCAAAGGGCTGCACAAGAATTTTGGTATACTTCTTATTTTTACCCTGTCTGCTATAATAAATGAAGTTTTACCGCTTCCTAATCATCTTCTTTTGGAAAATTGTGATTCAATTTTCTTTGGCAAAATAAAATAACAATCAAAACTGATTAATTCATTGATGAATGGATAGAGGGGTAGTTGAGGGAATAGATAAATGATTAAGCAAGGACAATAAAGTCTTAGTGGTGTGATTTAAATGAGTACATGGGGATTGATGCATGGTTAAATTGTTCCTACTTTTCAGAATGTTTGAAAATGTACATAAAGAAACATTGAAGCATGACACTTACTGCTTTCAATGAAAAGTTAAACAGTAAAAAAATGCCATATGTAATTCTCTCTGACTCTCAAAATATGAGTAAGTGATTGAGACAAAATTTTCTAGCACCAAAAACACAAAACTAACTCAGAAGCTCTTGTGCCTCCCATGTTCTATGCAGTTCAAAGTGTTACATAGGAAAGGATTTTGCTACCCAGACCACACTGGAGGAGACAGGTTGCCTCTACCTACACCAGAAACGTCATGATTCTGATATTGCTAGAAAGCTATAGTTCCTACTATGTCTTAGTAGAGTAGAAAAGAATCAATTAGGGGAAAAGCAAATAAAGAAATAAGCTGATCTCATGGAGGGCTCATGCCATAATTCCAATACTCTACAGCTAAATCTTTTAGCTGAATGGTTATAAAGATGAAAAAACAGGCACTAGATATCAGTTCAGAATATAAAGAATCCCAACTCACAGATTTTAGCTGTGGGCTTCATTTACATAGGTATATAACACAACTGCAGCAGCCAAAGATATCCTACTATACCCATCCCACATTGATATCCTTTCATCTCTCTATGACTTGATACAAAATATACAGTTTTCCTAATTTCAAAATGGACATGATAAAAGATAAAATGAAACATTAAGAATGAAAATAGGAAACAATAATTTAAAGCATTATAGAAATAATAACCAAATAAACATAAGAAAGTCTAGACCTAAGAAAATCTTATAAACTATTTCTTCATACTTGTATTCGTCAGCTTTCCATGTCTATGTTCAATTCTGAGAACACAATGCAAAGACTGAAATGAATTATTTGGACTCATGGTATCAGATACTTCAGCCTGTGGCAATTTGTCTCCATTCTTTTGGGTTTGAGGCAGGGTTGAACATGAACTGGGTTGGAACATGTGGCAGAGAAGGCTGCTTGCCTCCTGGCGTTCAAAAAGAAAAGAGACAAAAATAAGAGACCAGGTGTGACTTTCAGAAACATATTTTTAGTTTTCTCCTTCCTCCAACTAAGTCCAAATTCAAGAACCATATCAACAGATAGGTGCTAGGACTTAACATGTCCTCTGATATTTGAGGTCTAGCAAGCTTTTTCCAGGAGTTCATTTAATATACTTTATGGAAAACAAGGACACACCTGAGACCAACTTTGGGTATCCACACCCATGAGCACATATTTCCATGCACCTACATGTATGAGATATGTGAGTACACATAAACACAAGCGTGTATTCACACATAGACAAAAGTAGAAATATGCCAATTAAAATAACTAAAGGAAAAAATTTCAAACAAAATTAGATAAATGTAAGGGAGATAAGTTCCATACAGTCTTCATATAGGGGTGGGAACAGCAAATCCAAATCATTGTGGATTAGATGATAAACACAGAAGGTAATCAAAACTATTGTCCATATAATTGATGCTTCTGTGAACAAATTGGGGAGAAAAGGTTGCATTTAAAAAGGTATTCCAGTTAATAGGAAAATCATAATTTTTAAGAAAAAAGGTATGGAAATCATGTTAGAAATGTATTTTAAGAGGAAAGCTTTATATTATCAAAGTTAAACAATGCCTAGCATAAAGTAACAAGATCAGAGCTTTGTACACAACAGGTCTAAATTATATGTGATTCTTAGGGTAGCATATGAAAGATGATCAATGTCTGCAAGTCGAAGAGGAAAAAATTGTGATTTAAAAAAGTCTCTGGGGGCTGGAGAGGTGGTTCAGGGGCTAAGCCTCTGCCTTGCAGGCAGAAGGTCTTGAGTTCAGATTCTAGACCCCACGTATAGATGCAGGGGGGAAGCAGGGGTAGCCTGCATTTCTGGTCCTGGTAGGGCGGAGCCTATGAATCCCGGGGCAGAGTATACAAGGAGGAGGTGGAGGCGTCCATGGTGGTTCCCGAATTTGCCCATAGTTCTACACACATATACATACACACGCATGCGTGCACACACACATGCACAATTGAATAAATGAAAAAAATCTCTGACTGGAGAGATTGTTCAGGGATAAAGTCTCTGCCTTGAAAGCAGAAAAACCTGAATTTGGACCCCAGATCTCATGTAAAAACACTGGACAGAAATGGCATTAGCTTGCCCTTCCTGCCCTAGAAAGCAAAGCCTGGGAAACTCCAGAGCAAAGCAAAAAGGAAGTAGAGCAATCTAAGATGATTCCTGAAATCACTCTCCACAGGCACACAGACACATAGTCACACACACACACACACACACACACACACACATCAAAAAGAAATTGCTCTCCTTTGTCATTTGAATACAAAGCTAATAAGCAAGAACTGAAGAGAGTTTTCAGTTCCATTTTATACTAGTGAGGAATGTGCTATTTGCAAAAATATGAGGTTCAGTTAAACAATAAAACTTAAATCTTGACAATAACGAGATTAAAAATAAAAGGGATCCAGGAATAAGAGCAAATGTCTATAGTCACAACAATCAGGAGATAAAGTCAGGAAGATTGTTAGTTTTAGTGAGTTCAAGGCCATCCTGAGCTATATTCTGAGATTGTCTCCAATAACCGATTGAATGTGGATGTAGTTAAATGATAGGATGCTTACACAGAATGAGTCATAGTACTCAAAAATCTTTGTAAAGAACAGATAAGTAGAAGCTGATCATGGACATTTTAAACTTGACAATATCATAACAGATACAATTTAACAAATGAAGATGGAATATAAAGCATAAGTGTACCAATTTCTAAATCCCTTGTGGTAAGGACAAAGGGATTATTATTTACTGTTGGAACAGGAAGCTTTAAAATAAGCATATTGGTTACATCTTTTTAAAGATTTTTAATAAACTTTTTCCTCATTTTTTTAGTTTTAGGAGGTATTTTCAGAACTAAAGATCTGATACTATGGAAACCTTGCATAGAGTTCAATGAATCCTTCAGCTTAACATTCATGTCACTTGAATTCAAGTTGTCTTCCCACCAGTGAAAAAGTTGAGTTCTGTATGAAGCGCTGTTGCCAATAAATGACAATGGTTTTGCATTTATCAGTATTTTTAGCAAATGACTTTTCTTTTTTTTAAAATTTTTTATATTATTATTTATTTATTCAATTGTGCATGTATGCACGTGTGTGTATGAATGTATGTATGTGTATGTGTGTGTGTGTGTGTGTGTGTGTGTAGAACCGGACGAATTCAGGAAACACCATGGAAGCCTCCACCTCCTCCTTGTTTACTCCGCCCCGGGATTCACAGGCTCCACCCTACCAGGACCAGAAACTCAGGCCGCACCCACTTCTGCCTGGAGTCTATACATAGGGTCTAGGATCTGAACTCAGGACCTTCCACCTGCAAGGCAGAAGCTTAACCCCTGAGCCACTCTCCAGCCCCAGCAAATACTTTTCTAATATTTTAATTTTCTTCATAAATTTATAAAATAATTGTAATTTTTTCAAAGCTATCATTTTATGTACATAGTATATGCATATATGCATTTATGTATATATGCATCCATATATATTTAACTTAGATATATATGAAATTTGTGTACATATATACCCATATATAATTTCATATATACATATATTTAATTTCATATATAAAATTTCATATATATATATATATACACACACATATATACCTGAAAGGCCTAGAAGTGACTTTGAGACTAATTCTTTGAATGCTTAATTTCTGTAATAGTTCATTTGTTCATGTCTACTTCAACTACATGACCACATATGTTAGCCAATCATGGTATAAATATAATAGGAGAAAATATTTCCTTTTAGCTTCTCATGACTTTGTCACAAATTGACAGCTGGAAAATTTCTGTAAAAATTGCCTTTTTATTTTCATTGATGAATTATTAGAAATTTTGGTTGTGCTATAAATATGTACCTAAATCCAAGTCCCCAGAGCCATAAGAATCCGAAGTATTCCTCTGTCTAAGAGTATTTTTCTCAGGAGACTCACTCAACATGCTTCCTCTGAAGAGCTGGTGTTTAAACTGTGATTCAAATATTTGTAAATTGTAATGCATTTCACATGGTGACCTTCTCACCAATATCGCTTGTGTAGTTTTTATGTTAGTGGAGTAGGTTTGTGTTGTTAAATTAGAAAAATATGTTACTAGAAGGTAATTACTGTAAAGCTATTTAATTATTGATTTCTCCTACATCCCAGGCTTGACATTTTCCAGATATAATGAAGGAAAAGATATGCATTAACAGAATGAGAATAGAATAAATGCACATTTTAAAGGGAGGTATAATTCATTTTAATAGATACACAGTAATTACCCAGGAAGTGTCACTGCTTTTTTCATAAATGGCATTAACTATTCAAATGAAAATGACAGAAGCATAATATGTAGGACTATTATGAGGGTGTTTAGAACCCTGGCATTGGCAGAAGGATACATAAAAACTTCATGCTTACTGATATCTTTTTGGGTAGTTTTTCTCTTCATTACCCTTTATCAAAAGCAAGCTTTATTTTGAAGTATTTATACAAGCTGCCGCTGCATCCTTCAATCATGAAAATAGTTCTTGCTTTGTATGTGTATCTAACAGCTACAAAAACATGCAGATATTTCCCCGTGAAATGGAAGACTACATTTTTAGGCAGAATGGAAATACCAGCTAAGGACAGTCAGAGCTCTTAGGCTTGCTGAGTCTTTGCTTTTCTTTAGGGGTTTATTGGCATCTCTGATTTCTACAATCTACATACATTTTACCACATGGCAATGAGCTGTTCGGGAAAAATTAAAAAGAGGATCACTTACATATTCAAAAGAATGGAAACATTTTGAACTGCCTTTTGCATTGCCTTCTAGTCACGGCGTGAGACACTTGAGAAACAATGGCTCATTTGATCATAGAGCCACATGATTTTGACATGTGATGTATGACTAAGAGGCTCAAGCACTGTATCAAGAAAGCTTTTCTAAAACATCGCTCAGGCAGTGTTCCTGTACTGCAGCATCAGCACAAAGTGGAGCAACTTGCCATCATTAAAATAACAACACAGAGTCGAAGGAGTCCTCCAAATGAAGTTTGCAAATATATAATGGGTCAGAAAAAACATCAGCATCTAAGAAAAAAATGTAAAAAATACAAAACTGAAAAAAATTCTTAATAATGGTCAATTATTAAAAAATGGATAATTATTAAGAAATGAAGACAACAAAAATGAAATGTAGAATAAATGTAAAATAAAAAGTAGAACTTGGGGCTGGAGAGGTAGCTCAGGGGTTAAGCCTCCGCCTTGCAGGCAGAAGGTCCTGAGTTTGGATCCCAGATCCCACGTATAGACGCCAGGCGGAAGCGGGGGCAGCCTGCGCTTCTGGTCCTGGTAGGGCGGAGCCTGTGAATCCCGGGGCAGAAGGAGGTGGAGGCGTCCATGGTGGTTCGCGAATTCGTCCGTGGTTCTACACACACACACACACACACACACACACACACACACACACACGCCGCACACATACACACGCACATGCACACAGTTGAATAAATAATAATAAAAAAAATTTTTAAAAAGTAGAACTTATTTCCAAGTCACTATTCAAGTTATTAATCAATAACTCTAACAATATGTTTAGAAAGCAATATAAATGTGAACACACATTTTTATACTGGACAAAGTTAAAGATACAAAGCAAATGAGTATATTTGAAGTTAAAAAATAACGAGGTACTATTTGATATATATATATGTGTTGGCTCAGATGTTAAGACTCTGCTGCACAGAGGCACAGGTCTTGAGTTCTGATCCCATGTCCCATGTAAAAACACAGGCAGAAATAGTAGTGGCCTATATTTCTAGCCCTGGTAGACGGAGCCTGGGAATCTCAGAACGAAGCAAAAGGAGGTAGAAGCAATCCAAGATGATTCCTAAATTCACCCTTTGTCACCCACAGGGACATATAGTATCTTTTGATACACACACATAGATAAATTAGATAGATAGATGATAGATAGATAGATAGATAGATAGATAGATAGATAGATAGATAGATAGATAGATAGATAGATAGATGGATGGATGGATGGATGGATGGATGGTGAGTTTAAAAATACAACATTCATCTCGGAGGAGATAAGAGGTAGTTGATTCTGGGTCCAAATACATGGTCCAGAAACATGGATTGATCCTAACAAAAAATTACATGAGTTCTGTTGAGGTAAAAGTTTCTAAAATTTATAATCACATAAAGGAAATAATAGAATCAAGGGCACTTTTCAAATCCATCAGTGAAACATTAAGTAAATACATTGTAAGTGAGAAAAATCCTAATATAGGTCTTTTATGCTAATCTAACATTCTTAACCTTTTGGTTGCTAGAAATCAGGGACTCTGGTTGTATATTTCAAATAATTTACTTAATAGTTAAGATGAAGATGTTAGATCCTATAAGTGGGTAATAAATAGTTATTAAGGAGACTAGAGATGTTGTAAGACAATCTGGCTCTGGACATGCAACTTTCTGAGCTTTCCACATGACTGAGGCTAGAATCTGTCAATCAGCCTTGCACTTGCAGCTTCTATTCCAGGAACGTCCATTCACAGCATGCAACTCCAGTCCATGAATAACTATAAAAACTATTTATGAAGATATTGAGAAGTTACAGAAGAAAGTAATTATCAGGTTACTTTTCAAGGGGAAATGCCAATCTGTCATAAAGGAGCTAATGTTTAAAACACTTACACATATAGAAAGAATGTAAGTTTTCAAATTATATTTAGAAAGGCCTCATAAATATTTAATTGGAAATTTGATGTATATAACAAGACACATTATTTTTATTATCTATTATTATATTTTTCTCTTAATATTGAGAAAAATATTTTTTTAAAAAACATAGTAATTAAAAGTGTTATATGCCTAGCCACTTTAAAAAAATTTTTTTATTTATTCAATTGTGTGTGTGTGCACGCGTGTGTATATGTATGTGTGTGTAGAACCACGGACGAATTCGGGAATCACCATGGGCCGCCTCCACCCCCTCCTGTTTACTCTGCCCCGGGATTCACAGGCTCTGCCCTACCAGGACCAGAAACGCAGGCCGCCCCCGCTTCCGCCCGGCGTCTATACGTGAGGTCAAGGATCTGAACTCAGGACCTTCTGCCTACAAGGCAGAGGCTTAACTCCTGAGCCACCTCTCCAACCCCATGACCAGCCACTTTTTAACAAATGTTCCACACCAGGTTTAGTAGTAATATTTCAGAAGTCTTTTTTTTTTTTTTACAATGATGTAGCTTTATTTTTGTGTGTGTGTGTATATATTTTTTATTTTTATTTCCACTCATACAAACTTAACAGGTACACTGGTCCCTTCCCTCCCTCCACCTTCCCACCCCTTTGTGCCCCCCTTCCCTCCCCCTTCTCCACCCATCCACCAGTGCCTCCCCCTTCCATCCCCGGAACATCCTTTAATGTGCATGCCAGTAGTGTTCCTATGCTTAAGGGGAACACAGGAAAGGGTTCAGGGAAATGCCACTGGGTCCTTGTATGCCATTGGAGAGGAGGGCCCAGAGGAGAGTCTGGCATTCAGAAGTCTTTTATTCATGTCTATTTTGTTGAATAAAATGCCTAAGAAATTCAGTAATATCAACTAATATGTTATAGTAATTAGGAATGAAATCACTGACTTCAGGTTTTTCCCTTTTCTGCTCTAATGCGTTTATATTAAGGATTATTGTATTGTTAACTTACTTCCTCTGTATTCGTTAGTGATTACTTGCTATTTTGCTATTTCTGTGTGTACTTACATTCTGCCTTTTTGTTTTTATTATGCTTTTTATTTCTAAAATGTCTCATTTACCAATCAGTTCTATTATTCATTTTCATTTCTAGTTAAAAAAAATATTAGCCAGCTGTGGCGGCTCAGGCCTGTATTCCCTGCACATAGAAAGTTGAGGCAGGAGATGTGTTTAAGACTAGTCTGAGCCACACAGTAAATGCCAATTTAGCCAAGGACACAGAGTAAAACACTGTCCAAAAAAAAAAAAAACCTAACGAACAAACATATAAAATCACCCAATTTTCAAAAGTAGAAAAATTTCTTGCCCTGTCCTTTGAATTTCCATGCAAAACACTAGGTTTTCTTTTAGGTTCTTCGCAAGGCTGCTCAGCAGTTGCCAAGAAATTTTGGAAATCTCCTTCCCTCTAAAAACAAATATGAATATTTGAAATGAAATGTCAATGAAGCTTATTTATTTCACTGGGTACTATAATATAGTGCATAGAGTTTCTCTACCCTGTGGAAGGTGATGCATGACTAAGGTTAGTTAGTCATTCATTCTTTGCATCTGGATTATGAAGGTAATTCTGGCACAGAACACTTGTCAACTTGCTTGAGGCCAAGGTTCAACCCAGCATTGGAAACTAGAAATAGCACTATGAAGTAAATAGGGCATCATGTCTTGTGGGAAATAGAAAATCACATTGCATATGCATATATTCAAAGCAACTTTAATTGATTATTGTTTTAATTATACAAATCTATGGGGAACAGTGTGATAATTCAATACATATATACAGTGTTAATGATCAATCAAATTATTTAGCATTTCTATCTCCTTAACAATTTTTAAAATTTTTGAATCACACATAATCATTATACATATTTAGTGGATAGCCGTGTGCTCTAATACATCCTGATATTATATCCTAATATATCAGGGCAATTAGCATTTCAATCTCTGTATCATCACTTTGCATTACTTTAAGCTCTTCTTTCCTACTTATTTATAAGATATAAAACAAGTTATTGTGCATTCTATTTCCCAATTGTTCTGTAGAGTATTAGAGCTTACTATTTCTAACTAACTGTATCAAAGCAACATTTTAAAAGAGTCTACTCAAGAATGTTTGATAGTATTCATTTAGATCTGAAACAGTTTCCTTCTTGTATGTATAATTTCAGGTATCAGAAGAGCAGATAAAAATGCAAAAATTAAGAAAATTTTAGTTATACACAAAATACAGTTGGAAAATGCTATAGGAGGGAGAAAGTACTCATATTATCAAGCAAAATACTCATATTATCAAGCCTAGTGAAAAGCTAATCAGAAATGCCAAGTTCTTACATGAAGAAACCAGAAAATCTAATGCTGACATAAGGAAGATGCTAGCAAGAGCATAATTGCAGATATGTTTTCCTAAAATGCCACAATATTGGATATTGACAGAGTTCAGCTGCTGAACTATAAATTAAATGCACTAACCTACCCTCCAAAAGTATTTTCGAATTGACAAAATAATACAAAGTTCACCATGAATACAAAGTTTTAAGAATGTGAAAAAGTGTCTTGGAATTTTCCCAAAAGAACAAAATGAAATAGATGGCAGTATCCTGAGGTAGTATGAAAAGAAAAGTTGGTCTTGGGAATCGGTGATTGTGAGCAAGCATTTTTAATTATCTGAACTAAGATGTTCGAGAGGTACATCATTCACTGACAAGAACTTCTTTGTTAAACAATATCAGCTCAAGAAACTCTAAAAACAACAGCAATAGCACCCCAACAAAAAGGTAAATCTAGTTTCAGTTATTTACCAAAGAAGATTATGTGAAGTAAAATTAAGACATAATAGTTAGAGGAAAAACATGAGTGAATTCATTTTAAATTTTGAAATTGGTAGAAGCTATTTCCATTCTGAAGACAGCCTATAGATGCAGAAAAGAGAACACTAACAAATCTGTCAAGTATGACCAACATTAAAAAAGAACCAGCATACACTGTACATATGTGGCAAATCAGGAACAATTTTCGAATTTACGAAAATTTACACAAATCAGTAAGGACAAAAATACACTTAGCCTGAAGAGAGAATAGGCAAGTCGCTATAAAAGATACACAAATGACCAATAAAGATATAATGCAATGATCTTCTCTGGCCTCATAATTAAAGAAATACAATCATACATTAAGAAGATGTCCTATTTTTATCAACCAGATTGATAATAATGAAAGTTTTATAATATCTAGTGTCACTAAGGGTCCGGGGAAAGCAATCACTGTTGAAAATTGTGTATTGGAATATAAATTGGCTTGACTTCTTTCAGTTATGTAAGCTATGTGCATCAAAATATAAAATATACTTATCCTTATGACTTTGAATCACCTCTGTCAGAATTGCTTTCAATAATGTGCATATTTTCCAACATGGGCATGTAAGAATGTTTACCATGAAACAAATGACCTGAAAATATCAAAATGTTCACGTGGGGAGTTTAAATGAACCAATAAGGCATATGGCTGGTTAATGAACAATATCCAGTGTTTTAAATCATGTAGAGTTTCTTTTAAGTGTAGAGAGGGTAAGTGAAGAGATTAAAAGAAATCACAGCAGTGATAACATGTTTGCATGTTTCTGAGATAGAAGAAAGCTACCTGTGCTTGCATGTTCTATGATTGAAATCTCTAAAATCTCAAAAGAAATTTATTTTAATCTTTGTAGGATAATAATTCTCAAAATCAGCATGTGTCAGAATCACCAGTGAAGTTTGTTCAGATAATTGGACCCAGTACACACACATTTCCACTCAGTGGTACTCAGGCAAAGCCTAATAATTTGCATTTCTAATGGCCTAAGCTGCTGGTCAGGGAACCACACATTGACCATGATGACCCACTGATGTAGAGGAACTAAGGTTCTCACCTGATTCTTCCCAGCTTAGTGTCTAAAATTGTGTATGCAAATTCTCTATTAAGTCTAAAGCATCATTCTGAGTTGTAAGACTACAGCATTTGAATTGTCTTTAAACTTTATCAGGTCTTTATAAGTTACATAATATTTTTAAAAGACTGCCAAATCAAGTCAAATTTACTACTTTTTAATTATTTCCTATTTTTTGTGGATTTCCTTTATAAAATGGATTTAGTGGATATATACCACGATTTCTTTATCTGTGTATTCAAGTATAGACACCTACCGCATGGCTGTTATGTATATCACTTTTAAATAATGTAATGCATATATTTATTCAACTAATTTTTTATTTCCTTCAGATATTTACTGATTAGTATATATGTGGAAAGAGAGAGGAAGATATAGACATGGGAATATTATTCATCTATAAAATGAAGTATTGGGGCTGGGATGATGGCTAAAACCTTTGACTCAAAAGCAGAACCTTAGTTCATTCCCTACATCCACACAAAACATGCTGGATGGATGTGATTCTGGCTCTGGAAGCCAAAGCTTGAGAAACCTTCAGAACCTTCAGAACAAAGAAATAAGAACATAGAGCAATCCAAGATGATTCTGGATGATATTCTTGGGCCCCTACAGGCATATACACTCAAATGCTCTCTTGTACATATGCCTATGCACACATGTATACATATCCTAATGCAAAACACATATTCATACACACACACACACACACACACACGCACGCACGCACGCACACACACACACACACACAAAATGAAATCTTGTCATTTTCAGATAGACATGGGCATCCTGGATGAGATTATATTACGTGAAACAAGTCAGACCCATTAGTAAGACAGACACTGAGAATTCTGATGTAGGTGTTTAAGTTATAGGCATTACTCTCTCAGAAAAAGAGAATAGAAGAGTGTTAACTAAAGTCGGAGAAGGAAAGGTAGGAGGAAAGAGGGATGAGTATCATTAACAGATACAGGATTCCATTTGGAAGGGGGAATGACTCCTAAGGGTTAATAGCACAGGAGGGTAACTAAGATTGGCAGCAGTTCATTTTATATTTCAACACAGTAGAGATTTTTTAATGTTCTCAAATGAAGAATGAAGAGATATTTGAAATAATGGGTCAGCCAATGAACTTGATCTGGCCATTTTACATTGTGTAGATTTGTTGAGGATCAGATTGCTTATCACTAAAGTTACACATCAATTTAAAATAAGAACTAGGTAGTGAAACATTAACCTATCCCAATGGGGTATTCTAGCTGTATTTGAGAATTTTAATTTAATTCAGAATTCGGAGTGACTTAGATGAAATTCCAATGAATTAAATATTGACCACATTACATTTTCATAATGGCTAATTTGGGATCTGTAAGCAAGCAGTCCCTAGAAAGTCACCAGTGAGGAAGACAGAGGAGATAGTGATCCTGGCAAAGGTGGAGACATAGTGAACCCTGTCGGTGGTAGGGTGTGCCTCCTGCCTGAACTTCATGTTTTTGGCAATCAGAATTTGGCAAATCTTCCACACAACGGCCACAGCAGAAGGATTGTCCTACTCTACCCCACTCTTCCTTTCCCACAGCCTTCTCTTGGTATCATTTCTATTTTCTTTTCGACTTTATTCATTGTTCATTTAAACAGTCCCCCTTAGAAGCATTGAGCAACATATGGGGGAAAAAAAGAAATCGCTGAGACTTTGAATTGATGCCGTGCCAAACTTCCTATCTTCAGTCAGGGCAGAAAACCTGAGAAACAGGCATTGCACTAGACCATGTCGGCAGCAAAGCAAGCCACGGTCGGGTTACCCAGGGAAGGAACTCTTGTGTTTTGTTTTCCATACCAAGGCTCGATTTTTTTTCTCTTTCCTCTAAAGATCAAATCTGGTGGTTCGTTAGCTATTCTGGCTGATCTCAGCTTCCGTTGTACATGCTCCTGTCTTCCCAGACAGATTTGATAGAACAAAGTTAATGCTCGGAAGGAACAAACTGATTACAAGGAGGGAGGTAAAGCTTGTCTGTCACCGTTTCCTCGTGGTCTCAATTTAAGCAGGTGGTTGCCTCAACTGAAGCTTTAAGTTTTTTTCTTTTATGAAACCTTTTCAAGAGAATTCTGTTTTCTCAAACTACCTGAGTCCTGTTAGCTATGATTGTATGGACTGGTAGATGTACCATTTAAAAGGACTGAACTGTAGCCATTGGCCTATCCCACCAAAGAAAGAAGATGGCAACATGATGAGTTACAAGGATGTTTGCTTTTTGAAAATTTTCAGAATTTTTCATATATCTGTATTATTAATTTATGCTCTATCCTTTATAACCCTCTACCCCCTCCCATCCCATCCTACCACACTCCTCCTCCTTTCCACCCAGTCTGCCTTCCACTCCCCATCCCACTGTACTTGAGACATGATGGCACTGTATGTTAAGACCCTCCTTTCTCTGAGGTGAGGGTTTGATAGGTCACTTGTGGAGGCTCAGCAGAGGTAGGTATTGCTGTGTCAAGTTATGGGTATGACAGTTGTGATATGGATGGAGACTTCTGAACATATTCCCCTCACCCCTTTTAGACTCTACATTCTTACCATCCCCCTCTTCCACAAGCTTCTCTAAACTATGGGATGGGAGGGGCAGTGATTTAAATGTACTGTTTCAGGCCACGCTTTCACAAGTACTTTCAGGTTGTACTGTCCCCGTTGTGGTTCCCTCCATTGCATCTCCTCCATTGCAGAAGGTTATTTCTTGGTTAAGTGCTGAGTGCTTCTTTGATCTAAGGGTATAGAGATAAGTGCTTAGATAGTAGCTTACTATCAAGCTTACAGTTATACTAAGAAGTTTGTTCTTACCTAGAACCATGATTGGTCCTTAATGCCTATCAGACAGCAATTGGTTGCCTGAGTGTTTTCTCTTTTAGTAAAGAAAATTACTTAAAGATAGACAGAGAATAAAAGGGAGAGAGAGAGGGGCTGGAGAGGTGGCTCAGGGGTTAAGCCTCCGCCTTGCAGGCGGAAGGTCCCGAGTTCGGATCCCAGATCCCACGTATAGACGCCAGACGCCAGACGGAGCGGGGGCGGCCTGCGCTTCTGGTCCTGGTAGGGCGGAGCCTGTGAATCCCGGGGCAGGAGGTGGAGGCGTCCATGGTGGTTCGCGAATTCGTCCGTGGTTCTACACACACATACACACACACACAGACACGCGCGCGCACATACACACAGTTGAATAAATAATAATAAAAAAAATTAAAAAAAAAAAAAGGGAGAGAGAGAGAGAGGGAGGAAGGGAAAAAGGAGACACACACAAGGCGTGATATGGACCTCTCTCAAAGGACCTGTCTCAAAGGACTTCTCTCATCTACCATGTAGTCTTATGGGAATCATACCCAGTTCACTGGATTTATGAGCTTGCAAGCAGTTACCTAACCCACTGAACTATCTTACTGCCTTGCGCTTGATTCTTCTGAAGTCTCATAAATGGATGACAAGTTGAGGCACAGGATGTGGTTACACAGCTGCACTATCCTGTCATTTATAACTTGGGTTATGTGCACATACATGGCAGAATAGATCTGACCGAAGGGGTCTAGGATCAGCAAACTGTAGAAGTGTTAAGAAAGATTAAAAAGGCGTAGAAAGATGGTAATATTTGACTTGGCTATTTCAAAGTGAGTCATACTTTGAGCCTAGGGAATGGGGGAGAGGGGTAATAGTGGTAGGTGGTGGAACAGCAAGAATGTCACAGCTGCCCGCAATTGTCTAGGACTGAAGCTAACTGAATATAAAGACTTTCACAAACTGTGTCTTCTCTTGTGAAAGACCATTCTTCTGTCAATTGTTTAATCTTCAGTTACAATTTATTAAGATATGTGTGGTTTGTCTTGGGAGTCTGAGTCATCACCCGCATTGTATAGGGGAATGCATTTGCATGACATTACGAGAATGTCAAGTTGTCTTTCAAAACCGCACACATATAAAAGCCTGAGCAAGGCCCAGGCTATCTTCTCATGCTGACTGTGGGAACATCGATGATGGCATTCGCCGTACTGTATGCATTCGGTTCAGTCAGTGCCAAAGGCCTCCTGTCCACAAAAGGCTAGACAGTCTGCACCTCTCCCTCAGAATGCCACATTAGCATCTCTATTCTACTGCTCTGTGGTCAGAAGAGGCTGGGACATCTCCAGAGAGGCATTTCTCAATCTGTACACACAAAGAGATGCTGCCATCTCTCTGAAGGACACAGTTTCAGTGTGTGTGTGTGGAGGGGGGTTACCTATTAAAAGATTCAATGTTATACTCTAACACCTTCAAAGACTGAGAGGAAGCAATTTGGAGCATACATAGTTATAGAAGGAAGCCATAACAAAGAATGTAAGGAAAATAGCTTAGGTACTACATTACCTTAGCAATTTTCTGTAGTGGTATTGCCCATAAGAAGCCCAACAGTCATTTAGGAGATTTTTTCTCTTTTAATCCCCATAGCTACATTTCTTGCTTAAGTTCAAGGCAAATGGACCCGTGTCAAAGCTCACACCAGTATTCCCTGAAATATCTAGTCTGAAAAAATAAATTGAACTTTGTTGCACCAAAAACCATTTAAAGAGCTTTTTTTTTTGTCTTTGCTGAAAAAGTGTATCTTTCAAAGCCTTTGCATTTGTCAGAAAATTATGTTGATATGCAATTAAAGAAATTTTTGATATTAGCAATGTAGCAATGTTTGGAAGACTGTGTGGGCTCTGAACTCAGACTCCCTAATTTAGTATTTTGCCTGGTAAAATAAAGTTGAAAAATCATCTCTCTAAACTTGCCATCATCTGTTGTTCTGGACACCAGAGATGATGATCAAGAATAGAAAAGATCAAGTCCACAGAGTGCCACATATTTGGCATATACTCAATAATACACAAAATTTTCTTCTTTAAATTTCTTTGGCATTGGATATCACCAAAAGTGATTATTGTTAACAAAAAAATGAATTTGAGCTATTGAAAAACTCTCTTTAAGGTCATGACTATATTCACGATATAATTTTTGACATATTAAAAGTGACTCATGGATGTATATGCTTATGATATGTATTAGGAATAAACTTGAGTTTAGCTACCAGTGGCCTAAATAATTGGTGCATTTTCTAAAGTTAAGTGCTAGCTATTCTTGATGCAGATGCTAAAAAATGCCCCTGAGGAATGGGCTATCATTTTCTTCTAGAAAAAAGTTAATAAGACATGAAAGTAGTAAGGAGAGTACAGGAGAAGGACAAGGAGGAGGATGAAGAAGAAGAGGAAGAGAAGGAGAAGGAAGAAGAGGAGGAGTAGTGATGGGGAATCAGTGGAAGGGGGACAAGACAAGGTGCAAATACGATCAAAATACATTGTGTATATAAAAATGTTACAAAATATAGGGGCTGGAGAGGTGGCTCAGGGGTTAAGCCTCTGCCTTGGAGGCAGAAGGTCCTGAGTTCGGATCCCAGATCCCACGTATAGACGCCAGGCGGAAGCGGGGGCGGCCTGTGCTTCTGGTCCTGGTAGGGCGGAGCCTGTGAATCCCGGGGCAGAAGGAGGTGGAGGCGTCCATAGTGGTTCGCGAATTCATCCGTGGTTCTACACATACACATACACAGACACACACACACACACACACAGACACACGCACGCGCGCACATACACATGCATATGCACACAGTTGAATAAATAATAATAATAAAAAAAGTTACAAAATATAAATATAAAGAATCCTTAAGGCTTCTGTCCTTACACTGGTGAATCATGGTCACAAAGTAGCTATGATACCCAGACCTTCTGCCAGGATCACAGACATGAAGAAGGGGATGATCTGTCAATTCCATTATTATTGACACATGAGTTGCCCAAGAAACTCCCAGCAGAGTGTATACACCTGCTTAACTAGAACCCTAATGTAGCCACACACTCTTAACAAATAAAGAATTAACCTGTGATCCCAATCTGTCCACTGAAGCTGAGGATGTGGTAGCCTCAAAAGTCAATAGGGTTCTTTTAGTATAATACATTGGTTCTCAAATTTCAGTGAGCAGCATATCACCTGAAGGTTTATTAAACAAACATCTCTGAATCCCTCTCTAAGATTTCAGGAAGGTTAAAATTGAGGATTAGTATTTGTAATTCTAAGAAGATCTCACATGATGCTGATGTTTCTGGAATAGAAATGTCTCTGAGAACACTAGTATAAGGTTGCAGGCATTTTCTATCAAGAATCAACAAATATTTTATTTGTAAGTTACTTAATCCTTATCACCAATTTTAATACTGAAGCAGTCATACATGCTCCATAAATGAATGAGTGTAGTTGTATTTCAATAGAACTTTGTTAACAGATAAAATGCAGGCTATTGTTGGTACAAGGGATGGTGGAAATGAATGCTGATGATGTTATTGTGGTATTTACAATCTTTTCTTTTTTATTATTTATTCAATTGTGTGTGTGGGTGTGTGTGTGTGTGTAGAACCATGGGCCAATTCCGGAACCACCATGGATGCCTCCACCTCCTCCTTGTTTACTCTGCCCCGGGATTCATAGGCTCCGCCCTACCAGGACCAGAAACGCAGGCCTCCCCGCTTCTGCCCAGCGTCTAATACGTAGGGCCTAGGATCCGAACTGCAAGGCAGAGGTTTAACCCCTGAGCCACATCTCCAGCCCCCATAAAAACTTTACTATTGAGCCTGTAGAGTAAGAAGATTGTGAAGAACACAGTGATATGACTTTTCCCTGCCACACACTGCCAGGGGCTTCATCCAGGAAGACTCGACTGTGCCTGATGTTGGTGCTTAGAGACCGCAGGTGTCTGGAGAGTCCTTTGATCAGATGTCTGGCATTTGGGCTCGGATGACTAGCCTACCAGCTCCGCTCTGACTGTGGACCTGAGCTCCACATGTCTGCGTGTTGCTAGGATTCTCACAGCGTGGTGGATCCATTCGGAAAGGGAGATTTCTAAGAACCCTGGGGGAAGTTCATGTACTTAAACTGGCCAAAATCATAAGCAGCACTTCTATCTCATTCTACTGGTGACAAAATGAATCTCAAACCTACACAAATTCAAAACAGAAACAACCTTCTCTTTGACAAGGGAATGACAAAAACACAATTTTAGAAAGTCATGAAGGATGGCCAATATTTTCATTTGGAAAGTACATTCCAGGGTCGATACCAACCAATGTCTATTGCACCCCTCTTAAAAAATACTCTGAATTCTGAAGTCCTCTCTAGAAGCCTGTGTTCTAGCCTCCGAGCACAGAATGTGGACTGAACCAGCATCATGTGGGAACAGTACTGAGGATCACCATAGAGTCCGTTGTGAACATTGCTGCTTCTTTCCCATGTCCCCACCACCTGTGGGCCTGCATGACCTTGCCAGTTCTGATGGATAGAATCAAAGCAAATGACCAAAGAAAGGAATCCTGAGTGAATATTCCCTATCAATCAACATCTTCATTTACCAAAATCCTTGAATTGTGTGTGTGAGTGTGTGCACGCATGCGTGTGTGCATGCGTGCATAATGCCAAAAGCTGAAAAGTACATTAGTGCTTATGATCTCTAAGTATATTGGTTTCATTCTTTTAAAAAATGATAAATATCAATATAGAGGTGCATAGCATATGTCAGAAGAAACGCATTTTGATGTCTTCAAAATGAGACTGTGATTCTTCTCAATTGGAGAAACTGAAGCCACCCCAGCTGAAGGATTTATTCATGTGATCCTTGAAAGATAATTTGAAAAGGGAATGTGTGGAAAGAAAGAAAGAATTTATTATAGCAATTGATCAGGCAAGAAGGGGAGGCTACACAATTTTTACAATTTCAGAGAATGGGACAACAGATCATTGTATCGGGAATAAAACCATACCTGTTGAGAAAGCCCGTGGTGTGAAAGAGAGTGGGGGCGAGGGGTCACTGTGTGGAAGGGGTTTGCACAAAGCAGCTACCCCTTCAGCAATTTCCTATGGAGTGGCATCTGGGATCCACCAGTTCTATCTTCTTTCTCCAGGCCAAATCTGCTCTAGGGATTGTCTCCTGATGAGTTCAGTTCCATTTGCTTTTTGTGTGTGTGTATGTGTGACAGCAGTAATAGCCAGGTGTGGACTGGTATTTTCAGTCACACACAGTGACCTAAGTCATTACACTGGACTTTGACAAAACACTAGAAATAGCAGGGGAACAAGGCAAAAGCACCCCTTTGAGTAAAAGATAGTAACTTTTACCTTGAAGCATATGCATCTTCATCATTTTTAACTGTAATTTCTTAAAATTAGTCCAAAAGCAATTTTTAAATTGTTTTAATTTATGGCATTTTATTGTCTTAAAAGTTAGACCACACTTGGGGATTTTCGACTATAAGTTTGTGTCTATTGTGCTGTCCAGAACAGTGCATTTTGACAAGCCCTTTTGCATCAACATATACTGGTTCTATATTGGCTGAATCGTTGAAGTTGGTGCCTGAAACATGGGGTTGGTATGAGCTGCACCACAGCAACATTTCTGAATGCTGTATAATTTACAGATCAGTGTCATGGTAACTGTCATTGTCACAGAGTCAGTACAAATTGATCCTGTATACATGTGAAAAATCTTCATGCTCACCTACTTTGCTTGAAAATTACCCCAATCATATTCCACTTGATACTTAAAGAGACCAGAAGAGCTATTTCAATCCTGTAAATCAATGACCTCTCAGATTCATATAGTGACAGGTTCAATAAATGACAACAGACTTTCATTCCAGTAGCATCAGATAGTATATTTCTGCATGAAATGTGAAATGATTTCGAACACTTGCTTTATTGCACAGTGATAAAAATTTCTTCAGGAACATATTTCTTCAAAGTTTGACTGTAGGCTATGGTATGTTAAGAAAGTTTTGATTTGTTTTATACAATTAAGCAATCTGAGTCTCTTTTCTGAAGGACACTCAGAAGTACACAATTAAAACTAAAGTAATGTGGGTTGGAGAGACAGCTCAGGGGTTAAAACCTCTGCCTCACAAGCAGAAGGTCCTGAGTTTGGATCCTGGATCCCACCTAAAAACGACAGACAGAAATGGCTGCAGCCTCTACTTCCAGCCCTGGAATGCAGAACCTGGGAAATTCTAGAGCAAAACAAAAAGGTCTAGGGTGATTCCCAAAGTCACTCTTGGGTCCCCATGTCATACACAGTGCCCTGTGCTATCACACATATACACAAACACACATACAAAAAAAAAAAAAACTAAAGTAAAGCTATCAAGAGTTACCTAAGCAATTTTCCATATTTCTTAAGTTAGAAACTCCCTTTTATCTTTAGGAAAATTGTTTGCTACCTATTTATAGTGCTTGAATTGTCTCACAAGTCAGATATTGGAGCTAGTGAGTTATCTTAGTCGGTAAGGCACCTACTGGCCATGTGGTAGATAGAAGTCCTCTGTTTTCCACCTGTGTGCCATGGCATGCCTGTCCATACCTCTCACCCCTCTCTCTCATAAATCAAATATTTTTTAAAAGTCAGACATGGACACTACAGCAAAGCAGCAGAACATACAGCTATGCATCTGATGCATGTTTACTTATTTTGCATATAGCGATGCAATATTACTAATTCTAACCTTTCCAACAATGGTTAACTCTTCTAATAATTAACATTTATCATGTGCTGATTACCATCTTATATACTACCAGTGGTGCTGCATTATTTAATCTTTGCAACAGCCCTATCATATTCATTTTCTTTTCTCACTGTTTATCAAAATACCTGCTGACAAGAAGCATCCTAAGGGAAGAAAGGTTTCTTTGATGCATCGTTTTAGGGGATACAATCCATCATGGCATTGGAAGCATGGTGGCAGGATTGGAAGGCAATGGGCCACAATGCATCCACTGTCAGGAAACAGAAAATGAACCCCAGGGGGGACTGGACTATAAAACTTTATGGTCTACCCACATTTTCTGGCAAAGCTTTAACCTTTCAAGATTTTTCAGTCTTTCCAAGTAATACCAACAGCTGTGGACCAAGTACATTTCACATTCAAATCATAACACCTGCAGTGCATTTGTATAGATCAAGATTTGTAAACATCAACACTGCTAAGATGAATGCTATCTTTGTATTTAGTCATGTTAGCAAAATGGGATTCGGATCTGCGATTGGAACAGTGATCCTTTGACCTTGGACATTCTTTCTAAATTATAGTTTTAATTATAAACTACTATGTGAGAGTCAAATCCCTAGGTGGTAGGCCAATGACTGGATGAATACTGAACCTTCTTAAAGTTGTATTCTTTGAGCAGGTTGAGCTACTTCTAGAGGAAGAGAATCTTTCTCAGAGACTGAGAAACCACTTTGGGGGAAAAGTGATAAAAAATTGTAGTTTTCATCTTTTGAGAAAAAGGAATGATCCAACTAGAAATGGATAGTATGCATACTGGATTAACTGTAGTGAAGAGTGCAGATGAAAAGGAATCTTGGAGGTAGTGCGTGGAGGATGTTCCCTAAGGGCTACTCCATAGGGAGGGGGTATACAGAACGTTCACTGCACAGAGGCGAAGCTGAGAGACACGGTATGCAAGACCACTAAGACATACATCTAGGTCTGAGGCTATGTTTATATGGAAAAAAGATGTCAATAATCTTGATGACAGATGACAGATGTAAACCAGTTCACATTAATACACAGTGAAGTTTATGTATAGCTATGTGAATCTTAGAAGCTCCATAATTGCATGGAATTAGCATGACTACACTCCTTAGACAAAAGATGGATGGCTGAAAGAAACTGCTCCTAGCTTCTGTACATCATAACTTCACAGCAAGGGGTGGGCATGGCTGGAGGACAGCCTGACACTATGGAATTGGGTTTTACTGCTCATTTTGGTTACCCAGAGACAAGAGCTAAGATCAGTAAGGAAGTTAAGATAAAAGTAAGAAATATAACTACAACTTCTGATGGAGAATCAGTAGCAATCGATGTTGACGGATCTGGTAATAGGGGAAGAGAAAAGAAGCAAAAATCACCTTGGAGAACTGTGAACCCAGTCATGCCCTGGACAGTTTTGATCTATGACTAATTTGCAGCCTGCACTTACAGGATAATATTTATCGGTCTTGAGAATTTCCTAAAGCAAGCTTATAGTTCATCAGAATAGGACTCATTTCTCCAAAAGAACAAACCTTGTGAAACCTTCAGAGATATGGTCAGTATTTCATGTGAGCTTATGGATTTTTCTCCAGTCTCCAATGCACATAAAATTTCTTATCTCTATTTTCCCTGCAATGAAATCCCCAAGCATGTCTTTCCTCTCGGTGAACAAAAATAAAAGCTTTTCTTAGCAAATTGCTTACTAATTAAGTGGTCAGAGCTACATTTTCAGTGTGTCAGAGCTGGGACAGACTTGAGGATGAGTGGTCCTCTCACAGCATCACAGCCAATCAACCTCATTCTCGCTTGTTCAATGAAGGTTCTGTGAACACACACTCTAAGTCTCTCACTTTGCATAGCTTTTCAAGCCATTTAACACCTTTCAGGCATCTCGAAGCTAATAGAATACTCTTTGCAAACAGCCCCTTGACTGACACAGTCCAGAATACTTCTATTATATGTCTGCAATATTGAGTATTTATTTATTTATGAGAAGAACACATATGGGCCTTAAATGTTGATGCAAAAGGAAGCATTTTCAAGTCTGAATTATTTTGCAGACACTAGAGCTCTCTGAACCCTCAGTGACACTCTTAACCAATTACTGCTGTCTTTAGCTAATTTAATTTGGTATTTCAGCTTATCGATAGGAAAATCCAGTGTGAAGGAAAGGGTATTCAACCTTAAAATGATGTGATTTTGTGTCACTGAAGATGTGCTAAGAACTATATATCATTATTTGAATGAGCCAGGTAAAGGAGAAATTTCATGACCTTAATTCGTCCATTGAGAATAAGGGATTCTGCGAAGGATGAAAAGTGATATTTAATACAATTTGCCAAAGACCAAAAGGACAATAATTCCATATGGTGACAGGCATGAGATATTCCTCCTCACTCCAGAAATGAACCAAAGTTGTGTTTATTCATTGGCTCCAGTAAATGATCTTAAATAGAGAAGACTATGACATTTGTTTGGCCTTAGGGACAGAGTTTTTAAGGTCTTATGCATCCAGACCTGTATGCTTCCAGAATACATGTGGTTAAAGAGGGAAAATGTTTTTCACTTTGATGTGGTTCTTCATCTCGAGGGAACAACTGTTCATGTCAACGTGCACCAAGAGAGGTTCCATGACCCCTCATTAGAACAGTCAGATAAAATAAAGCTTCTGTCATATCAGATGTGGCAGTATCTGTGAAGTCATTCTTACTACAATTAAAGCCAGGTTGGTGCCACATTAGTTCAATAAGGAACCACTTGTGTTAGTAAAGCAGTGAAAAGAGCTAGCTGGGTCACATTAATGTGAGAGTCATGGTGACCAGAGCACAGACTTCCTCAATCGCAGTTTTGGTGACTGGTATGGGACGAGACTATAAATTCTCATGTGTGTGCTTTAGAAGGACAAACAATCTTTGAATTCATTCATTTTTTGAATTCTTACTATATCACCCTTTCTAGGTTACTACCACTGATCACAATCCATGCTAAAATAGAGAACAAGGAAATGCCAGGTGGCACTGCTCCATGCAATCCCATTAGCCAGAACTCCCTTAGAGGAGAAGGTGAGGGGCTCAAGCTGAGAAGTGCTGTAAAATGCACAACTGGCTATAAAAACTGAATGCCAAAGACATATTACTGATTTTAGATAGACTGTAAGTTGAAATCACAATATTTGGGTCATTGAATTAAATAAGTAAAATATATATAAATAAAATTAATGTCATATATTTCCTTTCATTTTAAGGCATCTATTTAAAAAGTTAAATCATGTCTGTTGCTCATTCAGTATTTCCATCAGACAACAACAGAAACTAGAAAGTTTACTGCCCAGACTGATTTTTCTTTCCTTCATTATTTTAGAAAATAAAGAAACTGATTGAGAGGGAGGCACTGGGGATCGGGATATGTTTTTTATCTTCGCTGTTACTAAGTAGCCATGTGAGGGGAGGTGAGGGGAGGGGGAGCAGGGGGGTCAGGGGGAGGAGGAGGGAGGGAGGGAACCAGTGTACCTATTAGGTTTGTGTGAGTGGAAATAATAATAATAAAAAAAGAAAATAAAGAAACTGAATTTCCAACTTATACTTCGCCTACTTGTGACTATAATTCCTCCAATAGTACCACGCCTATGAATCTGGCATAAAATGATGCTAATAAACCCATCTAGTTAATGAGTTCAACCACTTGTGCACAAAAAGTTTTAGAAATGTGTCTGAATTCTACATACACCTACAGACTCTCAGCTGATTTTCTTACACAGCATAAAAACTCACCATATTTCCACTTAGCATTTAACTTTCAAAAATATTTGTATCAAATTTTTCAGTAATTTAAGTTTCTTTTATAAAACAGAGGGGGAAACGATAGTTCTTCTTTGCCGGGTTTGTTAAATGTTTGACTTAAACAATATTGGGAACTATAGAATCTACTGCCAAAGTGAATATTGCTTCATGAAAGTATGTTTACTGCGTCTCAGTAGGGTGGAACATAAATATGTTTTTATCTTCTATGCAGTTCATATTACAATATGGCTTCCCTAAAACATTCTTCAGGTAGGAGACTCGGTCAGAACAGGCTGGTTAGATTCTTGATGTAGGAAAGAGTGCAGTAAATCTTGCTGAGACATAGCTGTTACTAAGTAGCCATGTCCCATAATGGGAACTCTTAAAACAGATAAGCCATTGTCTTAAACAGTGAGATATAGAGGCACACACATAAAGATAGCTAGTCTCCTTCAAAGGAGAGATACAAGGCAGCCAAGATGGCATGAAATGCTCAGTGCATAAAGAACAAAGTATATAAAGTACGAACCTTACAGCATGAATTCAGTCCCCATAACTGACAAAACAGAGGTGCCAAGGTGTTCTCTGACCTCCACACATACCCTGGTGCGCGCACACACACACACACACACACACACACATACACACACACACACGCACAGATACACACATATACACACACATGCAGATGCACACATGTGTGCACAAAATAAATAAACTTTAAAGGACAAATATAGACCATTAAGACCAATAAGTATTTCTGGTATCAGTTTAATCCTACTTTTTCTGCACTGCATCCATTTTGTATGGGACATTTTAAAAAATCTTACTAATTTTTTTAATCTAACTCGCCTGCACTCCCCCCCCATGTAAGGCCTCTCTTTTTTTTATTTTATTTTTTACTTTTATAAACATATTGAGTTTTCTTGCCAGCTTCCCTCCCTCCCTTTTCCCTCCCTTCCTTTCACCATTCCTTCCCACTCTTCCACCTTAATGATTCTACGGACTTTAGGGTTCACTCCAGCTTGTCTACTCCTCTGGGTTCAGGCCTCCATTGTGTAACAAGTTATCTCTCTTCAGATCACCCCACTGGTATTTGCATTTCCCTTCACTCATCCAGCTTTAGACTCAAAGGTTTCCACTATGAGTTTCCATTCTATTGGTATAATAACAGCTGCCTACAGAGCAGTTTGATATACTGTCTTCCTACCTATAGGATTATTGCCTGTTTTCCCTATTAATCTATTTCCTTTCCTTCATTTTAGGTTCTTGTTCTACTTTACAGTAAAATAGATGGGTACCATTCCAACAAGTAGGCCTTGAGTGTAATCTGAAAGCTGTTGGATGTCTCCTTAGTACTCATGCCACTATTACACTGGTGGTCACCTGTTGCCATGATAACACACCTGTACTTCTTAAAGCCTTAAAAGGAGTTTCTAGTGTGCTTGGAATAACATTTTTACTATAGTTCATGAGACTCAACACAGTGTGATGCTGTTGGCTTTCCTCCCTCCCCATACTTCTCTTTCCCCCATGCAGTATTCTCTACCTAACTGACACATTAGAAGTTTTGCTTCTCTTACCTGGTCTGCCTGGAGCTTTACTCTAAAGCATCAGAACTGAAGGCAGAGGAACTATCCATTCTGAGGTCACATGTGAGTTGCCTTTCATGCCCACTTTATTTTGAAATGGACCCCTTATGGCTGATAGTGACATTTAAATCACATTCTTATTACCTATATTGTTAAGCATGATCTAAGCTTGCATTTTACTTTAAATTTATTTAGCTGTATTTTTACTGCTTCTTCTCCCTAGAATTGGAAAGACAAGTCTTGTCTCTTTTGCTTAATCTTTTCCAGAAATCTAAAAAAGCCCTTAATAATAATTAAATCCTGACTAGATGGATAGATGGAAGAGTATGATAAAATCTTACAGCATGGGAAATTCAAGGTGCTGGAGGAGAGGGTATAATGTAATAGAATGCTCAGTAGAAAGTAGACTCCCTGCAAGTACCCTGTTATCTGAACTGAATCTTTCCCATATTATTCTGTAGACCATTATCTAAGCTGATATTTGGGGCTGCATATATTCTTCTAAGATATCAGACCAAGATTTGGAGAAGAAAGTTTTCTGAAGGTTCAAATACCCTTCTTGATGCGTGATGGATAAGCAGGAATTAACCAGACTATTAGTCCATTTTTCGCCTTCTCGGAAAAAGAATAAGAACAGTGACCAGGAAGGGGCTGTCATGCACATAGAGCTGCAAAATGTTCAGTTGCTATGCACTGAGAATGGAAGTTACATTGAGGGATGAGGCATGATGAACTACAGAAATGTGTTCCCACCTACTCCTGAAAGGTGACTATACAGAAAGCTTATACAGAAAGAATGTATTGTAACATCAAATGTCCAAGCCATCTGAAGACAGAAATATGTCTGTATGTCACTCTGTAAATTCTATCTCTATGGTCAAGTTCCTCATAAGATTGTAAACTGAATAGCAGTGACAACAACAAAACACACACACACACACACACACACACACACACACACACACACAAATCAGGGACTGTCTCCTACCTTGCAAATTGTAGAAACATGTAATAGAATGCTCAGTAGAAAGTAGACTCCCTGCAAGTACCCTGTTATCTGAACTGAATCTTTCCCATATTATTCTGTAGACCATTATCTAAGCTGATATTTGGGGCTGCATATATTCTTCTAAGATATCAGACAAAGAAAGTATAAGGATAATTTCTACCCCATTGATCTTCCATAATAGTTACTAAGAATTAATATAGAGGATGGATATGCACAATAAATTGACATGCTCCAAGGCCTTTCATTGTGGAAGAATATCATCTTGGAAGTAATGAAGGCTCACGGTAGCAAAAAGCCAAATAAATTCTTGACTTAATTTTTAAAGAAACATTGACTTCTGTAAATTCCACATCTTTACGAAATCATCATTTCTGAAATATTTGTTCATTTTCCAGAGATTAGTCTCCATTAGGTAGAATTTTAGCAAGGTTTTCAAAGACATCTGATTGAATGACTAAGTAGAACTTGAGGGAGGGGAGTGGCTAAGAATACTAGGTCTGCTAGAGTGATATTTGCTTCCCTTTTATCTTACCAATACCATGAGAAGAACTGGGTCTTGACTGTAAACCAGATGATAGTTTACCTACCAGAGTAGTCTCAACAGGCTGAAATAAACATCCTTGGAACTTGGTGCTAATTGTTATGATGGAAGTATAAATAAAACAGAGAAACGAAGTAGAAGTAACAATGATACATAATTCATATTTTCCAAAAATTCTTTCAAAGCCTTCTTTTGCAGGGCTGCTTTTCCTCAATGATGGAAGGCTTCTTTCCTAGACATCTTATTAAATTTTGATGTGTTTATTTTCATGTAAGACTCAGTCTCTTCATCATCAGTATTTATTTGGGAAAATATAAACCAAATCAAATTAAGAAGCCCAGCTTCAACTATAGTTCATCCCAACACAGCTCATCATCAAAGAAAACTATCAGGCAGCCACAACTTTGGTATAATCATTATCTTGTCTGACCTAATGCTCCTCAATTTCACTGTTTTAAAAATAATGAAAGTTCATGTAAAAGACAAAAGCTCAGTGGAGTCGTTTCAAGTCTATAAGCGAATTGATTTCCTATGAGAAACCTTTGACCTAAAGGAAGCAGAAACTGATGAAAACGATCTTTTTCCTTATCTGATGACAGATGATTTAAATTAAATACATGAACGAACCTTGACAATGAAACTATCCCAGTTTTTAAATGTGTTTTAGTAATGTCAGCATGCTGTGAACGCACCCTGGAAAGAAGTTAGTCCACAGAGTTCTGAGTTCCAGAACACAGCTTGATTTGCACACCATTGTTTTGGCTGCCTCTTTTTATCTCTTGTGTTCATATTGTGTGTTGTATGTTCATGCAATGTATTTCTGTGAAATACTGCCAAATAGGCATAGAGGAAAAAACTTGCAATTAATAAGGAGACAGGTTAATTTTTTCCTGATTCCTTTAACCCAGTTAATTGAGAAGGACAGTGTGACAAAAGGAAAAGAAGAGGAAAGAACAAAAATTGAATATATAAGAGGGTAAAACAGTTTCTCCTCCATGTCATGTTCATAATCTCTTGACCTCTAATGTTATATGATTTTTCAACTAGCAGTGTATGCAGTGTTTTTGACCACTATAGTGGAAATGTTTCCAACCACCAGAAACTACTCCTAAACCGGCTGCCAGTTCTAAACAAGTAATTCCCACTGGACCTTTTTCTCGATCAGAAATCCTCTAGGGTAAACACCGCTCCTGTCCTCTAGAGTAAAGTAATTCTAATATGTCTTTTTTTTTTAACACTACTCAGAAATTCTAATGTCTTTTTTTTTTCACACTACTCAGAATTTCTGAGTAGCATGAACCTCCAATGGCCCACTGTGGACCATTCTGTTGCCTGCATCACTCCTCATTCTTTCTTGTTTTCTGGGATTGCCTCCCAGCTAGTTTAAGCTAGCCTTAGGCTCTGGTCCTAGTAACATCTGCTAAGTCAGCTGCCACTTCCCTTCCTCACACTTTATCATTAGTTTCATTAGACTCCTCACTGCATCTACTGTTAAAATCTCTGTTTTTTTTTTTTTTTTTGACATTGCATTTTGTTGTCTCTCCTTCTCTGCTCAACCAATACCGCAGCTGTTTCATAAGTGTTTTCTGAGACAAGATGGACAATACAAGTGGAAGGCTTATGCCTTAGCACAGCTCTTCCACAGACCACTAGTCAACGCTTTAGCAGATGAAGTGTGGGGGTTATGCTTTGGCAGGGGAATGATCTTCATTCAACTTTTACACCCCACTTTTAATTATGTTCAGAACAATGGCAGAATCTATGATGCCTGAAGCCATCTGGTTGAGATCCACCTGCTTGTACACGTATTTCAGAGAGGACCAAGGTAGGTTTATCCATTTTAGCACATTTGGCAATAATTCAGCATTGCCTAGGCCATCGTACAAAACAGCCTGTCTCCATGTCTCCCATTCAAAGGAAGATTTGGTTTCAGATGCTGGACATAGACGCTAAGTAGGCAGGTCTGGATTCCTAAGAAATGTGACTGCTGAGAAGCAAAGCTGTTATCACTCACATCACAGCAAGGCGAAGGGCTTGCCCGTGTTGGATAAAAAGCACATGATTTATTTTATGAGCATCTCTCTAAAGTGTTTTAAAGCTTAGAGGATAAAGAGCCCAGTAGGTTGCTACTCAGTTATTTGCCCCAAGGCTAAAACTTTAAGGCATATTTCACCAGAGTTCTTTATGACAGTGATACAATGATTCTCTCTCTCTCTCCCCCCTTTTTAATTTAATCTAAAGTGCAGCGGAGCCCCAAATCTCTGACAACAGCTGTTCTGTGTGTGACATCATCAGGCACCTCCAACTGTCTCAATTCCACTGTCTTCTGGGCAGATGAGAAATGAGAGGGACCAGATAAAAAATGTAGGGGACACTTTGATGTCTTTACCATCACAGTAAAGTGATACTCGGAGCAGTTGTTCAAATAATCAAGAGCGTCAGAAGGTGTTCTTCACCCATCCAGTGGAGGCAAGGATTTCTTGCAAAACCAGTCACCTCAGATAAACCTTCTGTGTATGTGATGCTAAGTCTCAGTTGTCTATTTGAATCATGTGTGACAGGACTCTGAGCATCCTACTCAGAGGATGGTCTTCTTGATCAGGTTAGTTGAGGGAAGAAGAGCCACCCACTGAGGGTCATACCATTTCTTAAGCAGGAGAGAAAGCAGGAGGAACAAACACTAGCCTGCATTCTGCTTCCTTACTGTGAATACACTGTGCTCAGCTGCCTCAAGGTCCTGCTGCTATGACTTACTCTGCAATGATGGACTTATTTTCTTTTTTTTTCCCCTATTTTTTTTGAGAGAGAGAGAGAGAGAAAGAGAGAGAGAGAGAGAGAGAGAGAGAGAGAGAGAGAGAGAGCGCGAGATCGAGGACAGTATGTACCTGTCTTCTTCTATCTCCTTTCTGGGATTTCCAAGATTCTGCCCATCAGGGCCCAAAGTGGAGGCCGCTGCCATTTCCACCTGGTGTTTTTACATAAGACCTGGGATCCAGACTCAGGACCTACTGCTTTTGAGGTAGAGGCTTAACCCCTAAGCCACTTTTCCAGACCCTGGACTTGTTTTCTTGATTTCCTTCAGGAAACAAAACATTTTTGTCATAACAATATCAACGAAATTAGGACAATGTAGAAGTTGCATGAGTCTGTTTTTTTGTGTTTTTACACAAATCATGCAAATCCTTCCTACGCTGTCTTGTTAGGAGGAGGGATTTCTAGAATTTGACTGGGTTTTTTTTTTTTCCACTTTGTTGATTATTAGATTTCAAGGTTTTTAAATCTGAAGACTTTGTAGATAATTAATTAATTGGAATCTAAACACTTGAGTATTTGTGAACAAGCCAGACTAATACTATTTAATCAAGGGAAAAGCTGTTTTTCTCCTTCTCTCAGTCCTCCTTCTTTCTTTCCTCTCTCTCATTACTCTCTATCTTTATTCTATGTCTTCTTTATCTCTTTATAAACATAAACACATGAGCATAGTAAATATGAATATACTGTCTACTCTCTAATGGTATAAATGAGGTACTAGTAAATATTCCATATATTTTTGCCATTCACGGAAGAACAATGCTATTTACTTATGGGATTCATTGACATCTTAAATTGAGTCTTTGTAAATATCCAACTAACACAATGAGGGCTTGATATTAATACTATTTACACAAGAGAGAGAGAAAGAAATGAACATAAACATGTTTGATAATTTGCTGGTAGGTATAATTAAAGTAACAAGGGGGGAGATTTCACCTTAGAAAGATCAATTTTTTTATCTATAACAAATTATCTGGTGGATAATTCAGCCCTTGTTTGCCTTAGCAGATAATGTTTCTTATTCATGTCATGTTCAAGATGATGTAAAATAGTGTTTGTATGCCAGTTCCGATCCACTGAATCTCCACACCCTATTGAAATCAAGCTTCTCCACTAATTCATGTAAACCAGCTAGCTGTTAATAATGAATTCCTCTGAGCAAATGTGAAGCATTCACCTATCTACAAGTGTTATAGATTTCCAACATTCATTGATTGATTTTCATTATTAAGGAAAATGGATTTTTGTCAACTACATGCCAAAGACATGAATAACAACCACTGAGCTGAACTTCATGGATGCGTATAGACTGAGAATCATAGACCATAACTTCCTCAAGAAGAATATTGATAACTGTGTGAAAATAGAAATACCTGAAACTCTGAGGATGTTGGATTAATAAGGGCTGACTATAGGGACTTGGTCTAATGGCTTAAATGAGGTGCCATGTTTCCTGCCAGCAAATATTCAATACCTGCTTATCCAATCACAGAAAAAAAAAACGATGCTCATTACCTTATCTCAGGGAGTTCATTGAGAGCAGAGGCCAAGCTTTTGTGAGTCCTCAAGATTCTTCTCACATGCTCATGGGCTCAATTAACATCTCTTGTTAGTGATCTGTTATTGGTCGGTGTTTGATCTGGTTATCCTTACTGCACACAAAAGCCACAAAATCAGCTGGAGAAGAGCACTTCAAGTATTCGATTCTCTTTTAATCAAAGCAAAGACAGAATTCTAATAAAATCCTCTAAACAATATACAAAGCTCATTACTCAGCTGTAAGAATGAGAAAGATAAGCCATGTTTATTTGGAATCAATGGCACTCCCATCTCATAGGATATTTTGTTAGGTTCATTAAAAAATATTAGAATCTTATTCAAAATTGATCAGCCTCCCTGAATATGTCTACCAAAAAGTCATTCTCCAGAGCAGACTTTGCATGACCAGTTGTGCTGAGAAAGCCGACTGTCTTCTGAAGCTGACAAAGTTGGTGGTGTCTAGTGAGCCCACGCCTTATTTCCAAAACTTCATTTGTTTGCAGGGTAGTTTCCTGTCCAGGTTTGTTCATTACTCCTCACTCATGCCTCTCAACTCTGTGTTCTCTCCATCAACATTGTCAGTATCTATGGTTACCATATGTCCTGCTTGGGTCATGGCTGTAAATTGCTGCTCCTACTTTCTTTTTTTTTTTATTTCTTCCACTTATACAAAGTTGATAAGTATCCCATTCCCCTCCCTCCCTCCACCCCTCCTGGACCCCCTTGCTCCCTCCCCCCTTTCCCCTTTCTTCCCCTCCCTCCGTTTCTCCCAGTGCCCCCCCCCCAATTCCTGGAGCATCCTTTAGTGTGCATATCAAACTTCCCTCCTCCTCTCTGATGAGGTATAAGGACTCAGTAGCATTGCCTAGAGCTCTTTTTTGTAAAGGAACACTTTTAGTCCCCTTTAGTAAAGGATAACTGTTGTGGCTGTTAATCCCTTGCCTCTAAGAATCCTAGCGTCTGTGATCCATGCTAGACTTTGGAGGTTCAATGATATGTTGGTAATTGCTCAGGTCATGCAAAGTCTTATTATGAGTACTTTGGCCCTAACTTGTATGGAGTATCTTGCATATCGTTGCTCCTCCCCATCTTTAGACTCTTATAATCTCACCACCCCCTCTTCCGCAAATTTCCCTGAGCTTTAGTATGGAGAGAGATTAGGCTGGCTTGGCTCCAGGTGGTTGATGCAGTATCTCTGATTTTCCGAATTATGATTCGTTGATTTTTTTTTTCAGTTTTGCTGCTCCTGCACCGCCCTTGGCTCCATCTTGATGGGCATTGGATATCACCCCCTGGCCAGAGATAAAATGCTGTTAAAATAGAGTCTTATTATAAGAGTAGATTCATAGGTAGATGGAATAAGAGTAGGAGACCACTGTGGAGGGGGGGTCAGTCTCCTATTTGCAGGATGGTTACCTTCTATCTGCCAGACTCTATGCCTCCTTTCTGGTGAGATCATACCCCATCAGACACAAGTGACTAGTAAGGAGAGTCTGTGAGCCCACCAGATGTCTCATTACTTACTTGCAGTCCTTGATGGTGGGCTATTTTCTCTGCTGTAGCATGATCCCCTCTCTCCTTGTTTCTGGCGGGGCCCTCCTTCCCTTCCTTCTCTGCTTATAATCTTTGCAATTACTGTAGATATTACAGAGATTTATCTTTGAGTGTGTCACTAAGTGGGTTTGGTACTAGGATCCACCTATTAGGGAGTACATACACCGGCCCTCTGCTTTCCATCCTGCATCACACCGTCAAATCCAGTGGAGGGTATAAGCGTAGAAATTCTGACTGAGCTGTTCTCCCCTAAAGCTCCACATTGATCTCGTCATAGAACTGAGGATCACCCTCAGTGCGGCCTGGCCTGACTTCATCCCCTCTGCCATTTCTACTTATAATGTTTTCATATGATAATTAACTGCAAAACCACTTGTCTCTTACCAAGAGCTATACTTATTTTTTCCTCAAAGGATTTTCATACTGGGTTTTCAAACTCTTTTCCTCTTTTATTCTTTGGTGAAGCCCTACTCAATGTCCAAAACTCAATGCTCTGTGGCTTTCTCTGGATCCCAGTGTTAGCTTTAGTGTCCCACAAATGTGATCCAGAGCCAGTAGCCTGTATTCACACAGGCTAACCCTCCACCTCAGGGCTTACCCACCTCTCTTGACAGCACCTGCTAAATTATTTTTCCTACAGGGAAGTCAGGCATAATTTTATTAAAGCATCACAAGCAGCTGTTATTGTGTGCTTACTTTGCAAATACTTGCTCAACAAATTAATGTCATACTGTCCAATGTTAGGAGAAAAAAAGAAAAAAAAACATTCTTTGAAACCATGCGAATATCCAACAATTATTCATCTGGATGCATATCCCAAGGAGGTAAAATCACCATAATATCTGATAAATATGTCTGTATTCCCTTTTCATGTAGCATTATTCAAGGGCAAGATATGGAAAGAATCCAAGTGTCTGCAGTGGATGTATAGTGGGGAATAGCAGCTCACACCTGCAATTCTAGCACTCAGATGGTAGAGGCAAGAGGACCACAGGTTTAGGCTTAGGTTTAGGCTTAGGTTTAGGAAGGAAGGAAGGAAGGAAGGAAAGAAGGAAGGAAGGAAGGAAAGAAGGACGGAAGGAAGGAAGGAAGAAAGGAAGGAAGGAAGGAAGGAAGGAAGGAAGGAAGGAAGGAAGGACGGAAGGAAGGAAGGACAGAAGGAAGAAAGGAAGGAAGGAAGGGAGGGAGGGACGAGGGGAGGGAGGGACGAGGGGAGGGAGGGACGAGGAGAGGGAGGAAGGGAAAAAGGGTAAAGAAGTGATAAATAGATGTGCATACAATAGCACCTGCAGTTCTAATAAATAAATAATAATTAAAATAATAATTTTGTTATTTATCCAAACTGTATGAATCTTGAGAAAATAAGCTAAATTAAGTGAGCCAAACTCAGACAAATATAATGCATGATCCCAATTATATATCATCTAACCAGGAAAAGAGATAAACACAGACAAACAGAATAAAACTATAGCTAACAGGGGAGGGGTGGAGGTGGAAAAAGAAGAAGCACAGGTCAAAAGATAAAAAAGTAACAGATATTTGGATGAGCAAATCTAGAAATCTAATGTACAACATGAAGACTATAGTTTTAAGAATTGTGCTATATTTGGGGATTTTGGCTGAGTGAGTTCAGCTGATCTCCCCTTGCAAAGTAGCTCTGCCAGAGGACAGACATTAAATTACTTTGCTGTAATCACTTGTATTTCCATACACATCCTGTGAAGCTTGATATGCAATGAAATCTATTTTGCAAAAAAGCAGAGCAGCAATTTGGACCCAAGCACAGCGATGTGGCACAGTTAACTCGCTCTGGGCCCTTGGCTGTGTGCTGTGGAATGAATGCTGGGATTGTACGAGCCCACCAAATACCTGCCACTCTCTTCTGGTCCAAGCATTTAGCATTCATTATTTTAAAATGACCTGTGCCTCTACATTAAAATCCATGCAAATGATTTCTTCCCAAAAATTTGACAAAATTGGGAATAAGCTTTAAAGTAAAATAACTTGAATGTGTCTTTTTCTTTTTTCTTTTTTTTCCCCCTTTGGTTTGTATTTTGCATTTGATGTTTTATTTGTATGTTCATTGTGGTTTCCTATAAAACTTTTTTTAAGTTTTTTTCAAGCTTTCTGCTTTTACAAGCATATTGTGTACATATCTCTGCTTCTCTTCATGGCCCCTCTCTCCCATCCTTCTATCAGTCTCTCCTCCTCCCTCCCATTCTCCTGCCTATATATTTCTATGGACCCCAGGATTCCTTCTGGGTTGTCTACTCTTGTGGGGGTTCAGGCCTCTATGGCATACCAATTTGCCTCTCTTCAGGCCACCCCACTAATAGAGTAGTTTTAGACCCCAAGGTTTCCACTGTATGTTCTTATCTTTGTTGAGTTCCTAGATGGTCTTTGGGGACATGTTGGTATGTCAGTCATTATGCAGGTCAGGTAAGGACAAGTCTCACTGCAATGAGTTCCTAGATCCAGAGACCTGCTTTGAGTGGAATGTCTTGTCCAACAGTGGACCTTCCCATTTTTAGGTTTTTACAATCTCACCATCCCCTCTTCTGCAAGATTGAACATTATTTTATACATTTGTGTGCTGTTATCTTTCCTTTGTTCAAGAATTCTTTTAACCAGCTTTCTCAGTCAAGACTGGCATTTATGTTTCATAAGACTTCCTATCTTTCCATCATCTTTGGCTCTCCTTCAAAGTTATCTGAGGTGCTCTGGTAACATATAAGGTAATTAACTTTCATGCTGTAACAACAAATCAAAAATATTGGTCCCTCACCTTTAGACTTTCAGGAATCAATAACCCGAATGCAGTGTGCTAGGCATGGGGTCAGCCCCTCAGCTCTCACCCCACAGTAGGGCACTTTCCTGAGGAGGTGCAGGTGTTCTTCTAGACATTTTTCCATCAGATAGATCAGCACTTCAAAGCCTTCGTCACACTGCGCTATCTTCTCTTGGATTGCCTTTTAATCTCCTGATGGTTTCCTTTAATGGACACAGATTCTGACTGGAGTAGCATCCAAATTTTCTGCTTTATGGCTGCTTTGTGAATGGCCTTTAGGCATTATTTGTTGCCTGCTTAAGTTTTACATATTGAATTGCTTAGAACATTATTACAAAAGACTCATTTTTATCCCATTATTTAAAAAGCGATCTTTAAATATTTAGCAGTATTTCTCTTTTCTCTTTCTTTGAGTAACTCAGCCTCCAAAATACATCATTAATTACTTGATTATAATCCATATTTAAATCTGATATATTTTGCAAATTTGTTAAATATCTTACCATATACTTTCGAAGATAAGAAAAATGTACTCGGTGAGGGCCGGGAGTTGATTCAATGGTTAGAAATAATTGCCAGACAAGCAACAGGATGGGAGCTTAGACCTCTAGATCACCCATAAAATGTCAGGCAGGTGTGTCGGTCCATCTGTAATTCTAGCCCCAGCAGGAAGAGCTAGGCGATCCCCCAGAACAAACTGGCTGCCAGAACAGCCCTGATACTATGCTGTGAGTTTAATTAGAGACCCAGACTTACAACAGTAAGGTGTAAGATAGACCAGTGATTCCCAGATCACCTTTTGATCTCCACATACATGGATGCTCAAATGCTCATGCACTAGCACACATATGTGTGCCTACTCACTCACATGCTAAATGCATCATACACATGCACAAATGCCATACACACATATGCATAAAAATGAAAAAGAAAGAAAATATACTAAGTGCTAATAATCGCCTGATGCCTCCATGATGTCTTTGAATTAAATTAAATCAAGGCCCCATAGTGTTCTGATTGAATGTGCTTATATGCCTACCATATGAAGAGCTGGCATTGTTTCATAGCAGTATCTTTCCATGTGGTGCCTGGGCCTGAACTGTATGTTTAGGCAGAATGCTGTTCAAAGGCTTTGCAGAAGCACATAAAAGTCTGGCAAGTGATTACTGCGTGAATGCCTTGTCACTTCCAGTCTAGAAGCATCAGCATTGAGGAAATGAGTGACCTCGTTAGTCATCAAAAGCATCAACATGTACTTTAAGGATCAGGAAAGTGAGGACATATAGGTCAGGCCAATTGGCCAAGATAATGGACAAATTAAATCAAGTTCTAGCCAGGGAATGTAACCCAATTCCAATCCCGGAGTGTCTCTACATCATTGTGGCAAATACCAAGAAATAGATACAAAATATGCTGTGTACATATTTTGTTCTTTTATGTAGCAGGGTGAGGGGCTGCCTATGGCTGCCCCAAGGTGGCTTTGAGTGGCTCCTCTTTTTATAGAGCCAGGATTTTCCCATCAAACTCAGAGATTGCTGATCAGCTAGTCTAGCTAACTGGCTTGCCCTGGGAGCCTCTATCTCGGCCTCTGGAAGCTGATTACAGGCAGCTGAAATGTCTGCACACTTTCTTCACAGTTTCTGGAGATTTGAACTCTGGTACTTACACTTACATCGCAAGTGCCCTGTCCATTCTCATCTCCTAAGCCCAGAGTGCATGTTTTCATAATAACATTTTGATATAAATTCTACTAATATTCTCTAGGCTAAGATGTAACCTGTGTTTTCTATGTAACTTGATTTTCATTTATTTCTTTCATGGATACTTTACAAAAAGATTGTGATTATACTTTGTCTGAAGTCATAAATTATGTTTGTTAACAAGAATTTGTAACTTGCAGGAATTAAAAGAAAAGTTAATTTGCAATTTTAGTGTATTTATAAAATAATGGAAAAACTTAAAATAAGGGAAAAAATATTAAAATATCAAAAACCGAATTTTTCTTTTTTATTGTAAAAATTTTTGAAAAGATTATTGGAATAAATTATTTAAATGAACTTAGGGGATTATTTTATTAATAATAAATTTCATCATTCAGTTTTTATTCACATAGACTAATTATATATTTATATATTTTTTCTTACTTATAAATCTCCTATGGGATATTTAGTGGGTTCTTTTATAGGTAGAAAAAAGGAGGTTTAGAGATTGGGAAAGGGTTAGGAAATAGGAAAGAACTTAAAGAGGGTAAAGTAGATGAGGGAAGAAAAGCTATACTGTCTGCTTTATTGATAGTTTATATGGTAAATTATAGCAATTTCTGTGTTGTGATTCTCATTAAACAGAATTCATCAGGTGCTCCCTCAGACATGAACCAGCCAACACATTGGTTTCCACTATGACACCTTCAAATAAAAGTGTTGGGCCAAATTCATTGTAGCAGAGAATGGCTTATAGCCCACAGACAATAGTTGTTCTTTAAAACTATTCACAAATGCCTCATAAATGTTTGCTTGGGCGTTTTATTTCTAAACAACCTGAATAAATATTTGAAAGAGCATCGCTAATGACAAAGCAAAAGTGAACCGTGAAGCGCCTGTAATGATGCTCTAAAAATCCATACTCTTCAAATAAAGCTGGCTGAAGAGAAGGAGAATATAAGATAAACAGCAGGCAAACTCTTTAGAGGTGTGTGTGCGTATGTGTGTGTATGTGTGTGCGCACGCACGAGTGCACGCATATGTGAAGCAAAAGATATTTTCAAAGAAAGACCATATCTTCTGAACAGAAAAGAGTTACGTTCAACTGACAACACATGTCAGAAAAATCCAGATTTGTAATTTAGGTTTTATAGTCCAAGAATAACTAGATTGCTTTTAAAAGTACTACTTTTTCAATGTTTTTAATTCATTCTTTGACCAACTATGTCAGGCAAGGAAGAAAATGGTCATTTATTTCTTAGGAAAGCAGTAAAAAATTATTTACATTAAATAGCAGTCATCACAATATTTGTGTAAGTTTCCAACTATTTATCAACATGCCTGGCTTGCAGCTGCAATTTCCTTAATCAGATTTGCATCCTCAGTAGCACTAAAGCTTTATGCTAGAGGTGGTGGAGTTATTCCAAGCTAGGGGCTGGCTGGTCAGATGTACATATGGCTGTGTAATTGTCAGCAAATGTGCTGGTGTCAGATGGGGCCATGGCTAGGAGTGAAAACTTTCCTGTTAGTGCTCCTGCAGCATACAAGGAGACAGTTCTACTTTATTAGTGAGATTACACTGGCCATGGATGGTTAGCTGCCTTGATCATTTGCAGGCCAATTGTGAAGTCATTCATGGGGTCACTGGGCAGCTCAATCCAATTCAGTCATTAAGACAACTGGAGTAACCAGACTGTAAAATGGTTGGTCTGGTTCTTTCTTAATGATGTGATTGCATTGGTCACGGAGAGATCCAATTAATGTGGGGCAATTGGTGAGTGTGGTGGCCTCACCAATAAGCTCGGCCAGCAGTAGCAGACTTGAATTGACTGTACATCTTCTTGATTTATCGTGCACTTTGCCATTACCAAGCTGGAGGTGGGAAGAAATTGATTTAAGTTTGTTGGTTTTGTGACCTCTCCCCCCCACTTAGATGATCTCATTTTGTTCATTGTGTATATGTTTGTTTATTTTCTTTCCACACACTTCTGATGTCTCAGTGATATAGAATGCTATTTCAAGATACCGCCGTTTTACCTTGTCTGGATTAGTTTCACTTGAAAATTCTATAGGCCATTGTAGAAATCTATAGGTTGATTCATTATTTGCTAGAACAGGAAATAAATGCAAGGCCAAATGGAAACTGTATAACCCTAAGGTGGGAAAAATATGTATTTCTTCCTCATGCTTGCATGCCAGAGATGTACTGCAAGGTTTTTACAGTTTCTCAGGGTAGGTGCAGCAGTTCTAGGCATTCAGTTCTGTGGAGTACCCTGAGGGGAGGGTGACTCCATGTAGCATGGCATGAGGAAGTAAATGATTGCTGTAATGCCTTGAGAAATCAATATAGAGGCACAGAGCATTTCAGCTCTCCCCTTTGGTGAGCAACACTGTCCACTGGAACTTGTCTTTTAAAAACTTTAGCTACTCACACAAGTTCTTCTGAATTTAGAATTACTCTATAGATTGAGCTTACCGTATTCACTGTTCCATTGTGCCTGGAATAGACAGGAATGTTTGTTTAAAGAAGCAGGAATAGCCCATGCCAAATAGTCATTACAAAGATAGGCAAAGGTCTGGTGAGATAATTCAGCTGGAAAAGCACTTGCTTATGTTGGCCAAGGATCTGGTGTAGGATGAATTGTGAACACCTCATTGATGAGTATTGCCTACTGTGTTGGAAGATTTGTGGGGTGCGGTGGTCATCATAGCTGAGAACTATGAATTTGGTTGGGCTTTTGGATGGTGTGGGGCGCCTTTGTATTTCGCCTTTGAGTGTTATGAAATGCTATGTAATGATATATTTCTTTTTGGGAATTTTGTATCCTACAAAATTCTGTGAAGTTTATTCCTATTTTAAATTTTACTTTGAAGTAATAAAGTTGTTTTTAGAAAAATGAAGCTTAAACATTTAAAATTTTTTTCTGTGCCTTTGAATAGAGAAATTTCAACCACCATTATTAGTGTGGAATGATTTTTTTCCAAAGTTAATTTTGTTCTCTATGAAAAGCCAGTGAAACAAGATTATTCCTGAGTAGAAATTATTTTAATTAAACTACTTTTGTCAAAGATGCTAAAGCTACGTGTCTGCAAAGCTGTGCAGGAAAGAGGAAACAGAGCAATGTAATGTGTTGTGAAACATTGTGAGAAGACTCAACTTTTAGCTTCACCATCCCTGTTTGTTCTGATCCTTCTAAAATTCTCATCATTCTTAATAATCAAAAAAGTGGCTGACATTTGAACCTTATCTTATCACTTATCTCTTAAGGCATTAACATATTTCAGCACTAATGAGCAGTTAAAAGAATAAGAAGTGCAATGGGTTCTGTTTGTCCTCGCTAATGAGAATATGGGGCTTTGGTAATGATGGACTCATTGTCTTGAAAACAGTTGAGTTTTTCTTGTTTCACAGTTTTTTGAAAGCCATTTTCTTTACAAACTACTTCCAAAACTTATTAGCTCCCTCATGGATATAACTCTTGATATAACACCCATCAAAATTACAAAACTGCTCAAAGATAAGAAAAATCACAATGTCAATATTTCAGAGAATCTCAGTTGGTTTCAGACTAAAATTTTTTCAGAGTAATAATTGGTATGATTACATGCAATTAAAAGAAGATCTTGGACTAGGTCCATGACTTAGGGTTTAAAGCCTTTTCCATGCAAGAAAAAGGACTTAAGTTTTGATACCTAGGTCTCACATAAAAATGTGGGCCAGTATGGCAGAGGCCTGTAATCTCATCTCCAGCCCTTGAAAGTGGAGCCTGGGAAACCTCAGAACAAAGCAATAAGGAAGGATTCCCGATATCACCCTTGGGCTATCACAGGTACGTGCGTATACACACACACACACACACACACACACACACACACACACACACACACACACAATTTTCCTTGTGTGTCTTCAATAAATATTAAGGGACAATATTAAAGGAAGTTGAATAAATATTATTATATTCTGTATATTATTCAAGATTACTAAATGTTTTGGGCACCTTTCCTATACTAAGACTAGTAAGAAAAAAGTGGGCTGATGAGAGGACTCAGTGTTTAAAGCCTTTGCCTCAACAAACAAAAAGGACATGAGTTCAGATCCCATGTAAAACATGGCTCCAGCTCTAGAAGGCATAACCTGGGAAACCCCAGAGCAAAGCAGTAATACAGGAGAGAAAGCAAGGATGATTCCTGATGTCACTTTTGGACTTCCACAGACATAATCAAGTGTCCTCTTGTATACACACGCCAATACACCCCAACACATGCAATGTTGTACCAATGGGCATAGGACAACACAACACGTTTAAACACACACATACACACACACACACACACACACACACACACGAGTGAAAAATAAGATTCTTCACAATACTGGTTCTTTCATAGGAATGAGATGAATTACATGAAGGCTTTTCAAAACCCATCTTATGGGTTAGATCTACCTGGTGACTTCAGCTGCAATGACAGAGAAAAACACTGCTTGTATCTATGCTTTTCAGAAGAGAAAAAAAATCATTGCCCTCATTGTTTACTGCTTTTCCCTCCTCTGTTTCAATAAGGATGGGACAATCAAGGTGATTAGCAAGTGTCTCAAGAATCAAGTGATGGAATCAGCAACCTAGGGAAGTACATAGTAAACGCCTAAAGATGGATTTGCAGATTCATTGATTATCATTCTCATTGTCTCAGGAGACAGTGCTGACTTGCTGGCATTTACAAAATGCAAGTGGTGTGCATGGCTCTGAAAGATATATCTCCATTTCAGGAGAACAAGTTCATCTACCTTAATGGTTAATAGAGTTGCTGAGTCAGGAATGTACAGCTTCTGGGGACTTTTCAGAAGGATGTTAGCACAGTAGCCCACCTGTACCTGCCCTCTCGTTAGCAACAGTGCCAACAGTGAGGCTTTTATGCATGAACGGAGGGAATTTGAAAGCACAAATCTGGGCTGGGGAGATTTCACATGGTTTATGTCTCTGCCTCCAAAGCAGAAGGACCTAAATGTGATTTCCAATTCCCATGTAAAAACTCCAGGAAGAAATGAACATGACCTGTCTTAATTCTCAAAGTCATCCAGTGCCCTTTGATATGTACAGACATACAAAGCCAAACACACACACACACACACACACACACACACACACACACACACGCATACACAAAAAAAGAAAGCACAATGCTTTGTATATTCAGGAAAAATTCACTATGCAGCATGATGACTAGTCAATAGCAATGCTTTGCATACTTAAAATTTGCTCCAGAGGAGATTTTTAAAGTATTTTTATAACACAAAACATAATGGCAAGTGATGAATTTTAATTACTTTAATTATTCCTCAATGTGCGCATGTATGAAGATGTCCTATTATATATCACAGACATATCAAGTCTTCTTTTGATCACTAAAGTAAACAAAAATCCTGTCAATATTTAGATGAGGAGAAACAGAGTCAGGTTGTATTTTTTTTTTTTTTAAGACTGTGGTATGTATTAAACTAGAAGTTTGCGTGGCCAATTTTGAATGTAGGCCTCCTGTGTGCCAGAATTACCACTTTCTGCTCTCGAAATCATCCAGTTCCACTCTAGTTTACAGATCAAGGTAACAAATATAGTGGCATTTGGTCTCGGGGGAAGAAAATTAGATTTCTATCACATTAAAATCATAAACATTTGTCAGAATTAGAATTCATTTGTTAGTCAGACTTGCATTCTCACACTATGAAGGCAAAAGTTATTTCACAGTGGTTTTGCATATGCTGTGCTGTCATGTACCCATTATTATGTGCTGTGTATTGAGGACATTCCCAATAACCATCTGAAATGTGGCCGTGGCTTTCTTCAGTATACTAATAGATGAGTTATAGTCTTTATAAACCTGTACTTGGTAATATTCTGTTCTTTCATTGGAAGAACAGGTAGCACATGGTATGTTCTGAACATCTCTTGAATGAATAGTGAAGATAAGGAACTTCACTGCACCATTTCATCTTGGGATGCACCTTAAACTCCAAAGTACTCTTATGAGTCATAAGCTTCAATGGTTTATAAATTCTGTTTCTTAGGAAACAATGTGCATTGCTTTAAGAAGTTGATGTTTCACCTACCTGTTCCTGGAAAGTAATTCATTTCAATTATACTTGACTATTATTAAATAAAATTACCTGTGATTCATATAGCAACATTTAAGTAGAATAGGTTCCTCTGAGATCTATGGGATTGTTATAAAATAAAGGAAACAAACAATTTGTGAGAGGTGCAGAGAGAGGGGCTGACAAACAGGCTGAGAGAGAAAGAGAGAGTAAATACACAAATATCATAGTGCATAGTGCATGTGTAGAAGTCAGAAGACAATTTTCAGAAGCCATTGTTCTCTGTCCTCCCATCATGTGAACTACAATGATTAAATTCAGGTAACAAGACTTCCACAGCCATCTTACCTACTATTTCTTCTTGACAACCTCAAAAATATATTTAAAATCAAAGAACTTTATTTTTCCTTGGAAAGTATTCCTAGTACTTAGCTAAAATCAAGTAATACTGTCCCTTAGCTGCAAACCATCTTTTTCTCTCCTAACCTATGAGATCTATTGCAACCTTTTATCAGTAAAACCACATAGTTGGTGTTGCTTTATCAGTTTTCATGTTTTAATTGGCCCCTAGTTACAAGCTAAGTGGAATCATTTAAGGAAAACATGGACTTAAAAACAGAATGAAACAAGATACAGCATCATCCCGCAGGCTATAGAAATCATAAATCACTTAAGCAAAGGCTATGATCTCCTAGCCCCACTTGTGTGTCCAGTAAGCTGCCCCGAAGATGTTTTCTGAAGACCCACGAGAGCTCTCATTGGTTGCCTCCTTTGATGGGCTAGATTTGGGTGAGTTTACCTTTTTGATCCTCCTTAGGCCCTGATGTCAGCAAGTATTCATTCCCTCATTCACTTGCTTAAAAAGGATTTGTCTAGCTCCAGACACACAAGAAAGAGAGCAGCTCAGTCAGTCCAGGTTCCTTGGGATGACGGCGATGAGCAGGAGACAGAGACAAGTGGGTAACAGATTACAAGATGTTCCGTACCACACCTGAGCTACTCAAGGACAAAGTGACCATGCAGAAGAGAGGTAACCAGTTCAGCCTAGTGGGGGTGGCAAAATCTCACATTGAACCCTGAAGGATTATTAAAGGAAGAAATGTTTAAGGGAAGATTCTTAAGTCCTAGAGAACAGTGCATGCTCTGAAGCAAAGTGGGAATGTATGTTCTGGAATATACACAAGCAAGTGGATTTGGGGGGCAGATGAAAGACTTTGAAATTAGATTAATGTGAGGCCAGTAGGCTGCCATAAAAGGATTTGAGGTTTCATTGACATTGGGTAGAGATCATTCCCAGAAACAAATGTTTTTGTTTCTGTCTTCTACAGTTTTATTTACAAATAACCATCCTAAATTGTGAGGCTGCACTTAGATACACAGCTAGGAGAGGCAGGTACAGACTGCCGATAAACATTGCCCAGTCAAGAAAGCCAGATAATTCAGGCAGTGGGAATATGTAAAGCATCATGAACAAGTCTTCAACACACTATTGTCTGTTCTCACACTGTAGATGCCTTTGCAGTCAAAAGGCCTTAAAATCCCATGAGATAAGCCAGAATAAGGAAGCAGTAAATGTCATAGGATAAGGAGAAGAGCTTGTCTAAAGAGGGAGTTTTGTTCATTGACCTTGGAGGATCCTTCTTCTATGTGTAGGCTGTGAAATTAAAGGAATAGACTATGTGGGATCAGAAGACCTAGGTCTGGGTTGTGTTACTGGATGTGGAATTCTCTGATGCTCAATTTTATGTGCTGATTAAAGAAAGCAACATCCATCCAATGAGATAACATATATCAAACTATTTGCAAACCATAAAGCTCTATGCAAATTAAGATGATTATCTGCATACACCATAAACACAAGGGTATCACTCATACTTTTAGAAGATAATTTCTTTGAATATTTGCAGCATGATAACAGAATGTTTTCATTTCTGTTCAAAATTGGGTCTTCATTAGGGGCTTAAAGTATTTTTAATATTTATGACTAACATGACTTTACAATTGGAATTTTTAAGATCCAACATACTAGATGTTAAAAAGTTGAGATCAACAGTAATGAATGTCATCAAGCAGTATAATAATACCATCCTGAGCCTCAGTGCAGTGAACTTGGGGTTGTGCGTGGGTGTTCTGTCATGGGTCCTGCTAAACCACAGGTCCTACAGCCCTCATTGGCAAAATGAGCCTCTAAAGATCAATCTGAGTCTCTTAGGCCTTTGCTGAGTTTTGTTCTTGTGCTAGTAAAAGCTAAAAACTTTTTCCCTGCCATAACCAAATGATTGTACTTGGTTGCAGGAGATTCATGAGGAAACCTGAGTGCTTGAGAAAGAAATGGTAGTGTCTAGCGGGAGGTTCCTAAATTTGGCATGGCCTTTCTCTGGTTGGATCTGCCTATAGATGGTGCATATGCAGAATGTCTGTCCTAACTCCAGGGTGACTTACACAAGGCCTCCCTCTCTTTCTGCATTTTCTTAGTGCCTACCTGACTCACCAGCCCTCCCTCTATCTGTGTTTGCTTTGTGCCTATCCTTTCCACGGTCCCTGCTCCTATCTTCTTTAGACCCTCCCATCTTGGAGGCCTTGTATACCTGTTGCTTACTGACCTTCCACCAAAACGAATTGATCTCTTCTGAGTTGTTAACGACTTTTTTTCCCCAGACTACCTTTTTCCTTCTTTCCTCAGAACCCGATGAACTATGCAAGTTATTATGACCAGCTCCTCCTCAGCTTCTGCCCGTGGAGCACCAAACACTAGATAATAGCTAAGCCAACCCTGGGCATCTTTACTGCAAGCAGTCTGGCTATAAAAAATAAAATCCATCTTTAGTTGACCTATCCTCAACTGCTCATTTCACGTGTTGATATGCCTGTGCTGTTTAACAAACTCTCACAGCAAATGTTATCTAAATGTCAAACTACTTTCTTAGGGTTTTGCTGGACTTAGAATCTAAGCCTTAAACTGAGACTAGAACTGAGAATTCCATTTTATTCTTCCTTCGTATATTCTCTTTTGGGGATACATGATTTGATTTTTTACATAGGGATTAAACATGGAGATATGCTCCAATACTGTGGATACTAACATCAGTGGCCAAAAAAAATAAAAGTAAGGGATGAGTGCCCATTTTCTGAGCAGTCCCCAATCTGTGTGTGTGTATGTGTATTTTTGTGCATGTGCATGTGTCTGACTATGTGACTATGCTTGTATGCATGTGAGTGTGTGTGCACGTGTGCACATATGTGTGCATGTGTATGCATGTGGACTCCTGTGCATATGAGCATGTGCCTGTGTGTGTATATTCTAAAATGGCCACATTCCAAGATCTGATCCTCCAGACAGATACTGTGATATGTGACCCAGATCTTCCCTTCAAGACATGGGAAAAGAGCCAAATAGGAGACAAAGAGTCATCTCAAATGTTTTATACATCAGAAAGCTGACACCAGCTCTAGACACAGGTGGTAGTGCTACAAATCCAGAAGACAGGATCATCAGGTAGGAACTAGGATAAGAGAAAGGTAAATGGTCAGTGTTGGAATTCCAAAAGCACAACTCTGCTAGAGGTGTTTCTGAAACAGGAGGAGAGGTGAAGAAATCCACCATGTTTTTTCTAATTCTTAAATGCTGAACTTCTGTCTGTGATTACCAATGAATAAAAGTCTCAAGGATTTCACAGCCAAAGTGGGACATGTGTGTGGGTCCCAGTGATACAGAGCAGAACATAGAATACAGCTGTGAAGTCACACATGACCAGCTAATTGTAATCCAGGAGGTAGAGTCCACATTCTGCAGTTTCCACTAGTTGTCAGGCTGTTTGCAAAGTACAGCAACTTTTGCTGACCTTTCCATTCCATGGAAGTCCTTGAACTGTCAAGTATATAGCTAGTCTCTGTGAGGGACAGCGATTCAACCAACAGCACAAAAGTAGGAAATCACTGAGATTTGGCCTTCCTCCTTCTCTCACAGGTAAATCAAATCTACTCATAAAATCAGCAGAATATATGACAAATTGGTATTTAACGGAGAGCTTTTCCCTTTTGCCTAGCCCTTTAGGATTTATTAAAATATTATTTCATAGTAGTATTCGTCAATATACAGGAAAAGAAAGTGAGGTGGACTTACTTCAAATTTTATTCATGTAATAGTTTATGTCTCCAAGACTGATCGTTAGTTACGTTTGTAATGATGTAACTGATGACTTAAAAATAGAACCTTTGAACTGGGGTGAGACCATATGCCTAACATGTGCAAGGCTCTGGGTTCAATCCTTAGCAACACACACACACACACACACACACACACACACACACATACACATTTTGGACTAGATTGAGAGTATTTGTTTAGCATGCATATAGTTCTGGATTCAAAACACACACACACGCACATACACTACACATTTTGGACTAGATTGAGAGTATTTGTCTAGCATGCATAAAGCTCTGGATTCAACACACACACACACACACATTAGAATTTTCACATGAGAACCATGTCACAACCACATGCACAGGCATTATACATTGTTTTGCTCATGAGCATGGCTGCCAGATGCTTCCCACACTTTGACTTATTTCTTCAATTCAGCTCCAAACTGTACTTCATTAACTCTTGAAGTTTTAAAGTCACTTCCCCTGTTCAGCACGCATAGAAGTTGTTATGTATGGAAATGTTCTATGTGTATAGGCGTGTGGAAAGCAGATACAAACACTGCAATTTGATCCAGTGGAATTCTATGGCAAATTAATTCAATGTGCCTTAGGGGAAGGCCCCGTATTAGCTTTAGATGTTTCTAATAAAAAAGGATTGAGAGCTGTGTCTGTGAGCATTGGGGGTTTATATGCTAGGGAGAGAAAGCAGGGATACAGACACAGAAAGGTATGTTCTGCAAACGGCCCGCTCCTATCTAAGGAATATAAAGCTTGGGGCTGGCAGAGTGGCTCAGGAGGTAAAGGTGCCTATTCACAAACCTGGCAACATATATTGATCTCAAGAATCCTTTAGTGGAAGATGAGTATCAGCTTCCTAAAGTTGTCTTCTGACATATACAGTCTCTTTCTGTCTCTCTGTCCCTGCTGCCTTACTTGGCAGAATCCCCTCATCTTCATTGCTATGTCATTGTAATAGTTAATTTACATTTAAATGTAAGAAATGAATGTCATTGTAACTATATTTCCAGGAACTGTCCCCTGTATTTGTGTCACTGTGCGTTGACAATGGTGGCCGTCGTACAGTCATTCTTTTCCTCAGTAGTTGCTCATGAAAACTAGGAAAAAAAAAAAAAAACAGAAATAGGCACATTGTGCTGTCTTTCCAGTACTTTGCCTTTCCAGAGGTACCCAAGTAGCTGCTGCAAGTCTTAGGTATTCAGGACCTCAGCTCAAGTAGCAGGATTGGAATTAGGCTGGTTATCTGATCCTTTGTAACATACGAGTCAATGACTATACAGTGCAGAACATTGCCTGTGTCCTCAAGGTTGAATTGAATTTTGTCAGGCTTGCTGTCTGTCAATCATATCAAAGTTTTGCTGTCATGCCACACACAGAATATTTTCTAACATTTTGTCCCAGTCCTCTCCTATCCTCTCTTCCATGTATTAGTTCAGTTCTTAAGTCCAAGTTCAAATTCCAAAATTCCTACAGGCTTATTTACTTTCACAGTTATATTTGCCTCTCCCCACTTTGGGCTTCCAAAGTTCTTCCTGATACATTGTTTGAATCTCCTTCTGTTTTAGCAAATCCAGTTTCAAATAATTGTTGTTGTCAACACCTATGCTGTGCTAGTATTTAATTTTTTCAATGGTTATAATTTTCTCTAACCATTTTTTGTTCCCTGAAGCTTTGCACATATTAGACATTCTAATGGAGAGAACTGAATAGTTTTAGAGATTTCTGTGCAGTTTAATAGTATATTGGATGACATCCAATCCCAAAAATGGTCCCAATGATCCTCACCTCTCCGTATTTATGTCTTTGTAGTACCTTGGCATATGAATCAAGGCTGCTCAGTGATCTAAAGAACAGTGTATAGCTGAGGGTGACTTCTGTGACTAGATCAAATGAGATTTCTCAGCCTTTGCTTAGTCTGTAGGATCTCTTTCTGTTGAAGAGACTACCATGTCAGCATTATACTTGCATGACCATAGACAGTCTCACTTGGAGAGAAACTGGAATCTCCTGTCACTTATGTTTTAAATATTATCCAGTCTTTGTCAGGTTCACAGATTCCTTAGCCCCAGTGTCTGGCTGAAACTCAATGACAGAAATACCAGCAAACCTGTCCATTAAGCTGAGCCTCAAATTCCCAAAATAAATATAGGAGCCCTTTATTATATGACAATAGATAACTTGCACAAATTCATTCTACCACCCCCTTCCTAAGGACACAGTGTTACAGAGTAAAAAATACTCTTGCAGTGAAATGCTATCATTACTCTCTGTTATTTGTGCTATTAACATATGCTACTCTATCAACATCATTCATTATTTTAACATTAATTCTAATGAACAAGTCAAATAAATGATGTGCTATTAATAATTAGTGAAATATTTATTATAACACTAATGTGTTACTGACTAGTAACAATATCAATTATTCTTTTTCTAATTATTTTTATTTTTATTATTCTGTGTATTAATGTGAGTGTGCAAGTGTGTGGTTCAGCACACAGATCAGAAGACAACTTTTCAAAATTTTTCTTTACATCCACCTTCATGTTGGTTCCAAAGATCAAACACTCATGTTATCAGGCTTGCACGGAAAGTACTTTACCCCATGAGCTATGGTGACAGCCCATAATATTCATTATTCTTACCTCTACATGTGAGATATTATTATCCTTATTCGAGTGATGAGGAAACAGTGGCTTTGAAACTAACTTCAAACAATCTGTTTGAAGTAAAACAACTCATGATAATTCATAATTCAAGGCAAAATCTGTCTTCAGCAGCATAAAGTGGCCCGGCAGTTTGAGTTTCCTCATCTGATAATTTAAATGAGATAAAAGTCTGTCGGTCTGCTTGCAGGATGTCTTGGAATCACAAAAGCTACAAATGTCCTTTTCTCTCCCTATACTTCCCGTTCTTCTGTTTCTGCCTGAGTCAGAGACATGCACACAACCTCCATGTATTAGGCCTCAGAGCTGTCTGTGAGTGCAAACTCAGGTGGGAGAACAGAGTGAAGAGGTTTCCATGGTGGATTTCAGCTCCTAAACCTGAGTCTCTTCTCTTTCCTGTGGATGAAGCAGTATTTTAACTATCTTTTTTGCTATACAAAACCCAGAATGAGAATCTAAGAATAGAAGTTCCTACCTTTTGATCATGAAATGAAAGTGACAGAGCTGTTTCCTTTCTTATATTTTAGAAGACAAATGGATTTGATGCAGATGTAAAATCTCTTTGGTTATAGAAAAAAACTGGAGAGGTGGCTCAGGGGTTAAGCCTCTGCCTTGCAGGTGGAAGGTTCTGAGTTCGGATCCTAGACCCCACATATAGACGCCGGGTGGAAGTGGGGGCGGCCTGCGTTTCTGGTCCTGGTAGGGTGGAGCCTGTGAATCCCGAGGCAGAGTAAACAAAGAGGAGGTGGAGGCGGTCCATGGTGGTTCCCGAATTTGTCCCTGGTTCTATACACACACACATATATACACAACGTACATACATACACACACGCGCACACATGCACACACGCACAATTGAATAAATAATAATAAAAAAATCTTAAGAAAAAGAAAGTGGGCAAAGTATTTGCCACAAGAAGCTTCTTTTTTAAATTTTTTTTTATTTAGTCAACTGTGTGTGTGTGTGTGTGTGTGTGTGTGTGTGTGTGTGTGTGTGTGTAGAACCAAGGGTGAATCTTCGGGAATCATCGTGGATTGCTTCTATCTCCTCTTTTTGTTTACTCTGTCCTGAGATTCACAGGCTCTGCCCACCAAGACCAGAAGTGCAGGCCGCCCCTGGTCTTCCCCCGGCGTTTGAGCATGGGATCTGGGATCTGAACTCAGGACCCTCTGCCTGCAGGCAGAGGCTTAACCTCTACAGCCATCTCTCCAGCCTTAAGAGCCCCCCTCTTAAGAAGCTTCTTAAGAGTAACACACACACTCCTTCCTGAAAGGCATTATTTGGGAGAGAAACACACCCATTACAGCCAATCGGTGGTCAGTTGCGCAAAACACTTCAGCTATATAATATCCTTTTTCACCTTTATTCACAATCAAGGTATGATATATTCAAAGAGAGATGTAGAAATTCATCATGTAAATCCAGTGAGGTTGAGTTAGTTTTATACCTTCCAAAAAAAACAGAAAATTCAGGTACCTGAGTTAAAATGGTTTCTGTAGTTTCATAATTTGTAATGTTTCTTTTATTCATTTAAAATTTGTTTGCAGAGAAAAAATGATGCAGTGAGAGAGGATTGACTGTCCATCATAGATTTGGCATATGAATGGCTGGTGGACTTACACTTTAATGAAATCCGGCAGTGGCCCCCTTGAGCTGTGCAGGAAGAACAGTGATGCCAAATTATGGGAAACCACAAGAGCTTTCAAGGAAGCAATATGGTTCTAATTGGGCATCAGCTTAGCAAGTAGACCACAGCTATTTCTTTGTAGAAGGTCCAGTTGCATATTATAGATTGTGCCTATAAGGACTGCTTTGCTAAATGTTAACCACAATGACTGGGCCCCGCAATGTCTATTCTTGAATTAGTGAAGTAAGACAGCTTGGCCTGTGTCCAATAACCATGTCTTTTTTTTTCCTGTTCAAAAATCTGGGCTGCATGCATCAGCTCACATGTGTACTTGTTCTACCAAGTCTTAGTTAGGCGACTAAGACAATAGGATTTAATATCTACCATAAGGAGAATAGACATTAAAGAAACCCTCTTTGACAAACTTAAATAGAGCTTACTGGTCTACTTTATATTTCAGAATGATCAATACAGACTGTAATAAGGCAAAAAAGACTTGCCATATGAGGGCATACAAATATTGCTGCTAGGATCAAAGACTATTGGAATTACAGGATCTAATAATAGTAGATGTAATCTGTTACAAATGGATAAAAATAAAGAAAAAACTATAAAAGAATTTTACATGTAAGTAAAGTTAAATGGCCAGTGTTTACCAACATGGTTTAGCAATAAAAGTCTTTTCATTAGCACATATTAATTGCACTAAATATTGTGATTCCTTGCATGCATTTTCCCATACACATACAATGTAGTTTCATCATATTCTTTCCCAGGTAACCACTCCTTCTCTGCACCCCAGTGCATCATCATCTCAAAAGGCTCCCTTCTATTTTCACACATTTAAAAAAACTTTAGTTATTTATCTATTAATCTATTTATTTGTGTGTGTGTGTGTGTGTGTGTGTGTGTGTGTGTGTGTGCGTGCGCACACACGCATACTTTTGTGTGTATCAAAGGACATTGTGTATCTTTCCGGAGGTTCAAAGTTGTCTTAAAGAATCATACTGGATTGCTTCTACCTCTTTTTTGCTTCACTCCGGGATTTCCCAGGCTCTGCCCAACAGTCTAGAAGTATAGGCCATAGCTGTTTCCACCTGGCATTTTTTAAATGGGACCTGAGATCCAACTTCAGGATCTCCTGCTTTCAAGGAAAAGTCTTAACCCCTGAACTATTGTTTCGGCTCCTGTTTTCAATCATTTAAAATCATGATTCTATACATGAGAAAAAATATAAAGATATTATTCCATTTATTTTCCATTTATTTCCCTTCAGATGACATGATTCCATTTTTTTTCTGTTTGGCTAAAAGTTCATTTTCATACAAACCATACTGTCTTTACTTTTCATCTGTTAACGGAAAGCAAGGCTATTTTCATAGCTTGACTGTAATGAATAATCCATCAATGAAGATGGACAAGTCAGCATCCATGGGGCTTACTCAGATTGCTTCAGGTATATTTCCAGAAGTTGTATTGCTCAAATATCTAAAGTTCTATTCTTAGTTTCTTGAGGACCTCCCATAGTTGATGGATTAATTCCCATCCTCAGTAGAATGTGTAAGGGCTCCTCTCCATGTATCCTATCAATTATTTAAAATGTTTCCATTAGTAGTTTTAAATTTCAGATATTTTCTTAAAGTCTTTGATACATTTTGAAAGCATTTTTCCTAATGAGCCTCTCTTTTTACATAGAAACTCCTCAATATCTTTGAGGAATAAGCAATGTGCCCTGCTTTGATGCTTGTTTGAATTTTGATTATTTGTTCCATTGATTTTTTCATCTTTTTCAATATTTTACCATTCTATCTATACCCATTCTTTCTAAGATCATCAATACCATCCTTTTATTTTCCCTTCTTTGAATTCCTAGATACTTTGTTTTCTCCATGACACTAACAAAAACATTTCATTATCAGTGTGTCTTGGTCCTTGAACTTCTTCACATAATAGGTATTTTGGATTTCTGTTTGTTGCAGAAGCCAGTGCCAGTTCATTTCCCATAGAATTTTGTTTAGTCTTATCATTTGACTCTAACAAAATTTAGTACAACTCCTAGTTCTATAACAATCTTCCGGGGCTTTTTTGAGCTATTGACTATCGGCCATTGAATTTTGGGTGAGCTAAGTAGCAAAAATCACCCTTAACCAATCTCTTGAATTTGCAGTATTAAGATTTTAAAAATGTGAATGCAGCTTTTCTTTCTGCCCTGCAGAGATCTACATAGGTTAATTTCTTATCAAGGATGAGCAATTTTTGATTTACAATATTGAGCACTCTTTTCTACAGAAGTGAAACTGCATTCTATCTTTAATTTTAATTTAGTAACCTCCTTTCTGATAATAATTAAAATGGGCAGTGAAAATAGATGCTATCGGTGTTCTTTAATGTAAAAGATCTGATTTCATGCTACCTAGGAAGAGAAGGAAGTTGTTTTTGATTCTAAGATTCATTTTCTTGTTTCTTCTTTTTCTATTCAAAATGTTTAATGTTTCCATTATGTGGAGTCCTTAATTACCTCCTTACCAGATGCAATGCAAAAATTAAGCATCAATTAGCTTTTTTTGGATTGTATGAATCCTTAAATCCTGTTTTCAGTTCACTGTGACTTAACTTTGTGATTTGCATTGGAAAGATGGTTTTGCAGATTCGTTTCATTTCATTATTCTTTAGCAATTTTATTTCATCCCTCTAGCTATTTCCATGGAAATTGTGGTTTGATGAGAAGAGATTGTCCAGTGTTACCACATCACAATACTGATGAGATAAAATTCAACAGGGTCCAGACACTTTTTGATGAATTCTTGTATGCCACGTATACAAAAGCAGCATATGAAAATGAAAGTGATAAACATAATTTTGCATTCAAAGTTGCTCGGATTTAAGATAAATTGAATCTATTAGATAAACACATCAGTAAAATGGATAAATATGATTGTGAACTTACAGCCTGGTTTTGTTAGATAAAACATTTGTAAAAATCAGAATATTTTCCAAAGTATAGATGGAGTTTAAGAAGGGTAAGGGGAAATATAGACTGCATGGAAAACTGCTCTGTATGTGTGTACATATGCACGTGAATAGGGTTATGTGGCTTCTTAAGTTGCCACAGCCTGAGTGCTGGGCTTCCATCTATTCCCAGTAAAGATTCTTGATGACAGATATACACTGTGTTTTGCCTAACTTATTTCCTGATGTATATAATAGTATACATCATACAATGGTATACATATATACAAATATATAATATACATACAAATATATAAATTTCTATGTCCTTCAAGACATAGAAATTCTTTGTCAGTTTTAATGTCCAATATTATAGGATGCCTAGTTTCATACTTCATACATCAGAAGAGGACATTTATAATACAGACCTCCACAGAGAAAAATAGAAGTATTAGTTGAGATGCAGGGTAACTTTGCCCTTATCAGCAACACCCATGAAACCAGATTAGCCAAGTTCAAATATTTTTATTCTTATACTGGATTGATTTTTTGGACTCAGTTCTCACTACCTCTTACCAGTTCTTAAGATCACATGATAAGAAATTAATACATTACAGCAGTCTAACTTTTATCTTGGTTATATGACTTATTTTGGACAATGGAAATTGTTTTATATTAGTTTCAGGGCTGGGTCATGCAGGAGCTTGTGGGATTTCACTTCATTATCTTGATGCTGCCAAGAGAATATTCTTAAGGTAACTCTTTAGTCCAGAGTATAAGAATCATATGGAGATTGTCCCCTCCAGTGATGGTAAAAAAAAAAAATTCATGGCTTCTCCAATTGCTTCAGCCTGAATGGAAGAAGACTCTGTCTAGCCCCAGTGAGGATTCAATGATCCCCAAACAGTCACACATCTCTAAGAAGTGTAATGGAAGGAGCAGACAATTTGTGATATGGCCTTGCATACTTGCATATACAGTAATGAATAGTTCATATGTCTATGCTTAAACCCTGCAAGAAGAATTGCTTACCATTGTACTACGCTGAATTTTTTTGAATATTTGTTATGCAGCAATAATTGATCAATCTAAATACTGACATTCTATGTAACTTTAGGCCATCTGCTTAATTTTCTTTATTTAAGTTGCCTCATCTATTAAATAAAAATAAGTGTATTAGTTCCCATAATTATCATAAATATCAGTAAGTTAATTTAAATGACTTAAAATGTTACCTAAAAAACAAAGTGATAAGTGCATATTAACTATCATTTTATTGTTCTTTGCAGATTATTTCCATACTCTTTCATGGTTCATCATGAAGCCAGGCTGCTAGAGAAATTCTGCTCATTCAGGCCATGAGTACCTCCAAATAACCCAGACACATAGTTTAGAATCTTCATTTTAGTTTCCTAATGTTTTCTCTTAATTCCCTATTTAAACCAGTCCAACATACTTTCCCTTTTCCTGTTAATTTCAACCCTTGGTCTTAACTTTACATGCTCTTACCCTTGAATTAGTGCCAATCTCATGACTACCAGGGAGGGAAAAGGATTAGAGCAGAACCTGTTCATTTAATTTTTTCCCTCTGTAGTTTGTAGAACATTACTTCTCTCTCAGAACTCAAACTTTCACCATGTTTGATCCACCAAGGCAAGAACCACTGTATTTTAAGCCTTCTGCCTTTTACTAGACCACCAAGCCATCATGATCTGATATTAATACTTGTGCAGTGATGAGTCATGATCATATTTCTATGGTCATAGTACTTGATCTTCAGTGTTAATATCCCTCCTATTCCTTATTGCTTTACACTGGGGTTTCTCAGGTTCTGCCCTCCAGTCAGGAGTACATGCTGTTGCTGTATTTGCCTGGCATTTTTATATGGGATCTAAGATTTGAACTCAGGTCCTTTTGCTTGTGAGGCAAATGCTTTAACCACTGAGCCATCTCCCAGGCCTGTTTGCTCATCTTTCTGCTGCTGCTGCTGCTTTTTCATTCCCTTCACCCGTGTATATCTTGGATGCTTCAAATTCATGCCAGGTGCCTGTTACTTTAGCACTACTGGGATCAGGAAGTGGAATTTGATCTTTGCTCAACTTACTCACTTTCATGTATTTTGGTGTGAGCCTCCATCCCAAACAAAGCCAACATGTAGACTGCGGATGAAGTCATAATTTCATCAATCACTGGAATGATATGAGGCTAAAATACTCTGAAAAAACTGAAGGTAAATGTGAATGTCAGACTTTACGCTTTGAAGCAACTTTTCAAATATTAAACTTTAAACAGGATTCAGAAAGTTTTGACTAGATAATTATTTCCTTTACAATAATATAAAAAAATCCTCTCAGACTTAAGACATGTGGACTCAATACAATTTAGCCAATACAGGTAATATTTATCATATTCCACATAGATAGATAGATAGATAGATAGATAGATAGATAGATAGATAGATAGATAGACAGATAGATAGATAGATAGATAGATAACAGATAAATAATTAATATAGGAGGATAGAAAGATATGTTATTACCTGTAGGTAAACAGATAATGATAAGTAGTTGGATAGGTGGGTAGTAGATAGGAAATGTAGGTAGGTAGATAGATGATAGCTAAGTAGGTGATGTAAAGATGATACATAGATGTAGATAGTATTGTTGATAAATCTGCCATTCTCAGACAAACTACAGACCCCAAAGTTATGTGAAAATTGTAATGCTTTCCCCCTTTGCCCAGGGAGTTCATTTCATTTCTTAAGAATTCAACATCTGGTCTTATTTTATAACTGATTTGTTCTTGCATATGAAGATCTATTGCTCAAAAAACTTTACTAGACATAAATTATAGTTTATGCAGAATTATTCAATGGAAGCAGCACCAGAAAAAGAAATCTCCAGAAATCCACATATTTATCTCAAGCTTTTCGTTCTCCCCTCCACTTCAGAGCACCAAGTTTCCCATTTAGCCACCTTGTACTCACTCACCTTATTTATGAAACAGAACCATTCATCACATCTCCAATCTAGACACTACCACTTAATACTGACTTAAATGAGGTGATTGACATGATAAACATCAGCGTTTTGCTGATGCCAACTGATATTGTTATTATGCACTTATCATCACCATTTCGAGATGCTTCACAATTGATGGTCAGAACAAGTTCAAAGTGGCCTCCATTTATGGAAGTTGGCTCGACTTTACTATTAGGTAAAGTATAATAGGTATTCGTTCTTAACAAGCACCCTGTGAGCAAAGGACCATTTTTCATGTGGATAGTTTACACTAGTTTATGTGCTGGTATAGTTATGCTAACCCTGTGTCATATCATTCCCTTCAATACCTTTGCTCATGCTACAGCACAATAAAGTGACTAAATTAATAGGCCTGTTCCCAGTAACCAACTACTTAACTGAATTTACACAGGAGACATTTTGGTGTCATGGACCAAACTAACAAGCTGAAAATCCATTAACTTCCAGATGGATAGTTAGGATAATTTCAGAAGTACAAATGTAAAAGTCACGGTAGAATTTTCTCTGGTGAATGCATAGAACTTCTACCATGGGTCCACTTTAAAAATCAATATCATAATAATTGCATCAAATTGAAAATAACACAGCATAATGTGCGTGTTCAGAGAAAGCTGTACCCGAGAGCAAAGTCCAGCCACTCCAACAAAAAGGGACACATGTCATTGGCATCTGTGATTTGCATCACCCCCTGAGCCCTGGATTTTTATGGCAAATACTGTTGTAACCTAAATGTTGGGACATTAGAAATGGTTGGGCTTTCATGTTATTGAAGTCAAGAATATGATATATACTCTTTCCCAAGGCAATCCATCTCTGTTTGTTTCCTGTGTGTAATCTTGACTGTACCCCTTTTGACCCTATCACTTGGGTATTCCAACCTTTCAGCAGTCTGTCTTACTATCTCTTGCCATCTGTCTGCAAATATTTCAGTAGAAAAATTCAAACTCCTTAAGTTGAACACTCTGACTAGGACCAGCAACATGAGCCTCAACCAAGTTTTGCTACTGCTACCAGCCAAAGATCTGATGGCATTTCCCAGTAGACTGAAGAATCAAGAATGTATTTGGTGACATTACATAAATACTCCTTGAGGATCAGATCTGCATAAGTTATAGAGATTCTAGGGCAGTGTGATTTTGGGTTCTTTAAAGCCAGACAGTTTATAATCTAGTCAGTAAACATAATCAGCACTAAAATGTCATCTTTGACTTGTCAGGCAGATGACCTTCTTCCCCTGGATTCATAGAATCAATAGCATTGATTGGCATTTCTTGTGTGCCCCACATGTCTTTAATGTTCAAGGTGGGCTAGTGCAGCAGGTAAAATTATGTCCCTAGCTAATGGACATGAAAACTGAATGTTAGTGAAATGAGGACATTGTCTCAAAATTACACATCTAGGAAGTGGTGACAGCTGGATTTACAAGATGCTCTAAGCACTCTGCTCACTTCACTTGTACTATTTATATGAGGCTTATCTTCATTATCCTGAGAAATCTTACTGAAATTAGGGAACTCCCTACCTTGTACACACTTGTACATATCCTCTACCATTGTTTGCATAAAGCATGTATCCACTCCACTCAATCCTTGCCAAATATCAGCTGTGTATTTGGTACACTTTGAAGAATTAGAAAAAGAACAAAGAAGTACAAAAATGTCTTATTAAAGAGCCATAATCATTGCCAACAGCAGATTTCATTATCAGAAGGATCATAAAGAATCAATGGTCATTTTTATAAGAAAAACAAAGCTATGGTGGTGATGAGATTATTCTATGGAAATTACATTGAATAACTCTGGTAAATTACCAAGAAAATTAATGGGAGGCATCATGTTCAATTGTATTTATTTTCTCTGTAGTCTAATGTGCTAGCCAGCAATTATCAACAGCAAGGTTTGGGCAGTTCAAAAGTGAACTACCCCCTTAAACTCCAAGGCTACCTGAACTCTCAGAAAGCCTCACATGTATGATAGAGGGTGTTTACAGGTGTAGTTAGTTAAGGTGAGGTTACACCAGTTCAGGAAGTGTCCTAAATCCAGTGACTGAGGTGTGCTCAAGACTGTCTTCAATCGCTTCTCAGCCTTTTGGCTAAGATCAAGTGAAGACTGTCTTCAGTAGAACAACTGATTTCCAGTGTTGAGTGTCCAGTATGGAATATCCACCAAAGCTACTCATCCTTGGGTATCAACACATGAAGAAAAGAACTAGCATTTTATTCACCTTGAAAGCTGTATGCTTACTAAACTTGATATAAATGTCTTTTAGAGGCGTGAAGAAAGATATGGCAGAGTACTTCTCTCTATTGAACTTGTTTACTGGTCAAGGAGCTTGGTCATAGATAGTTAGTTATCCAGTAGGGGATAATCTGACAAGTGACAGTAATCCTCCACTGAAGTCCAGAGAAAGAGACCATTGTGAAAGGGTATGCATTAGGTAAAGATGTTCTGAATTTACAAACTTTTATTTGCCTTCTAACTTTAATATACATTAAACAGTCTAAATATGATTAATGCTAACTTTGCAGGCAGATCCATGTGTAGGAAGAGTGACAATTGTCATGATCCAACAGCTTTACTTTTGGAACCATTGAGTTGGAAACACATCACTAGAAAATAACAAAATGTGTGACCAAGAGCTGCCATTATCTGGATTATATAATATAAGCTTATTTGTAATATCACTCACCACCCCCACCATAGGCTCAAGAATGGAGGGTCTCTGTTGTTTAAAACTGAGTCTTATCATATTTGGGTAGAATTATAATCCAAAAGTAGGAATGATATCCCTTGAGAACCTTGATTTTATACATTAGAAAAAGAAATGTTTTCAAAGTATACATGAACATATAAAGGAAAAGAATCTGTTTAAACTCTAAGGTAACGTTGGGACAGAGCATGACTTCTCAGGCTATCATGGATGATCTAGAGGGTAGGAGGATCCCCATTTCACAGTCAGCACTATAAGCCACTTTATGGTGCATTCTGTGAAATAATCTCCAAGATTCCCTCATTCTTGTCTTTTGTGGACTTTCTGCTGGATTGCTGTAATCAATTGTTTTCAATTGATATCTGCAGCTGTTTTCCCCTCCAGTACATCTGCAAAAAAGGAGGCATTCGTAGACATTTATTTACTGGATGTATCAATAGTTTCTTCTCAAGTGAACACCCTGACCTTCCTTTGTTATGCATTTTTCCCTGCGGGTGTCAAAGAAAGTCATTTCCCAGTTGGATTTTGCACAACAGAGCAGTGTCAGGAGTATTTCAATAGAACTCTTACATAAGACGTGGCTCATACTGTCTAGAGGGGCCTTGTAAGGATTTCACACCCACTGGGACTTAGCAGGCATGGCTAAAGGGCACAGCTGCTAAATGAGATCAGTGACTAGGGGGCTCCCCCACATCTAGAATGCGAGGTAAACCAACATGGTAGCAGCGAGAACTTCAAAGGATGAAGAGCAATTCACTAACCACAGCCTCCATCAAAGTGGACTTACACACAGCTGAATACCTCAGCCGTAACCAGTTTCCCAAAGATCTAGCTTGAGAGATAAGTATACTTCTGGTGATTCATTTTTCAGAATGCCTACATACATTTCTCAACTCAGAAGCTACATAGAAGAATACAATCTTGATTAACATTCTTCACTGAATACATTACCAGTGGAACTTTCCAAATACCTTTTATGTTTCCGCACAGAATTAAAGTTTAGCATTCCCTCCACAACTTTCAAAAGTGTATCATTAGGGATCTAGTCTATATGTAATAAATATACCATTCATTAAGGTCCATGGAATAAATTCATACTTGAGGTAGGATGTTTAGCATTGACTTTGACAATATCTTTGGTTATTTTAGTAATGTTCCTTAGCAACCAAGTAGTCACTATAAATTGTGCCAATATGCCACTCCCACTTGTACATCTTTGTTATTTGGGCACTTGTTCTCCAGCTGAGGAATAGTTGGTTGGAGCATCCTGGATACAGAACTGATGCAGACAAAGCGTCATTTCCTACGGGAATGCACACTAAGCTTTCATTCTCACTACCCTTAAATCTTGACCTATAACCAGCATTGAAACATTGCAAAATCCACACAGCAGCCACTGAAGTATTCAGTATCAGCAGCTGGAGCAAAATCCAGCTTAGGCAATAAAGTTAATTTTTAAAATTCATTCATGAAATTGTGCGTTGTATGGGGTATGTGCATACATGCACATGTGTGCTAGAATACCTGCGGCATGTGACAATCAGAGGGGTAGCTTTCAGGAGTCAGTTCTGACCTTCTGCTATGTAGGTTCTGGGGATCAAACTCAGGTCATCAGGCAGAGAGAACCTCTAACTCAAGAAACAAAGATTTTTCTCACCAATATCTATCTCTGTTCAGGAATGGTGGTGGCACACATCTTTAATCCCAACATTCACGTAACAGAAACTAAAAAGCTGGAGTTTGAAAACAGTATGGGCTACATAGTGAGCCTTTGTCTCAAAACAGAATAAAAAGGGAAGGAAAAAAGAGAGGGAGGGAAGGAAGAGAAGGAAGGAGAGGAAGGAAGGAAAGGAAGGAAGGAAGGAAGAAGGAAGGAAGGGAGAGAGAGATAAAGATAGGAAAGAAGAGGGAGAGAGGGAGGGAGGGAGTGATGGAGGAAGGGAGAGAACGGAATGAGGAAAGCGAGAGGAAACATAAGAAGGAAGAAGGAAAGAAGGAGGGAGGAGGAGAAGAGAGGGGAGAGGAGGGGAGGGAGGGAGGGGAGGAGGAAGGAAGTAAGGAAGGAAGGAAGGAAGGAGAGAGAGGAAGGGAAAGAAGGAAAGAAGGAAGGATAGAGAGAAAGAGAAAGAAAGAAAGAAAGAAGGAAAGGGAGGGAGGGAGGAAGGAAGGAAGGAAGGGAGGGAGGGAGGGAGGGAGGAAGGAGAAAAAAAGGGAGGGAAAGAAGGAGGGAAGGAAGGAGAGAAGGAAGAAAGAAGGGAAGGAAGAAAAGAAGAAATAAATTATGTAAACGGAAAATGTCACAACTCTCTCCTCAAAGAGATAAAATATAGTTTATCCTGGAGCCAAATACAAGTGACCATGTTGCCTTGTGGAAACACTTTCTTTGATTTTTATAATTGCAAAACCAAAAAAAAGCCATAATCAAGACACTTTTCTAATATATTGGTGGAAACATCAGTTAGTCTGGATCTATGTTTTAGCCCTAAGAGGATATCTGGGGACTTCCATAGTCTTTTGGTTGGCAGGGGCTAAGCCTTTCAGAAAGTTTCACCTGATAGTCACAGGTGAGAAGCAATGTCTATCAAAGGGGGTCTAAAGATGATCCAAGATAAGTGAAATGAGGCTCTGGTTCTGCAACATTCTAACCCTCTCTATAGTCACTGAAATTCTAATGAGTCTGATCTGCCTAGTCAGTCTATACATCTTCTTTCCAGGAACTTTCTTTTGCTGTCTCTATATAGTTATCTACCTATCTGCCGTCTATTTATTTCTATTTATCTATTTATCTCAGAGAAATATATCATTGCAACCAGCATACTGACTTTTCCTAGTACATCATAATTTTCCTACTAGCAGGGCTTGTGTCCTCCACGGACAGTGTGGCCCCAGGTGTCCGTGAACACTTTATGGATTTACCTTCCTGGAGGACCAGTAAAGATCAGAGAAGAGCACCCTTTTAATATTCTCATAAAGATAATCATTCTATGTGGCACATAGAATGCAGGGGCACATTGAGCTCCATCCCAAGTTCCTAAAAGGGTTCACTTACCATGACATTTGATAGCAAACATTAAAAAGCCTTAATTAACAGAACCACTGAAAGTTGTGAATTCAAAATGCGAAATAAATACCAGTGCAAATCTCTCAAGGCAATGACAATGTAGTTTAGAAACACAGCAGGAGCCGAGGAGGAGAATGAGGATTACTTCTCCCAGGGAGATGCCAGGGACCAACATTCAGCTTCTCTCCAGATGATCTTTCTCTAAGAGACCGCAGGTCTGAGACTTAACATTAGGTCAGACAGAGCCTGCCGGTCCAGTGGAGTGACTGCTTTTTTGTGACTTAAGTGAAAATACAAACAATGTACAAGCTAGTGTCTCCCCCAGGGAGCTTCAAGTCTATGTAGGGGTCATGCTCCTCTGTCTACCATTCAAAGAGACAGAGATGATACCCACCCACGAGAGAAGAAATGCAAAATAACCACTGGAGTTTGGAACAAACCCTGCATGTTGAAGGAGAATAAAGGGCCAGTAAAGGGATAAGTACTAAAGGAACTCCTTCTTCTCCTCTACCTTTTATACACAGCACAAACCACACTCCTACACACACACACACACACACACACACACACACAGACACACACAGACGCCACTATCTTCCAGCCTCAGGAAAATCAACTGTCGGTTCATTGCCTCATATTGTCTGAGACATGAGCCTATGGAAAATTACTGGAGGGAGATTGTTCTCTTGAGCTTTGCCTTGTGAACAAAGAGATCCTTTCTTCCAAAAGTGGGAGGGACACCAGACTGAGGAAAACAGCTTTTGTCCTTGCAAAGTGCTCTTTTGGAAGATATGCTAATGAGCTTCTCTTTGAACTGTGAATGGCATCTGAGAGCATGTCACATGCCAATAGTCATAGGAAGAAATGATAATACCCAGAAGGCCTTGAACAGTTGTGTGAAGGGTCCCTGATACTTTGGGACTCCTGACCAGGCCTCAGGGCCACCCTGAAACATAGCATCTGATTCTCCTTTTGAGGAGAGGGATCTTTTTATTCCTCCCAAGAACAATGTTTTTAAGGTCATGATTCCTTGGCTTTATAAAGCACTGTTCTGGGCAACCTCAGGAGCAGCAGTGAATGACAATTGTTCCTTGAAATTTTTAATTACCGTGACAAAGAAGCAGTAATTATTAACTTTCGTATCTGAACCACCTCTGCAGATGTTCTTAATCAAATAAAAGAAAGAGGAAAGAGTGTTCTGAGAAGCATGGGGTGTGAAGCGACAACAGGGAACTGCAGATGTGTTCTGGCTTGACACGTACTGCCTGAACAGTTGATGAACAATAAGCTCTAATATAGGAAGGGTAATTTCATGTCACAGACTGGATTTGGGAAAGAGAAATCTGAGTCAAAAGACCTATTCCTGGAACTGTCTCCCGAGTTGAGGTGACTTTGTGCACCAAGCAAACTACAGCAAAGTGAGCCAGGAGTTTGTTAGGTCAGAGGGGAGAGGAATGGGAATGGCTCTGACCACCATGTGTGAGAGGTCACGAGGAGGTCCATGAATAAAGAAAAACTGAGAAAGACTTCAGAAAAGGGAGTTTATTTAGAGTTGGGGGACTGGTGGCCAACAGAGCCATAATTTATACTTAAGATGGGAGAGCATTAGAGCGGAAGAATTGCTCAAGGCCACAGAAGGCAGGAAGAGAGCCGCAGTGACAGCCTGGCTGGAAAAAGGAGCGAGTAGAGGGCTTGGAGAACAGAAGAGGAAGAGAGGTGAAGAGAGAAAAGAAAGGCCTTGGCTGGGTCACAGTCTCTTATAGGCTGAGGCATTGCTAAGACTTTACCCATGAGTTACTAGGACAGTAAAGCAGTAAGGCTAGAGGTGTGGTATTTACAAAACCATCACTGGCTAAAGTAGAGACTTACAGAATGACACCTATGGCCAAGAGTTGGGTACCTTTAGCAGCGTTAGATTCTGAATTAAAGCCAATGAACCTTTGATAGGCTAAGTGCTAAGAGAGGGAGTGGATATCTGGCTGGTTTTCTTCTTACCTCTTGATTTAATGCTTCCCAAAAGCAGACTTCAAGACAGGGGTTGAAAAATCCAGGCAGATCATTATGAGTGATGTTGTCATGAACCAGGCCGGCACCCAGCATGACATTCAGTTTACTATTCTGAGAAATGAAAGGTTTATCTCCCTGAGAATCTGGGCTTTCCCATCTGACAGTAAAGGGGAGATTAAACATCAAGTCCAGACAGTTTCTTGTTGAAACTGCTAGGGTGACAGGTGTTCATTCTCCAAACTCCAATCATATTACATTTCATTAGAGCCTGCTTGACCAATAAAGCTTTGGGACAAAGAAATGCAGATTTTTGACTCTGCTTTGGTCCTTATGAACCAATAACACTAACACCAACACCATAGGACCTCTAGCCGACTAGACTCCCTTCCTTTTTATGGATTTTAAACCCATTCAAAAGGCCTGCTTTTGTCAGAAGGAAATTTACTACTCTTACCCAGAAATATGTACCTGGTCTTACTTAGCAAAAATAAGCATGCAGAGCTATGCCTCCAATTTCAGCATGTTTCCCAGTGGTGCAAAGTGAGCGCATCCCAGTTTTACAACTGCCAGTTTGGATCATATTTAAAGTTTGGTTTAGTTTTTGCTTCTGCAATAAGTCCTGACTTCTTTAAAAAAAAAAATCAGTTAGTCATACATGGACCTTGGAAACATGGAGCACTAGTAGGCAGAGAGAGAAGCAGTTAAGAGAACCAGAGTCAAGTTTTTGGTTCGTTGTTTGCTTGCTTTATTTTTTTTATTGGACAAGCCTCACATCGAGGTTCTCATGTGTGATTGACTGCTCCATTTATATCATTGTAAATGATATAAAAGGAAGCATGGGAAGAAAATGATTCTGATATTATAGAGGGCAGTATAGGTTGAATTCATCTGAAAAGTACACTGAGAGCTATGTTTGGTGTCAGGAGCATCAGTGGATGTACTTTGGAGCAGGCAGGAACATAAAACATGCCGGATTGGAGCACCGTGCATGGTTACAGGGGCAGTAAAACAGTCATATGATCCTGCAACGAGGGCAGGAGCTTGGAGAGTGCATTAGTGTGCCAGAGTTGCCATGAGGAAAGGCCAGAGGTTGGATGGCTTAAAATTCAGAAAGGAATCTCCTCGCTGCTTCTAAGGCTGAAAGGGTCACTGTGTAGTGCCTCTGGGATGGTTCTCCTGAGACCTGTCTCGGTGAGTTATAGGTGATCTCCCTCTCCTTGTATCTTCATGTCCTCTTCTCTGTATATCTCTCTGTTTCCTCTTCTTATAAGGACAGCCAACGTCCTAGACTAAAATTATCCTAAGAGACCTCACCTTAGCATTGCTTAATGGCTTACTTCTAAATAAAATTATGTTCTAAGGTACTGAGCATTAAGCCTTCGTTGTATGAATTGGGCCACCATAATTCAACCTTTAGAGTTGCATCTTATGAAAGCAATGACTCTGGGCCTGTCACCTGCTGTGCTAATCCACTATGGGAGGAGAGAGTCACCGTGCATGAGGTGCCCTCCTTGGCATTGCATGAGCGGGTCTAATCAGGGCTGCTGACCATCAAAACTTGTAGCAGAAGGTGAGATAGAGAAGATGTGTCTCAGTGTGGAATGCTATTGCAAGTATGAATAGCATACCACAGCTTCCTCCAAGTGTGAACAGGAAAGCAGCTTAAGTTTATTGCTTTCCCTGCCAACTCCACAGTCCCTCAGGAGTTCTTCTTGATTATAAGAATGGGAGATGTGCTTTTTTTTTTAGAATCTAGAACTACAGGTTATAAATCCGTGTATCTGCATACATGTACATGTGTTCTATGCTAAGCATATGAAAATGCTTCAAGGAGCACGAGAGATGTACCGATTGCGAGGGTGTCCACTTTGATCAATATGAGGCAAGCTTGGACATTAACATGTATAAATGAGTCTCCAGCTCAAACCAAAATAACTTTCGGTTTTTTAGATACTTGGTCATTTTTCTTGAAGACTTGAAGAGAAATCAAAAGGAACAATTCATCAAAAACCAAACAGCAAGTGTCTGAATTGTGCTGACAAAGATCATGAGATATCTGGGTTTGCAAAAAGCCCCTGGAACAAAGGATCCCTCTCATGCAAGTTCAAAATGCAAAAAGTGCCCTTTAAATGTTTATGGATATACATGCTCTCTGACTCATCTAAACTTTGGGACTATGAAGAGAAAATTTTTCCTCTTCTCTAATTTGGAAGTTAAGCTACAGATTTCTTTATGGTGGGCACAAGTGTGAACATATTATGTACCTTTAAGTAAGAAAAAGAAGAATGATATTCAGCGACACTTCAATAGACATTAAAGTATCAGAGTAAGGACTTCTGCAGGATCCTGTGAAATCTATCAATTACAGCAGCTCAATTGTCAGCTTATTCTTTTCCTCTCTCCCACTGACTAATGGGGCCAGAGAGAAATAGCACTATTTATGTGTTAAATGGACCAGTTTTGCAATTTTTTTAAACTTTATTATTTATTTACTTATTTATTTATTTATTTATTTGTTTGTTTGTTTAATGTGTGAATGTGTGTGCGTATGTGTGTGTGTGTGTGTGTGTGTGTGTGTGTGTGTGTGTGTATCAGAGGGCACTTTGTGTTTCTGTGAAGCATCAAGGGCAACTTTGGGAATCATCCTGGATTGCTTCTACTTCCTTCTTGCTTCACTCTGAAACTTCCCAGGCTCCACTCAATCAAGGCCAGAAGTAGAGGTCGCCACCTTTTCTGCCTGGCATTTTTACGTGGGACCTGGAATCCGAAGTCAGGACCTGCTCCTTGGGAGGCAGAGTCGTAACTCCTGAGCCATCTTTCTAGCCTTGTAATATTTTTAAAGATAAAATTCCCCAGAAACTGGAGGAAAATGCCTTTCATTGGAAAAGTGTCCCTTAACTGACTCCTTATAATGACTTGGTTTAAAACATCAAGAGGTTTATATTGGATGACATAGCATTGCTTGCTTACCTTAGCATGGAGAGTTCCTGAGTTCAATTGCTGCCACCAACAAAAGTTCTCTGATGAGCATGTTTTATAAATGATTAATTAATGTTCATGGAGTATTTGTACTGACTAAGTCCTTTGCTAAGCATGACACAATTATTTCTTATGGTCTTTCAATGTGACAGATAACTCTTCAAAAATCCCTTTTTCCCCTTCTCCATCCCATGTTTGCACAGACATCCCACATATGTTACCCATATCTAGGCACTGCTGCCCAGAGACTCTTGGATGTAAGAAAGTCCTCAAATAAGTTGGTTTTAAAACAGAGTATTTGGGCTAGATATGGGCAGGCTGAGTTTTACAAAGGCTAAGGGGCTTATCCAAGGTCACAGAGTGGCTCACAGAGTCAATTGAGAACCAAGATAGTTGGTCACATGGAGATAGGTGGTATGAAAGGCAGTTGTCTAAGACTTCCTCTAAGATGTCTAAGATGCCCATACCCATCCACAGGTATGCTTATCTTATGAGATCTTCTCTTTTTCAGCGTGTGCGGATCTGGTAAATACAAAGGCACAGCAATGCCCTATGTCAAAAAGAGAGTTTCACAGATATAAGTAACTAAGACATTGGATCCACAGAGATCATTGGAAAGGAGGTTGCCCTAGTGGACCCGACCTAGTTAGGCAGGTTCTTAAAACAGAGTCTAGAAGGTGGAGATGAAGAAAGTCATAGAGATGTAGTCTTCTTGGCCCAGAGAAAAGAAATAACACATTTCCATACCCACAAGTGAGAACTATAGGTAGTCTCTGGTAACTAAAAGCTCTAGTCAACAGCTTGCAAGGACACAGAAACTGATGTCTACCAGCAGCTGGATATAGCAGGCTTGAAAGAGAGCAGCTGTCTTCAGGTGAAGGCTACATTTCAGAGAATGTCTTAGTTGCAGCATCAGATACTCTGGGAAGGGGATTTAATTAGGTTAGACTGGGAATTACCATACTTTGAAAAGGTGAGACAGAAAATACTATTGTTTGAAGCCACTGAATTTTTGGTCATTTCTTACACCACAACTGAAAACTGATATGGTAGGAAAAGATTGTTCTTGCTTCACTTGGTAGGAGAAGGGGGACAAGAATGTGAGCATCTGGTGAGATCAGGAAAGAACGTCTGTGAACTTAACCAGGTTTCTCATTACTTACTTACAGGCATATAGTCTAGCAGATAAAAAGTAATCATTTTGCAAATGGGTGATGGACCCCTCCCTCAGGGAGGTTTCCTACTCTTATTACATCTACCCTTGAATGTGCTATTACAACAAGACTCCAGTTTAACAGCTTTTTGTCTCTGGCCAGGGGGTGACATACAGTGCCCAGCAGAATGGAGTGAAGGGAATTGCAGGAGCAGCAAAACTGCAAAAGAAAATCAACAAACCACAATCCAGAACTTCAGAGACTATATCAATCACATAGAACTAGGACAGCCTAATCTCTCCCCATCCTGGAGCTCAGGGACATTTGCGGAAGAGGGGGTGGTAAGATTGTAAGAGCAAAAGGATGGGAGGAGCAACGATTTGCAAGATTCTCAACAATAGTTGGGGCCAAAGCAATCGTAATGGGACTTTGCATGCCCTGCGCAATGTCTAGCGCACTGTTGCCCTCATAAAGTCTAGCATCTGTTAAGGGCACCGAGACCCCTGGAGGCAAGGGATTGACAGCCATAGTAGTGATCTTATGCTTAAGGGGAACAAGAGAAAGGGCTTATGGAAATGCCACTGGGTCCTTATATGTCATCGGAGAGGAGGACCCAATGGAGAGTTAGGCGTATACAATAAAGGACCCTCTGGGAATTGGGGGGGAGGCACTGGGGGAAGGGGAGGGGGAGGAGGGGGGAGGGAGGGAACTGGTAAAAAATTTTAAAATGTATAATTAAATTTTTAATAAAAAAAAAGAATGTGAGCATCTCAACTTCCAGTTCTTTTTTTATTACACATTTTATTTTTGCCTAATCACACAAGCTCAATAGGTACCCTCTTCCTCTCCGTCTCCCCTCCCCTCCCCCAGCATCCAGCATCCCCCATTTCATTCTTCCCCTTTCTCTCTCACCCCCTTCTTTCCTCCCCCTCTCCCGGTACCTACTAGTCTTCCTCCCTCCCTTCCCTCAGAGCATCCATTTATGTGGGCACTGAACCTCCCTGTGAGTCCTCTACCCTAGTAAAGGATCAAGACTCAGTGGCATAACTTGGGGTCCCTTCTTGGGCTGCCCGCTAGCATGGGACTCTATTATGACATCTTTACCCCTTGTCTCTAAGGATCCTTCTAACTGAAGCCTTCTCCCCTGTGATTCACACTAGACATTAAGGGGTGGTTGAAGTATCAGCCATTGTGCGGGTCAGGCACATTGTGGCTATATCCTGGCTGCTGCAGCCCTGACTTGTGTGGAGTATCTTGCACATCATTGATTCTCCCATCTTTAGGCTCTTACAATCTTGTTGCCCCCTCTTCTGCAAAGTTCCCTGAGATTTAGTATGGGGAGAGATTTGGCTGGTTTGCTTCCAGGTGAATAATGTAGGGTCTTTGGTTCAACTTCCAGTTCTTGTACCTCAATTAATCAATGACCCTTTTCTTCATATATATATGCATATATATGTATATATATACATATATACATATATATGCATATATATACACACATATACTTTTTAGTGTCATATATATATATATATGGCACTAAAAAAGTTCTAACAGGTCTGGCGGCCTACCTTCTCTAAGCCTGTTATTAGGCAAATTCAAAACTTGACCTGAAATTTAAATCACTTGTTAACAGCAAGTGCTGTTTTCAGATGTACCCATCACTCTGTATGGATTAGGCCATTGGTTTGCTTTCAGGAAGGCTTGGATTTTACCCAGCTGTCCATCAGACCATATTTATACAGGGGATCCTCTCATTACTTCTCAGTCATATCAGCATTTACGTGCACCCCAGCTCTCTGAATGTCAATTCCTCCAGTATGGCTGAACACAGACTAATCCTGGTTGTCAGCTGCCCCGAGACTGGTAGCGTAAAAAATGGAGGTCAACTGCAGATACTCCTGACCTGATTCACTGTGTAACCCTCCACAAAAACAGTGCTGTGGTCCTGAAAAAGATTGATAGGACTTATGTCATCATGTTTATGGGGCATAAAAACCCCCACTGTGGATTAATGGATATCTTCATGAAAGAAATACATCTTTACTCCTTTATGCCTTGATGGGTGTGAGCTGCAGTTGGCATCAGTGGAAATATATAGAGAGATTGCCTTTTGAAGGTCAACTTTTAAAGACTTTTTTAACCTCTAAGTCAATGAAAATAGATTTTTGATTGTTGACCAAGACAACTGTAACATAAACTTTCAACCTTTAAAAAATTCTTACTGAAGTGGAACATACATACAGTTCTTGAGTACACAGCTTGATAAATTTCTGCACAAAACTATACATTTAGGAAACTGATAACCATAACCAGAAAAAAAGATTCCAGGCATTCCTTAGCTTGAATTTTAGCAGCAATTACCTCAGAGTGATTTTATTTCTATAATGTTTTTGTGCTTCACAGAAATGTAATAGTCTAGTGTGTTTTCTTTTTAATAAATTGTTTATACAACATTATTTGAGAGACTTACCTGCATTATTATATATGGTTATAGATTTTTTCTTTATGATAGGCTTGTAATATTCCATTGGAGGATACATTTTGATGTATTTATTCATTTATAGTCATTTAAGCAGCTCCCAAGTTGGAGATATTATGAATAGCACTGACATGAATATTCTGGTGTGCAGTTTTGGTTGAATATATTTTGTTGCTTACCCACCCAATATTGAAATAGTTTGGTCATAGTATGTGCACACATTCAGCTAATCTAGCAGTTGTTTGCAAATAACCTTACAACGTGGTTGTACTCATTTTTACTCCTTGAAATTCTTTTCCAATGTTTTTGCCAATGGTTAATTTCTCTCTTCATTAAAACAATTTAGTTTTTATGCTCTTAGTGTTTCATCCATGAATATAATGAATTTATGTTGTTTTCACATCTTAGTCCCAAATCCCATCCCCCATCCTCTTCTCACTGAAACCCCTTCTCCCCTGCCAGACTCCCTCCTACTTTCAAATTCTTTCACATGTATAGTCCGCTGAGTTTCATCTGGTTTGCCTTTGATTACTTGTTCCTGAGTACTTTCTGGAGCATGAATCATGATTCAGTGGGTAAACTCTTAAGGAAAATGTCTTCCATTTCCTCTCCATCAACATTAACCATCATCAGTCTTTCAGGAAGGTGTAAAACCTTTTCAGATATTTCCCCTTTTGTGGTAAGGTATTGACAGAACTATTCATTTGCAAGTCTTATAGAAATTCATATAGATACAGTGAAATTATGAATACAACAGCCCTTTCATGGTTAGCAGATAATGTGTGGCCACATCTCTGCCCAACTTAAGACTCTTATAATCTTACAGCTCTCTCTTCTTTGATGATTCCTGAGCCCTGAGGTAGGAATAGATGTGGCTTTTATGTCCTCTTTAGGATTGAACAGTCTGCAGTTTTCTTATTTTCTGCACTATGGCCAGTTGTGATATTGTAATAAACACTTTCCATTACAAAGGAAGCTTCTAGATTGAGTGCTGAGTGTTCTTCCAATCTATGAGTATAATGACAGTTGCTTAAAAGGCAGTTTTATATAGTATCTTTATAGCTAAATCATCATACCTTACACTCACCCTGGGAACTATGTTCTCTCTTTCTTATTCTACTTTATAGCACCAGGAATGTGGCCCCACTGAACATAAGGCCGTTGGTCTCCCCCTTGATAGCCATGCCACTGTTACTCTGATGGTCACCTCTTGCCAGGATGATTATTATTACAGCTTGCAGATTTCACAGATTGATAAAACTGTTGATTGCTTGCACAGTATTTTCTGGTATTCTGTAAGCTATCTGGCAGGGAGGACTCTTGCAAACCAGTTCCAGCTGGTGTTTTTTTTTTTTTTTTTTGTCCATGTCTTGTGATCCACATGTACTGTATCTTCAGTAATAGTGTCTCACTGTCAGTTTCCAGAGGGAAACCAGGAGCAATGGCAAAAGCCTATACTTTTTTGGACATGGGGCTTTCAGGCCGCTCTGACCAACAACTTTTAGGTGGTATCACATGCCTGTTATTTCTAGTATTGCCTCTGAGTTCTACTTGGAGTATCCTAAGGCATTGTTTATTTTGCCCTATTTTCCTCTCTCTGTGCTTCTCTGTATAGGGAGTATCTCTTCCTGTTTCTTTTTAAAAATAAAGTGTTTTTGACACACTGATAATATAGGAGGTTTCTATTTGGCATCTCACATTCATAGTGTTTTTCTATTATTCCCTCTGTCCATCCTATGCCCCATCCCCTCATTTGCTCCATCCTAAGCATTTCCTCTTATTATTACCCCTCACTCTGCCACCCAGTTAGTTTTTAAAATAAATGTTAGCTTATTGGATATTGTGGTTGCCGTGACAATCCTAATAAGCATTTATAAGAGACATCAGAACTGAGCACGACAGTCTGAAGCACAAGATCACTGAATCTAAATGCTTTAGATTGAAGACTAAATGCTTTAGACTAGAGACTAAATGCTTTAGATTGGAACTCAACTGGAGATTACTGACAAATTGTAAAGAGTACATCATTTAAATATGTGAAATTAATTACAGGAGTGCATGAGGCACAGTAAAGGAAGTACGCTGAGGAAATCAACCAGACTAGAACTAGCAAACATTCTTTTTGAAGGAAATTTAATAGACTTGACATGTTACAAGTCTTTAAAAATGAACATTGTTATTTTTTGTGCTTCACTGAGATTCTCTGCATGATATGCTATTCTTTGGCTGATACTAAGATTATATCAGTTGGAATTATTCAAAGGAAAAACCCAGTGAGTGATAGGGAATAAGTGATTTACTAGAGTGACCTGATCTCATACAGTTAAGGAAGTGAGCATGAAGTGTCCAGATGGCAGTGTCTACAGAGTGAAGAAAAGTACTAATTGAGGTCCGTGAAATGCTCTGTCAGCAGGCCAGGTGGTCCAGAGGCGGTAGTTCACAGGAAAATCTGAATGAAAAATGAAGGAGCATAAGTACAGCATGGAAGCCATGGAGAAAACTTGGGACACTGACATGTGTACCTGTGGCATAGGATTATACCCAATGCTGCAGTGCCCACACAAAGACCAATGGTTGTCTGTTCAATCTGCATGTGTGTTCAGATGAGGTCTCAAAGAACCTGAGGTAGAAACCCATAGGAACTTGGAAAGCCTGACAGCTGTTAACTTACCCTGACATTGATGGGCAAGAGCAGTATACTACTGCCAGGAGTTCTAGAGCTGGCTTCCTAAAGCAATGCCACAGCTGTGCTTCTGTCTTCCAAATATCAAGGAAATCGCTATGGCCAGCCTTAATCCAGAACCATTCACATAAGTGATGTGGCTTACAGAATTCACCTAGGCCAACATTGCTGCAAGGAGTCACTATCAAAGAAAGTGGAGAAGAAACTGTATGACATCATTCTGTCCTTTCTTTATGCAACTGAAAGCTGAGGTCCACAGAGACAGGGGCTTATCCACTGTCCCAGATCTAGTAACAGGTTTAGAAACTCAACCACACAGTTCTCCATCTGAGCAGCATCACACAAAGCATGATGAATGTAGTGGCGAAGATCACTGAGTTTTTATTATTAATTTTTTGGCATTATGGAAAAAATACTCAATTTATGAATTCATATAGTTATGAAATTATCCAATGGCCTAAGAAAAAATGAACACCCATATTCTTGGGTCTCAGTAGGATTTCATGAAATTTATACAGGGTAGAACAAGTCACCTAGGACCTTCCTCCTTTAAACATTTCAGATTTCTGATCTCTCATTCAGATAGCAATTAGGCTTCCTATGTCCTTCTTAACACCCAAAGTTTGCTTCTATTTTTGTAATCCATTTAGTTTCAATTTTTTGACAGAAGTCAAGTACTATTAATATATAGTTATAAAACCAAGACTCTAAAAAAGTGTTATCAAGGAGAAGGAAGGATGTTAGACTTCTAATTATCTATCTCTATACCTTTGCTTATGACTTTTCAATGAGAGACTGACCACAAGAATTGGCTGAGTTGTCAACCAATGCCTGGAGCTGAAACCATGCACAGGCATCTCTTCTGGCGTTGTTGCTAAAACATGTAGATATAGGTTCTGCATGTGCTTATGCTGTTTCGTATGCTATGAAGAATGTATGTAAGAATGAGCCTCCCAGGAGGGTAAGAACTGATTCAAAAGTCACCGAAAAGCATCTCTCCCACAGTCACAGGCTACAAGAAGGAAGATCAGATCCCACTAATCAATAAGAGGAGTTTCATCTATTTACACTGGAAGAACCATGATATGAGAAATAACCAGTACAGGAATGAGTTTATAAACACAGATCTTGTCAACTAAATAGTCATTTACCTAGCAGTGCCCTAGAGAATACTTATGTAGAGAAATACATGAATATATACACATATGCATCACTGAAAGCATACAATAGATGAAGATAATTTTTGAATTCATTGTGTTCCCAGGATCTTTTCAATGTTCTGCCTATAAGTAAAGACAGCAGACCTGGCTACTTGATTATTTTAAATTAATGCTTCATCCTCACCATCCATTTTCTCTTGGTGAAAATAAATTGGGCTGCTGAACTTTGGATCGGAGCCATTTCCATGAAAACAGAACTTAATGTGATAAAGGTAGTTTATAAGTCCCTGCAATATTTGGAAAAAACAAGATAGAGGCTGTAAGATGTTTAAAAGTATACTTAGTAGAAGAAAATAGCATGATTCTGAGATTTGCCCCCATGAGCAAATCTTGCTCATTGCACATACCATACATATGCAAGAAATAGGAATGCTAAAAACATCATGTAATTTATTGTTATTAAAGACAAAGGAAAGTCTGCAAACATGAGATCATTCAGTTAGTTTCTCAGATTTTCATTAAATCACATTGATTTTGATTTACATATTTGAGAGAAGGGGCGTGAGATGGGCATGTGTCATGACCAGCATATAGAAGTCAGAGGACAACTTTTAGAATTAGTTGTTCTCCTTCCACCATGTGGATTGAACTCAGGTCTTCAGGTTTACAGAGGTTTTCAGGCATCTCATCCACACTATTTTGATTTTGGATTTAGAAATAATATGGCAATTTAAGATCCAGAGGAAACATAATCAATTCTTACAGTCACAGAAGTGAGTACAATTATGAACTTTGGAAACTCCAAGTAGTTCAACAAAGATGGGTAATCATGCATGATTAAAAGAAGACAATAGCAGAAGTAGAAGCTTATTAATTATAAATATTAAGTATTTCAGACATAAAATGATATAAGAAGTACTATCCAAATACCTGCCACCACCATTATTATCTACCAAATTTTCATCATATTTTCTTCTAATCTTTTTTCTTTTCAATAAATAAAATATTAGCTATTCAAATTCCTACCTTCTGAAGAAACTATCATCCCTCTAACATGTGTATCATGCACTTGTATGTTTCTGGCAAAAGTTCTAGAAAAGGCAAACTAAGGCAGAGTTAAATTTTCGGAGAGCTACACAAGGATTGGATAGCTCCAGATGGCCTGTGGTTCCACCAAACCGGCACAAGGGGGCTTTTGTATAGTGAGTGAGGCGGGGAGAGCATTTGAGAGATTACAGTGGACAGTGGAGCAGTAGCTTTGTTAACGTCATTCCAGATGAACTCCCTAGATAGAAGACAGGTGACAGTTAAAGTTCCTTTTTACTGTTCATCCATGTGCTCGTGGAGTAACCCAGGATTCACAGGCCACTTCAGAACAAGAACCTCTCAATTATTGTAAAGAGCACTAATGGATGTATATCTACATTGTTGTATCTTGATTGTGTGTGTGTGTGTGTGTGTGTGTGTGTGTGTGTCTTACATGCACGTGTGCACACCTCTTCATGTGTATTCACAGGCCCCAGGAAGATATCAGGTTTCCTATTCCATCATTCTCAGTCGCATTCTCTCCTTAAGACAGGGTCACTCCATCCAATGCCCATCAGGATGTAACCAAGGGGGCATTACAGGAACAGCAAAACTGAAAAAAAAATCATCAACAAACCATAATTCAGAACATCAGAGACTCTATATCAACCACCTGGAATCAGGCCTGCCTAACCTCTCCCCATCCTGAAGCTCAGGGAAATTTGAGGAAGAGGGGGAGGTAAGATTGTAAGAGCACAAGGATAGGAGGAGTCATGTTTTGCAAGATACTCCACACAAGTTAGAGCCCAAGAAATTGTAACAGGACTCTGCATGATCTGCGCAATGACCAACGTATCATTGACCCCTCAAAGTGTAGCATGGACTAAAGGCACTAGGATCCTTAGAAGCAAGAGATTAACAGTCACAATAGTGTTTCTATACTTAAGGGGAACACAAGAAAGAGTTCTAGGAAATGCCACTGAGTCCTTATACCTCATCAGAGAGGAGGACCCAGAGGAAAGTTAATCATTGTATGTGATTTCAGATTACGTTTCACCTGGAGAATGAGTCTCTACGAATGGGCAGTTTTTACATCTGTGGGAAATATAAATGACTTAGGGATAGGTCAGAATATCAGAGTCAAAGTGAAAACAGGAAAAAGGAAATACACTCATTTGAACCCTGTCCTTTTTATTGTCTTTCTCACAGACAGCTGTTACATTGGTGTTCCACAGTAAAAAAGTAAAGGAGTAACAGGGGACACTCATTTAGGGGCTTTTTTGCCCTGCTACTAGCACATCTGTCTATCCCCTGCTTCTGTGAGAAATGTGTTGACTTAATGCTTTGTTCTACAGATTACTGTACTTTGATAGAGCATTTTAAAACTTTTTTTTTTTGCCTTGTTAAAATAAGGGAACCAAGGAGGTGTTTATTTCCAGGACACAAAACTGAGTTCCTGATTTATCACCAGATATAGATGGACGATTGCGTACACCCCTGTCTCTGTTTAACAGGTCTCTTTTGGATATTTCAAAGCAATCCTTATGCACAGAAGCTTTCTCAAAAATAGTCAAAGGGGACCGTACTTGCATTTTACTTTTGAGGTGACACCTGCTCTCCCCACACTATCCACCAAATTAAGTGTGCTATTGACCTTGTGTCACTGTCAAATAATATTTTATTTCTGTTGCGTTTTCAAGCATATTAGGCCAAAAACAAGTGACTTCAGGCAAATTCAACTCCATGGAAGCCACATTCAAAGACTCACTGGTTTGATAAATATATTTGTCTAACAAGGGTAGGACAAAGATCTCTTTGTTTACTGACATGTTTTATTGTCATTTGTTTGTTGGCTCTCAGGTGGCTGTTTTATAGAACATAAAGTCTAGGTGTCTTGTCAGAATCTGAGCACTTCTTTAAAGCTTGTTGCAAAGTGGCTTACTGTCATTTATTATATCTCATTTGATTTATATAGCACCTTTCCACCTATAAGTGATGGGCTTATCTCTAAATGGAACACACACACACACACACACACACACACACACACACATATACTGGAGCTTCACTGGATGCTTCCATGAAGTTAGTGTAGCACTAGCAGTCTGTGTAAAGTTCCTACATTGTTTTTATTTGTTCTGTGATGGTATTTTAAGAAAGCATTGCCCTATTGTCTTTCATATCAACTGGCTGTTGTTTGCCTCTAGGTGGACCGAATCATCTTCTGTGTCTTCCTAGAAGTTGACTTCAAAATCTACAAAAAGAAAATGAGCGAATTTTTCCCCGTAGGTGAGTAAAGCGATGTTTGCCTTTGGAATTGTAGATGGAAGATGTGGAGTCATCACTTGCCTTTATATTTCATTTTACTACCTGGGAAGTGTTCCCACTGTGAGGCTGGGGTCTGCAATCAGTGCTGCACACTCAAATCAGTTTTCAGCAGCCAAAGGAAATCACTGGCATTCTGAACTCCAAGGCTCCTAGCTCTGTGAACTCCAACGCTCCTTGCTCCATGAGTGTCATCGTGCTGTCTGGGAGAAGTCATCAGCTCTTGGGTTTCAGTTTATCACATTTAAAGTGAGGGTTGAATATGGGGAAACTTGAAAATAGGACGGCAGAAGAAGGGCTGTAAGAAGAAGAGGAGGGAGTATGGGATTGGGGACTAAGGTGTGAAAATATCACAAATTGATTATATTTATGCATGAAACATTAAAGGAATTAAAAACAGTGGAAGAAAAGTGAGGATTGGACCAAATGACACCTAAAGAACATGTCTTTGACTCGAAATTGCCTAATTTGTCCTTTCCTAACTTGAAAGATTTCCAGGCCTCCTTATGCATGCATTGCCCCTTTGTTAGAAACTGTTAAGAACCCATTCATATTTGCGGTCAGAATTTAGACGTTTCCTGTATCTCATCCCCAGTCTATCCAATTTTCTTGCCCAAATTGCAACTGACTACTGTGGTACTTCCTAGGGCAATCTGAGAATAGTAGTCATTCACCTTATTTCACACTTCTCTTTTAGAATGTAGAAGACCAGTCAAGGTTATTAAAGAACCTTGAGTAATGGATTTAGGATTGAATGTGCCATTAGTTGGATTGGGGTAATTTGAATATTTTCCCCCATTCTCTCTCTTATGGCCTATTAAGGCTGAGGCTTGTTTAATGCCTTGTTATTTTTATGGTGCCATTAAAGTCACAGTGCCCAAAGTGCTTTTCCTTCGCCATGCTAAGAACTGCTTCCAGGAAATTTCAAGCTACTCTGAACATTGCTAGCACCTGACTTTTGAAGAGCTTTCTTTTCTTTTTTACCCCCTCTTCCTTTCTTTTTTTTTAGGTTTCTATCTCCATTTGAATTTTTTTCCATACAATGGGTGTATCTGGAAGACAGAAAGGCAGGAATAAAGGGTGTCTTCACCTTCCTAAGTAATCTGTTATAACCAAACAATAAAGTATATGCCCTTCCCATTGATCCACACCTAGCTTGGGTACAGTGATATGAAATGTCAACTTTTTGCTACTACTCTAGGTAGACCAAGTTCTTCTGGGCAAATCTGGTTAAGTGTACTGTACTTGGGACAATAAAGATATTCCTCAAGGACTTCTATGTGATCCTGCTCCTTCTTTCTTCTTTTTTATACCTTCACATTTTTTGTCTTTTTTGTACTTTATAGGGTTAAAATATTATTTAATAGGCATTTGCTTATTGAGTTGAATTTAATAAATTCTTCTCATCTTAATCTGATGATTGCTTTTCTGTTTCATTTTCTTCATTTTCCTTATAACCCCAGTTATTTCTAAGTATTCTTGAAAGGAATTGTTCATTATGAAAAATACAACTTTAAAAGTATGTGATGTAAACATTCTGTTCATGTCAATATTAAAACATAATTGATAGTTTTAGACAGTTTAAGATGTTTAGAAATAATGACATCATATTTATTTTAATGATTCATGAAATAGAAATTATTTTACTTGGGCATATTATTAAAAATAATTACATAATTTGAACCATGGATGTCAAAACAAGCCTTTTAGTCCACAAATATTTACAACCATGCAATATTGCAATGAAAGTTTAAAAAAAGACTTTTATGGTTCTACAGTTTATTAGCAATTATACAAATATATTATTACTTTAAAATTTTTAAATAATCTAAAACTCATTATTTGAATCAATAAAATAACAATGAAATCATGCTCAGATCTACATCAGTGTTGAAAACGCATCATGATCATGAAATTAATTCCAGTGCTGAGTTATAACAGTAAGTACATTTAAAATAAATGTAAAAATTTTCAAAGATTATGCAGTATTCCTACAAATCTAGCATCAGATATATGTAAATTCTAAGCATGAATTATTAAGTAAAGATGATATTTAACAAAATGTATGACTGCTAATATAGGTGACATAAATTATCCATCTTTAGCTTGAATTTATGGTTAATTAATAAGCATATCATATTTGATTTGATTATAATTTCTCCAGGCTCACCACATATTTATCTAAAGTGCATTTTTCAGACTATTTCTAACTAGTATTTGCAACCTTTCAAAATGGAAAAAATAATTACAGTTCAGAAAAATTCATTTTTATATGAAAACAAGCTGTTTTGTTTAGTGATATTTTAATCTCGGGTTTATAAATTTTATAATCAGAAATCTGACGCAAGATACACAAGAAAATAATGAAAACAGACATAGAGGAGACAGTACTAAAAATAAGAGCCATTCATTGCTATTACCAATATTTTAACAGGTCTGTTACGAACCTACTGTGTCTGTTTCCCATAAGCCAAAGAAATTAAGAAACCACAGCCAGGAAAAGAAAATTGGTTTCTTTACAGATTAGCCCAGCTGAGATGGAGTGCATGAAAAACAATGCCTCTTCCTCCCCCTTGGGCCTGTAGCCATCTTAAAGTGTGTAGAAAGTTACAAATCAAAGGCACATATAAATTAACTGTGAGACAGGTGGTTACATCCTTTTTTGCAGGAAGAGAACCTGGGCTCCAGGTTGCAAGTTGTCCTTGGTTCTGACATAGAAGGAGAGTGAAATGTTAAAGATCCCACACATATGAATTAGAAAGAAATCAGGAGTTTTGTGAGATGTGAGATTTCTCCCCATTCTGGGCCAGGCTGAGTTTTTGGTTGCTAGGTCCATTCCTTTGACAGGTTCACAGTGGAAGCTCTTTGCATCTTTTCTTCTGTAATCAGCTCCATGTCCCATCACCTGCCTGTCTGTTAAACACATTAAGTGAAAAGTATAAACTAAAAAGAAATACTATGATAGCTAAAGGAAAGGAAAGAAATGTCTCTCATTAGAACTTCTCCTCTCCAGCCAGAGTTTCAGCTAAGTCTCACAGCTACGTTACTATGCACTGTGATGTTTGGTTAGTTAGACACACTATTCATTGCTTTACATGGTTTAATCAGTTAATCTTCATGATAACTCTAAAAGCATAACCACTGTACTAATCTTGTTCTGTGGTTTCTAATGATATATCTTCTTTCTAAGGTGTTCTTAAGGAATTTCAGTCTTGAGAGGGACTCTAAGCCAGTATAATTTGTGTTGGGGAGGGTGGGGATTGGTAACATGGAAAAATGCGAATTTATTACTTAGTTACAGAGAAGTTAGGCATGTAGTAATGCCTCTCCCCCACCCCCAGTAGAAGTTTGTCAGCAGCAGTAAGCTAAGTCACTAAGAAGATGAGATGAGAGAGTTTGTGGGGCTAAGCCTTTATTAGGGTCTCTCAGATTTTTTTCATAGGGAATCTCAGGTTGGCTCTTTTAAAGAAACTATTCTTGAAGGGAAAGTTTAGAAACATTCGTGTTGACCATTAGATTTGATCATGGTCAGCAGTTGTGGATTGTTTTGTTCTGAGTTAGTGGGATTGTTGCTGGTTTTAGTCCAAGATCTTGTACCCCAAATCAAATGAATGAAATGGGGCATGGTTAAACACTGTGGGTAAGGTTTATTGAGAAGTAAAGAAAGGGAGGAAAACACCTGATTCCTTGGGGAATATGGGGGGGGTGCAAAAAATCTCTAGCTGCTTCAGGAGCCAAAAAGGAAGTTGCTCTCACAGCTCTTGAACCTGGGTGCCCCTTTTATGAATTTTGGGAGAACTGCAAAGGGAAGCTTCCTACTGGTTTCCTCTCTGACCTTTAATTGGTGCTCCCTGGTGGGTAAGGTTTGCAAGTCCTGCCTTTGTGGTAGGCTCCCTGTGGGTCCTGTATGTTCTGTCTTTGACATGGGCTCCTAGTCTTGCTTAATTTCCTCTAGTCTCCCACTTTGTGCTTGCTGCCTAAAGAAATCTAGCTATATCAGGATGAAGAACAAACACCCACATTGGAAGTGAGGTTTTAAATAGACAAAGGTGATAGGGTCCAATTTAGTTTCAAACAACACCTGCCAGACATGAAAATGGATGGCAGAAGAGTAACTATATTTTATGCTCTGTCATATCAGAGTGATAGGTATAGAAAATGAGCCTCTCAACATACACAAATCAATAAATGTAATACATTATATAAATAAATCCAAGGAACAAAAATCACAGCATTCTCTCAATAGAAGAGAAAAAAGCTTTTGATGAGATCCAATATCCTTTTATGATCAAAGTCCTGAAGACAACTGGAATGGAAGGAACATACATCACTCCAATAAAAGCTATATACAAGTAGCCTATAGCAAGGATCACTCTAATGGTGAAAAACTTGAAGCATCCCCTCTTCAATCAGGAATTAGACAAGGTTGTTCACTGTCACCACTTTTATTCAATATCATACTGGAAGTCTTAACTAGAGCTATCAGACAAGAGAAGGAAATTAAAACAAAGAGGAAATTAATACAAACAGAAATTAATACTAACAGGAAAAGAACAAGTCAAGTTATCCCTATTTGCAGATCACATGGTCCTTTACTGAGAAACACCAAAAACCCCACCAGGAAACTCCTAGAACTAATACATAAGTTCAGCAGAGTGACAGGGTACCAAGTCAATATTCAAAAATCAGTGGCTTTCTTATACAGCAAAGATGAGAAAAGTAAGAAAGTCCTAAGAGAATCAATTCCATTTACCATAGCCCCTAAAAAAATGAAATACCTTGGTATAAATCTAATCAAGGAAGTGAGAGACCTGTACAATGAAAACTTCAAAACCATAAAGAAAAATATTTCAGAAGACACCAAAAGATGGAAAGACCTTCCATGCTCCAGGATCAGTAAAATTAGCATTGTAAAAAGGGCCATCCTAACAAGAGCAATGTATAGATTCAATGCTATACCAATCAAAATTCCAAAGCAGTTCTTCACAGACATTGACAAAGCAATTTCAGAATTCATATGGAAGTACAAGAGCCCCAGGATAGCTCAAGTAATCTTGAGTAATAAAAACTATACAGGAGGAATCACCATGACAGACTTAAATCTATACTACAAATGAATGAATAAAAACAGCATGGTACTGGCTCCAAAACAGGCACCTAGATCTATGAATAAGGGTAGAAGACCAAGAAATAAGTTCAATTCATACAGTCATCTAATTTTTGACATAGCAGGCTCAGAAAACTCAAGGTAAAAGAACAATATCTTCAACAAATGGTGCTAGCAAAACTGGATCTCCACATGCAGACTGAAACTGCACCTTATGTGTCATCATGCATGAAAATCAACTTCAAATGGACCAAAGACCTTAACATTAGAACAGAAACTATAAAAATCCTAGAAGAGTAGGTAATTCTCTCAAACTGATTGGCCTATGGCAACACTTTATAAATAGGACCCCAAATGCTCAGGAAGTAGAAGCAACTCTCAACAAATGGGATAAAATTAAAGAGCTTTTAGTCAGCTAAAGATATTTCATCCAAGCAAAAGGACAACCCATAGAATAGAAGAAAATCTGCAGTAACCACATATCTGATAAGGGACTAATAGCTAGAGTATATAAAGAACACAAAAAATTAAACACCAAGGAGATTAGCAGCCCAATTAGAATGTGGGCTATGGAACTTAAAAGAAATTTTTCCCAGGAAGAAATTGAAATGTCCAACAAATACTTTAAAAAATGTCCCACCTCCCTATCTATCAGAGAAATGCAAATCAAAACTACCCTGAGATATCATCTCACATGGTTCAAAATGTTAAAAATCCAAAAGACATGAACAGCACATGCTAGAGAAGATGTGTGAAAGAGGAAACCCTCATTCATACATTGCTGGTGGGAATGCTGACTTGTACAAACACTATGATGATCAATCTGATTGTTCCTAAAAAACATTAAAGAATGAAATGCCAGTATGATCCTGCTATACCACTGCTGGGAATACTCCCAAAAAATACTTCATCATACTATAGTGACACATGTACATCCATGTTCATTTTAGCACTATTTACAATAGCAAAATCATGGAATCGACCTAGCTGTCTGACAGTTAATGAATAGATAATAAAATGTGGCACATATACATGATGGGATACTACACAGCCATAAAAAATGAATTAATGAAATTTGTTGCTAAATGGATAGAGCTGGAAAAAATCATACTGAGCAAAGTATCCCCAGCACAGAAAACCAGACATTGCATGTTCTCCCTTATAAGTGGGACCTAATTCCAATCCCTTATAATGATATACTCAAGGGAACATTTTTTATTACTTTTTATAACCATGAATGATTTTAAATAAGAAAGTAGGGCAAAGAAGACCCAAAGAGAATGAAGACCAAAGAATAAAGTTCCATAGAGAAATAAAGCCATTGTCAAGAAAGACCCTATTGTTAGTGAGATGTCTGATCCAGTCCATGGTCAGTCCCCTGCCTGATCTCTGGTGCTTGGAGTGGTTTGAAACACTGGATGTGTGTTCCCTGTCATTGGGAGAAGGGTTAGTGATTAGTAGGCAGCTGGATAATGTCCTGGAGGTTGACCCCACCCACTATTGTGCCCTGCTCCTTATTATTCTTCCTCTTCTTCAAGCCTTCCCTTAAATAAAGACTTCTCCCTTTAACAGTTTCTGTATTGTTGGATAGGAAAGGATCTCAACACCCAGATAGGATGCAGCCATATGCAGTGCAAGAATGCAAAATAGACAACAACAAACAACTTAAATACAGAACATGGCAACCTTTCATTGTTCACCTGGAACCAGGCCAGCCAAATCTCTCCCCATCCAGAGGCTCTGGGAGCTTTACTCAACAGGGGTGGAAGTGGTAAGAATGTAAGAGCCTAAAGATGGAAAGTTCCATTGCTTGGACATGTCACTCCACTTAAGGCAGCCACAGCCAGGAACTCATGGCAATGGAAATTGAACTCATTAGACCTGCACAGTGGCATACATGTCAACATGCCCCTATGCGCGGATCTCAGGAGAAGTAGTTTCAGGCAATAGGATCCTTAGGGGTGATGGATCAGACAGAGATAGTGGAGTACCCATATCAGTGGGATCACTCAAGGAAGGAACCCTTGGTCTGCCACAGAGCCTGAACCCCATCAGAACAGTCGTTACAGTAGAGGGAACCCCAGGACTCACAGAATCAAAGGACAGGAGAATAGGAGGGAGTAGACTGGGCCCACGTATGGAGAAGAGAGAGAGTGGAATGGGATGAGAGTAAGAGGGAAGGAAGTAGTTCCCTTAAATATGAAACAAAATGCTGATGTTACAGCCAAAAGAAAACTACTCAAAGAAAACATAGCATACAGCAAGGAAGCCACAAAAAATCTATTAAAATTAAGAATGACACCTAGTATTGCCTGAGTGATGATGAATTAGTTTTTTTTTCCCCACAGCATCATTGAGAGAGCTGAGGCTGTCTTGCAGGATGTATTCAGAATACAAAGAAAACCACATCTTTGAACCACTTCCTGCACATTTTTCTCAGAACCACCATGCTTCCCTTTCTTCTAATACTTATAACTGTTCTAAGACTTCAACAAAGATCTCAGAATTTAATTCTCTTGAGATCATTCAGACATGATGGCCAGTGAGTAGCTACGCAGAGTTCAAAGACCTTGTAACTCAACATGGAAGATAGAAATTGTTTTTATCGGCTTTTTCTACATGTCATACAGAGAGAGGTTTAACCAACACACCTCTCCCAGTTCTGGAGCCCAAGAGCCAAAGCATAAGGTGCTCACAAGGGTAAAATTTCTTTAGAGATCTCTCTCCTGGGCTTGTAGTCAGGCATCTATCTCATAGCTATCAGCTACTTCCTGTCTTACCTAGTCTTTTCTCTGAGTTGCCCCTTTTCTGAAGGCTACCAGTCTTAACATAAAGACTTACTTTAATGATATCCCTTTATTGATATTTTAGAGGCCCCAATCTCCCTGCCGGCCCCTCCCCAATAAAACAATTGCATTCTGAGGTCCTGTGGGTGAGGGGTTTAGCATGTGAAAGCTGAAGGGGACAGATCTGAGCTCATAACTGTGCCCTTCATGAAAATGCAGAAGAAACCTCAAAGGGAAGAAATCAGCAATGGTTTTTTCCCCAGCAGTTTTATTTCTTGCTGTGGGGTGAAGCACATTTGACTTTTTCCTTCCAGATGTATTATTTGGAAGCAAAGTGTGGCAGCTTTATGGAATTATCATGCAGTTTGGTTGCAAATAATTTATAGTTACAGTGCACTGTACATGGCCTAAAGCAAATGATATTTCTGTGATTCAACCCAGAAGTCCCTTTGTTCTTTATGTAAAAGGTTCATATTTTATGGCATGTAGAATTTATTGTGTATACTTTCCATTGAAGGTAAAAGGACAGAAAAAGATAAATTTCTGATTGAGAATGTGGAAGCCAATTTTTATTGAATGTAAGGCTTAGAGAGGACTTAGAAATATGCATTTTTCACATAATAGCTATAAAAGACTGAGAATTCTGTAACTATATCAGTGAATCCCAGTGCTGGGAGTTTGAGAGGTTTTCTTTCACTCTCCTTTGGGGAAAGCCTGCATTTGCTAACTGTACTGGTTCCCAACCATGGACAGTTCTGCCCGACAGATTGCATCTTTCATAATGTGGGAGTAGAAAAACTACTGGTGTCTGGTGGGCAGGGGCTATGGATGCTGCTAAATCCCCCCCATGCTTAGGGGATATCTAAGTCTGAAGGTCAGTAATGTAGAGGCTGAGCAATTCTGCCTGCTGCAGTCAGTTGCTAACTGTCCTTAAATTGTCTTATGATTTGCCTTATATGATGTCTTGCCCAAACTCCACTGTCTAGATGGATTCAGAAGCTGTGCATTTGATATCTAGTTCTCAGAGGGGCTGGAGAGGTGGCTCAGGGGTTAAGCCTCTGCCTTGCTAGGTGGAAGGTCCTGAGTTCAGATCCTAGACCCCACGTATAGATGCCGGGCAGAAGCGGGGGCGGCCTGCGTTTCTGGTCCTGGTAGGGGGGAGCCTGTGAATCCCGGGGCAGAGTAAACAAGGAGGAGGTGGAGGTGTCCATGGTGGTTCTACACACATACACACATACATACACACACATGTACACATGCATACACGCACAATTGAATAAATAATAAAAAATTTTTAAAAAAGATATCTAGTTCTCAGAGGTGAAGATGTAAGGATGATATATGACATTTGGAACACAACAGCAGCACTTGGTGCATAGCACTTTGAGTCACATTCTTAGCAACCAGGTCTTCAGAGGCTAATGCCTGTGAGAACTGGCTTTGTTTAGAAAAAGTTTAATGAAGAGGAGAGGTGGTGACTGAAGTAGGAGGAAATGCCAAGCAACAAAAAGGGAAAGGGACGTTTATATTGAAAAATGGTGGTACAAAGTAAGATGCTCATTCACAGTTTATGAGTCTTCAACAGAAACTTGCACACTTCCTCGTAAACAGTTGGGTCTGGAAGTCTTTTTATTATTATTATTTATTGTTTATTCAATTGTGCATGTATGCGTGTGTGTATGTATGTATGTGTGTGTATGTAGAACCACGGACAAATTCTGGAACCACCATGGACACCTCCACCTCCTCCTTGTTTACTCTGCCCAGGGATTCACAGGCTCTGCCCTACCAGGACCAGAAACGCAGGCCGCCCCCGCTTCCGCCTGGCGTCTATACATGGGGTCTAGGATCCGAACTCAGGACCTTCCACCTATCAAGGCAGAGGCTTAACCCCTGAGCCACCTCTCCAGCCCCAGGGTCTGGAAGTCTTTAAGAAGAACATGATAGAGCCTCTATAGATAGTCCCCACCTCTTGTGGTTCCATCTAGGATTTATTGAGGAGCAAATGTGATAAGCTTTCAAAAGAAACTTTAGTTCAGATTTTGAATCTTGATGCTTCCCATGACTTTTGATATGACTTATGAATCCATGGGATAGGAGCGTGGCACCCTGGCCATTCTGGGCAGTGGCAGTAAGCTTTAGCACAGCCACGAAGTGGGAGGAGGTGGGCATCTCTGAGAACAGGTCTGCAGAAAGCCAAAAGGAATAAATAAGCAGGGATGACTGTTCATGACTCACACGCTGGCCTTTCAACATCAGTGCCATGTCATAGGTAGAACTGCCTTCTAGGGATGGCTATGACAGAAGCTGCAAGAAACCGCATAGACCAGCCAAAGTCATTTAAGGGGCTCAGTCTCATCTGAAAGCCTTTTAGCAGAGCAATGCTTCTGGCCATGACAATCCTGGAGTTCTTGTATGCTATAGAATGCATGCATTCTCTTTTTTCTTTACTATGCTAAAGCATGTGAAATACCAGTGCTTCTCCAAACACATGGGGTCTTCCTGTGGCCTCTGGCCTTATGACCTGTTTTCCAAGAACAGTTATTGAAACACAACTGTCATGAGTCAGTTTCTTTTCTCTTTCCAAGTCACCTGAGTATTTGGAAGACAGCAACTTGAAGGCAGTATTGATGACAGGGTGTTGAGTTTCAGAAAGGTAATCAATGACCAGTGATGAGCTCAATAGCATTAAAAGCCTCAGTGGCACAAGGGGGGAGGGGAGAGTCTGCTGGATTTATCACCATGAGAAATAGCTTTTAATCCCATTATGAACCCAGATTTGTGGTTTCACGCATGTGGCTTAACTTTTCTTGGCTTCAGTCTTATCATGTGTAAGCACAAATAGAGTTAATGCCAAAAAGAATAGATGTGCAAACTGATATTCACATAGGCATCTAGACTGAGCTTCACAATTTTAAAATGCATGTATTTAAATGTGTACATTTTGATAAAAATTTCAGTTAGTAGCTCAAATTTTGTGACCATTGTTTTTCAAAAAATGGACAGTTTCTTATAACAAAAGTAGTATAGGATTATAATTTAAAAAACCAACAGCCAAAAAGAGAAGCTATAAGCCATTTCCTGTCCTGTAATTGAGAGATTAATCACATTTTATAGTTTATTCTACTCATCTCTGGAAATGTAAAATACAAGAAACCGCAAAGTCAGATTCATGACTTTCCGCTTGTCATTCAGGTAAATCATGAGAACTTTTTCTTTTTTTTTTTTTAATTTTAATGCATTTTTTATTATTATTTCAGCTCATACAAACTTAGTAGGTACACCAGTTCCCTCCCTCCCTCCTCCTCCCCCCGAAACCCCGCCTCTCCCTCCCCTCACCCCTCCCGCCCCATCCCCCCGTGCCTCCCGCCCCAATTCCCAGAGTCCTTTCTTGTTCATGCCTGACTCTCCTCTGGGCCTCCTCTCCGATGACGTACAAAGACCCAGTGGCATTTCCCTGAACCCTTTCCTGTGTTCCCCCTAAGCATAGGAACACTACTGTGGCTGTCAAACCCTTGCCTCCAAGGATCTTGGTGCCTTTAGCAGATGCTACACTTTGTGAGGTCAATAGTGTGTTGGACATTGCACCGGGCATGCAATGTCCAATTATGATTGCTTCGGCCCTAACTTGTGTGGAGTATCTTGCTAATCATTGCTCCTCCCATCCTTTTGCTCTTACACTCTTACCGCCCCCTCTTCCACAAATGTCCCTGAGCTTCAGGATGGGGAGAGATTAGTCTGGCCTAGTTCTAGGTGGTTGATATAGAGTCTCTGAAGTTCTGGATAGTGGTTCGTTGATTTTCTTTTGCAGTTTTGTTGCGCCTGTAATGCCCTTCACTCCATCGTGATGGGTACTGTATGTCACCCCCTGGCCAGAGACAGAAAGCTGTTAAACTGGAGCCTTATTATAAGAGCACATTCAAGGGTAGATGTAATACTTATACCCAAAAGTGGAATCGCAGGGTCATATGGTATTGCAATGGGAGGGGTCAGTCACCCATTTGCAAAATGGTTACTTTTTAATCACCCTGACTATGTGCCCTCCCCTTCTGGTGAGTTCATACCCCCTTAGTTGTAAATGATCAGGAAAGAATTGTAAACTTAACTAGGTGTCACATTACTTTCTTGCAGTCCTTAATGGAGGCCTATTTTCTCTACTGTAACATGGTCACTTCTCTCCTTGTTTTTGGTGTGGCCCTCCAGCCCCATCCATCTGTTCATAATCCTTGCAATTACTGTAGGTAATACATAGATTTACCTATGAGTGTCTCAAGATGGGCTGGGTGGGTTTGGTACTAGGAGCCACCTATTAGGGAGTACATACGGCACTTAATTTTTTGGGTTTGGGATACTTCACTTAATATAATTGTTTCTAATGACATCCATTTCCCAGCAAATTCCAGTAATTCATCATTTTTGATGGCTGAGTAGTACTCCATTGTATAGATGTACCAAAGTTTCCTTATCCACTCGTCAACTGTTGGACATTTAGGTTGATTCCATGTCTTTGCTATTGTAAACAGTGCTGCTATGAACATGGTCGTGCTTTTGCTATTGAGGTGAACCTCTGCTGTATGGGGGGTTATACCCAAAAGTGGAATCGCAGGGTCATATGGCATTTCAATCTTTAATTTCTTTAAGAATCTCCAGACGGCTCGCCAGAGTGGCTGTATGAGCCTGCACTCCCACCAGCAATGTAGGAGAGTTCCCCTCTTTCCACATCCTCTCCAGCATTTGTTGTTGTTTGTATTGTGGATTTTTGCCATCCTGACCGGGGTGAGATGATATCTCAGGGAAGTTTTGATTTGCATTTCCCTGATGGCTAAAGAAGTGGAGCATTTTTAAAGATATTTGTTAGACATTTTAATTTCATCCCTGGTAAAATTTCTTTTAAGTTCCAGGGCCCATTTTTTAATTGGGCCATTGGTTTCCTTGATGTTTAATTTTCTAAGTTCTTTGTGCACTCTGGACAGTAGAGCTCTATCAGATATGTGGTTAGTGAAGATTTTCTCCCATTCTGTGGGTTGCCTTTGAGCTCGTGTTACAATCTCTTTATCTGAACAGAAGCTCTTCCATTTCACAAGATCCCAACTATTGAGAGTTGGTAGCAGTGACTGTGCCATTGGATGTCTGTTTAGGAAATGTTGGCCTAGCCCAATGAGCTCGAGGGAGTTCCCTATCCTTTCAACTATGGTTTTTATAGTCTCTGGCCTTATATCAAGGTCCTTGATCCATTTGGAATTAATTCTTGTACATGGTGACAAGTATGGGTCCAGCTTTAATCTTCTGCATGTGGAGATCCAGTTTTGCCAGCACCATTTGTTGAAGATGCTGTTCTTTTTCCATTGGATTCTTTGGGCCCCTTTGTCAAAGACCAAATGGCTGTAATTTTGTGGGCTTATATCTGGGTCTTCAATCCTTATCCATTGATCTGTGTGTCTATTTTGGAGCCAGTACCAGGCTGTTTTTATAACTATGGATTTGTACTATAGACTAAGGTTCGGTATGGTAATACCTCCAGCACTGTTTTTGTTACTCAGGATTGTCTTTGCTATCCTGGGTCTTTTGTGCCTCCATATGAATTTTGAGATTGTTTGGTCAACTTCTTTGAAGAATTGCTTTGAGATTTTAATTGGTATAGCATTGAATCTGTATATTGCCTTTGGTAGGATGGTCATTTTTACGATGTTGATTCTGCCAATCCAGGAATATGGGAGGTCTTTCCACCTTCTGGTGTCTTCTGCAATTTCTTTCTTTAGGGTTTTAAAGTTAACATTGTAAAGGTCTTTTACCTCCTTGGTTAGGTTTATACCAAGGTATTTCATTTTTTAGGGGCTATAGTAAATGGGATTGTTTCTCTCAAGGCTTTTTCACTTCTTTCATTCTGGGTATATAGGAAGGCCTCTCATTTTTGCACATTTATTTTGTATCCTGCCACACTGCTGAACTTCTCAATTAGTTCCAGGAGCTTCCTGGTGGAGTTTTTGGGATCACTCAGGTATAAGATCATGTCATCCGCAAATAGGGATAGCTTGACTTCTTCTTGCCGATTTGAGGGCTTATGTCCCTTTCTTGTCTTATGGCTTCAGCTAAGACTTCAAGTACAATATTGAATAGAAGTGGTGAGAGTGGACAGCCTTGTCTAGTTCCTGATTGAAGTGAGAATGCTTCGAATTGTTCCCCATTGAGCATAACCCTTGCTGTGGGCTTGTTGTATACAGCTTTTATTATATTGATAAAGATACCTTCCATTCCTACTGTCTCTAGCGTTTTGATCATAAAAGGCTGTTGGATCTTGTCAAAAGCTTTTTCTGCATCTATCGAAAGTATCATGTGGTCTTGGACTTTGGACTGGTTTACATGAAGAATTACATTTATTGATTTGCGTATGTTGAACCAACCTTGTGTGCCGGGGATGAAGACTACTTGGTCCCCGTGAATAATCTCTTTAATATGTTTTTGAATCTGATTTGCTAAAACTTTGTTGAGAATCTTTGCGTCTGTTTTCATCAGAGAGATCGGCCTATAGTTTTCTTTTTTAAGTGAATCTTTATTAGGTTTTGGGATTAAAACGATATTAGCTTCATAGAAGGAATTTGGTAGTGTTCCTTCCTTTGCTATTTGATGGAACAGTTTAAGGAGTATTGGTGTTATTAACTCCTTAAATGTCTGGTAGAACTCTGTGCTGAATCCATCTGGTCCAGGACATTTTTTGGTGGGAAGATTCAAGATTACTTCCTCAATTCCCTTATATGTTATAGGACTATTTAAATAATTCACAACTTCCTGATTCAATTTAGGTAAGTTGTGTTTACTTAGGAATTCATCCATCTCTTTTGTGTTGTCAAACTTCACAGAGTATAAGTTTTTGAAATATGATGTTATAATTCTCTGGATTTCTTGGGTATCAGTAGTGATAACTCCATGTTCATTTCTGATTTTGTTAATTTGGGTTTTCTCTCTCCTGCTTTCGGTTAATTTAGCTAGGGGTGTATCAATCTTATTGATTTTTTCAAAGAACCAGCTTTTTGACTGGTTAATTTTTTCTATCGTTTTCTTAGTCTTGATTTCAGATATTTCTCCCCTTATTTTGCTAATCTCCTCTCTTCGACTACTTTTGGGATCAGATTGCTCTAGTTTCTCTAAAGCGTTAAGCTGCATTGTTAAGCTGTTTATTTCTGATGTTTCCATTTTTTTGATGTAGGCATTAAGAGCTATGAACTTACCTCTTAGAACAGCTTTCATTGTGTCCCGGAGATTTTGGTAAGTTGTAATTTCGTTATCATTCAGTTTCAGGAAATCTTGAATTTCCTTTTTAATTTCTTCCTGAATCCAGTTCTCATTCAGCATCATATTGTTAAGTTTCCAGGAGTTAGTGTATTTTCTCTTGTTTGATGTGTTGTGGATGTCCAGCATTAGGCCGTGGTGGTCTGATAGGGCACAGGTTAGAATTTCAACTTTTTTATATATGTGTAGATTCATTTTGTGGCCCAATATGTGATCTATTTTGCAGAAAGTTCCGTGTGCTGCTGAGAAAAATGTGTATTCTTTGGTACGTTGGTGAAAAGTTCGATAAAGATCTGTAAGGTCCATTTTTTTTAGGGTTTGATTAAGTTACAAAGTGTCTCTGTTAAGCTTTTGACCTGTTGATCTATCCCATGTTGAGAGGGCGGTGTTGAAGTCCCCAAGAATTATCGTTTGGGGGTTGATTTCTTGCTTTAGACGCTGTAGGGTTTTCTTAATGAATGTGGAGGGGCCCGTATTTGGTGCCTATATGTTCAGTATTGTGAAGTCTTCCTGGTGAATTGTACCTGTGACAAAAATGTAGTATCCATCTGTGTCTCTTATAATTTTCTTTGGTTTGAAGTCCACTTTGTCTGATAGCATAATGGCTACCCCTGCCTGTTTTCTGCTTCCATTTGCTTGTAGAATTGTTGACCAGCCTTTTAATTTTAGAGCGTGCCTATCTTTTGTGGTGAGATGGGTTTCTTGCACGCAGCAGATTGATGGATTGTGATTTTTGATCCAAGTTTGTAATCTGTGTCTCTTGATCGGTGAATTAATTCCATTAACATTTAATGTTATAATGGAGAAACTATTTTTATTCCAGACATTTATTATGTTTAGTAGTTTTTATAAATATATTGCTTCGCTTTTAATGGTATTATACTTCCCTTCTGTTCTCCTGGATATGCCTGTTTTTTTCTTCACGCTTGAGTATCATTTCTAGCATTTTTTGAAGGCCTGATTTGGTGGACATGTATCCCTTCAAGTTGTCTTTGTGCTGGAAGATTTTTCTTTCTCCCTCGATCATGACTGATAGTTTTGCAGGGTAAATCAGCCTGGGTTGACATTTTTGCTCATTCAATACTTGAAGTATATCTCTCCAAGCTCTTCTTGCTTTTACTGTTTCGACTGAGAAGTCATTTGTTATTTTAATAGGTTTACCTTTAAAAGTGACTTGTTTTTTCTCCCTTGAAGCTCTCAGCACCAGTTCTTTATCTTGAATATGGAGTGTTTTAACTATTATTTGCCGTGGCGTGCTTCTGTTTTGGTCGTATCTGTTTGGGGTGCAGAATGCCTCTTGTATATGGATGGGCCTCTCTTTTTTTATATGAGGAAAGTTTTCCTTGATGATCATTTGAAAAATTTCCTCAGGGGTGGTATTTTGAGATTCTTGCTCTGGTATTCCATGAATTCGCATGTTAGGCTTCTTCAGGGTGTCCCATATCTCTTGGATATTTCTCTCAAGTATCTTTTTGGCTTTAACCACCTCTTCCATTGAGCTGGTTAGTACTCCCACTTTATCTTCAAGGTCTGAAATTCTGTTTTCTGCTTGTTAGTTCTGTTGATAAGACTCTCTGTGGAGTTCTGGGTTGAAGATAACTTGTCTTGTAGCTCAGTTTTAAACTCTGCTTGAGTCTGTTTTAACTACTCTATGCCAGTTTTTGTTTCTTGCACTGTTTTTCTCAACTCTTCCAAATGTCTGTTGTGTTCCTCTTCAAAGCGATTGATTCGATTATGTAATTCCTCCTGATTTCCTCTTTCATAGTATTGAACATGGTAATGATCATATTTTGAAAGTCGTTATCCTGTGTCAGGCTTTCTTGTCATTTTTCCATGGGTTTGTTCTGGTTGGAGTCTAACATTATGGGATTAATTTCTTCAGTGGGAAATTTGTTTACTTGATTGTTGCTTCTCATGGATTTGCACTTAGACTTTGGCATTGTCATTTTAACTCTTAAGATCTTTCAATTTCACTAAACTGAATTATTTGGCCTGGGGTTCTGGGGGTGGGCAAGAACGGAGCTTACCTAGGTCGCAGATGAGGCCCGGCTGGACCGCACCCGCGCCCCGACCGGCGGAGCGGGGTGGGGAATGGGAGGATGGGAGCGTTGGCGTGGAGCTATTTAACCCGAGGCGAGCTGGGGCGGGCCCGGGCGCAGGGGGAGGTCCTCCTCGTCCCTCGGCCCTGCGCGCGGCTCCGGCTGGATGGTGGGGTTAGGAGCTGGGTGCCTTTGGGCTGACTTGGGGTTCTGGTGGGCGGGCGCGGGCGGAGCTTACCTAGGTCGCGGGTGAAGGCCCGGCTGGACCGCGCGTGTGAGTCCCGACAGGCGGAGCGGGGTGGGGTAAAGGGAGGGAGAACTTTTTCTTATCATCACATATTTTCTATAACATAATTTTATGTCTTTATTTTTATTGAGAATTTTTCATACAGACAAAATGAGTTTATATTGCTGCCCACACCCCCTCTCTACCCTTCATTTCTCCCCACTTCCTCTCCCAACCTTCCCTCTTCTATCCAGCCATGTCCCTACCACCCTTTTGTCCCTCTGCATGTGGATTACTCCTTTTGGGGTATCTGTTATAGCATATAATTTTTTTAGAAATATTTATTATTATTATTATTCAGTTTGTGTGTGTGTGTGTGTAGAACCAAGGGTGAATTCGGGAATTATTGTGGATTGCTTCTACTTCCTCTTTTGCTCTGCCTCGGGATTCACAGGCTCCGCCCACCAGAACCAGAAACGCAGGCCTCCCCTCTTCCGCCCGGTGTTTGTACATGGGATCTGGGATCCAAACTCTGCTTGCAAGGCAGAGGCTTAACCCATGAGCCATCTCTCTAGCCCTGTTATAACATATAATTTTAATGGACCTAGGTTTACTCAAAACCAAGCTGTCAAAAATTGAAGTTACTTTTTCATTCTTTATTTGCAATTTTAGGAAAATATAATTATAGATGGCATTCTTGGCACCCTTCATATTTTCATTTTTTTAAGTGTAATTGTTTTTTTCAAAATGCACAGGAAACAGACACTTTTGCTGAGTGTTCTCAGATTAGTCACTCTTTTGTGAACTGCAAGGAAATGTCATACATATACTGTAAAACTGAAGTTATACAGCCTGAATTTTCATTCTCACAGACAATTTGTGAGAACTTGACATTTGTACCACTCTTCTTATCCAATGGGTCACCTCATGATTTGATATCTCTTTTCTACATTAAACAGGGTAATTGAAGGAAAACTGTGTACTTATTACTGGTATGATTTATCCCTTCTTTTTAGTTCTTTATATGCTTTCAGTTTATGTTTTCTTAAATGTGTGTGTCTGTGTATCATGTGTGTAAGTGTAGATGTCTGAACACCATAGCACATATGTGAATAACCTCACATATTGGTCCTTACCTTCCCATCTTGTTGAGATAGGACCTGCTGCTATTACATTAGCCAGGCTGGATTCTCCTCTACAGATTTGATTTCCATGAGGCTCACAAGGGATTGCAGGTGCTCGTGGTTCTGTATCAGCTTTTATGTGGGTTCTAGTGATCTGAATTCGGGTTGTCAGGTGTGTGCAACAAGTGTGTCTATCTGTTAAGCAACTCCCAAGGGCACCAATTTTCTTACATCAAACTACTAATCAGTTTTGTGCAGTTTTCTTGACTATTACTTCTTTTGCTTACTGATCTGTAAGATGTCCTTGCATATGAGAGTCTTTAGTCCTTTTAAAAATGTATGCTGCAAATAGTTTTGAAATTCAGTATTTGTCTTTATGATATTCTCTTATAACCAGCATAGTGAGGAAAAAGAAGAAAAGTATAAAAGATAAAGTAGGAAGTGAAGATGGGAGGGAGAGAGAGAATGAAGGAAGGAAGTAAAGAAGGAGGAAGGGAGGAAGGAAGGGAGGAAGAGAGAAGAAGGAGGGAGGAAGGAAATACTAAAGACGAAAGGAGAAACAGAAGAAAGAAAAGAATTAGATTTTAAAAAGAATAAAGGAAAAAAATTTTTTATAAGACAATGCCGTTATAGGGCCTGGAGAGGTGGCTCAGGGGTTAAGCCTCTGTCTTGTAGGTGGAAGGTCTTGAGTTCGGATTCTAGACCCCACGTATAGACACTGGGCAGAAGTGGGGGGGGGGCGTTTCTGGTCCTGGTAGGGCGGAGCCTGTGAATCTTGGGGCAGAGTAAACAAGGAGGTGAAGGCGGTCCATGGTGGTTCCCGAATTCATCTGTGGTCTACACACACACACATACATACACACGCACACATACACATGCACAATTGAATAAATAATAATGAAAAACACTTTAAAAAAGATAATGCCAGTATAAACAAAAAATGACCTTGATGTTAAGCCAGTATACTTAATTCCACAGGAAATCATTTTCACTCCAATAGCATTGTCCTAAGTTCTATTCCTCAGATATTTCTTCAAGCAGTTATCTGCTTCCTGATTTACTAGGTATGATAGACAGGAAAAATTAAAAATCCTACTCTATCTTCATCCTAACCTCTAGAAGATTGGTATGTTAGATTACAAAATAAAGTTGCAAATAGAATGAAGTATGCTTTCCTATTTTCTTGTATGTTTGTCTCAGAGGAGACTGTGTAAAATCATAAGGACCTGGGAAACTGGGATGAAGCCAGAAGATGATAATCATAGGGAGAGCTGATTGTAGATAGATGTTGAGCAAGATGCAGCATTGCTGGGCATGGAGATGGAGGAATAGGGTCAGCATCTAAAAGCTGAGATAACAAGGAAATAGATTTCCTTAGAGTTTTCAGAGTGGAAGGAAGCCCTTGATTTAGCTTAATTGGAACCTTTTTGGAATTTTGACCTATATGACTATAAGATAATAAGCTTGCACAGTTCTAAAGCACTAAATAAGAAATTTGTTCCAGCAGCAATAGAAGCTTGCATACCAGTAATCTTTGAAAAATGAAATGAAACAACCCAAAATCAAAGTCCTGTTTACCTAAGTCTGAGTTGCACTTTTATTTTCCTCCAAATGGCTTATTTAGTGTATAGAAAAACTACAGAATGAACGAATGCTGAAAGTTCTTTAATTATAAATACTTACAGGGAGATGGCACATTCGTACACATTTAATGTGCAGATCCCATTGATGTTTAGAATTCTGCAAGACATGCTTTCTATAATGTGATATAAATGAGTTTACTGCCTTCTTTAGCAAATGGGTGCTAACCATTTCTACTTGATGGACCTCAAAAGCTGCAAACACATTTTGCCTTCAATGAAAATCCAGTGAAGTGTTGCTGTAACTAAGCAACCTGAATGCAGGAACAAGCATCAGGCATAGACAGAAAGCAATCTGTCCCTTCAAAGGGGGTGAGTGTGCAGTGAGTGTAGCGAATGCTGATAAACAGCAGAACAAATAAGGACCTGGGAACACGAGCCTTGACTAAGTACAGTTTGATCTCATTAGAAAGTTCTGGCAAAACAGACCCTCCTAAATGCTGCTTAGAAAAAGAGAATGGCGTGGTGTCTCTGTAAAGACTGAAGCAGGATGCTTTGTAAAGATCTTTCAAAGACCCTGCATAGTTTAATTTCTGTTCTTGAGTTAGAAATCTCAAGGCAAAGGTAAGGGGAAATTGTTCTCTCGGGGAACAGCATATGAATGAACTAACCCTTAATAAGGCCCAAAGGTAAGAAAAAAGATTGGAATCAATGAGAACATAACTGAATTCCTCCAAACCATATTCCAACAGATAAGTGGATATCACTTCTCCCAGTCATGTGCTTTTAAAGAATTGACTGTCTCCTTTGCTTCTTATTCCAAAGTTCACAACCACCACATGAGTATGCTCACATTTCTACTGCAATTGGTCGTGGTAAGCCTATTAGAACCTCATTATTTATTTAGGTAGACATAGCTAGCATGAATTCATTATGTAAATCAGGTTGACCTCAAACTTGGGGTGCTCCTCCTGCCTCTGCCTCCCAAAAGTCAGGATTACAGAAGCATCCCACCGCACCTAGCCTTAGAACCTTTTTAAGTGTGCTGACCTTAACTACTGACAGCCACTGTGTATTTGATCATGAGACTTCACACTGCCTTCCAGAGTCCTTAACACCTTTGACTGGGCATCCTTTATTTTTTGAGTGTTCTATATGCTACTTTTTGTACTGTTTGTCTGTGTCTGGCTCAGTGCTCTTTATTAGAAACACCTGTGCACAGGACATCTTACCTGGAGTCTCTCAGTCATCTTCAACAAAGCATATCTAGAACAAACTTGAAAAAAAAATCTCCCTCCACTCACTAGTCCTCCTTTCTCCTGAATCCCCAGATTTTACATATTGGACCCATCATATATGTTCAGTCAGACAAGCCAGATGTAAATGCATGAAGTTTTCTAAGGAGTACCTTTTGTTAATTGATCGAGCTTAATCAAGTAATAATATATGGGTGTGCATCTTGGCCCCACAACCAACTGAAAAAAAAATACAAAGGCATTTGCCTTTATTCATGTTTTTTTAAACAAATCTTTACCTTCTGGTTGCTTGGCAGAAAGAATATTTATCCACTGTTAGATTCAGTGGTCCCTCGTACTGATAATGGCAGAGGTCATGCTCTTTGGGGATTTTTCCTTATCCTTCACTCTTGGCCAATAGTTACTGCAGGTCAAGTGTCACAAAAGCCTGGCGTATTTCAGCATCTTCCTTTGTCTAAGAAAATCCAAAAAGGCATTATTTTTCTAATATTGTTTTCTTTCTCTATAAATGCACATTGTTCCAAGGAGCTAGTTATGATAAAATATTTAAAAATGTAAGTAGCCTTTAGGAAGAAATGAAGCTTGAAGCCAGAGGGTTGCAAGCATACACAAAGCAAGCCGTAACAGGAGTATGAAACTGTTTGCCTCCTAACATTGTGACGAGGGTTTGGATAATACATTTCAAGTATCTGTATTTTATTCCCTGAGGCTGGAAAGCACAGGACCACAGATCTCAAGGATAACTTTTCTCTTCATAGCACCATGCATCTGGGTGATATGAAACCTAGAAGAAGGCCTGTCATGTTACATAAGGAATATAACTGCTCCTCAGACTGAGATTGGACAATCTACCACATCCATTCGTGAGGCATCATCATAGATATTTCAGTTTAAATATTCCAAAAGATGGGTGGTCCACACTTTGAAAAGACTGTCCTCCCACACATCAGCGTCAGTACTTTAGACCAGTGGATGCGGAGCTTCCATTTGCCTGAGATCAGTATAGGTCTGGCCAGAACAGTGGTCTCTACAAAACAAAACTTTTCTCTACAATGTCTACTCAATACCTCTTGGGTTGGACCCGAGAGTTTGCATTTTGAATGAATTTCCAGGTGATAATGTTACTGTTGTCCCAGAGACCACACACTGAAAACTTCTGCTTTAGAATAAAGCTCTATAGTTTTTTTCCCCATTTTTTTTCCAAGTACCAAACTAATTATGGACACCCAAAGGAAAGGAATAAGTCTCAAGTCATAGTATAGAATGCTTGTTACTGGGAAATTAGGTGCTTCTCAGAAGACTATTTCATGGTTAAGAGAAATGCCATTCATATTAACTCCATTCTCATGGAGGAACATGAAATACCTATTATACTCCTCAAAATTGGTTGGATGCCTTCTTATAAAGGGGCTTCTGAAATATAAATCTGGAGGTTTCCCAACACTTGGTATTTAGGAGAAACTAGTTGGTTTCCACATACATTTTTATTCAAAATAAGAACTTTATCCATATCTTGCCTTTTGCGCAGAACTCAACAGGGTAATCTGACAGAGAGTGATGCCTTGAATAAAAACAGCATCTATTATGAAATTAGCATCAAAGAGGCCCCTTACGCAGAAAGGGAGATTTAGCTGCCATGTGGTCTGTGCCTTGCAAAAGAAGGGGATTTTTATGGAATTGGCATTTCTGTACTCACAGAACAATGCCATCTGATGGATTGCTCTCTGTTTTCAAATGGTATTTGTATTGCTTTGGCTAGAAACCTTTTATTTCATTTTTGTCCTCTAACAAAGAAGTATGAAGCTTGAAGAACTATTTAAAAGGGCAGCTGCTCTGTGCCCACGCCCCATAGGTCGCCTAACCACTTTCAAAGTTTGAATGGCATCCCTCCCCATCTCCATGGGCTATTGTATTTTATATAATATAAATATATATATATATATATAAATTCTTTCTAGTTCCTGATATGTTAGAAAAAATCTTATTAGAAATACAGTACATAAATATGACGAGCAAATAGAGTAAGAAGTAAAGTGAGTTTTATTACTATGCAGCTGCACATTAGGGGTTTTCAAAACCAAAGGTGCTTTCTGATTGATTTTAATTCAAATATCAAAATATTAAGATGTATATTTTATAATTTCTTAGCAAATTCCTCTCCCAAAAAAACATTATCCTTTGAATGGAGCGTATCATTCTCCTCCTAAAAGTAGTTTAGCCCCTCTAGTTTTCAACACAAATTTGAAATGATTCAAGCAAACAAACATAATAGCCGAATGATTTTTCTTTTTAAAAATATCTTTCATTAAAGTTTTGTCGAGAACAGAAACACACACACACGGTAATAGAGAAAATGGCTATAATGAAGAATACTCATGCAATGCAAAGGCTGACGGGTCTCAGTATCAGAAGGGAAGGTGAAGCCTGGTAACTGGTATGGTACTTCCAATCTGGGGCCAGACGACTGAGAGCCTGAAGAGCCAGTGGTGTAGTTCTGTTCTGAGGTATGTGCAAGCTTCGGACCTGGAAAATATCAATAGTTCAGTTTGAGTTCAAAGCCAGGAACAAAATAGTGCCCAATCCTGTCCACAGCCAAGCCAGCATTGGGGAGGTTGCGTGGGAGCTGTTCCCTTCTTACTGAAGATCAGCCTTTCTGATCTATGGGGAATTTCCCACGATGATCCGCTGCTCTCCCACGTTAAAGAGAGTCATCTTCTTTTTTCATTCTCCCTAATCAGATGGAAATTTCCAGAAAACCCTCAAGAAACACATAGACTAAAGTTGGGTACCTAATGGTCCAGGAATATTGATTCATAAATTAACCATTGCATCTGACACTAGAGGACTTTTAGTCAGAAACAAGCTAAGTAAACTGCAGTTTTTCATGTAACTCTTCCCTTCAATCAGTCAGTAAAAATCAGTAATTTGATTTACTTCAAAGTATTAAGACTGTTCATAAACATATATTTTCACGAGTGTTCTCCCTTCCATTTCAGTGGTAACCCCTGTTGCAAAACAAAGATTCTTATGGAACTCTTTTATCTAAAAGGTGATCTAAGGAAACACAAGCAAAGAAGAAAGAGACAGAAAAGGGAAGAAAGACAATAGATTTAAGATAAATAGTACTTTATTGTATCTCTGGGACCCAAGTTCAATGGGGAGAGGAAAATTATGAAGGTAGTGTGGGCAAGGCATGGGGCACATGGAGAATGAGTTCAAGAAACAAGAGAACTGGAATCTTATCTTGTGGAAAGCTGACCCTTGGTGGCTGTCAATTCCCTAGAATTTCTTGAATGGGCTATAGCAACCAGAGGAAGCTCTTGAGCAAAGGAAACCAGGGACTAGAAGTGAGGTAACTATGAACAAGACCTGTCTTTTCTGGCCATATACTGCTGACTTTTCTCTATTTCTGGATAACTCCAGCTAACCCTTTAGGAGTCAGGGGAGCACACAGCCCCTCTGGAAAGCCTCCATGGACTTCTTCTCTGAGTTTGCTGCCCCATGTCAGTTTCTAGAAATACCTTTGCTTACCTCTGACAGAGATCTTGTCCCTCCTTGCTCTGCATGTTGTTTTACTCTTCTCTTTATTACCCACTCTGTGGTTTCTTGGGGAGGGGGGAGGAATGATTAGCCTCAACCTTCAAAGTCACATGCTTTTCGTCTCTAACATTATGGACACCCAACTTCAAGTATTTTGTTACAGCAACCTAAAATGGACTATGAGTGGCACCTTGCAGAACCAAAAAGAGTTGAGTGGTGTCATCTGCTAGATTGTAACCTGTCAGAGAAAAAAGAAAACTCAAAAACATATAGAATCAGAAATCATTGGCCTTGACTATTATCATAAGGCTGTTGCTGTAAGTTTATGAATCAGATCAGAGCTGTATTAAGATTGGTGAGGCAGCTCCATATGAACAAAGAGAGTCAGGAGAGGGGAAGAAAAACACTTAGCCAAGAGTTAGAATTATTTTGAATAATGTGAGCAGAGAGGAACAAACTTGCAACAGGACAGGCTTGAAAACTGACCAGTGCTTCAGGGTGTCTGAGCTGCTATAATATAATCCCATAAACAGGATGGCTTACAAACAATACGGGGTATTCAGCAGAAAATCAGTTCCATACAGAAAACTGTCTTCTCCCCATGCTCTCATATAGAACAAGGAGAATGGGGTCACCCCTAGATACCTTTTTAAATGCAGAAAGACTGAGAACTCAAGACTAACCTTGGGCTACAAAGATCTCCCACACACACATCCACACAGGAATATCACCGCATTGCAGAGGAATTCCACATCCTCGTCTATCTTGAAGAGATTGTTCAAGGAAATATAGGGGCACACAGTTAAAGCTTTTCTTTACATAAAGAGCAAAGCAGAGCCTTTTCTGGCACAATGCAGAGACTTGGCAAGTGTGTGTGTCTGACACACAAACATATCATGGTGCGTACACTGTTCTGACTCTTTGAATAAGCGGTGTGCTTTCAATAAGTGCAGAAGATGGGACATTTAAAAGTTTATAGTTTATGATTTTTAATAATTGAAATTACTTATGACCATGCATGATTTGTACAAGACATATTATTTTATATGTAATTTATAATAAATGTACAGCAATTTCCTCCAAAAACAGCATAAATCCTCAATGTTGATGGTACTGTAACAGGTATTCAACATTTGGTATTAAATTTTGCTGTAATGAGTATACTTTTCCTAGTTAAGTATGATTATTCAAGTCAAGAGAGATAGTTGCCTTGATATTATCTTATTAGTCAACTGAAAATTCTGATGTCTTAAGCTTTTATATGAATCTTTATCTTTTTCTTTTTCCAATAGATGAGCACAATGAAGGAGAAGATGTTGACATGAAAGACGATACAGGTATTAAACTTATAAATTTTCTTCTTGGCACAAACCAGGGAACATTTTTTAATTTACATATTTCTTATGATTTTTAAAGAAAGTCAAAATTAGATTAATGAAATACAAGTATGTTTTCAGCACCATAAAATGAGGAAATAAATATACTAACTCTTAGGGTACAAACTAGTTACTATATTTAAGCATTAAATTGAATTTTGAGCTTCTTGACATCTTAAGGTAAAAAAGGAACATTATAATGTAGTTAACAAAGTTGTATAATAAATCACTCCCAACTTGATGTTGAAAGTAGCCATTTATTATGCTCATAATTCTGTATCTGAGGAACTGAGGCTTTACAGCATAGTAACTCAATCATCCTATTCCATGAGTTCTGGAGCCTCACACAGCTGGGGTTGGAGTCGCTGGCACTCATCACTCCCTTGCCTGACCCAGGATGACTGGGTGTGGCTGTGGTTGAATTCTTATGAGAGGCAATTTTCTGAAGTACTTGTACGTTACTCCCGTAAGTGGTCTAGGACTTCTCCCATCAGGGTGGCCAGCTGGGTTTCAACTGAAAGAGTCAGTGAGGCAGGGAGAAGCTGCCTCCTTAAGAAGCCTTATAGCATCACTTGTACTGGTCCATGGCCTGGAAAAGTTCCAGGTCTACTCAGAGACAATGGAAACCTCTTGATGGGGTGTTGTGCAAAGTGTGTAAGACTGAAAGTGTTTCTGTGGCCACCTTGGGACAATATGATTGGCAAACAATGCACATTGTTCTCATTGGACTAGAATGCAGGCCAGCTCCTGAGGAAAGAAAGACCAGTCACAGAAAGAGAAACCAGCTCATTGAAAGACTTGGAGGCTGCCCTAAGGTAGCCACTCACCCTGTCCTTAAATGTTAATATATGACTAAATAGACAGGAATCTAATTCTAGCTATGAATTAACCTTGAGCAAGTATCTTTCTTTAAACCTCATTATACACTTCTGGGGCAATAATCCTCACCATATTGTTTCACTTGGAGGATTACATGAAATCACATATCTTAAGTGTTTCTTGAAGTGCTTGGCCTACTTTAAAGGTTCAGTTAATTATTGCCTTTTTTGCTTTCTCTCTCCTTCATGAGCTTAATTATATTCTTCATTTCAATCACAATGCTACTTTTACCATGAAATGGGGCCAGACTTGAAAATTTAAAACAGATCTCTACGAGGTTCTAAGCATGTGTCACCTTCCATTTGATTCCAAAAGTTCCTATAAATCACTAATAATCTCTCTGAGCAACTCCTTTATTAGAGAGCTTGAAATGCCAATACAGTAGATCCCAATTGGCAAGGATTGATCAAAATGATCTTTCTCCATGTATCTAAACTTCTGTCTCTCCCTAGTACCCTACCATCTTCTACAAGAAGTGGCACTTGCTCCATTTCTTTATAAAAATCAATGGAGCAATGATGATGGCTTCTCTCTGTTCCTCTCTAGTGTAGGCACATCTGGTTTCTAAGGCTCCCTTAATTTCCACAAAGGTGATAGACTCAGATGATGTGAAAAGCAGATGTTGGATCTGAAAGTTAGAAGCAGGAAAGGAAAGTTATAGAGCAGAACAGTAAAAATGGCTGTTAATACCTATCCGTGGGCCCTCAGAACTTCTGCTTTCTAATGTCAACTTTCTATAAAAGCTTTCTCAACCATCAACTGAGTACTTTTCTCTGTCCATAAAATCAAACTTAAGGTAACAAAGAGTTTCTGTGGAACAGTCCCCTAGTCAGTAATGGACAAGAGGTGGTTGAATGATACCCTATAGGGGACTATAGTTCAATGATAGAGCACTTGCCTAGCATGCTGAAGGAGTTCAGTTGAATCTCCTGTTGCATGTGCATGGTGCGCACACACACACACACACACACACACACACACACACACACACACTCCTATAAAATGTATCTAAGACAAGTTCCAGCTTATATTCTTATATATATATCATATATATATATGTATATATATATAGCACTGCCCAATGGAATATGTTAGCTTCATGTATAATTTCATATTTTCTAGTTGCTGTGTTAAAAAGTAAAATGAAACCTGTGAATTTAACTTCAGTGAGATTTTACATAATATAATAATTAAAAATGTTATTTCTAAATGAGATCAAATATAGAAATTATATTCATTAGGCCTTGTGTCTAATTTTTAATACTAAGTCTTTTACATTGCTATGTTCCTTATATCTTGGTGCAGACATTCCAGATGCTCACTGGGAATACATTTGTAGGGCTGCAATGTTGGACATCAGGACTCTACACTATCACCAACAAATCTCCAGTAGAATTGAACCTTGGATGTTCACAGAAGAATTTGCTTAATAATATACCCAATATCTCCTGCCTGGCTTCATTTCTCTCACTTCCCTGTATGCTTTCTGGGATAGACTCTCAAATTAGCTGTTTATACTCAAATCCTTATCCCACTATCTGCATCTGAGAGAAAGACATAGACACTTCAGGATTTTTGGAAAAAAAAAATCCTAAGCTAAATTTCTGTAGAATCTCAATTCCTATGCCCATATAGAATTATTTATAAGACATTCTTGTGTTGAGCAAAGATTTCAAATCAGTTGTCCAACACTGACTTCCACAAATGCAATGTTCCTCTTCACTATCCTCATTCATCTTGTTCACATGAAATGTCCTTAGAGTATCCTTCAGCTCTGTGAGTGCTGTTCTTTTTCCAGTCTTACCTTACTATACATCATTTGCCACAGGTACACATCTCTACACAAGAGTGTCCAAACCACTGAGTGAGTTTAAGGAAGTTACTAACAGGAATGTTAAACCGTCTACTTTTCATCTCACCAGATTTCCTGGGAGTTCTGCCTCCAACAGCTGGGCAGTCATACTCAATGGCCCATGGATGTCAAGATCGAGTGGGCTTAGGGACTTACTTTCCATTTCCTAATATCTGAGTGCTGAAACCATGGGAGACTTGCATGCTGGATGGTCCAATGCATGCCATCTGGCCCTGACAGACGTCAGTGTGCAGGCTGGCTTCCTTTTCATCTCACAGTGTGGCTTGTCAGTCTATGGAATGAGTTTGAAGTAGACTCCTTTCCACAAACATTAACTATTGCCCCCTTCCTTCTGTCTTGAGTCACCTTTTCTCAGGTGACTGAGAAAAGCAGGAAAGTTAGAGAGATGGCTAAAAATGTGATTGACTCTAGTGAAGAACTACAGGAGCGACTCCCCCTTTTCAAATGTGGGAGATGGGGAGAAGAGGCATAGTTGTGAGCTGACTTAGTTCATGGTCCATCTGTGCCTCAGCTAACTGGACTTCAGTTGGGCATTCCCTTTGGGCACATCCTTTGACATTCAGGAATTCATTTAATATGATAACTATATGAAATGAGTGACTGTCATTATCTGTGCTTCATATGGGTTTGTTCTAAAATAGTTGAGTCAGAATTGAATCCATGTTTGTCTTATGCCAGGGCTTATGTTCTTCATATTTTGCATTTCAGGTGGAGTTAGGTTAAGTTGCTCTGCAAAGTGAGTTTCTCTCCCATGATAAGTAGAAAAGCAAGCTGACTTAAACACCTAGAATTCCTTTCAGTCACTTAATGGTCAGTGGTTTGGGCATGTCTTTTCTCTTCCGTGGTCATGGACTGTCAACATGGAGCCTGTCTGAACCAGCAGGAGCAGAAAGCCTGTAAACTCAGTCACAATGCAGGTCAGCACACAGCTGAGCTCCTTGAGTAGCAAAGCCACTTCCATGAACAAGCTCCAGGGTCCAGCTTTGTCCCCAGTAGAGGCAAACTAGAAAGCAACATAAATAAAAAACCGGGCATGGAGTTGCTTTGGGAAATAGCAGGAGCAAGTTGCACTGTAGCTCTGCTCCAACCATGAGGAAACTGTGCTGCTGCTGAGCCTTTGTGAACAGAGGCCTTTTTATATACTGGCTTGTTTAGATGAGGGAGCCTTGTTGTACAATGGACATGACATGAGTACTCCAGGATATTTTGACCATGGTCTCATGAAATGATAAATAATAGGGAAATGCATCATGGCCTCCTAATCCACATGTATCCATCCCCACAGAGTACCCAGCAAACTGTAACTTTAAAAAAAAAATGAACAAATAGAATTTAAGAGGGGGATTAAGTCTCTTAATTCGTGGGGAAAAAAATGTCATTTTCTACTTTTTCCATTTTCATGTATATGTAGAGGTTGTAGAAGTATGTATTTTCACTTAAGAATATATGGGTATGCATACATGTGAGGGCTGCATGAGTATGTGCCCTTACGAGTGGAAGTCTAAGAGTAGTAATTGGGAATCATCTGTGATCATTCTTCTGCCTTATTCTGTTTAAGACAAGATCATTAACCAAACCCAGAGCTTGACGGAGGTAGCCTGGGAGGCCAGTTTGCTCTGGAGATTCTCAGTCTCTGCCTTCTCAGGCTGGAATTGGTTTGGAAGATCCACATGACATTTTATGTGGAGTGTGGGTATCTGAACTTCAGTTCTTTTGTTTGTGAGGCAAGTGCTTTAACCACTGAGACTTCTTTGCAGTCCCAGGTGTCCTTTAAAAGCTCACCTGCTTCCCAGGAATTCCCATTCAGGTAGAAAATGAAGAACCAGGAATGTAATTCAAAGAATGTTGAGCATTCGGATGCTGTTTTTAGAGTTGTATTTGCAGCCTTGGGAACTCTCTCCTGGCCATAATGCAGACAGCCCTCTTCAAGGGCACAAAAGAGCCATCATTTTCTCCTGGTAAGGTTGCAATGTCGCCTTGCCTACTTTGTGGCTCTTTGAGCCTTGTGTGTGCAACAAGCTGTTCCAAAAACCTCATTTCTGGTTTTGCTGAACGTATTCTAAGGGGTCAGCACACATCTCACACCTGGTGACAGAGTTCAGGGATTCCTAATGCAGTCAGTGGCAATATTTTTCACTGTGGCCATGGTAATGACCTCCAACTGACTTGCAACTAACCGAATACCTAGTGTAGCACTCTGTTCTTTGTAGTCTATGATGCCAAAAATTTTAATAACACATCTATCATATGTGGGATATGGGTACTTTTGTTCATTCTTTTCTTAATAGATTAGAAGGAAAAAAAATGAGTTAGCTTTAGTTCTTCTATGGTGTAATTTTAGAGCCCTGGCACAAGGCAACAGCTGCTAAGAGAGTGAGAATCAGTCACAGGTCCTATTATATCTTGGCCTTAAAGAAAGGCCCAGTGAAGCAAAAATAAAATCGACTTTAGAATGAAATTGTCATTGTGCTGCATGGCACTAAAGACACAAGAGGGACTGGAAAAGACAAGTGCCCTCCTCTCATAGAACTTACATGGCAGAATGTGGCAAGGAAATGTACAATGAAGATATAAACAGGAGAAGAAGATAATTTCAGATACAAGTGATGTGTCTGAAAAAACTTTCCCTTGTGAGGACCCTTTAGATTATGTAGTTAGGGAAAGCCATTTTGGGAAACTGAATCTGATCTGAAATTCAAAGAGCAACAAGGAGGCATTCATGTGAGTCTATGTGTTAGAGAATGCTGGGAGAGGGAAGGCAATAACATCGGTACCCGTCTGGAGGCAGGAAGCTACCCTGCAAGTAGTAGGTGAAGCTTAGCAAAGGTAGGACCAAATGATATGTTTTGTCTGGAGTGAGACTGGATTGGGATCTTACTCTAAGATTTTGAGCAGGTGAGCAACAATGTCTTATTTACACTTCGGAAAATTGCTCTGGCTGTGCGGAGGGGAGAAAAAGGTTGATTGAAGACTAGAAGTAGGTTTTCAGAAAAGGCAAGGGGTACTACTGACTTTTATGTGTGAGTGTGGGGTGTTTTAGAGCAGAACTGACAGGATTGCTTGGATTTGGGAATAATAAATGAGACGTTTTAAGGTTATGCCTTGCTCTTGATTTAACTTCCTGAGTAAGTTGTACATCATGTGGTTCCCCGAGATGTGGAGTACCCTGGAGAGTTTGCAAAAATCAACTGTGTAGTAGTTCTGGCTGGTGTTAACCTAAGAATGCCATTAGGGTTGGGAAGATAGGCCACATGCATTGTGGCGTGCAGAGATGATAGTTACCAGTGCTCACAGGGTCTGGAACTCATGAAGAAGGCCAACTGATAGAAATTATAACCTTAGATTGAGATTCTAGAAGTGGATTTCTTGAGTTTCCCATTGACTGACTAACAGGAAGTGAATAGCTAAGAATCCATTGATACAGTCTGAGGTTTAGTTCCTGGATGCAGAAGAGATGTGGACAGGTTGAGAATAGGTTTGTGTGTGTGAACAGAAGACATACAGTCCAAAATCCATAAAGTCCACAAAGGCAATAGAAGATATCAATCTTCAGCTCGGTAGAAAGACCCAGCCAGATGCATAACTGGATACTTTTCAAAATATATGGTGTCAGAATGGATAGATTTAGCTTTCCACAAGCTATCTGGAGTTGTTTAGTCCCCATAGATTAAGAGAACACTGAGGAAAAAGAGAAGCACAGTGATATACTGATGGGCATATCTCCATTCCTCAGAGTCTATATTAGTGGAGAAGTCTGTTAAAGAGAAATGATATATTCAAGACCCTTGCTGTCCCCTTTCAAATGAGATGATACTACATTTCATCTGGTCTGCCCTCAGGGACTGAGATGAAAGATGTGGTGGCCACTGTCACTCCGTGAAATTTTAATCTCTTGGGCTTCTCTTAAGGAAAGTTTTTAAATTAAGGAAAGCTTTCATATATGGTTAACATTTGTATGAATCATTACTAATGTCTGCAAGCACATTGTAGCTACAACTTTCAGTTAAATCTATGTAGGTTAGAGAAGGAAAGCTCCATCTTCAAATTAAGGTTCTGTGTGTGTGTGTGTGTGTGTGTGTGTGTGTGTGTGTGTGTGTATGAGAGAGAGAGAGAGAGAGAGAGAGAGAGAGAGAGAGAGAGAGAGAGAAAGATGGGAGAGTTACTAAGGAGAAAACATCTTGAAACCTGAACACAGTTCTGAGCTTTTATTGGAAAATGTGTTTAAAAGAACTGTTAAATCTTTGTGCTTCCAGAAGCATTAGAGCCAAAAGGCCTCTCCCCACCCCACAAGAAGAGCAAAGCAAAGAAACCAGAATCTTCAAAGGATTCTAGTGAAGGTAAGTCCTGTGAGTGCATCTTATCTTTAGAAAGTATGAAGAAAAACTTTAATTTGTAAACAATGGTGGATTTTCACATTTAGATATTCCTCAGGGTTAAAAAAAATCACAGAGTGATTCTATTATCCTTTCCTAATAACTTTAGTATCCTCTGTGTATAATTATAAGAAATCAGATTATTTTATTGTTAAAGGAAAAGCAATTTAGAAATCTCATTTCTCAATGTGGTATATTTTCCACCTCTGCAGGGTGACAGTTTGTGATTTTTGATAAGTAGGGTCTTCTGAATCTGTGCAGAAGTGAAAGTGAAGAAGTGTACATGATGGCCAGTAGAGTGGGTTTTGTCTCCTGAGATCTGCTGTCTTCCTTGTGAACATGTTTTCAAGTTTCCAAAGAATGCGCTAATGTCTCCTATCTTTAATGTTGCCTTCTGTTTTCTAGAAGTCAATGCGTATTTTTATTATTGCACTCAGTGGACAAGTCCAGTTGTACGCACACTTCTGAAGAAATGATGCTTTCTTCTTTCCCAGCACTAGTTCAGCACAGAAGTCATGCAAATTTCTATCAAAACACAGATGGGAAACATACACTTCTTAAAGGCAAAAGAGTCCTGTCTTTTATTTTCTTGCCCATAATGGTTACTTTTAACTATTGCTGTGAGCATTCAAAGTCCAACTGAAGGGAGAAAGGGAGATTTATTCAACTTACAGTTCCAAAGGGAGGAAACAGACTTTCATAGCAGAGGTGACATGGCTGGTGACTGAAGCTGTAGGCAGGCTAAGTCACTCTCATCCACATGGCTGAAGGCTGGAGGATTCCTTGAGAGTCTCTCTTCTCTTCTCGGTCTCCTGTTCTATGGTTCCTTTTAACTGGGAGGTTCCAATGAGATCTGGGGAGATTCCAATCGGATCTCGGGCTGGTCTTTGTATTGTCCAGATAATCTCTTTAGGCGGTCTCAACTAATCTTAGTTAATGCCAGGTGTGTCAAGTTGACACCCAGAATTAACTATCACATTGCCTGATTACATTTTGCTCAGTGAACTGAAGAGCACCAATGCGGTTAGTGTGAGTCTTGAGGAAGGACAGCAACATGAAAGAAGGAGAGCAAGATGTTAATAGAACGAAAGGATGAAAATGGCAGTAACAGCAGTGGGTACAAAGGGAAGATGGGGAATGGAGATTAGGTAGGGAAAGTTTCCACCTCCAGTACAACCTGAGAAAACCTAGAATGGCCCCAGGCAAAGATTGGCACCTGAGGGATGTTTCCTCCAGCAGAAGTAACTGACTCTCATTGCCCTCTTGTTTGATCATGGGCTGCAAACAGCTTGGGGTGATAGTGGCACTGGTGTGAGCTCAATGCTGAGATAGACTCCCCAGTGGGTATCTGTATGCTGTCAATTGATTTCTACCTAGAGCTTGAAGAGCACACCCCCCAAGACCGTCCAACAACCAGTCCAGCTGATGATAAGTAAAGACCCTGATCTTGCCCTGTGCAGGGCAGAACCGGTTGAGAAGGCACAGCTGTAAAGGAAGGTAGAATGAATCACTTTGGCCCTCTTCCTAATGCAGTCAAATGTGCTAGCCCTGCCCCAGAGAGGCCTCCTCGAGCCGGTGTAACTTCTGCATGTGAACCCTAGAAGAACCATTCTTTCATACAAGTGTCCTCAACTGCCTGGACCACAGTGCCATGATGAGCACATTCTATGTAGATCAGAGTACGTCCCGCCTGTGCAGGTCTGAGAGTTCAGAGTCGGAGATTTTCCTTCTCCTGGGACTCATTAGAACAGTGAGAGATAGAGAGGGAGACAGCAATGGATGCTTCTTGCTGCCTTCCTTCCACACAAGGAGCAAGCAAGGAAGGAACACCTCCCACTCATGTTAAAGAATAGAAATGGAATGTAGAAAGTGGTAAAGGATGGTCTAACATTTGTTAGTGATGATGATTCCTCATTCATTTCATATGACTTTCACAATCAGAATCACAATAGAAGCCCTGTCTTCATTCATTGAAGTGTATGGAAAAGATTAGAACAATTTGGAGATCACTTAGAACCATGGAGAAAGCCAGTAGCTCTAACTGACTCAGGATGGCGAGCCTCATTAGCATCTGTTGAGACGAGTTATCAGTGTGTCCCACATACTGTCATCGGGTTATTTCCTGAGCAATTTCTGAAGGCCACATTTGTGGACGATTAGGGGCAACACCATAGTCACTTTTTCCCAAAGAGGCTGAAGCTTATAGAAGCTTGTCATCCAAAGGATAGCCTATATCAAAGGTAGTTTTCAACAGCCTGAGACTATTGTCATTATAAAATATGCATGCCAATCTACAACAGTTGGGCCACCTTCAATTAAGAAGGGACTTCTTCAGGTTACTCTGTGTTACTTACAAAAGCTGCTTTTACTTTCTTCATAAGATGTGTCATCCACTAAACCTGGTATGACTCAGTAATGGGGCTTTGCCCACAAAAGATACGCGATCCGAGAGTCGGCTGTGAGTCATCAAGTCTGAGGGGAAACGCGATGACTAGATTTGTTATCAGGGACATGGCGATGCTGCATCATGGTGAAACATCAATGCTAATCAGTCTCCAGAAACACGGGAATGTCTTTGTCCTGTGGTAGCTTCCGAGGCAAATGGAAGATAGAAGCTCCTGGGGATGGAGTGAAAACAGCCTGGTCTGACAGGCCGTGGCACATGGGTTCGTGATGCGATGATCATCAGTATCGATGTTTCTATTTTGGCAAAATAACCTCTGGACCCAAATTCATGCATCGTGCTTTTCTTCCCTCTTCATTCTCCATCATAATTCAGAGAGGTGCAATCATTCTTTTGTACTGGGTACCCAAATAGATAATCTAGATAATCTAGCCCCGGATAGAGGGGTCCATTGGAATGCAGATCATGACCCTTCTCTCTGGTTCTTCACACTTTAGAGCTCTCAGCCTTTCTTAGTTCTCTGTCTCTTTATCTCTCTCTCTCTCATAATAGAAACTTTTGTCATTCTGTCATGCTTATTATAGGTCTCTCAGTCTAACATCCTGTGACTTAGCCACATCTCCTTTCTATCTTCCCTTTGAATTCCCTGTTCTACCCAGTGACTTAACAGGAACAATTGATTTGTGTTATTTACCATGAAATATATCCTCAGAAAGGTCATAGGAAGTGAACTCACCTTTTTCCAACATACATGCTTATATATTAACTGTATTTGAATCTAGAAAATTTCAAAGGGCACATGGTCAAATCTCCTTATTCCACAGGTTTATATATTTATTTACTACTCACATTCTTTGATATTGTCAACTAGGAATACAAACATGTTTCTTCCTATACTGTTGTTTCCCATTCCTCCTCCTCCCACTGAGGATCTTATTCTTACCAACAGATTTCTCTTCTGGGTTTGTTGTTGTTGTGTGTGTGTATGTGTGTGTGGGTGTGGGGGTGTTCCACTGACTTTACTAAGGATTTCCTGCATTAGCATGTGCTTGGGCACTTGCTGCAGTTTAGACCAGATATCAGTCTACACCACCAAAGCAAGTTGTGCCTCTTCTCCCATATTAGTCATCAATATTCACTCAGAGGGCAGTGGGGCCTTACGAACCCTTTCCTTAACATGATGTAATGCTGACAGGCCCAATCTTGTGTATGTTTTATGCAGAAAAACATGGCTGCTGTCAGTTTATAGATGTAGCAGCCTTATGTCTAGGAGACATTATTTGATGGTACTCATCCCTCTTACATTATCTCCATCCTCTCTTCCACAATGTTCCCTCAGCCTTAGAAGGATATGGGGGAAGATTTGGACATCTTCTTTAGGGTTTGCTTCTCCACAGTCATTAATTTTTTTGTACTTTGATCAGTTGTGATTCTCCTGTATTGACCCCCATTCATTGAGAAAAGAGGCTTCATGGATGAGGACTAAGAGCTGGACTAATTTGTGAATTTAAAGATAATTAGAAAGAAATGGGCAGGGGAGTCTTCAAGAGAGAAGGAAGGAGGAGATAGATAGAGAAAGGTAAACATTAATGAGGTATTATAAAACAACAGGAAATCATGTGATGACCATGTTCAGTTAGTAAAATAATACTAGTAGGTTCTGTCTAGGGCACATGATCTCACTATCAATGGAATTTTAACCAATGAATTTAATAGTATCAGGCATGATACTCCTGTTGAGTAGGCATTGAATCCAACAAGAACATGGCTTGGCTATCCCCACAACATTCATGCCACTATTGCACCCAAAGGCACATCCTACCAAGTTGGATCTTACAGTAATTCACAGGATTCATAGCTGCTAAAACTACCAGTAACTTTACTGCTCTAGCAACTATATGCTACCTTCTGGTACTATGAAAGCTAACCATCACAAGGGAAGCTTCCAGGTTATTTCTAGTTTGATTTATTTATATTTTGTCACTGAAATATATGGGGTAGGTATTCACCAATTGTGTTTTGCCATCATGTTTTGATGGACAATCAATTGTAATGGGAATTGGCTATATTGTTTTGGAGGGCTCTGGGACTTCCCTGGCCAATTCATTCATCCATCCATCCATTGATAGACAGATGCCTATAGTATAAACTAACTAGGCTACTAAGTTGTAGACTCTTTTGAGATTTTCCATGAATGGCATAGTTGAATATCTTATAGTAGGTTAACTGTTAACCACACTGATTAAAAAGTGGCTGAGCCAGTTTACAATCTCACCAACAGTGAACAGAAATTTCCTCACACCCTGGCCAACATTTTTGTGTGATTTGTATCTTGTTCTTAGTCAATTCTGCCTGGGGAAAGATGAAATCAAGTAGTAGTTTTAATTTGAATTTCTTTGATAGCTAAGGATGTTGAATTTTCTTTAGATATTTCTCAGACATTACAATTTCTTCTTTTGAAAATTCTGTTAAGTTCCAAAGCCCATTTTTCATTGATTTGTTTGATTTCTTGATGTTCATTTTTTTTTCAATTCTTTGTACTCTGGACACCAATCCTATGTCCAACATGAAGCTATTGAAAGATGTTCTCCTGGGGCTGGAGAGGTGGCTCAGGGGTTAAGCCTCTGCCTTGCAGGCAGAAGGTCCTGAGTTCGGATCCCAGATCCCACGTATAGACGCCAGGCGGAAGCAGGAGTGCCACTTCTGGTCCTGGTAGGGCAGAGCCTGTGAATCCCAGGGCAGAGTAAACAAGAAGGAGGTGGAGGCGGTCCATGGTGGTTCCCGAATTCCTCCGTGGTTCTACATACACATAGACACACACACACACACACACACACACACACACACACACACACACAATTGAATAAATAATAAAAATTAAAAAATTTAAAAAAAAGAAAGATGTTCTCCCATTCTGTAAGTTGGCTTTTTTCATGATTAATAGCTTCTTTTGCAGAATGGAAGCTTTTAATATCATGAGGTTGTTTATTGACCTTATTTCCTCTGTGAATGGCAGTGAGTGTTAAGTTTAGAAAATCTCAGCAGAGGGCTGGAGAGGTGGTTCAGGGGTTAAGCCTCTGCCTTGTAGGCGGAAGGTCCTGAGTTCGGATCCCAGATCCCACGTATAGACGCCAGGCGGAAGCGGGGGCGGCCTGCGTTTCTGGTCCTGGTAGGGCCGAGCCTGTGAATTCCGGGGCAGAAGGAGGTGGATGCGTCCATGGTGGTTCATGAATTCGTCCGTGGTTCTACACACACGCAGACACACACACACACGCGCGCACATACATACGTACACATGCACAATTGAATAATAAAAAAAAACTTTAGAAAATCTCAGCAGAGTTTTTAGTTCTTCCTCTTCCCCTGATATCCAACTACTGCTAAAACTTACATGATAAATTTCTCACTGTATTCATCTCCCAAGCATATGGCCCACTCTGTTCCTTATATCTGTGTTCATTCAAACCCAAGCTCCAACTACAGTTCTCTGGGGGAATCTTTGAATATGTATTTCAGCACCATCTAAGCAACTGTTAGACATACATGTTCTAGGATTTTATCCCAGAAAACATGAATCAGACACATGAGCTGGGCCCAGTAATCATGGTTCAGATGCCTGTTCAAGTTTTGAGAGACACTGTCTCCAATGTAGACTGTGTAGAGTTTGAAGATACCTCAAAGTAAATACCAATTTCAGTTTTTGCTTACAACCCTACTTCAGACTCTTACCATTTCTGATGTTGAAGGAGTTCCTTTACAAAAGCATCCATTCAACCAAGTGAAAAAACAGATGGAAGATTGATAGGTGATAGATGATTAAATAGATACCAGATATATCTACAGAGATAGATCATACATACTTGCAAGCATACATACATATGTGTGTCTGCAGACATATTACATCCTCTGAAATTATATATCAAACTGACCCCAGAAATTATCTTGGAGAACTAGAGAGTTTTTAAACATACACACATACAAAATGTATACATACATACATATATAATTATATATATAATTGAATATGTAATGAGTTTACACACATTTGTAAAATAAAACCATTTTTATTGAAAAGCATATTTTATGCTATTGAATTTAGTGACATATTTCAAACTCTAACTTTCAGTATATATATATCCCCAAGGTCTTAATCTGTTTTTGGTAATAAATGGTTATTTTCCATCATACTTTTATGGAGAATGCTATTATTTTTACTCTTGCTTTGAAATTGCCTTGCACTGAATATTCGGTAAGTGCACATGCCATGTTCATTCTTCAGGAGCACCAACCCTTATGGTCCTAAAGCAAAGAACCCTATATTACATTTTAAAAAATTAATGACCTCTTTAGTCACATGAAATTATATAAGAAACATTTTTGGAAACTAGAAATCAGTATACCAGTTTGAATATTCTAATGCTAGTATTAGAGCTATTATTTTTTTACTAAAATTATTTTTCTGAATCCATGAACCATTTGCAAAACACACTTTGTATCTGCAGTGAGGCAAAATTTTCTCTCTGCTCTGTTATTTTCTTTGCATATTACAGTATCGTGTGACATGTTTTTTCGTGGGTGGCTGGACAGGAGGGACATTCTATCTTTTGGCATGCCATGCAGCAACTCATGCATTATATTCATAAGCATGATCTTTAATTTAATTTTTTTGACAAGTGCAGTGAAGGGTAAAATCAGGCAGTCATAATTTTGACTTTACCATCACTCAAATGAGCTCAGTGATTGACCAGCTTTGAAAAAAAAAAAAGCAGAAATGGGGAAGCACAGCTCTCATGAAGAGAAGCTTTATTTTAGTTTGTGGATTTTAAACAACCGCAAGAGCTTAAGCAAACAAAATTTCCATGGTAAGAATCAGAATTCAGTAAACACCTGTGTTACCATCTTGCTTTAATTTTACTCTTCATTTCCTGTGACTCAGGAGCACAGAGTTTTCTTCTGTCATAAGAGAGATCAAGAAATCACTTTCGTCTATAGCCTTACTTTCCACAGCCAACCATTCCATGGAGCTTTCAGGATCCATTTTGGAATTTCAAAAGGGACTTAAGAATGTCAGTACAGTGCCATTCTCCGAGTGAGAAGAGTTGAGCTGGCCAGGGGACAGTGGTCCCAGGTCTTGTTGGAGCAGAAAAACTCAAGTCTATGCTTCCTGTTGCTGTAATCACTTATTGGCACTGTTATCCCTTACTTTTGAAAAGTGTATCATATTGACTGATAATATGTATGGTTTCCTCTAATAATAAGCAGCTCAGTAAGATTATGGGCACAACTTGTCTTTCTAAATTTTGCTTTTCTTTTGAACCTGAACCTTAAGGTTCATGGTCTTATACTCTAAAGGGAAAGAAAAATCCTACTTTGTGGTACCACAAGGAATTTTAAGCATGATGCTATATAGAAACTAAACAGCACATTTGCCAGATAGAAAAGTCAGTAAGTCATAGTACACTGATTCTTAAACAGGAAATTCTCCCTCCCACAAAAAACCATTTATTATGTTTATTGATAACTAAAATTCCTTTTAATGTGATTGGAATATTTTGCAAATAACCATGAGACTTAGTACACACTGACTCAATCTTGTATCTCAGTAGGTTTTCTCCTCCCTCCTGCTTGGGTTTACTAAGCAGTGCATGTGTCCACCTACCTTTAGCACTTCCAACTGTACTCATTCAAAAATAGATTTTCTACAAGTCTATACTTCTTGTTCTCAAATCTCTGTATGTTTAAGTCAAGCTTTCCAGGCAAGTAAATCTACACTTGCATGGCTTAGTCCTTCTTCTACCTCCACTTCATGCCTCTGAAACTTAAGATAGATTACAAGGGACAAACGGTCTTTGGTTATTGGTATCCAATAAGAGCTTGTTATGGAGGCAGTCACTATCTAATCCTCATGGTCCTCTAAATTCTCCTTCCGTAAGATGTTAGAAATGAGATTTCTCTTCTACCTATGGTCGGTCTTGTTACCTGGAATGAATTTCTCAAAATGCCGATAATAGAACCTGTGATGGGAGCCCCCCAAGCACGCTGAGGATATGTCAACACCCAAAATGAGCTGTGCCTCTAGAACTCTTGTTTGTCTGGACTACAGGAGAGGTGTGGTGCCTCTAGGGTTAGGAACAGTCACAGCGCTGCAGATACCCCACAGCACCCTTCCTCCAGACCCATTGAATTAGGTCCCAGACATCCAGAATACAGATTTTTACGAATTTGTATTTATTAAATACAACAGTAGAGACCTCCTCTATCTATAATTTTACTTTCCCAGGCTTCAGTTACCCACTTCAACCATGGTCTGAAAATATTAAATGGAAAATTCCAGAAATAAGATTTCATGAGTTTTGAATAACTTTCCCTGTAATATATTGTTGCAATTTTTCCATCTTATTACTAGGAATTGTTCATCTCGCACGGTATCTACTTCATACATTATTAACAAAGAAGTTAACTGAGTGAAAAGATTATTTTAGATGACTTAGATCCTGTACATTCTCATATGTTCACTTCCCCACAGAAAGAATATTTTACGGCTTTCCGTTTGTTGGTTTAAATCAACAATGTCCCAATCAAGGGACACTCTTGAAATTGCTGTCATTTATGATTACCAAGCTCAGGATCAAGGAAAGAGAAAAGAAGGGAAAGAAGCATGGAAGAGAAGAGAGAGGGAAAGTCAAATATAGAACTAGTGGAAACAGGCTTGAATATGACACAGGATCCTGAGTTGCATTTTATCTATGAATGCAGAGTATGGGATCCTTCACCTAATACTGCCTAAGGTCTCTTTTCAACAGTGAAATTTGAAACTCTACATAACTGTACTTGGGAAAACTGATTCGTTATAAGTTATTTCCTACATGTCTAGTAAACATTTACATTCTTAATTTAAAACTGCTGAATTATGTTTTTCACACCCATGTGGGCCTCAGGCCTCTGAGAACCTCCAGGGTAATCTTGTGTGTTTGCAGAAGGGAAATTTCCTTTATTGTTTCGAAGGCCTATGAAGGCAGATACTAAACTACATTTTAAAAAAGAGATCAATTTAATAGTTACCTATAGGGGATCTTTTATAATAATTTTTATGGCATCTTTTTTAAAACACCATATATGTTGATGAGAGAGGTAGACTATATTTGATTAAGCATGGGAATATTTTAATCTAGAACTGATCATTTGTTTCATTGAAAACTCACTCTTTGTATGTATGATTTAAGCATGAGAGTAGTTTTTCTACCTTAATTCAGGCAACATAACAATAGGAATAATGAGGATTTACAATACTGGAAACCAGTTTTTTACCTAAAGGTTTTGTTTTGTCTTTAAAGAGAAGTGTTGCTTTTACCACAAAATTGGATTTTCACATTAGGATTTTGCCATTATGTCTCAAAATTTCAATTTTCTATTGTAACAGTTGAGCTTTCCTACTATACCAGAGAGAGCCTTAAAGCTGCCCGCCCACACTAGAATCACCTGGACACATGCCATCTTCCCCTCTTGCCTAGCTCAAGCGTACCTGCTCCTCCCTAACTCGGCACTCTGGAGCCATCAGAGGCAGCCTTAGGAAATGATCTCTCCTCCAGGGATCACTCTGATGAGGAGTGAGGTACTCTGGGCAACCATGTTAGCAGAACCCTGGAATCGTTTCTCATTTCTTCTTCCTGAGAATTCCCTACAGTCCACTAACTATCCTTGTTCTTGGCAGGAGGAAAGCAGACAGACACATATATGGTTTGGGTGGAACTAGTGGAGGCTGACTCTAGAATATAAAGTGAATATAGGAGGTTATATTGGTAAGCAGCTGCAAGCGCTCCTGCCAGGGGACTTGCTCATTCTGTCTGAAGTCCCTGTGGTGACTGCTGAGGGTTCAGACTTTGCAGCTAGGTAGGCCCTTCACCATATCAGGAAGTGCATGCTAAATAGATGCACTGTGTCTTTAGGGCATGATTTCTTCTGTCCATTTTTGAAATGCAATGTTGAATTTTTTAGCACATCTGCGTGTGCAGTTACAAAATGAAATCTAATCTTTTCCCAAACTGTTTGAGAGTAACTTGCCAAGCATCTGGTGATACTCGCCCTCAAATAGTTCACATGTCCTACAGACACAGAGATTCCTCCTGTGATTTAAAAAGATCAAAATCAGAATATAGACACAGATGTAGTACTACCAACAGACTCTATTAGGACTTTACCAATTTTCCCAGTGATAATTTTCATAAGCAAAATATCCAATGCAAAATTAAAAGTCCCATCTTGCATGTATCCTTTACCTCCCCCAACAGGAATGGTTCTTCACTCTTAATCTGATTCAGGGATTCTTGATACTTTTGAAATTGTAGGATAGTTACAATATATGATGTTTCTAGTTTGGGTTTATTCGATGTTTTTCCATGAGTGGATTCAACTTATGCTCTTGAAAGACTTATCTCAGAAGTGAAGGCATGATCTTGTCATACCATGCTATGAACTGTGTGCGATTTCAGTGTGTCTCCTTAGGATAATATGCATTTTGGTCATTGATTAGAGTGGTATCTAGGAGATTGCTTTGCTTTGCTCATATATTAGAGGAAAGTATATGTCACTTACTAACCTTTTTATTATTCATTCATTTATTTCATTAGATACCATGGGTTCTTATTCTCGTCAATTGATCATAATAATGACTAAAGAAGTATTAGTTACTTTAAGTGCAGAATAATATTTAAACTTGAATTCTGGATGGCATGTGTGAATCACTATTTGAAAAACATTGTCTGAAATTCAATAGTCAGATGATCTTGATAATTAAATGAAGGTAACCAACTCACATGACCAAGTCTACTCTATGACTTCTTCAGATTGGTGGTATGTTCTTCTTATAGACCTTCCATTACAGCTATGACCTCCTCAGCAAGCTTCCCAAATTTGTTTAAACCTTCCAGGGTATGGACTAAAGTGGACTCATGTGGTAATAAGAGAGAACATCAGAATCTGTTTGGTGTTCAGGGTTTCAAAACTTCTTCATTTTGTTGTACTATCAACTTTTCATTGTAAAATGCCAAATGAACAAATTAGCAAAGGGTTAATGTAAACATGAGGATATTGCCATGAATTTTTCTCTGTTTTTATCTTTGTGATTATTAAAACACATATGAGACAAAGGTCCTTTCTGTACTGGTAGGGTTCAGAGTGATATGGAAGTCATTGTGCTGGTTCTTACTGGGCATTCTGCCAGGTGAATGAGCAGTCCCTGGATCTGCCAAAGTGACTGCCATTTAGGTCTATGTGCATACCAGAAAGGGTAGAGGTTAAGATGTACTTTAGTAAGCTCTGAGCAAGTAATTGCTCTGTTGGCTCCCATAGATCACCTTGCAACATGCTTTGTGTCTTGAGACTGTCCTCTGGTGGCCCCTTGACTGAATTCCTCATCTTGCCTATTTGGTTGCTAATCAATCAGTTTCTCTATTTGTTTGCCCTTGCCATGCTCCCTAAAGTTGATCTTTTTTTAGTGTGGGGAGGGAAGGGGAATGAGAAGAGGGGAGTGGAGGGGAGGGGAGTGGAGGGGAGGGGAGGGGGAAGAAGAGAATTTACCCTGTGGATTATTTACTCACTTGCTTCCACTGAGAGAACATAGGCTAAAGAAGTAGAAAGTCTTTACAAGATGTTGGAAGGTGGCAGAGGTGGGTAAACACTCAGGGAATTTATTCTGCTCCACCAGGACAGCTTAGCCCTCTCAGGACAGCTTAGCCCTCTCAGGATAGGTAACCTTCCCCACCCTACCTACTGTTTTGTATTCAGGTGCCCTTTCTTAGGGTAGTAATGGCTCTTGCATTGCTGGCACTGGTGTTCTTTACTAACCTTTCCTGAGTTCCTCAAATCTCCCTCATCATGTAAAATTTCCCTTCACTGTATTCTTTACACTGTTTAATGTATCCTTACTCTCCACTGGGACCTAACCAGTTAGCTTCATTCCTGTAACTTCAACTTAACCGGAGTCTTTCATTAGCAGCATTTTATCTTTACTACTTTCTGGAGTATATTTTATAACCTTTAAAATATGCTTTTTATGTTAGTAACTTGGGGATGGCTTCCACCCATATGTTTATCTTCATTGTCATGGCATGAATTTGTATTTGAGTATTGATTCACAGAATTTAATTAAAGCCCTTACATGATTGAAATTTCTTCCTTAGCTTTAAACACACACATGCATGCACGCACACACACACACACGCACGCATGCACATGCACGCATACACATTACCTTAATAGGCAAGATCTTGGATATGTTCTTCATACAAATGGAAAAAGGAGACAAAGTCTGTCCAAAGTAGAGCTCTACTCTACAATATGTAGCCGTCATCCTAAAGCTCATTGACCTACAATAATGATAACTGCTTTGGTATACACTACCTGAAACTGATAGGGTCCAACAGCAGAACTTGTCTTTGATGTATTCACATTAGCTGGCATGACTCAGACACTGGGAAGCAGATATGTGGAGGTTCCTGTCTTACTTGTTTAATACCTGGAAAGATTCAAAAACTTAAAGGCTGAAGCAACTGCAGCTTGATAGTAGCTCTCTAGCATATAACATAACTGCACAGAAAGGCCCAGAACTGTCTCAGATGTTACACACTGACCCAGAGGTATAATTTCAAAAGAGAAAAAGCTGGTTGGAACCTACATCCTTCTTTGCGACTTCTCCTCAAATGTCATTTGGGACATTTGGGACATTGGGGGGTTTTGACCCCATTCTCTTAGTTGAGGTAGGCCACAAGTTATCCAGGGCGCAAGGGGAAAAAACACAGGTCCAGCTTCTTAATGAAGAGTGTGAAGGTCACATCATATGGCAAGAGGAAAAAGCAAGGACATGTAGAATACAACATGTACTGCACAACTAGTACTGGAAAACACAGTCTGCTCTAATATCCACCATAATATATATATATATATATATATTGTACCCTTTTAACCCTTGTAGAATGAGGTTCAGGAGAAAATGCTAGAGACACTAATGTAAAGCAAACAAAAACAGTCAGATGGGAGTTGGGAAGTCCAAATCTATTTTGTTCAATCACAGTGCCTAGCAGTCAAGAATGAGGAGAATCATGGTGAGTTCATCTGGGGAAATGAAAGCTCTGAATTCCTGTCTATGCTGATGGTTCTCAGCTAAGTCACTAGTCCCTGTCAGCTGAAGGGTTTTCTCTTTCTGATTCTAACGATCTCCCTGCCCACCCCCATCCCTGCCTCCCCCACCGCCCCAGTTCAGTGGAAGGTTGAAATTCAGTTCTACCATCACAGACTCATCATTTGTTTCCTGTTTAAAGCCATTCTTGCACAAAATATGCTGACTCCAAATCCCATTGCTTTTGCTGAGAGGACAGTCACACTCTGCTGTCTGTGCAGCGCTACTAAATCAAGTGTGAGCTTCAAGTCTTCCAAGGCACCAAGCTTCATTTCAAGAGTTATTCTTCCTTTGTGTATGAAAATTTGCATTTTGAATGTGTGCCATCAGCGAAGTAATAGAAAATTGGGGATTGTACGGCAGCCAAGTCAGGAGAATTATATATATATATATATATATATATATATATATATATGAAACTGTTCTTTCTAAGAGACAATTTTTGATGGTGAAAGAATGCATAAGAACACAAATTCTGATGGGAATTTGTGGTGGGAAGGATGGGATTTAAAAATGAATTGAGGAATCAAGTGTGAGGCAATCCTAGAGTGGACCCTAAGTTTCCAGAAATCACCACCTTATGCAATGATATACTTAGTAGGCACTTGTTTATGGTTATAGCAATGTTTAGCTTGGCTCTAGCCCTGAATGATTAACATATGAAATGATAAACAAACATTGATTTATATGTTTTGATCAGTGATCTTTTAAAAATTCTCAGCATATTAATGGTAAGCAAACAAAAATGTGAACCTTAAGTAGCCTTCCATATAGTTATTGTAGGCTAAGACTATTGCATTCATGGATAACAAACACATTTCCAGCTGGAGTTCAGTTAACATTGGATCGGAGACTGAACAAATGCATTTTTCTCCATGTCTGTGTTCAGCCTCTTTCTGTGTTAAACCTATTTCAGACCTTTCCCTCTTCTAGGACAAAGGCAGGCTATCATAGCATTAACCCAGTGACAATGATCTACTCCTTTCTCAGTAGTTTCAGTGAAAGATTTGTAGTGAATTATCTTATTTCTGATTGGACAGATTTGGCCAAGTGTCTACCTTGGAACCAATCATTTTGTTTAGGGGCATTTACTGTTCTGACAGGCTTTCGTGTCACCTAGGTCTGGGGGTGTATTTGCAAATCTGAAACTGTAAAGACTGGGAAAGAAAAAGACATGATCAATGGTGATTGAAACTCATGGATTGAAAGTAGAAACTGTGTGACTCCCAGAGAAAAACAAGAAAGCTATAAGCAGGAAAAGTAGATGGCCACATTCTATTGTACAAAAAATTGCCAATGAATATTAATTTGGGGTTGGATTCTTATTTATTTATAAGCTAGAATTTAGAGTTGAATTCATGATGTTACATCTAATAGGATAGTTTTCCATCTGTCCCTCTCCCCAATTCCACTCTCCTTTGTTTTCAAAGACCCAAGGGATTTTTGCAAAGCATGGACACTGATTACAAAAACCTACCTAATGGTTGGCAGTATGAAAAAAATTACAGAAAAAGCATATGCATCTAGATGTGTTTATAAGGGAAAGCAAGAGGGGAAGGATGAGTAAGATGCAATCAGTGTTTTGGGAGAAGGGAGGAAGCACCTGAAGGGAAGTAGAGGCAATACGAAAACAAGCCATGACTGAATTGCAGGATTAAACAGCACTGTTACCTTAAGAGAACACGCAGGGAGGCAGTGTGGAGCTGGATTTTGAAATCTCCCTTGTTCCCTTGTTGAAATGCCATTCTATATTTTCAAACTGTTTGACAGTGGGTCAAAGGAATGTAGAAAGTGCTGCTTAAGAGTGACTTCATTTTCAATTGGCAGCCCAGGCCCCCATGAAATCTGAGCTACTATTTACTTAGAAATTTTTTGGGTAGTGTGGTAACCCTTGTCTTAGATGTTAATACACTGGCAGTCACATAGATTTGCTTCCCTTTTGGTGGTCAACTGTCAGATTTCCTTGTCTGGTGCCTGTTAAATTAGGAAATGCTGGACCTTGTCACGTGCTAATAACTTCATCAGCCACACGTTTCAATAATGAGCACCCTTCAGGGCTGTATTGCAGGTCACAGTTTCCTCTGGGTGCATTTTAACACACTGAAGTCAAGCGAAGAGCCAGTTTGTAAGATTTAGACTTTATCTAAGATTAACAGACAGATTTTAGGAAATCGAGCTCTGGATTTCTCTGTTTTATGTATTTGTTAACATTTTGCAGAATTAGATTTCAAACACAAAGTGCAAGATGGACAGGTTTGGAGCAATCTAGCTTCATTGACTATAAATTTAGGAATCAGTGAAATGTGACCAAAGCCATCATATCTCTCAACAACTAAAAATGTCTTTAAAGGGTTATTGGGATTCAAAACAAAGTTTCTTAGAATAGGAAGGCAAAACAAGGTCCTAAAATGAAAGATGTGATGGTTTCTCATAGAATGTTGTGCCCAAAAAGTTAATTAAATTCTAATTAAAATGTAGTTTTGCATAAAATTTAATTATGTGACGAGCACTTTCATACAATTAATCTAAAAACTTTCCTGCTCTAAAGTCAGTGGTAGAGACATTATGTCTGAGGCATTCAGAATTGGTTTTAATCTGAGCTCTTCCATTTACAAACTTGTAAGCTTTGCTAAGATCTAATTTTCAGTTTTGTTCTCCAAAACATGGAAATAATAATCCTCATTATCTGGGGTTCGATCAAGGATTATGAGTAAAATATAGAGGAGAGAAAGCATAATGCCTGGCATGTAAAAACATAGTCAAGGCCTTGAAAAATGGCAACTATCATCTCTATTGCTGCGATTACCATGACTTCTTGTGAGTAATAGCCATCCATTTTCCTCTCTTGTCTATAGGAGAAGCTTCAGAAAACAAATGCTTTTTTGAAAATAACCTGGGTATAGAGAGAAAAAGTGACTCAGCTAAAGATAATTATGTTCATGACAGGAAGGAAGTCTTGCTAGTTTTCTGGGGGAGGGAGTATGGCCAGATTATTATTTGTCTATTATGTATATTTTTCCTATAAATATTTATACCTTTCATTTTCCCCTTTCTAAACATTCCTGTGTGTCTATGATGCTCTGCCTTGAGTAAATCTGCCATTATTTTTTCAACAGGTGCCAGTCAAAAGGCTCGTAAGCACTTATGAACTAACAAAGATGTTTCTGCTGAGGAACGAAACAGAAAATCAGTTTCCTGAAAATTATAACACACATGAGTCGGGCATGGACTTGCTTGTTTATGTCATTCCTTCCTAGTTTACAGAATGCTCTTTTTGATCTTTATGTTGAAAACCGTCAATTATCTCTGGCTGTCACTCACTCTTTCCTCTCCAGGGTAATGGGTTTCTACTATAAAAATGCAACTCTGGTCAAAGCAAACAGTGTTATACATACAGGAAAAAAAAAAACCAGACTGAGTACAAATTCAGCCATCATATCTTATCTATATTTATCTCTAAGAGCAAAAGGCCTTGGAGTATTTTAGAGAAATAACATTTTTTAAAGCAAGTTCAGTGAGTTTTTTTATATTTTATTTATTTTGTGTGTGTGTGTGTGTGTGTGTGTGTGTGTGTGTAGGATCTCCACCTGTGGAGGACCAAGGGTCCAAAGGTGACTTCGAGAATCATCCTGGATTGCTTCTACTTCCTTCTTGCTTTGCTCTGGGATTTTTAACATCGCCAGATGAATGGAAAAAAAGGACAAGAAAATGCTAAAGAGAATTTACCATGCATGCCTGCAAGTCATTTCTCTTAAATGGAGTGTGCGGCTTGCTTGTCAGGAAGCCAGGGAGGCCTTACGTTAAGAAAAATCATTGTTTAAAGTTTTCTCTAAGTTGCTAATTTGTGACTCTTCAAAGCAGAGTTTCGTGGCTATAGGCCTTGGGAACCTCAATCCCTTCTTTGCTAGGATTGACAACCTTATGTGAAACTTATGTTTGAAATCTTTTCTGAGGGAGGGAATGGCCTCAGAATATTATATCAGGGGTATTTGACAACAGCTCAGTCTCTTTCACAGAAATTTCTATCTTTTGTATTAGCAGTGACCTTTGGGAGGTAAAGACCATTTCATGCCAATACAAAAGAACAATGAAGCTTTGTGTGTGTTTTGAACACTAACATGAATTGTGATAGCCACACATGAGTATGATATTAGGACTGGTTAAGCCAGGTCTAAATCCTCCCTTATTAATGAGAATTTGCATTTCTTAATTAGAAGCCTCAATTAGCTTCTTACAATGAGGCAGGGATAGCATCCACCTCACTCCATTATGGGTGAGGATAAAGAAGGTAATTCATGCAAAGCATTTAGCCCAGTGCCAGGAGTGTTCACCACTTTAGACATCACATATGTGGGTTTTTCTCTCAGATTAAAATTCTCTAACTCCCTGGATACCAACTGGCTGTTCAACGATTCTATTCAATTCTGACACTACCTACCCAAGGTCAGTGTGAACCCACAGATTAATAGTTCCATCCTTCAGGAATCCCCACTTCATATAGCAGTTGCATGATGGAGTTGGCTGCATTCCTAATAGACTGTCTGTAAAGTCAGCGGAATGGTTCCCACACCACTTCCTCGACTTTGATAATTTGGTAGAATGACGCAAGACTCGGGAAAAGCTCTTTGCTGTTACTCATTCATTACAAAGGATGAACAGCCAGATGAGACATACCTGAGGCAGGTCCTGCAGGGTCCTCAGTATGGGAACTACTGTCACTTGTAAAGTTGAAATGTCACCTGCCTGACATATGAATGCATTCGTCAGCCAAGAAGCTCTCTGGACTATGTTGTTTAGGATTTTTATGGTGCTTCCATGACAAAGGCAAGACTGATTCTTTGGTCCCTGGTGGTGAGTTCAGTTTCTTCTATTTGCTCTTTACTCTTCAGAGATGGATGGATGGGAGTGAAACTGAAAATTCTAGCTCACTTATCACATGGGTTGTAACTCTGGTAATTAGCCCCCACCCTGAAACTACCCAGAGACCTTACCAAAAGTTACCTCATTAGCATAAGTTCAAGCATGACTGAAATGGTTTATAATGAATTGCAAAGGATACTTCCTGTCACTGAGAAAATGACAGGGGATTTCGGATCAGTGTGCTAGGAACTAAGGATGTACAACAAACATTAATTCCTTACTACATCATGGAATCATTCTGAGTCACAGGAAAGGCTGGACAGATGGAAAAACTAATGGTGGTCTAGCAACCTTTATGCCACTGACTGTTTAAGAATCTGGGGATCATACTGGAAATTCATCTTGCACAAGTTTCTGCTCCCTTCTGTGAATCAATGATAGCGCTGAATCTGATCAGAATTTACACTCACATCCAAGGAGCTAAAGGCATAGGACATCACAGTGGTAGGGATTCAAGGACAGACGCTTTGTGCAGTGATATCTCAGAAGGCATTGGGCATGGAGAATGGCTATGGCCAGAAGAGAGACTGGAGAAGAAGGACAAAACAGACAGGTAAGTGAGGAGGAGGAAAGAGAGCTGACCAGTTTGCCTTGGGCAGATAATTCTCTGTGAGAAAACATTGGGGTTTCTGTGGGCTTAGAATGCAAACCTTGGTTTCTGAAAAAGAGGATGTGAAGAGCTATAATGGTGTTAAAAAGATCCAATCTATAAAGATAATAGGATGGAAAAGACAAAACTGCATTAAAGTCTGTCCAATCCTTGCTGGGTCTTTCCCACTCAGGAATGATTATCAGAAGGTACTGCAATGTATCCTTGGAGCCTCTGCAGGTCAATAGTCCCATACTTACACTCCCACTGACTTGGGGGAGTCTGACTCTGGACACCTCTCACGGGTTGCTTAGAGATCTCGCTCTCTTGTCTTGTCTTGTTGGTTTTTTGATTAGCTGATGTGTGATGTGATCTTTTGATGATAGCTGCCTTCCCTGAGAGCAGGTACCCCATGGGAATGAGAGCACCTCCTAAGGAGATGAGACAGTCCTTTCATAATCCAGTCACAAAAGCATCACAGCATCACGTTGACCGTGGTCCTCTAATGTGAACAAGTCCGTAAGGTCAGCACGTTATCAGAAGAATGGGAGAGCCCCCTCTCTTAGAACAGGGGTACCAAGGCTTTGTTGATATAGTTTTAAACTCATGTGATCTTGAGCAGATTTCTACCTGTCTGCCTCAAGATATCCTATACATTCGGGTTGTATCTGTGCCCTGCGATTCTCTGGGACCCCCTCAAATACTAAATCTTCTTGTTCACGCGAGCTCAAAAGACTCTTTCAAACTGAGGTCTTCGAGTCTGTGAAAAGAGAATAATAATGTTAGTGTGCAAAAGGTCTTATCACTGGTGGAGCAGAAGTGGCTGGAGGTTATCTTAATCTTAGAAGAAGTGGCTAGAGGTTAATAGAGGACCAAACAATCCTGCATCACAAGGACTAGCCCCCTCCAGAAGGAGATTGCAGGGGCTCTTTCTTAGGTGGATTCTCCACCTCCAGCTCCATCAGCTACTCAGAAGCAGGTCAGTACACTTCCATAAAGGAGCAACTATCAAAGAATTTAGACTTTGCAGACTCTGTACGGTCCCTGACCTTTTCTTTATTTTTATCAGTACCTTTAAAAAGATAAAATGCAGTCCAAGCTTGCAGGCCACATGTACTGAGACAAGGTTCCAGGCTACATCTTTTGCTTTGCAGCAATCAAGGAGCACACTGGCGCTGTGCTGCCCTTGAAAACATTTCACAGGTGCTTCTCTGAACCATCCCACCCCAGGGACAGAGCTCGGTGTCCCTCAAGTTTCTTAAAGAGATCTAATTCATCTTATTCTATGTAACGACATGGGAGTCTTCCTTTAAAGATGGGTATGTTTTCCACAGGATTTCTCTCATACCTTCAGGGAGACAGAAGCAGGTTCAAAAATTAAGTCACTGCAATGAGTAATGTGGTCCTGTCAGAGAAGAGTTATAGACCTGCAGGTGATGGTCTCTCTGAGAACTCATTCTGCCTTTCTATCCATCAAGCGAATAACAATAACCTTCTCTAACATGTGGAGCGAAGAATGGATTGACAGCCAGTGAGTGTTTCTTTCTACTCGTTAAATATTGGCCCAGAAAGCCTTTCTATAGCAGTAAGAACTTGCAAAACATTTTACCTTTTTTTTCAGGGGGGGGGAGAATAGTGCAGTCTCACAATTTGGCACTTATACCTGCAATGTTTTATCTAACATTAACATGATTCATCAAGGGTATTAAAATGTACGTAGATTCACAAGTAGGTATGTGTATAACACACACAAGCACATAAGAACCCTTTTTACTAGCCACCAGTAGAAAGTTCTTAACATCAGAACTCTAGAAAAGTTTCTACACTGTAATTTTTACAGGGCATTTGATAAAAGTGTTACTTAGTCTATGTACACACAAAATAAAATATATATATACTAACATGTATATGTGATTAATGACTACACTAGAAGAGGCCAGGAAGAATAGAAGCTGAAAGAAAAGAACACAAATCAGTATGTCATATTTCATGTTTCCCAGCCCAGCTAAGTAATGCCACATTCTTATTTTATTCTCATGCCCAAAGCAACCAAATTTGTTAACTTAAGTTGCTATAGTTAAACCAGGAAGATATTGGCATACTTTTGCGAGAGCAGATGGTTCTAACTATGAAAAAAATTAAATTTTTTTATTTATTATTTATTTATTTTGAGAAAAAGAAAGAGAAAGGGAAAGAGAGAAAGACAGACAGAGAGACAGAGAACAAATGATGCATACCATGGTTTACAGGTGGAGAAAGAACTCAGCTCTTTCCTTGAACCATGTGGATGGAATTCACATGTTCCAGGGATGGAATTCAGTGTACCAGGTTCGTGAGCAGACACCTTACCCACTGAACTATCTCACCAGCCTCTGTGCATGATTTGAGGGATCAGAGAATTAAGGACTTACCTCTGTTTCTTAATCTTAACAGCTATCATCTTAAGTCTTCACTTAATCCTATTACCATTTACTATATAGGGCTCATTATTAGTTATAATTAAAACTGACCAAAATCATCATCTAATTATTTTTAATAGGACAGACTTTAGAGGGTCATCTTTCATTTTGAATACACAACATTCCTTGCCGTAATCATTTGTTCTTGTAGATGATTCGGATTATAACTCTATGATCCTGTTGTTGAGAAAATTATCCACTTGCCATTCGTTTGAATGCATATGCATATATTTGAATATTTGTCACGTGGTAGAATGAACCTTTTCTGTAACTTGATTTTGATTGACATTTACAGCCGCAGGACAAAATGTACTGCAAAGATTGCTTGGGTTTTCATAGGAAACCCTTATCTGCAGCACACAGATTAAAAACAGAGGCCATTCGATGCTTGTGAAAGCTACACACCTTTTGGGAACCCTTCAAATGGAAAAAAAAAAAAAAAAAAAAAAAAAGGTCTACCAAGGCCGGGATTGTCTGGCCCTTGTAATGAGAATGGAGACAGGAAATTTATTCCCTAAGCCAACAGTCCAGAAGGCAGAAAGCCCCGAAGCCCTCCCCTGGCTGCGGTGGCAGAGCTGTCTTATAGCCTCTTATGCTGGCACTGTTGCTTTCGCCACACCATGCTGCCATTTGTCTCTTACTCTCTGTAGCACCCAATGCCCACTCAAGACTTTCTGCCTCCTTGGGAAGAAAGGGATTCTACATGTCAAGTGACTTCCCCTAGATCCCTGAGAGAAAACTGACCCAGAAACCAGTGTGTCGCCATTTTCAGGGAGGGCCATCACTTGCAGAGATATGGTTTATTTCCATAGGACCCAAAGTGATTTTCTTTTCCCTAAACATATTTCTGTGGAGAGGATACAGGCTGGAATTCCTTCACAGTCCTTCAAAAAAATACATTCATGAGAGCAGACTCCTGCAAATTGATGAATCTGGCAGCAAGAACAAAGAATATGCCAGAACCTTTCTCGGCTGGAGACTCGTGTGTCGTTTCGTGTATATGCTCTGTCCATACTGGCAGCCTCTCAGCGTTCATGGCCAGCTCTGCCACCAGGAGGGAAGAAACAGATGTTCCTATTGTCTTTTGATGTGGTGTCTGTTATTTACATTGGCTCGTAGAAAATAGCATCATTAGCTACTCGTGACAGCTTTTTATCCAAGTTCTTGATTCTGTTAGCTAATTGCTATTGAGAATGTGGTTAGTAGGGCTAAGGTTAGACCTCAAGGGGAGAGCACTCACCTTATAGGCACAAGGTCCTGGGTTCGACCCCCCCAGTACTAGGGAAAAGAAGGACCAGGGATATCACCTCAAGAAGGTTTGTTTCAGTGGGAGATGCTCTTGTACAAGGGAAAAAATATAGAGTACTAGGGATTGAACATCAGAAGCCAAAACAAAAAAATATAGAATTGTATCCAGTGTGAAATAAGACACTATTAATATTCTTTTTGGAAGGTATCCATAATGGACATTTTTGGTTAAATTCAAGAACAGATAAATCTTAGAATTCCCTATTCAGTATAGTAATTATAGAATTATTGTTATACCTAGAAAGACTAGATAATTAGAATTATCAGTATTCTTGGGAGAGGTGACAGTTTTATTACTAAATAAAAGTAATTTCTACTAAATTGAAACCGGCAGCTGACTTCTACAGCACAGCATTCTCAAAGAAGACATGAGACACTGGAAAGATGGAGGAGAAGGAACCATTGCAATCGGTGTAGAAATCACAGAATGTATGCAGTTGTCCTTTTGTTAATGCTGGCCCTGAGGGTTAACAACAGGATATATTCCTGTTTCGACAGAAAGAGAGCAGATATTGGAAGAAACTGTCTTGGACCATCAGTCAAAATGTATGATACAGACAAGGTCACAAAAAAAAATAGAAATCCAGCCAGAAATATCTGCAAATAGCGTAATATAAAAATAACTGGTGCGCACATGCATACACACAGAGATAGAGAAAGAGTTCACTTTAAAAATTACATGAAATTTCAAACAATTATTCATTTTCATATGTGCATGGTGTTTATGTGTGCACATGAAAGGGGGGCCCATATCGACTGCTAGTCAGTGAGCCCCTAGATTCTCCTATCCCATCCTCCCAGTCCTGGGCTTATAAGCATGTGTCACTATGCCTGGCTCTCTACATTGGTACTAGTGATCTGAGCTTGGGTCCTTGGGCTTGTGCAGCAAGCATTTTACCTACTGGGTTATTATTGCAGTCCACCTGCATGGTTGCTGACAAATCACCATCAAACAGCTTAAGGGAACAAAGAATTTATTTTCTCTTATGATTTTCTGGTTACAGTTCACAGTCCAGCTTGACAGGAGAGCACGCGCTAACACCAGGGCTGAGGAACTAGACACACCATCTCAATATAATGGCTAAGAGAGGAGAGGGACGATCTTTGCTTGCCAGATCAGCATGCCTGGCCAAGTGTAAAAAAGGATGCCAACTCCCTCAACTGTCTCTATGTATTTTATTGTAGGGCCTAATCCCACCCCATCAGCTAGGCAATCTCCTGCAGGCCTGCTCTGTGCCCAACTCAACCACTAATTCTCTACAAATGTGCCCAGAGCTCAAACCCTCAACTGTCTAGTTGACACCTGTGCCTAACTATGACATTTATCTCCACAGATGCCCAGGTTATTATTTCTGAAGGAGTTTTACTGAGTTTCTTTCTCTACTTGGTCTCTGTTTCTACCGAGGTATTTATTGCCTACCTTAAACCAACATGCCACTCTTTGTTTCCAAGTGCACCACCTCCATCATCCCAGACTACCAGCTGGAGTGAAGCTCAAGGGGGCACTGTAATATGGAGAAGCAGCAGTTTGCATAGGGTGGGCTTGTAACCAGTGCTCAGGTTGTTTCTGCTAATGGCTATTACTGATGGCAATATTAGTTTTGTTCCCATAAACTAGATTACTTGTACTTTGAAGCTTTAGAAGAATATTACTGCAGAATTTTCCCATAGAGTTGGCACCATCCATCCTGTACACTTCCACTGAAACACTCACCAAAGTCATTGATTCTCCCCCTGAAAATCCTCCTGAATCCAGCCTGTTCTCTTGCCTCACCTGCTATTGCTTCCTCTCAGACCTCCGTCATCTCTTCTGTGGAAATGTTTGGGCCAGTTCCAACTGAATTTCAGGTAGTTTTCCTTCCTGTCCCACTTTGCTGAGCGTGTGTTCCACAAAGCCACCACGCCAGAGAGAATCCTATCATGGCTCCCTCTGGCCCTACTAGCAAAGGGTCTTTCTGTCATGACCACTGATTCTCTACTAGCCTTCACTCCTCCCACCATTACCTTTACACGCAGTCCCCAACCTATGCTAAATTGTCATCCTTCCCAAAGGGTACATGCTCTGATTTCTAGATCTTATTTCCCACTCATGAAACATTTCCTCTCCTTCAACTCCTCCCCCTGCACTCACCTGAAAGTCTCAGAGGATTGGAGGATTATGTCCCATCTTGTGGCGGTTGCTGTCTTCCTCAGGACTCATAATTCTCAGTCTTCACCTGATGTCAAGGTCTGTCCACATAAGCTCTCTTCCGTGTGGTCCTCATTCCACCTGGAACGCACCCGTCCCTTCCATTTCACCTTACTCACTTCTGATCAACTTCATTTTGTAAGTGTCGTGGGCTTGTCAGCTCAAATGCCACTTCCACAGGGAAGCCCTCAGATGATCTTGTTAAGCACCAATTAGCAATCTGCATTTTCCTTCATCAGCACTGAGCATGATTGGGGCTAATATGTTTGTGCAGTTATTTGGTTTAAAAGGTTCTTAGATCAGGTATCCCAGAAATGCATCCTAGGGCAGGTTTTCAAGAGCAAGCAGTGATCCTTGGGAGTTCTATGGGGGGAGTGCTGAAGTGAGACAGAGAAGGAAAGAAAACAGACAGGTGGACAAAGAGTACTTCTGCCTGGGTGGCTAGGTCTCCGTTCTCCAGGTGACTCGCAAAATTAAATATTGTGCTACCAAGGATTATGATTATTAACTGTTCTAGTCCCATCCTATTGGTGAGGCTGCTTCTGACCTACTTACTTCAATATTGACAAGATATATTTCTCATAGAAGCTAAAAGGAAAACTCTTGTGTGGAAAGTTCATGGGAGAATAAATTGGTGTACATAGAAATCAGCAGTGAATGCCAATGGAGGAACAATTTTGGTGACACATCCATCTGCCCCTCTAATAGCTCCATGACTCGTTCCTGCACCAGCTGTCTGTAGAGCAGTGCTGTGTGATAGGAATGCAGCATGTGTCCCTAACACATATGTCACTTTTAAGTTGTGAGGAACCACTTTCAAAAGCGAAAGAATCACAGTGAAGCACCTATAATCCTAAACCTGGGGAGACTGAGGAAGGGGGATTATGAGTTCCTAATCATCTTGGACTACTTGGCAAGACCACCTCAAAACGAGTCTTTATGAGAAGCAAAAAAAAAAAAAAGACTGAATTTTTCATTCTGTATTGCATGTAGCACAGTGTATCAAAGATGTCATTATCTTAGTGTCTGGGATCAATACAAAGCTGTCAATGAGCTACATTGCAGTATCTGGTACACAGTTCATCTTTACAGCATATCTCATTTGGCCTGACATGTTTCAAATGTCTTATAGCCTCGTGTGATCTCCCATGGTGGGCATTGCAGCCCATAAGCTTAGAGTTTGATAGGGACTAGAGGCCCAGAAAATGTTCCTCAGTGACAAAAGTCTCTGTCAGTGGAGGCCAGGCCCTGCTCTGAGGGAGATTTCAATGATCTCCAGACTGGAACTATATGGTCACCCTCACAGGGATATCCCGCCCTCCTTCCTCTAGAACCCTGTCTGATGTATTTAAAGGGCTCGTACATCACTCACCTGTTCTCTTAAGAGGCTTCCACAAGAGGCACGATCCTACCTTGTTCATGTCTATGTCTAACAGCCTCCACCACAGTGTCCAGAAGAAAGACAACCCTTCAGAATTACACTACAAAATTTTAATCACTGAGAGAAAGTGATTTAATTAAGACATTAAAAGAAATTTCAGTGAAAAGGTTAACTATTATACTTTGATTTTATGGAAAGTCTAACTTTTTCTATGACATACTATTGTAGTCTCAAGGGATTATTTAATTCATGGCTACAAAACCTCGCAAGTTGGGCTGGCCAGATGACTAAGGGCTTAAAACCTTTGCCTTGCAAGCAGATGGAACTGAGCTCTGAGCCTTAGGTCAAATGTAAAAAAATGCCAACAGGAGATGGCAGCAACCTGCACTTTTAACCCTGGAAGGCAGAGCCTTAGATGCCCTAGAGTGAAGCAATAAGGAGGTAGAACATTCCAGGATGATTCCTGAAGGAACCCTTGGGCCTCCACAGGTACATATACTCAAGTGCTTTCTGGTACAAACAACCTCCCTACACATACACACATTCAGACTTATAGGTACACACATGCACCTATAAAATGTACCATATCAAAAAATTAACCATACAGTGACAAGTTGACAGTATGGTTCAGTCACTCAAGAATGGAAATATATCATGGGGGAATTTCTTGTCCTACTAGTTAATACACTAGAGCAAACACCACTACTTTTCAAAGTATGGTGTCCCAGCCCGTCATAACATCAGCTGGGAATCTGTTACAGACTTGAGTTTAGGCTCCACCCAGAGCTCTGCTAAAGGGTAGCTCAACAATCGTCACTGTGAAGCATCCAGTGAGCCTCTGGTCCGTCATGACATTTGTGACCCACAACTGCAGATTAGGTAAGTTCTAAGTGACTCCCAGAAAAGGACGTCATGAGACCTGAGGGAAGACAGCTTCATGGATCTAAATTACACACAAACTCAGCATCACTCCATTAGTTTAAAGCTATATATCTTCTTCTATGTTATCAGCATGTACAGTGTCTTCAGCAACAGAAAGGAATGTTAAGGGAGAGGGAGATGAAAGGATTAGAATAAAGTAGAGCTGGGGAGCTACAAATAGCAGTAAAATTACACGATACAACCAGACAGAAACTAACTGTATTGTTTATCAAAAAAATTCAAGTTTTTTTAAACTTCATTTATTTATTCATTTTGTGTGTGTGTGTGTGCACTGTGTGTCCCTGTGGAGGACCAAGGGTGACTTCAGAAATCATCCTGGATTGCTTCTACCTCCTTCTTGCTCTGCCCATCATTTTTACAAGGACCTGGGATCCGAGCTCAGGACCTTTTGCTTTTGAGAGTCAACCCCTGAGCCATCTCTCCACCCCCCTCAAGTCTTTTCTTTTTAAGATTTATTTATTGCATGGAGAGATGACTTAGTAGTTAAGACTCTGCCTCCCAAGAGAAGATCCTGAATTTGTATCAAGGTCCCACATAAAAATGTCAGGTGGAAATGGCAGAGGCTTTCACTGCCAGCCCTAATGGGCGGAGCTTGAGAATCACAAAATGAAGCAAAGAAGAGATAGAAGCAATCTCGATGATTCCCGAAGTTACCCTTGGTCCTCCACAGGGACATGGAGTATCTTCTAACACACATACACGTACACACACACGCACACACACACACACTCACAAAATAAATAAATTACATTTTAAAAAGATTTATTTATTGCCTATGTGTCTTTGTGTATGTGTTTATATGTATCAAAGGGCACCCCATATGTCTGTGGAGGCCCAGGGGTGACCTCAGGGATCACCTTCGATTGTTGTACCTCCTCTTTGCTTTGTTCTGGGGTTTTCTATGTTCTGCCTTCCAGGGCTGGAAGTACAGGCCACCACAATTTCCTCCTGGCATTTTTACGTGGGATCCTGGATGCTTGTGAGACAGAGGCTTAACCTCAGAGCTATTTCTCTGGTCCCTTAAAAAATAAAAGGAGTAGGGGTGGCTCAGGGGTTAAGCTTCTGCCTTGCAGGCAGAAGGTCCTGAGTTCAGATCCTAGACCCCACGTATAGACGCCGGGCAGAAGCGGGGGCGGCCTGCGTTTCCGGTCCTGGTAGGGCGGAGCCTGTGAATCCCGGGGCAGAGTAAACGAGGAGGAGGTGGAGGTGGTCCATGGTGGTTCCCGAATTCGTCAGTGGTTCTACACACACACACACACATACATACACACGCACACACACACATACATACACACGCACACATACACATGCACAATTGAATAAATAATAATAAAAAAATAAACAGTGTGAACCGATATACCATGTACAGAGAAACACATGCATACACAGAGAGAGAGAGAGAGAGAGAGAGAGAGAGAGAGAATAATGGAAAATGTGCTGTGATGCTCCTACTAGAATCCGTAAGCAAACAGAATTCCTAGTATCAGGTACTAACTGTTGGTCAGAGAGGTTTCAAATGCCTCCCAAATAGTAAAAGCTTTTTCTGTTGCTCTTGACTAACCCCTGCAGGAACAAATACTTTAAGGGAAACAGGTTTTAAACACTTGCAAAGAGGGGTTTTGCTTCCCAGGATTACATGGGGCTTCCCAAGGTCTTAGATATATGTGTGCTGATTGTATCTCAGAGAAGAAATAAATTTGGCTACTTGAAATGGAAAGGTAACCCACTTACTGGACTTGAGTTGACCTAGCAACTCCCACAGCATATCTGCCATCAGTGACATCACAAAGAGGCTTTGCCACAGACCATGGGGAGAAATGGAGCCCTGCTTCAGAGTCCACACTGAATGTAGTTCAAATAGCATAACATTTATTCAGCTCTACATACACAAGGTAAACTTCATAGTGTTTCTGAACAGTAATGTCCAGTCTCAGTTTCGTCTCAAGGAGACACATCTCAATGGATATTCTAGGTTATCAGCTCACAAGGGGAAAGACTGGTTTTCTCAAGAACCTAATTATTCCCTCTCCAGCTTCTTGAACTTTGTAGGTACTGAACAAGATTTAATTGATGGCAAAGATATCTAGCAGCTTTTGAATGTATTCATCGGATGGTGCTTCTATTTAAAGGATGCTTTTATATACTTCCCATTCTTCAGCAAAAAGAGAGAGAGAGGGGGAAAAAAGCAGCACCCTACTTCTTGCCAATTCTGTTTTTAACATCTGCATGGAGCACAATGCGTGCCCGTTTTAAACAAATGTGTAGGCATACTGGCGATCTTGATTTTGGAACAGAAGGACAACGCAGAGAATCATAATTTATAGGAGGTAATTTAACCTTAGGGTTTGACATTAATGGGGAAATACATGTTGAGAGATAGAAAGGAGAGAGGGAGACAGACAGAAATACAGAGAAAAAGAGAGAGAGAGAAAGAGAGAGAGAAGTCTATTTCATTGAAGTGCTATTCTGCTAAAACTAACTTTAGCCATAATTTTCCCAGCCACCCATGCAGAGCCCGAGTTTATGTACACACCTGGAAATGGGGCTGATTTATAGTCAGTTCTGCAGGATAGATGAACTAGCAGAATGATTCTACATCATCATCATTTGACCTCTACTCTCAGTTGCACTATGAAATCATTACAAGACTTTGGGAAAGTTGCTTAATTCCCATTCATTAGTTCCTCTTAAAACTGCTACATTAATATTTTCTTCTTATTGTCGTTCCTTAATGGTTATTGATCGGGCACAGGATGCAGTATCTCTGCAAGACCCTCCAGTTTCCCTAGGGAAGACTGTGCTAATGAATAGTGTTTATAAAGTACTTGGAAATCCTTCGATTACAAACTAACCATATCAGAAGAAAAGTCTTTGCATTAACATGCCACACACTGAGCCATATGTTGCCTATTAAGTGAATGTGTATTGAAAATGGATCTCCAGTGCACTGACTTGTGCTGTTTTTATACCAAGATTGGATGTGTAAGGGTCATATCATCAATGTCAAAATGCCACAATGTTCAGTCCTTGCACAGATAGCTAAAGAGTTTTTATTTGGCACTTGGCTCTCTGATATCCCATAAAATCTGTGGAAGGGACAATTGCCTGCTGCACTGTCATCTACTTTCCCTTCTTGAATAAGTGTCACATTTAGGTCTCCCTTGACAGACATATGTGCTTTAAAGATAATAGCTTCCATTATTTCCTCTTCCTTCTGCATGGGTAACTATAGTATGTGGAACTTGACTTGCAATCAACAGGATTGAAGTGATTCTTTTTTCTTTGGTAACTAAAGACCAATGTGTGAGGCTTGTGCCTTCTCTTTCTTGAAAGCTGGAAAGCATGACTCAGCAGAGACTGGAAGTGATCACGCAATAGCTGCTAGGGAAAAGGATTCCTATGGCACACTGATCTAGTAAGAAAACCAATGGCAAATAGGTATTTGGCAGTGAAGACCTGGGTTCTATATCTGTGTCAAAGTCCTTGAAAGCTTTTTCCCAGATGATTTATGGTCATTGTATTTCATCAACAATGTGAAAAACTTGGAATAGGTGGCTTCCCCTTTTCCTGGTTAGTTCATGATTAGTTTATGAGGCCAGATAAAGCAAGAACATATTCAATTAATTTACAAGTATTCCTTGAATTCCTACTGAACCACTCTAGGCACTTAGCAAAGATTAGGAAATAAAGCAGACGAATCCCTTTGCCTGGGTGGAGCTGGCATTCAAGCAGGGACAAATAACATAAACACAGAGCTATACAAATTATATGATAGATGATCGTGATGTGGGAATTCTCTGGAATAATTTCTCAGATAACAATTAGGGTGAAAGAGAAACTTATTTACAGGTAGTTTGGAGCCAAGATCACTCTACAAGGATTGCAGACCCCAGTTTACTCGCTTTTCATTTTACACTAAACCAGAGCAGAGGCAGAGCAAGCAAAGCAGGACTTTCCAGAAGTAGATGCGGTGACTACTAAGGTACAGTAGGGTAGGCTGATTGCAGAGAGCCCAGGACCTTGACTCTTACCAAATCTACAGGTCACTGGAGGGGGGTGTCTTTGAAATGTCCTCACTTGACTGCCTTTGAGATTTCATAAATTTTCCATCTCAACTTATGCTTAACAGTAACTTGACAGTTCATGTTTTTCCACCTCGGTTGGGAAAAAAATGGAGAGGAAAGAGTAGATCTGGAAAAGAGGAAATAAAGCATGCGGGTGGCAAGATGTGACTTGTAATGCTGTATTCAGCTCAGAATTCATTGGAAAGGAGACATTGGAGCAGAGACTAGGACTTGGCAGAGAAGACAGGTGTATGGAGAAGAGCTCCTGGTGCACTGGAGAACAGCCCAGAGGCCATATGGTTGGCATAGAGTAAGTGGGAATGTAACCAAATGCAATAGGTTCTCTGTTTGGTGAGTGGGAAGTCAAAGCGTGCACAGCCAGCGAAGAGTGTAGAAAAATTTGCTACATGTCGTAGATAATAAGAACACCAGTTATTTCTAAAACAGTAGAACAGAACCACAAGAACTTCATTCAGGGAGATCACATTATTACAGAGTTATGGGCCCATTCCTGAGCATGCTCAGTTAAGAAGAACATTCCTGGATGTGCTCAGATAAAGGTCATACTTTAAGAAGGAAAGATAGATAGACATATCCTGGGGCATGCTTGATTTGGAATAGGGTAGCTTCCCCTTTACCTGGTTAGTTCATGATTAGTTCATGAGGCCAGGTAAGGCAAGAACATTAATATGGCCCTGGAGGGAACATATATTGAAAAGGTTAAAATGGTGACTAGAGTGTTCCGGGCATGCTCAGTTCACACTGTCAAATTTTCGCTTAAAGGAAAGGATACTTTGATGGTGTATTAGTGTTGCAGCCCACCTGAAACATTACTGAAACATCAAATGGCTTAAGGGAACAAGGGGTTTATTTCCTCACGATAGTCCATTTACAGTTCTTAGTCCAGCTTGACGGGAGAGCACGCACCAACACCAGGGCTATCACTGTATAACGGCTGAGAGATGGACAATCCTTACTTGCCAGACTAGCATGTCTAGCCCAGTGAACAAAAGGATGCCAACTCTCTCAACCAGCTCTCTGTGATTTATCCAGAGCCTAATTCCACCCACCATGGGCTGAGTCTTCCCCATCAGCTAGATCTCCTCCTTCAGTTTTACTCTGGGCTTAACTCAAACATCAACACTTTACAACCCTCAACAGTCAAGTTGACACCTGTGCTTAACTATGAAAATTAGTATTGTAAGCTGTCTAAATGTGTCTACTTTTCTTTAGGAGCTAATAGACAGAGAAAAGTTAGGGCCAGAAACCCTGAATGGTCTCTGTTGCATAGGTCTTCCTATTATCAGAGATTTATTAACAGGAATTTGTGTGATCTAGATTAATGTTTAAAAAAAATTCTCTTCCTGACTGAAAATAGACCTTGGAGACTAAGACCTGAAGCAGCAAAGCATGTTGGGAAGTCATTGTTGATTATTTGGAGAGAGGGGATGGAAGCTGGCACCCAGCACAAGATAAAATAGATGGGTTATAATTTACTGTCCTTCTGACACTTTGCTCCATTTGATTCAGGGGAACTATTATCTGATAAATAACAGACATGGAATTTTTAAGTTAACCCACAGTTTGGGCAGAGGCTCAGATAACTATCATGCCATTTCTGCATAAAAAACCAAAAGACAATTCACACAACAGTAAGTACTGCTTAGGGAGAAAATATTTCATTCTCAGGATGAGAATGAGAATTTCACTCTCAGAGCTCTGCTTCTGTGGGAAGTTACTTAATCTCCCACTGCTTTGATTCATAGTCAGGGTCCAGCAAGGTGGCTCAACAATGGGTAAAGGTGCTTGCATGCAATACTGGTGACCTAAGTTCAATTGACAAAGTCCCCATGGTGGAAGGAGAGAATTGACTCTTACAAGTTGTTCTCTGACCTCTGCACATAATTCTGTTCTCTCTCTCTCTCAAAAATAAATAACTATGCTGCTGTGGGATTCGTCAGAACTCAGGAGGCACATAAGCATGTAGGTGATGCAAAGGAACCAGCACTTCTTGGTTGTTAGTATACACCTCTGTTTCTGCTCTGAAAGACACGTGTGAGATTTTTCGTTAAGATAATATAATGAGTCTATTAACTTAAACTATTCCCAACCTAATCAGTCAAGAGAGACCAGCTCCCTCATGATTCTCTCCCTCCCTCTCTCTCTCTCTCTCTCTCTCTCTCTCTCTCTCTCTCTCTCTCTCTTCTGTCTCATTCACTCACTTTCTTGCCTTCCTACAGTCATGAACCATAGCTTACCATGGATGCACTTTCACTGTGTCACTGAATGGCTGGAGACAGGTGTCTAGCAAACATGTGATGCCTGAGCAAAGTCAAGAGAGTGTATCCCCCTCAGATTGAAGGAAAGCAAGGAGATGGGTCTGCAAAATACGATGGACCCTCCTAGACTGCAGTGAAAGATGTTGAACAATTGACATGACCTGAATATGGTCTGTGATTTAGCAGGAATGTCCTCTGTGTAGACCTGCAGATGGTAGTGTTTTGGTTATAGAAGAGATTGTCCACTTTGTATAAAATACCCAGCAAGGCATTCAGAGCTGGTGGGTGTCTCTAGAGGATGATTATACCTGGGAAAGCACATTAGTGTTCCAGATACAAGAGAAGAAGAAAAAACTATATAGTTCTTGGAACTTTTTGCTGCTTAAATTATCCCAACATAAAAATATAACTATTTATAGGACCAACAAGATAGCTCAGTGGGTAAGGCACCTGCTGGCAAAACTATGAATGGAGCTCCATCCCCACATGGTGGAAGGAGAGAACTGACTTTTGAAAAATGCCCACGGACCTCTACCCATGGCTGTGGAGGTGGTCATAATAGATCAGAATCCTTTTCTGTGATCACTTGTTGGTTGTGCAATCATGCACAAATTACTTGGTGTCTCCTTGTTGCTTTGCTTAGGGTTTCCCAGGCTCTGCCTTCCAGGGCTGGAATTACTGGCCACCTCCATGTTAGTGTGGCATTCTGATGTGGGGATCCACACTCGGGTCCTTTTGTTTGTGAATCAAAGGCTTTAACCACTGAGTCATCTCCACAGCCCTATGAAGCATTCTTACAAATAGCATCTGCTTAATAAATGTGAATCAAAAGATTGGTGAGAAACTAGAATCAATACTAGACAAGGCAAATACACTCAGTAAAATTCTCACAGGTTACTGTACCTGTCAGCATGAGAAAATTTTAAAGTATTACATTACACACAGCATAAATCCTATGGAAATTTACTATCTGAAATAAGTATATGATCTTAAAGGAGTATGAGCTAAGAGAATTCAGCTATTTACAAGTTAGTTTCTGTGTGACTATTTTTAAGCCAACAAAATAGGTATAGCTTCACATTTGTTGTAAATCTTTCTTTTTTTGATGTCTTTTGAAAGTCGTTCTAAAAACCACAAGTTTATATCTCCTGATGTACATAACTGTGTATCGTTTATGTGCTACTTGGGAAGACAGCTAGACAAAGAGGCTGATAAAAAGAAAACTACTCCTTACCAAACACAGGGTCTGAGTTATATGATTTTTTTTTTCTACCAGTGGATGTCCACTGTTGCTCTAAGAACTCACCCACTGGAAATATTCTAAATGGGTGGAAAGCTATAAGCCAGCTAAAATGTCTTTCTAAAAGAGAGTGAAATGCATACTAATCTAATTGCCAAGTGGGCACAGGCTGAGTTTTGAGAGCAAGCCTTCTGCATTGGCTCCCCCTGCTGGACGTCAACGCTCACTGCCTCCGAAATGGAAACAATACACCCGAACCTTTCTTCATCTGTGGGCATGTCACTGGGATGGCAAAGCCAGCCTGATTCTAGAATGCATTTGCTCCCTAAGAAACATGCCAAGCGTTTCCCCAGCTGGTTTCCCAAGGGCAGAAACGCTCAAGTAGAAAAATTGTACAGCTGAGACTGGAAGTGGAGAACAGAAACGCGTCCCTGGCATGCTGAGCCAGGAAAGGTAACAGACAGCGGAATGAGGGGAAGCCCAGCAGAGTTATCCTTAGAACTTTTGGGGGTCTGGTCTTCAGTTTCCTTTTTGTGGGTTTAAAATCTGCTGCAAAAAGGTCATCTTCAGCCTGTGATATAATTGTTCCTCTTTCCCTACTTGTCTTCGTCTTTCTAAGAAAGCTGTCGGCTCACTCTCCCGGGGACATGGGACTCACATTACTTTTTTTTATTCCACATTTCTTATTGATGAATTTTGCTCTTTGACATTTTCACAGATGCATGCAAAACCTTCCACTTACTCTTCCCTCTGCTCTCCCCTGCTTCTCTCCCTCTCCTGGCTGTGCCCGGTCCCTTCTAGGCTCCTTCCACAGTCAAGTCCTTTTGTTTTGCTTTGCCCACACTGATTCTAAAGGCAGCCTGTCACCCGCAGTCTTTGAGCTTATTGTGAAATCTGTGCTGGGAAGTGTGTCTGTTGAGAAAAGTTGGAAGATTTCTCTTGCTTGCCTCAGCCTTTTTGATAGGAGGGAGAAATAGCAGTTTAATTTTTGGCACATGTTCTTACATGAGCTTGCCCTTTTGAGGGAGCGATAACCACGATGGCTATTTCCTATGTAAAACAAAAACCAGCAGCACTTTGACTGACACTTAGAACCACAGAGGAGAGCACGTCATGAAACCATGCAGTGCAAACAAATATGCCACTCACAGCTCTGGATTTAAAAGCATGCAGACGCGCCCTCAACTACTCATATCAAACATTATACCGTGTTTCATGTTAGACGACAAAGCGCTGAGCAAATCAAGGGTGTCCTGAACATCTGCAGCTCTCGCTGACAGCATTTCTCCCCCCAACTAGGAAAGTGGCTTCCGTGGCTATTGGAGAGCTTCCTGGTAAAATGCTTCCCGTTGCTTCTGGGGTTCTTAGGTCATCTTTTCAGTCAAGGCCCCTTCCAGGGAGAACCCCTATCCTGTAGGTTCTACGTTGAGCAAGAGCCAGCTGTCAAGCTGAGTGACATGGTGAACAGATTTATTCTCAGTACTCAGGAAGCTGAAGCCTGAGAATCCCAAGTTCAAGGCCTGCCTGGGCCACTTGGCAAGACTCTGCCTCAAAAACCAAAGTCAGAAAAAAAGTGAGCGAGGAGCAAATGGTGGAGGATGGACACACTTTCAGCATGATGACGTTCAGTGATCTGGGCCTGCTTGTGGGTCAGGAATTGATGATTCTTCTACCCTATGGATTGGTTGAGGTAGTCACTCTGCATTCTGCAAACATGTGTGCTGGAGACAAAGATATTTTGGACACATGCTGGCCCCTGGGTGTCCATTCTCATACCCTTCTCTCTCCAAGAGAGTCTAGTGTGACTGCATTGCAGCCCTGGCTGGCCTTCCCAACAGAGAAAGCAGAAGCTGTCAATTCTGAGAGAGCAGCTGGGAAGTCTCAGAACGTCATTCCCAACCACACTCTCTGAGTTCAAGCAAGTCTGCATCAGTCATTCTTCTTACAAAAGGGAGCTGGATTCTGGTCCTTAAGAGTCTTATAGTCATCTATGTATCATAATAATATAGGCTTGTAGTCTTTTAGTCATCTGTATACCATAATAATACAGGCTGGTCATTTCTGCTTTTCTGCTTTCTATATTGAATCGTATGTTTCACATTTGATTCCTGTGTCTTTGTTTAAAATTAATTGGTTTTGTTTCATTTTCCAAAACAAAGGAGGAAGGTATTGGGAGCTGGGAAAATGGTTCAGTGGGTAAAGTGCTTGCCATGCAAGCGTGAGAACTAGATCCCCAGCACTGTGATCACCCACCAGTAATCCCAGCATCAGGAAGTGGAAACGGGATCCTCTGGGAAAACTGGCTAGCTACACTGCAGGAATCAGCAAACTGAGGGTTCCAATGAGAGGCTCTGCCTCAATCAATAAGGTAGAAAGTGATCAGTGAAGATACCAACTTCAACCTCTGGTCTCTACACACATGTACACACACACATGCTTGAAGCCCCACATGTGCACACCCACATATGTGACACATGTACACACATTGCATGCTTAACATGCAACACATGCACACACTGGAAGACCCACATGTGCACACCCACACATGTAACATGTACATACATATTTACATGCTTAACACATACATGCACACACACACACACACACACACACACACTCCCCAAATTGTGGAGAATTAGAACTCTTCTGGCGAGAAGCTACAAAATCAAGTCTTTACTTACTCTTGAAGTATTTTTTCTGTACATAAATTCACAGATAGAGAACATTTTTAAAACAAAAGAAATTTTCAGTAATTGTTGTACTATGGCTGTCACAACTTGCATTTTTCCCCCATAGCTGCATGCTAAACCAGCACTATCTGTTCAAAACAAAAGGGTTCATAGCAGAGATGTGTTAAGCTGTCATGTTTCAGCTCAGTGGAAATAGATGATTTTTGTAGCATGTATCAAAGAGGCAAATGAAAGACATGGGAAATAAACAAGCTTCCTTACACTGAGCAGTCCACCCAATTCAAAGGGGAACAGACTGGAGATGAAATGTGCACAGCACTTTGGGAAATGCCCAGCAAAGAAAGAGAGATGTTTGCAGCATCGCTGAGTGAATTTTGTTTACCACAGCTCTTCTGTTTCCTCCAGCAAATCATGGATGAAGGGACCAGTATAAATGTACTTATTTATATGGGTAATTTTTCTGTTTCATGCCTCTGATTCATCTTGCTACTGTGCTTTATGGAAAGTCATGCTACATTGGTTGCAATTAATTTCAGTGCTGCATATTAGCCCTAAAGAGATATATTTCATAAATTGACTTGACGTGTTTTTTTTTCTCCCCCTTTGTCTGTGATTCTCTTGAAAGATGAGAACGCTCCAGAGGAAAAGCAGAATGTAGAAGAAACGGAAGGGCAGAGCCAAGAAGCAGGTGGGCTCAGGTTTCTTTTGAGGAGTCTCCTAGGCCTCATCCACAGAGGTGAACAATAACTTCGCTTGATGCTATTCTCTGAACGTGCTTTTACCTTTTCTCCTGACTAACCCATGAACTTGTTCATCCTGGTCTCCAGTGCTGTTAACTAGGAGAATGCTGTGCTCACTCAACAGCTGGCTCACCCCTTGTTCTATAGAACAGTCAGCTGAGTGGTACTACAAGAAGGGTAGAAGTAATGAACCAGAATCTGCATGACTTGAGTCAGGTCAAGATTGGCAGCTGTCGCTTAAGGAAGAAAAGGTGGAATTTGAGCAGTTTTTAAACAGTGAAGAGAAGGCTTTCCCTCCTCATTAAAGGGAGTGGATTTTCACTCCCTCATAATAAATTTTCAAGAGCCCATGTCCGTTACCGCTCTGCATGTCATAGATGGTATCCTGGGCCCAACCAGACCCTCCTTCCCCAAGACTATAAGCAAGATTGAAACTCTCCCTGACGTCACCCCTGTTCAACTAAGGACAGGTTATGTCCATTGAATGTTTGTACATTCTTTGCTGGAGATTACAAATTGAACTTTTTTAAGTCAGATGACACTTAAGGCACAAAAGGAATTGAGATCACATTTGATTTATCACCTCTCCCCATCCAAGGCTACACTCGGACTGGTTCTCCTTTAAAAAGAATAATAGGCATGATCGTGCAGCTACCAGCATTGCTGCTGAAATAAAACTGTTCTTTCTCCCGTCAATCTCCAAGTGAGTCTCCCAGTTCTAATGAGCCCCTTAGAGGGGCATCTTTTAAATAGTGGGCCTCTGCCTAATGCATGCCCTGAACTTCCGAGACCATACGCTGAACTCTTGGAATTAAACCAGGTAGTGTGATAAGTGTTCTGCTGAAAACTTCCTACATTAACCTTGGAACTTTTTGAAGTGACTAGAAGCTTTTTATTATTCACTCAGAAGATGGAAGTGAAGAAGGCCAATCAGAGAAAGCATTGAGGCAAGACTTGAAGGGCCCCATAGGACTCAGCAGTTTCCTTTGCTGAAACTTAGTGCTCTTGCCTCAACAAATGCATTTCTGACATAGCTACTATGATCCAGTCCTCTCTATGTCTAGCCCAACAGCATTGTGCATTGAAGATAAGGCCTGTATGGAAAAACTGTCATTGGTTTTGCTGTTTGGGGCTGACAGCATTAGTCACCAACTGCTGTCAGCTCAGGCTGTCCTTGACTGTTGATATATTAGGGGTTTTGCTAACTCACTATTCAGTATACACACACACACATGCATAATACTCATGAACCCATATTTTGTTTCTTTATCCTTTTCTTCTTAATCAGCTGAGTTCTGAAAGTTTCTTCTTGGATTGAAGCAACCTTCTGTGAAGGGAGGCAGTAGTTCTCTGCCCCGCCTCTTGCATCTGAGGGCATTTCTGTACAATACGGCTCACCATAGAGACTCCATTGCATTCCTCGGTGCCTCCTTGTGCTCTGCCAAGTCAGCTGCTGGTTGGTACCGAGTCCTGAGCAGGTCCCTCTAAGACTATGGCCAGTGTCATCAGGCATTGCTCTTCTCACCCTGCTCAGTTCTTAGCCTCCCTAATCAGAATGAAGAGAAACAGAAGACATGTTCCCTTGGACCTACTGCTATTTTTTTTTCAAAATAAAATTATCTTTCTTTCATTCAATTCAATTTCCAATGCCAATTTTGATTGCAAAACTCTATAGGTCTCTTTCATATGATGGAAAAGTACAATCTCAAAATAGCAAATTTCACAAGTCTTGACTGTTGTCACTGTCAAACCAAATCAAAATCACATGCAACATTTATCAAGAAGTCAATAATAAATACCTATCATAGATCGACTGCAACACTGGCAACTCAAATGATATTCCTGCTTGGGTTATATATCCTGGTACATGCGATCCAAATAACAAATTAAAAAAGGCAGGGGTGGCAGGTTCCAAGCAGTCAAGTGCTATAACTGCCTTGTAGAATGAAGAAGATGAAGGCAGAGCAACCAGAAGGCAACTTCCTGTGTGTGGTTTTGGGGAGGACTCATTGAGGAAGAAGTAGTTCCAGTGAGCGCTGAATGATGAAATGATGGAAACACAAAAGAGTTTGAGATTTGTAAGAAATCAGAGGACCAAATGGTGCCTGACAGCCTAAGATTTGACTTCATTGGAACAATAAAGAGAACTCAAGGGAGGGTTTTAAATATCAGAACAAGTCATCTAGGTGTTAATCAATTCACTGTGTCTGCGAATGAAGATGTGTCAAGGGAGGTGGAGTGGGACCAGTTGGAAGACAGTGCATGCAGAAAAGCTATGACAAAGAGGAAGGAATTGTGACCCATGCTGGACATAACTCGTAAGGATGCAAGTACTGATGGACTGGACAGGGGACGTGAGGAAAAGGGACCCCAGGCAAGTCCCAGGATTCCACCTTTAGGGTCTATGTGGAAGATAGTGTCAGATACTGCTCTTTTGTTGGAAAGGTTAAGATTTCCATTTGATACACTAAATTGGAAAGGATGCATAGAAAGTCATGTGAGATGTCAAGAGAGGTAAGCCAGTCCAGACTTCAGGGAGAGAGGAAGTCTACAGATACAGGTTTAGACATCCCTGGCATGTAAGTAATATTGAAAGCCATGGGACTAGATGAGATTCACTGGGGAGGATCATGGAAATATCAAAGACAAAGAAGTCAGGACATCATGATGCCTAGAATTGCGGCAAGAGAAGAGACAGACTTGACCAGAGTATGGCTCAAGAACAGAATCAAGCATGGGAAATGCCTTTGAGATGTCAAGTCAAATGAAAAAGAGGAAGAAAGTCAAGGGTAGTGAAAACCACTTGAAATCCTAGCACATGGAGGTTGAAGCAGGAAAATGCCACTTGGAGGCATGTCTCGGCTGTATAGCAGAAGTGAAGATTAGATTTGTGAATGGAGGACACTGCTACCTTTGATAAAAGAATATTTGGAGGATCTGTGGAGAATTAAACAGGGCTATGGAGTGCTTCTGAAATGAAGAAGACAGAGGCAATAGCAAGAGTTTCTTTTCAACAGTGGTGATCTGAAGGGAGACTGAAAATAAGAAAACAGGGCAGCATCCAGGGAAAGTTAATATTTCTTTTTTTTTTTAAGTTGAAGATCATCACTTAACAAAAGAAGCTGACTCATTATCTCCAAGAACCCCTTGCAACAAAGTTTATTCTCTGTCCTAATAGGGAAATACCTAAAAAGAACAATCATCATAAGCTATACTAGAAAATATGAGCTTTTCCTCTAAATGTGTATTATTTATTTTTAGTTCCATTATTGTGAAACTATTAAAAGTGCATATTGTTTTGCCAGTGTTCATATGACTTTAATAATATCTCATATCCCAATTTTGCTGTTTTAATGTTAATAGCTAGTTATCCATCTTCCTGGAGATCAAACGTGTGAAACTTCTATGGTACTGATGAGACCAGTAGAGGTCAGTTTTGATAGAGCTAATTGGTGCTGTGAGGGGAACAGGGTCCTCTAAGTCTTGATCCCCATTTCGTAACTGAGTGACATGAAATCCCTAAATAACTTCTGGTGCTTCAATTTGAGTGGCCTTCCCACCTCTGTAGGACCACTGCCCTCACAGCCAGAGAGCAGCCCAGGCAGCCAGACAACTTGGCACATTGACAAAGCATGCAGTTGATGTGCTAAGAAAACCCTGACTTCACATTAAACACACACATAGAAGTACTCTGTAGAAACTTGTAGGAAGATGTTCTTTTCTTCACTATACCTTGTGAAGAAAAGGAACAGTCTATTCTTAGAAAACTGTGGAAATAAACAATGTTGCACTAAATTTGGTGATACACCATTAATAACAGACAATATTTTTTTACCAAAAAAATCTGCATTTCATTGGTCTCTGTCAAAACTGGAGATTTCTGCTTCATTAACTATAACATAGGATAACAACTTCTCCCCCTAGAAAGTACACTGGTGCCCAGCACTGTGAAAGCATTCACACGCTGTTTCAGCAGTATTAAATCTGAGGCCACATTTCTCTTTCTGCTTTACAGATGGCGTCAACACCACCCCTGTGCCCAGCCCTGCTTCAGAAGGCACAGTCGAAGTCTGTAAAGATGAAGGTAGGTGGCCACATTCAAAATTCACAGAGCCTTAAAAGTAAATTATGTGGGTTTTGTTTGTATGGAACAGTGAAATAGCTGGCAAATATAGCTCTCCACAGGCAGTTCTGTTTCCAGCATGAAGTTCCCACCCACTCGGTTCCATTCCATATCTAGCTTTTTCAGAATTTATATATATATATGCATTTACACTGTTTCTCCAAAAAATAATGTTTATAAAACAAGGACATGAGCAAAGATTATGTGGTTAGGGGAAACATGTTTATCTGAAACACAAGAATGTTTATCTGAAACACAAGAATTCAACAATTCTGATCATCGCTACTCATCAGGCACAAGTTTGAAAGAACAGTACTAAGGGGACCATGTACCTGAGTGTCTACTCCAAGAAAGAAATGTTTGAAAGACATTAAAAAAAAAACCTGAGGGAAGAGGAATCAGGGAGATGGATCAGTGGGTAATGATGCTGGCTGTTCAACTGGAACTTGAATCCTAGATTCATGTTAAACTGGAAGAAGAAAACCATCTCACAATGTTCCCCAACCTCCACATATGCACCTTGGCACATGTACCTTCATATACACAAATAAAGCAATCATAAATAAAAAATCAGAGATAAATTAATCTGGAGCATGGATGCCATTTCTGTTGTATACAAGTACTAAGAGGAAATGGTACTGACCCCAGTAACCCTAGAAGAAGAAAATAAGCAAAAGAAAATGTCTTTTGGGATAAGTAGAGTGATTCAATGGTGCTAATACTTAAAAAAAAAAATGCCTCAAGGTAAGTAAAATCGTCCTTTCTTTCCTTCCCTCCTGATTAACTGGAAGTCTACCCACAGAAAAGATATATTTTGGTAGTTCCTAAACCCTGTGTGACTGACAGACTAGATAATTAATTTTCTACAAATGAATGTCTGGTAAACAATGCAATCTATTTGGAACTTCATGTATGTTGAGTGCTTTTGTTCCATCTGACGTGGTATTGGAATAGATAGATACTGAAACTTGCTACTCTGTCAATCTGTATTTAGGGTACTAAAGGAGTCTTGAAATTTTAATACTCAGCTAGAGGCATCACTAATTGCATTCTCTATCTCCTACCTTTTTTTTTTTTAGATCAAATACAGTTAGTGGAGGGTTGTTAAAAGTGAGAACAATGGAAATGTAATGGGATCTAAGTCTTAGCTCTGCTGCTGGCCATTTAAATGACCTTTGGGAAACAGCTAAAGTACTAACAAGCAATGGACTTCTTTGTGCTTTAACTTTCCCCCCTGCAGAATGGGGAAGTAACAATGTCTACCTCCGAGAAAATAATAACACAGACCAGTGGCTTAGCTGTTTGACTGGCACTTATGTGCATCAGACTTTCCAGAAAACTAACTGAACTAGAGATTAGGAAGCAGATGTTTATCAGAAAGAGTGCTTGAAATTAGCTTCTTTAACAGAGAAGAGAGGGATCACAGCTCTCAGGATGGAGCCATTCCAGTGCTTTCTCAGAGAGATCCCAGATGACCACATGGAAAACCCCAGATCTAGCATGGCCCTTGGTCCAGCTGTCTCCCAGGACAAATCGTTTGAGACAGACTATGCTATGAAAGGAGTGTGACCTTGGGTAAAACAACTCCCTTACATGGAGGTCATTTTGGAAGGCAGAGGTGGATCACATTTACCTGTTTCTGGTGGAATCAGCTCTTCCTTTTCAGAAAGGGATCTAAAGCTCATCACTGCTACCATTTGTTAGAGGGGAGAGAGGCTCTTTCCTTGTGTATTATCATCTTTCAAATGATTCTTCCTTTTATCCAGCATAAATATATGTTCTGGAATCTCTAATTTCAGAACTATTTGGTGTGTTTAACAATGTAATCTATGTCAAATTTCTACAGAAATGTCATAGGAAACTTTCAGTCACATTTACAGAGAAATAAACCAATCACGTCTGAGAGTAAAGACAGAAAATGGTGTTTATTTTAAGCAAAAAGTTTTGAACATCCAAATCACTTAGCTTATGATAAAAATTGAAAAGTGTCATGAGGTTGAATGACAGAGTTTGAAAAATAAGACAGAGAAACAATCTAATTTGAGCGCTTCACACTGGGATTTTTTTTCTGCTGAGTTGTTTCGTTTGGAGATATCACACCTTTATAAAAGCACACTGCTTGCGCTATTTCTTGGTGCTTTTAGGATCTCACACCATTAATTGCTCATGATCAATTTTTTAATGCTTTAGGAATTTTTCTTGATATTTTTTAATGGTACTAACCCCATTGAGGAATTATCATGTGTTACAAATGCAATTCCCTCATAAGTCTAAATGTGAAGATTTAGGAATCTTGCTGTGATAAATTGCGAATTCTATTAACATACTCATTTGGAAAAATATAAGTTTTGAAATCTACATTAGTATACAATCTAGTTTCAATTCCAAGCAAAACATATGACTTTTTGCCTTCTTTCTAAAATGGTGTGCATAGAAGATCACTTCTTAACTGATTATCAGTTCAGAGCTCAGTATCTGATGCTGATAGAGCTGTCATCTTGATTGACAGATGCATAGCTTAGAATAGGAGAAAAACGAATTTTCCATTGAAATCCTCCAAGATTGAGGTCAAGTTAAGGTTAAAAGGAAGTCATAAGTGTTCAGGATTCATTTCAAACATTCTCCCTCATTAGCTTTCATGCCAAACTATCTCACACCAAGGCTGTGTGCAAGCTCACAGTCATGAGATGGCTCATGGAAAGTGTTCCTTACACTTTCCAGTTTGGTGACAGAATACTTTGTGCTGCTCACAGGTCATGAAAAAGCCCTTGTTCTCTTGACTTCTTGAGACTTAGCTCCTCTAAGAGGAAATGCCCATTTTTGGACTGGTCCAGTTTATCTCTTTACCATATAACTCCCATGGAATTTGTGCTTTGTTCAGTTATATCCAGCTTGGTTTGTTGGTTGCTTGGCTTCCCATTTGTCAGGACTTTGATGTCCACTGGAAATTAGTGTTTTAGTTATTCTGCATTGTTGCCAATAAACTCATGACTGGAACTAAGGGAATAAGATGTTTTAGTCTGACTTACAATTCTTAGTTATAGTTACTTATCCAGATTGACAACACAGCCCATACCAACAGCAGAACCATATCATATCCATAGGATCACAAGAGAGACAGTCCTTACTTGCCAGACCATCATGTCTAACCAAGTATACAGAAGAATTCCACCTTCCTTAACCAGGCGTCTCCGCGTTACTCACCTGCCTGTGGCCTACTACCTCCACCATGAGCTGGGTCTTCACTATCAATCAGGAAATCTCCTGCAGGCTTACTTAGGACTCAACTCAACTACCAATTCACAACTGTGCCCAGAGCACAAGCCTTCCACTGCCATGTTGACATGTGTATCTAACTATGGCTTCTAGAGTTGTCCAGTTGGTAACAAGTAGTAACTGTTAAATGTCTGTCTTTATGCCTAAGACATAAGTCTTCTAGTTTTTTAAAGTTATATAATTGTTTCATACATTTCAAGAAATAGTGTAACATTGGCGTCCTCTATAGGGATATTGTTGAAATGCTGTAGACAAATTTCTCACTGGAATCCATGGGCCACTTTGCTGCCCACTTTCCCCCACGTAACTGCTGACTCCACAGCTGCTAAGGGAGAGAAGACTGAGTCTCTTGCAATTCTGACACCTGTTCCCAGTGACTCACCACAGCTGTCAGGTGTACAGGGGGTGAGCTGGAAGAAGAAGGTATGAGGAGGAGGAATGCTGAGGAGTGGCACATCCGCCCAGAATGAATGTAAGATCCAGGACTGAAATGAAATTAACTTGAAAGTGAAGCTGGCCTCGCAAAATATCTGTGAGCCAATAGACCCTCTGAGGCCGTTTGAAAAATTGGCCTCAAACTTATTTATTGGAGATATCTTCCTGTCCTAGGAAGGAGGTGCTTTTAATAGAATTTATGCTTTAGATACTCAGAAACGATCCAATTTTAAGTTAACAAATATGTAAGCAGCCAAATGAGCATCCATACATACATGAGATCAACATGTACAGGAATAGCTAGGGCTGCAATTGAAGCTTCGGCAAAGACATATTGCCATTATCTAATATTTACTTTGTGTCCTTGGGACAGAGGGAGTTCTCCATTTCTAGATGTCTCTACATATTTAATCCCCCATCCTCCTCTGCTGCAAAGGCACCTGACTGGGGTGGGAGGAATGCTGTTTAAATACATCCGGATTCACCTGTCTTATTATTTAATCAGTACCTAATTTGAATTTGAAGGTCAACTAGACCAAATCATAGGCTCATTAATATTAAAAACAAAATCAATTAATACTCAGGTGCTGCACACCCGAGCTCACGTTGCTCTGAACTCCATGAAAGTCAGACCAATGCTGTTAAGCATCGGTGGAGTGGGATGTTACCTGAGAAAAGATCTCCAAACCCTTGGTGCAGTGTCAGCCTTCCAGGAGGTCAAAATGACTGTAGGCAAGGGAAGGCTGGAGTAAGAATCCTCCTTAACTAAGACAACCAACGTGAGGATGTGCCTAAATTATGTGTAAGAGGTGGGCATGCATACCTCTAGCAATCAGCACTGTCAGACTGGGCACACTCTCTATTCTGTGGTAGAGAAACAATATTTTGTGTCACCAATGAAATTCACTTCCAGCTGCTCTGTAATTTTTCTCAATCCTTTTCCTACCCACAATGTTCACCATAACCTCTTAAGTGTCCAGCCCTGTTTGACCATCCCAGCAGGAGCAAAACAGTCCCTTAGCTTAGGTCTGCAAGGATAGCATCTAAATATTCTTTAGCACTCTGAGCTTATATAACCCTGGGTTTTCATTCTCTAACTAAGCAGGGCATAAAGGAAGCTGCCCTCTGGTATTTCAGTGAGGGGATTAGTGGGGACCTGTCTCTTCCACTTGCTGTTCTACATCCCCTTCAGACTCAGCAAGATAACTGAGACCCAGAGACAAGAGAAAGGAAGGTGGGGGCAAATAGGAACATTGTTTATATTAACTCCAGCAGGTACTAATACCTTCTTGGGTTTATTCCATTCACTTTTGTTTATATAAACAACACACATTTGTTGCAAAAGTACTTTTATATCAAAATATAAAAAGTAAAAGCATGTAATGATTTCCTGTTAAAGAAGTAAGTCATGAAAACATTTTTTTGGAAGTCTGTTCTGTTACTTCCTTTAACAGCAGACCATGAATATTCTCCCATGTATTTAAATATGCCTCGGAGGCATAATTTTTATTAGAGGTATGATATTTCATCATCTGGTTGTCCCACAATTTACACAGTGAGAGCCCTAATGTTGGGTTATTCTCTTATTTACAGTTTTCTCTCTATTATAAATAACAGGGAAATGCAGCTTCTGCATTTTAGACTCCGCGTGCGTGTATGTGTGTGTGTGTGTGTGTGTGTGTGTGTGTGTGTTTCCTTAGGAAAAATTCCCGTTTCTTTGTTGATTTATTAGGAAAAAGGTTAGAACATTTTTATTGCTTACATATATTTATTCATTTTAAAAGCAGTATATGTTTATTCTAAGCCTAAGCAAAAAAAGAGATGAAAAATATCACCTGTAATCCGAATCCCCAAAAATAAGCATTCCAATATGCTGATATGTAAACTTGTGATATTTTCCCCGACAGCCACAAACATATCGAGGTTTGTTTTAGGATCTTCTCCAGTGTATATCTGTTTGCAATTATCTTTTAAACATAAAAATAGATCATGAGTTTATCTCCAATGCTTTTTGATAGTCTAACATCATTTAATTCTATGAATTGTTCTCTTGGTTCAGTTTTAAATTCTGTACTAGTCAGAATCATTCTCTTTTATTCATTTTTAATTATCATTTTATATTTCCATCCACATAATAAAGGTTAAATAACTTTGATTCATATTCTATCATGAATCCTCAAAATAGAATGTTGTGAAACAGGAAGACATGTACTCACTGGAGAAATACACAGTGCATATTATCAAATTTTGAGAAATTGCAAAGACTTACACTTGTATATAAAAGAATTATAAACTATATGTACATAATGAATATATGTATGTACATATAATTTCTTTAAAAAATATTCTGCATAGAGGAGTTTCTCAGATAGAGGCCAAAAAAATGACATTTAAAAGTCTTAGGAATCCTCATTTACCTTGACATGTTTTCATAACTGTTTTAGTGTCTTTAATCCTTGTGAATGCTATGATCATTCTGCATGAAAATTCTAACAAGTAAAATGCATAGAAATTGTGTTTGTTCAAAAGCAAATGTAATTTATCGTTTTTCCTATTCTTTAAATCATATAAGTTTTTTAAAGAAAATTCAAGTAATTCAAGGAGAGTGAAACCAATCTTATGTAGTTATTCCACACTGAGATATTTACCAATTGCATCTGGGGGTCTTTTCTTTTTTACAACTCTCAGTGTCTATACAAAGTTATATATAAACCACAAACATACACACTGAACATTTTAATGTAATTTCCCTCTTTTATTGTATTTACTTCTCACCCTCCAATTGTTTAAAAGTGTAGCATGCACTAACTATGAGTCTAGTCTCTGGTCCCAATTTCCTGAGTCTCTGTGACCATGGGCTTATTGTTTACCCTCTCTTTACTTCAGTTTCATCATGTTTAAAAGAAAAATGATAACATCTGCCTTACCCAATGGGGAATATTAAAATGAACTGGTTCACTTTAAACATTTCAAAAGTTTTGGCTCTTATGAAATAAGTGCCTGCTTATGTTATAAGCATTGAATAATATCCTACACACACTTCTGAACCTAACTTTCTCATAGCAGCAAAATTCTGTAGAACTTTCTAGGTCACTGTCCACAGAGCTAACGTATCATTTGAAGATTCACATGGTCTCTCATCATTCAGATGTGTCATAATTTATTCATTGAGTCTCCTATGATGAGCAAGCGCTTCCTTTCCATTTTATTGCCATACAAACAATGCTGCAATGGCCTTTCTCACCCGTGTATCCTCCCATGCCAGCACTTTTATTTGTATGGGAAGAAGTCCAGGAATGTCAGCAGTGCTTTAAGGAGTATGCCTTTTAACATCCATTGCCAAAAGCTGTCTCCAAAAGTCATGTTTCCCATGATTCTATCACCAATTGCTTTTTTGTTCTTTCTAATTTTTGCCAGTTCATTGAGTATAAAATGAAATTCCTCATTTTAAATGATTTAATACTTAAATCTTTTTGTGTTTCATACATGAATATAGTAAATTTATGGTATTTTTATACCTTAATCCATAATCCCATTTGTTCTCCTTTTCCTATTACAACCCTACTTCCCTGCTAGTCTTCCTCCTATTTTGTTTTCTTTTCATGTGTGTGGTCCACCGAGTTTCATCTGGGTTGCTTTTGATGGCATGTGCCTAAGTGCTTGCTAGAGCATGAATCATATACCAATGGGTGTATCATTCAGGAAGTGTCTTGTCCCTCTAGCCCTGCTCCCACCCACCCAATAAGCATTATCCCTCATCATTCTCTAGGGAGGTATGGAACCTCTTAGATCTTTCCTCTTCCATGGTGAAATGTTGAGAGGCTAAATCCTATGCAGATCTTGTAAAGTACACCTAGTAGCGGTGAGTTCGTGGGTGCTTCTCAGATTGGGCTTTGGAAGCCAGGGACCTTCCTTCCTGAGGTGGCAAGGTGCAGAGCAGAGGAGGACAGCTCAGGAATGCTGCTCCCTGGACAAGGCAAGCATGGCACTGACAAATGCAGCAGGCACAGTCTACAGTCAGTCACTTGCTCCACATCTTGATCTTGATCCTAGCTAAGGTCAACAAACAACATATTGTATAATTAGCACAGAGATGCTTTCAAACATGCCCCTTACAGAGAGGAAGTGCAACCCCTCTGTATAGATTCAGGCTTCCTATAGCCTGCAGGTGTGCCACTCATTTACCATCACTTCCTGGATGCTCTGACTGAGAGGCTGCCACTTTGCCACATGCATTTTGTCCATCATTGTATAGGTCACACTCTTGACCATTTTGTAAAGCTCGCCTGCAATCCTGACATCAGTTTTTATTCCATCCCTTCTTCCCTTTTTTCCATATCTTTATCCACCCTTCCCTTTCTTTTCCTTCCTTTCTTTGCAAACTTTCTGAGCAAAGATTTCAATAACAAGAATTATAGATGGTGTTGAGGTGAGAAGGTACCACCACCATGAAGATTTTGCCTTTCTTCATGTCTTTCTTTCTTGTTACAGGCTAACCCACTGAGCAACAACTACCCCTTTTCACATGTATTTGCTATCAGACTTCAAAGCTTATGCTCCTTGTACCAGTACTCCATAGGGCTGAGACATGGACAGCCCCCAGAAATGAAATAGTTTCCAAACAGATCAATTCTCATTCATTTGCATGTTCTCTACAAAGCCCATATAGTACAAAGTAGGTGTTTAATATTCGTTTAACTTAACCAACTAAAAGTATACGACTCACTGTTCATCACTCTATGATTTAAGAGTCCGCTGGAAAATTTGAGAATCATAAATCAAAATATAAACTTTATATCATTTTAGAAAGCATCAATAGAAATTATCTGAAATTTCCATAAGAATGGACTTGAAGGTGGGGAGAGAACCTGTCACAAACATAGAATTCTCATAATGTCATGGACATGTCTCCCCAAAACACTTTTACTATTGCTAAGAAGTTCCTTTTAATTATTTTCTAATTTCAGAGATAAATTTTCTTTTAAAAAATACTAAATACAAAATGTAAATCTAACCCAGTCTCATCTCTGTTTGTCTACCCTGAGGTTTGGCTATTGTTACCCTAAAATAGTAAACATATTGAAATAGTCTTAATTTATTTGACACACAGAGATAATAAATATTAAGGATTGTGGTAAGATAGCTTAATACATGTGTAATTATTCAGTAAAATCACTTCAAACAAAATAAATGTTGGCCTGAGGAGCAAGCCAAAATCCTAGTTTTTGCATGTATTCAAGTTCTTTACCATAACCACATCCATACCCCAATACTTCTTTAAGTGGTAAACGTATACCCATTACTAAACAAGTGAAAATTATTTGAGTTTAATTTATCATAGATGTTCTTATTACCTTTTAGAAAGCTTCATTTGTATATGTTTAAAATGGATTGAATGCAAAAAGCAGATCAAATTATTTAAATAGTATCATTTATAAGAGTATTTATGATTTGATAGTAGTCAAAAACTAAGTGACAATAGGAAACCAAATGGTATGCATTTCTATGAAATATTTTGTAGAGTACCAGCAATTCTCAATCATTATGAACTAGGTAATATTTATGCTTGAATTAAACAGCGATGCTGTACTTGAAGAATGCTTAGGGTATTCTAGAGTTGATTTTAAAGACAAAAAAGTATTATATATTGGTACAGTTACTCTTGTTTTGATGTGACACCACACTCATACACAGCTTAATGGAGAACGGGAGATGTATGTGATTCACGGTTCCAGAGAGGACATAGATCACTGTGGTAGTGATCACAACAGAAGGCATGGCTAGAAGCAGAAGCAAGAGGTTGGTTCAGATCATCACAGCTATCACAAGGGCTGAGAACGCAAGAGCACTGAGAAGAAATAGGGCTAGGTTACCAAATTTTAAGGCCCACCCCCTGTGGTCCTTTCCTCCAGTAAGGTTCCATCTCCCAAAGGTGCCGCAATCTTCCCAAACATTAGCATCAGTTAAACATTCAAACACATCAACCTGTGGCAAGCAGCTCACATCCAAACTATGACTTTCATACACATGTACGTTGTCATTACATAAAACAGGATTCTATGGAAAAATGGACATCCTGACACAGTGATATTGGGAACCAATTCTCGCAAGTTTCAGAAAAGTTTGTTTTCAGCAACAGATTTTCACAAAAGGAAATGTATTGTCCTGTCTCCTAATGACATTTGGTGTTACTCAGTCTTCCCGCCATTATTCCTGTGTGTGTGTGTGTGTGTGTGTGTGTGTGTGTGTGTGAGAGAGAGAGAGAGAGAGAGAGAGAGAGAGAGAGAGAGAGAGAGAGGAAGGAAGGAAGGTTAGGAAAGAAAGGGAGGGAGAGAGGGAGAGAGAAGGAGGAATGGACAGAGAGAGAGAGAGAATCTTACTATTTGGGGCATTTATCTGTACAACTTTATGGGGTACAGTCTGACAATTAGATACAAATGTATGATTAAAATGATAAAAAATCATGTAATAAGTATTTCAATCTCTTCAGACATTAGTCGCTTTGGTAAGTTGAGAGTTTTAATATACTTGGGATTGTTTTTAGACACATCACAGATCATTGCAATAGTTGCCCTACTGTAATTGCAGAGATAGTACCTCCTGTCTTCTCTTTTGGTGTCTGTTTCTGATTTCTTTCTCCTGTTTCTCCCTCCTGCCCTCCCCAGTCTTTAGAAGTACTCTTCACCTCGATTTTCTGTGACATCAACTTTTGAGTGGAATGTCTTAAAATCAATTACAAATATAAAATTCTGCAGTATGCAGTGATGGCATTTAATACAAAGTTCCTCTTCCTATTTCACTTTGTAATGAGTCCTGATACTTTGCACTAGTTCTGTCAAATTAAAGTGACAAGGCAGGGCAGCTGTTTCCCTCAGGGAAAAGGGACAGTGACATTCTGAAAGTATGTATTTGTGTGCATGTGCATGTATGCATGCTTGCCTCTGTGTGTGTGTGTGTGTGTGTGTGTGTGTGTGTGTGTGTGTGTATGTGTGTATGTGTGTGTGTGTGAACAATAGCACAAATCCTATGCTTAGACCCAACATAGTCTAGGTAAGACAACATTTCTCCAAGCTTGATGCTTCTTTCTTTATAGAAGACTATGACAAATAAATGGAAAAAAAAAAACTCTCTAAAAGTAGGGATGCCCTTTACAGCTCTTCAGTTCTGTGCTATACATGAAATGTCTTCATTGTCAGTCACATCTGTCCTCTACATACATACCATGAGAAGGATCATTTACTCCATTTCCACCAAATGCCTGTTTCCATATGCATCAAAAGCCAGACATGCTCTCAAAGTCAAACTCAGGGTGGATAGTTAAGGATGAGAAACAATTCAAAGCATTGGGCCTTGGAGTTTTCTCCAAATTTTCTGAATACTCCTTAAGCATTTTAGGAAAATAAGGGACCATCCTTTTTCATTCCTGTACTTTTCTACCTCTTTCTTTTTCTTTTTTTTTTAACTTTCTTCCAGCCAGAAGTCCTGGTATAGTCTCCTCTAGAGAAGGTGAATATATAGCACTATCCTACACACATGATTGCCAGGGTCAGCAAGAGGGACCACAGGCCAACATCACAGAGTGTGGGCTACAGCTGATCTTCCATCCATGAAGCTTCTTCTTCTAAACAGCATTCTCTGTTTCTCTGTCCTTGGTGGAAGCTCTCCAGGGCTTCCAGTAACATGGAGCCAATAGAAAACCTCAGACTCTGGCTCCAACTTTTCCCTCTACAGTGTGTATCTTAATTTACAAGTTTATTCTTCCATTTTTACCAAGTCCTTTTCCTTCTCTTTGGATCACACTTCCCACACATCATCTCCTGTTTTCATTCAGCACAACATAATCTAGATATTTGCTCTTTCACCACATGTTCATTATAGGACTTGGATTTTTCTCCCCTTTAGTATGTTCTTTTTAAGGTTTTGCATGCGAATTTGTATCATTTTAATCCTAATTACCCGATCACAATCCCCAACATTCTCCCAATAAAAACTTTCCTCTTCCTCACCAGTATACCTGCTGCTCCCTGACCTTATGCATATGTGGCTTAGTAAGTCCTAAATGAATTGCTATTAATGACATGTGTACTTGTTACAAAATGGACGATATATCTGTGGGCATACCACCAGGGAGATAACTCCCCTTCTCCCTCATCTGGCAGTGACCCTCATTAGTCTCTGTGCTTCCTCTTGAGATCTTTCCCCTTTCGTGGTGTGTGGTTGACGTGCTAGATCTTACACAGGTCTCCTGGAAATAGACACAGCTGCAGTGGATTCATGGGTACTTTGAACCAGTCATATCTGGAATATATCATCTGCCTGCACCCTCCCCACCTTCAGGCTATTACATTCTCACTGCCTCTTCTTCCACAGTGCTCACTGAGCTCTAGGTTGGGGGTGTCTTGATATCTTCTTTAGACCCAAGCAGTCCACAGTCACTTATCCTCTGCACTTTCAGACAGCTGTTATTTCATGTAACAAATACCTTCCATTGCAAAAGGAAACTTGCAGGTTGAATTCTGTGAATTCTTGTAATCTATAGGTGTCAAGATATGTTTATATCTCAGGTTAAATTCCAGTATTCATTGCTAAACCTTAGCAGATTATTTTTCCTTGGCCCCCCTTCTGCAAATTTTTGGTCTATTAACAGTAACAGGAATGTGTATCTGCTGAAGAGTGGGTCTTAGATCCAATTAGATAATTGTTGGTTAACCCCCTAGTGTTCATGCCACCAATACTCTGGTCACCAACTACTGCAGAGTGGTTGCATTTGTAGCTTTGCAGCTATCATGGCTCTGTGTGACTGTTGATTTCTTTTCTTCCCAGCAGCCAGCATAGCAATAAAGAAACTTCTAGATCAGTTTATATTTATTTTTCTATAGGACTTGGATTTTTAAATGTAGCTCTAATAGCATAGATTTGATTTTATCAGACACAACATAACTTCTGGGAGGTAAAACAAAATAGTTTTCTTTTGAGCCTAGACTAACATTCTGTAGGGAATTTGATCTGACTGTTACTTCTACAAGCATTTTTCTAGTTTTTTCAGGAGAAAAATAAATAAAGGCAGGATCAATGCATTAAAATTATAATAGTTTCCCTTACTCTCAAATTATCTTGCTGCCATATCACACCATCTTTGTTAACTTCTACCATTATTTTTAAATCCTTTCTGTAGGAATTAAATAATTTTGTGAGGTAAAATTTTATGACCATATCCCTACTGCTTGGACTTGAAAAACAATGATAATCAATCAAAAATATTTTTTCTTTTTTTAATTTTTATTTATATATGTATGTATTTATTTATTTGTGTGTGTGTGTGTGTGTGTGTGTGTGTGTGTGTGTGTGTGTGTGTCAGAGGGCACTGTGTGTCCTTGTGGAGGGACAAGGGTGGCTTTGGGAATCATTGTAGATTGCTTCTACCCCCCTTTTGCTTTGCCCTAGGATTTCCCAGGCTCTGCCTACTAAGATCGGAAGTGCAAGCCACTGCCATTTCTGCCTGGTGTTTTTTATGTGGGACCTTGGATCTGAACTCAGAACCTTCTACTTGTGAGGCAAAGTCTTAACCCTAGAACCATTGTTCCAGCCCTTACAAATATTTTCTAGTCTCTCCAAAGAGTTTCTTACTTAGCTTTTTCAGTAACACATTGAAGTAGGATTTGGATTGATTACTGCCTGCTGCTATAATGCAAACATCCAAGTGAAATTTATTTTCCCATATGTTGCAGTTCACCTGCAAATAGCTTAAAGGAACAAGGGGTTTGTTTCCTTATAACAATCCGGTTACAGTTCTCAGTCCAGCTTGATGGGAGAGCATACACATAATGGCTGAGAGAGGGATGATCCTTATTTGCCAGACCAGCATGTCTGGCCAAGTTTACAAAACGATGCCAACTCTCTGAACCAACTCTCTGTGATTTATCCCAGGGCCTAGTCCCACCCACCTTGGGCTGGGCCTTCCCCATCAACTAGACAATCTCCTGCAGGTTTGCTGTGGGCTTAAGTCAACTACTAATTCTCCACAAATGTCCCCAGAGCTCAAACTCTCAACTGTCAAGTTGACACCTGTGCCTAACCATAACACCATACAAATTATATCCCTAATGATAGGCCATTCTCCATCATTCAGAGATTCAAAGTAATTGAAGTCGATGATCCTTAAATCAATGTCTCTGAAGTTATTTTGAGCCTTTACCATTCAGCAAATGGAAAAGGGAGAGAAAGAAGACTATACCAGAGGTACTTGGCCAGGTCTGGGAGACGTACATTTCCTGTCCACTCTTTTTCCATCAGTCAGAGCTCAGTCACATGAGGTAAATGGGCACATAACTTCTAAGAGAGATTTCCTGAGTTTCCGAGTTCTTCATTCCTATAATTAAGAGAAGGAGAGTGAGTTTTCTAGTTAGTCACGAGAAATGTTTCAGAGATGGGTGGTGATATATTTCTCTCGTTTTATAAACCAACACTTACAGTTAACTTGCCAAGGGATATATGTGTATTAAATGCTAAAGAATAAATTCAAGAAAAGTTTTTTAAGAATAATAAAAAAAATCCCTTCCATTTTCATAAGGACTTCTTTTGTTTGAGACTTATCTGCTCAGAATTAAGAAACACACACACACACACACACACACACACACACACACACACCACAGAGGCTTACTGAATATCAGCTAATCCATCTTGGAAATAAAATGAAGAACACATCCTTGATTCTTAAAAAGCAGTTATTCCCAAGTTGTCTGCTGTGTTCTAAAATCAATGATGCCTACAACTTGGTATGTTTAAGTTTTTTTGCATGCTCTGGCTATAAAACTCTACAAGTTTTATTCTGCCTATATTATTTATATCATTTTCTTATTCCAAAATCATATTTAAAGTAACTCCTTCAACAATAACACCTGTGATGAGTCAGCAGATCTTTTATGTAAAAATGTAAGTGAGATTTAGGAACAGTCGAAGTTCACTCAGAACTGCTTGAAGAACTTCTTGCTGAGGGACAAAGTTTGTTGTGTTTCATTGTAGATTCCACATACTAAAGTGCTAAACAGATACTAGTCTCAATCAGGCTAAGGACAAGTGCATATATTTGAACCCTATAGAAATCAGCAGGCTTGATGTAGTTTAAAGTTCATGGAGATAATATACTGCACTTGAAGATGACTGTGTTTCTAAGGTTAAGTAAAAATCAAAAGGTCTTTAAAGTCTAGGGTATCGACGTATCCTAGGTCATAGCATACTCTTTGAATTCCTTTTCATGCTGCCCTTACAGTAAAATGTGGCACTGACCATATTCTGAAAGATGCCAGATCATTGAAACTCCCTGTACAGTCACCCCATCCCTCCCACTTACTCTGCTTAGTCTCATTGCAGCCTTCTCTGCCTCCACTAAACCTCCATCTCAACCCTGTCTGTCACTTCAGAATACCGCCTTCTCTCTCTCTCTCTCTCTCTTTCTCTCTCTCTCTTTCCCTCCATTCCCTGTCTTTTCATTTTGCCCCTCTCCACCTACTACTGCAACTATGTGGCATAGGTTGGATTTTAGCTGTTTGTTTTTCATTTTCATCTTGAAGTTTTCTGGTTGGGGGGAGTTATTTTGCTGAGACAGTATCTCATGTAGTCCTGTCTGCCCTCAAAATTGCTATGTAACTGAAGAAGATGGCCTTGAACTTCTGGCCCTCATATCTTCAGCTCCCTAGTGCTGGGATTATAGTTACAAGTCACTATGCCTAGTGTATGCAGTGCTAAAGATGGAACCCAAGGCTTCATCCGTGGTAGGAAAACACATTATCAATTGAGTTATAGTCCCAATTTTATAAGGGGTATGGGAAGAGGAGATTGAACTGCTGGGTAGCAAAACTCACAACCTGGCACATGCAAAGTCATCTTCCTACTAAGCTACATACCAAGACCCTGCCCACCACTATAATTTAAGTTTCATGAGGATAAAGATAGTATCTATATTGGCTCTCATTTTATTCCTAGTGATTGGCACATAGTCTGACTTTCAGCACTACCAATTAAAACCTGCTGTGGTTTGTTATAGCCACCAATAGATTTTCTTACTGGGCTTACCTCTTAATAAGACATTATATAAGGAAAATATATGTCTTATCTTTCAAAGAATTTGCCATCTAGACAGAAAAAAATGGGATGTCTAAGCAAGTAAAATAATGCATAATGGTTCAATAGCATCAGGCAATATTTTAGTAGCCCTTATCGTAATCTAACTTACAGAATATTATGTTCTCACTCTTTTCCTTCTCATCTGTCACATAAATACAATTTTATCACCCCAATAGTCACTAAGGAAAGTGATGCACAGACCATCAATGTGGTTAGTCTGAGTTCACAGCTAGAATGTAAGAACGCTAAGAAGACCATTCAGAACATGGTAAGTGTCAAGAAAGAAACATACTGAAACCTGGTGAAGTGGAGGGTGTTGAAGAGCACTGTACAAATTGAGGAGCACCTCTTCTTGGGTTAACTGCAATATGGGTAGAAAAGGGTTAACTGAGCTGGACTTTGAAAGATGAACAAATGGAATTATTCTGGCTAGGAGGAACATCTACGAAGGGTTGAAAGTAGGAGGCCAAAGACCTATTTTAGGTGTGAGGAATAAACTCTCTTGATGCAAATGACAGATTCAATATCCAGTATGTCATTAATTGCTGTGGAAGAGGCCTGGATAAAAAGGACTGGGAACAGCAGGCTAGGACAATTAGGTCAAGTAAAAATAAAGCAAAAATGTTCTGCCACTTGATAGTGTTTGGGTCTGTGTAGTAATTCAAGATTTATTCTTTTTCTTCCTCTAATTCCTTCTCAGGACGTATTCTCTGATGCTAGCTACTTAGATACACTTCCCAATCTTTGCCTATACTGTCTCTAGATGATTTTCTACAAGTCATGTCAGTTTTTCTAGTGCCTAATGCATTATTTTTGACAATTTCCATCTTTATTTTTCTGTACTGTTATAATTATTTGTATAAATCATGTTAATATTAATTTCTCTGGAACAATATAGTCAAGTTAATGCAAACATGCACTGTGGATGAGAAACACATAAATATAGTTCTAAATTTCCTAGCATTTACCTTAAGAATGGAGAAGGAAATGGGTGAAAGCAATTTTAACATTTCACTAAACCAAAATATCCAAATAAAATCTAGTCTGTAAAATCTAGTCAGCATAAAAATTATAATGAGATATCATATGTGTTTATAAACTAAGACTATCTTATACAATATGCCACTCAGATTCACTACATCACAAGAGTTCACTGAGTTCAGTTCAGTTCACTGAGTGGTTGGTAGTTAATGTATTGGACAGTGCTTACATTGAGCTCAAGGAGAATATGAAGTTGGGAGTCTTCAAGCTTTATTTTTAAAGTGCTCTTGCCCATAGTATTTGATTGCAATCACTAATGATATGACCTGGACCTTTTTCTTTCTTTTTCTTTTCATGCATATGTGTATGGGTATTTGTCTCTGTGTGTTTGTATATAAATGAGTTGTGTGGGTGTGTGCATAAGAGTACATTTGAGAGTAGGTGAGGTATCTCAGTAGGTAAGGTACCTATTCACAAATCTGTCAATCTGAACCTCTGTCTCTATCTCTCTCTCTCACATACACACACGCACGCACACACACACACACACACACACACACCTCTCTCTCTCAAATATGTAAGTAATTTTTTTTAAAAAAAGTGCATTTGAGTTTGTGTGTCTGTGCCCAATAGCGACATCTGGAATATATCTGGAATATTCCTGGATATGTTGCTTGACCATATTGCTTGCTCTGGAGATTCCCAGGATCTGCCTTCCAGACTAGAATTACAGGTCATTGCCATATACAGCTAGTATTTTCACCATGGAATCTGGGGATCTGAACTCAGGTTCTTTTGCTTACAAAGTAACGACTATCTGAGCCATCTCCCCAGTTCTAAACTAGGCCTTTCTTGAGCAGAATATTTATATTCTGGATGTGCATGAAGCTACAAGGAGCTTAAACAATCAACAGATATTTTACAGCGAAAGCCACTATGCATAATGTAAAGGAGGGATGTTCTGAAATGTTCCTTATCATCACATGCTGAGATGGAATCACATATTCAGTCACTCACAGACCTGAAATGTAGTTCACCTGCTGGGAAGAATTCACATTGTGAAGAAATTTGCCCCACCCCTTCTTTCAGTGAGAGAGGCTTATATGCTCACAGACTTTGTTTTTGTTTTTGTTTTTAAATCAACTTATTCTAAGGCAGTGGTTCTCAAAGAGTAGTTTCTGAGGTTATATTATTTGTATTACCTGGAATAACAATTCTTAGAAACCGTGTCTTCAGCTTGCTAATGTTTGCAAAAGTAAGTAAATCAGGAGCTATACAGATGGCACAAGGGTTAAAGCCTTTGCCCTGAAAACAAAAGACTGTAGTTCAATCTCAGATCTCACGTAAAGAAAAACTCCAGGCAAAAATGGCAGCAGCCTGTAATTCCAGCCCTGGGAGGCAGAGTCTGGAAAACCCCAGAGCAAAACAATAAGGATGTAAAGCAATCCAGGATGATTTCTGAAGTCACCCTTGGGCCACCACAGACATACACAGTGCACAAACACACACACACACACACACACACACACACACACACACACCAAAAGAAAGTTAGAAAGCAGAGTACTAAAGCAAAGTGAACATTTCAGTGTTTGAAAAAAGAAAAAAAAACCTTCCATTACTCTTCAAATAAGGTTCACTGAAGACTCTCTCTGCATTGTCAACCTTCGCAGTGTAAACATAATCCATATCCAAAGCAACAATATGAACAAATTTCACAAATACATCACTGAAAAGAATTAACCAGATACAGACAAGTATACATTTTAGTCATTTTATTTTTGCAGTACTAGAAAATTAACCCAGAGTCTTGTATATGCCAGACAGTGCTGTAACAATGATCTACCCCATCCTTAGCACTTCATTCTACTTTTTAAATTTTGAGATGATTTCTCACTATGTTACCCTGGCAGGCCTTGAACTTGGATAATCCTGCCTCAGACTCTCAAAAGGCAAGAATTACAAATCTTCAGGAACCAGGCCTGGCTGAGTACATTTATTGTATGTATTTTAGCTTATTTCAGATTCCAGAGCAGGCGCAACTGAGTAATGCTGTAGAAAAATGGAGTAAAGATTCTTAGAGAGAAGTGCTAACTAGCAGGAGGATGAAGGTAATTCCCAGGATGCTGAATTCTTCTATTTCTGAGCCAGTGCTGTTTCTACACATACTTATTCAACTTGTGAATGATTCATCAAATGATACACTTAAGATATTGTTATTTTTCTGGGTGTATATTTGCATTCAGTGGAAAGATAAGAATTAGGGGTTTGGGTTTTATTTTAACTAAGATGAAGAGCACAATGTTTTAGGGAAATTCTCAGTAAAATAAATACACTCTTACTCTGCATTCCTTTCACTGGTTGCTCTCAGAATAACAAACAGAGGCTTCCTGTTCAAATAATTCCACTTCATCCTTCTCCAGGTCATAGGACAAATCTTCTTGTTTCTCATGAGCTCTATTTAGTTTCATTCTATTCCTCTCTCTTGTTTGCTGCTGTCACTTTTCCCTTGACATCAGTCTCAGACTAACCCCTAGCCACGTCCTGACTCCAGAAGAATCCATCAAAGACAGCCTCACTTTTAAACTCCTCACAGGAGATATGGTGGGAAAACTGGGAGAAGAATGGAGAATACTTTAGGACAAAGGTCTTATCAGCTCCTTTATATCCCCAACACAGTGGTCATGGGCTTCATCTATAAACACAATCCTTTTCTTGGGAGTTTTCTACACCAATGGCACTTAAAATCATAACCTATAATGTTGGCTGATTTTATTTGCAGTGGTGCTTCAACAAGGAAAAATATCATCAAATCAGAGGTCACCACAAATGTGTGTTTAAGTGTTATTAAGTTGTTATATTTCAGACTTTAAGTGTAAACTACTTTTCATCAGTATAAGGCCATTAGAGACTGTTGGTTACTATCCATCATTACCTTTTTGAGAAATGCACCCATATTTTTTACTAAAAACAGAGCCAAAAGGCTACAGTACACCTCGGTATACTACTCCAATTATTTTTAAAGCCAGACATGTTTGTATCATGTTTGTCAAGCAGTCACTTAGCTCCTCCTTGAAAGGGAATATTCCACTACCACGTTGAATAGTCTGGCATCCTGTTGACTTGTCACAAGTATCAACTAGATAATTGAAAGCTTGAGTGCTGGGCATAGTTGTGATGAATTAGTAGTTGAGTTAAACCCTGAGCAAACCTACAGGAGATTGTCTAGTTGATGAGAAAATCTGAGCCCATGGTAGATAGATAGGAAAATTCCCTAGACAGATAGAAAAGATGGAGTGAGCTGGTGAAGGAAGTGGGCATTTCTTCGTATATTTGATTTAACCAGTTGATCTGGCAAGTGAGGATTACCCCCTTTCTCCTGTGGATTTGGTGCAGCAAGTTCCCTCTGCTCTTGGTATTGGCATGAGCTATCCTGACAAGCTGGACTCAGAACTATGACTGGATAATCATAAGCCAAAATAAAACCCCTTGTTCCCATAAGCCTTTTGGTTGTAGATTTATCAGTGACAGTGCAGAGTAACTACAACAAGACTCAAGTACTTTGACCAGTGTAGTAGATATGTCCATTCTCATTTGCCAATGTCAATAGCAATTAAATGTGTTAACTGTCATTCCAGGTTCCTTTATCACTACTTTATACATGCTAGCCAAACACTATTGAATGTAAATTGAAGACCCATGAGAATATGACCCCAGATAATTTAAATGGAAAAGGGACCTGGCATTTCAAATCTATTTTTTGACCTCATTCCAGTGGAGGCACATACATCCTTTTAAATAACTAACATTCTAATATCAATATCATTGTCAAAGCAGTCCTTCTGCATGAGTAAACATCAGTGTTACGGACTGGATTTGTCCAAAACACAACCCCAGGTTCATCTGCTAAAATTTGTCCTCTCAATGTCATGGCATTTCAAGATGTGACCTTTGAGAAGAGTTAATTAGGGTTAGACAAGGTAGTGAGGGTTAAGGCCCTCATCACTGAATTAATGGCTGTATAAAAAGAGGAAGGAGTGGGATCTTCTGGTCTCAAGGGTGCATACCAAGAAAAATCTATGTGAAGGTACAACCAAAAGACAGCCATTAGCAAACCAGGAAGAAAGCCTTCATCAGAAGTCATATCTAACAACACTTTGATGTCAGGCTTCCTAGCACCCAAAACTGAGATATAAATACTGTTATGTAAGCCAGTGAGTCTGTGGCAGCTGAAGTACAGTGTCAGAATCAGCCAGTGCATCAGGAAAACCAATTAGAATAACCTCTCTAACTCATGGGTAAGCTCACTCTAAAATAACAGAAAATTCAAATGTTCTGCTAGAAATAACATATTTTTAAGCTGAAAATTACTACACTTCCCAAGATTCTTATAAAATAAGATTTTATAGTGTTTGTGTTTTCTGGTGCTGGAGAACGAAACCAGAATCTTGCCTTTGAATTCTGCCATTGAGCCGCATCTCTAACCTCCAGTGTTTTAACACATTTTCTCAGTTTATGAGGCAAAACATTATCCTTATCACACAAATACCTCTATACACCCCATTTACTATAAGACTAAATGTCAGCTGAATTTCTTTTCCTACCACCAAAGTCACATTTGAAAATAAAATTTAGTGGATTTATTTTATTCCACATGGCCAAATTGTTCTACTCTTTAACTTTCTGTCAGTTCTTTGGTTTGGTGCAAGTTTCATGAGTTGTGTACATTTTGAAATGACTTAAAAAAAGTGAATTTTTAAAAGATGTATCTAAAATATTTCCACATTTTTAGAATAATATTTATAAAAAGCACCAAATTCCTTCTATGAAGCTAATATCGTTTTAATCCCAAAACCTAATAAAGATTCACTTAAAAAAGAAAACTATAGGCCGATCTCCCTGATGAACACAGATGCAAAGATTCTCAACAAAGTCTTAGCAAATCGGATTCAAAAACATATTAAAAAGATCATTCATGGGGACCAAGTAGGCTTCATCCCCGGCACACAAGGTTGGTTCAACATACGCAAATCAATAAATGTAATTCATCATGTAAACCAGTCCAAAGTCCAAGACCACATGATACTCTCGATAGATGCAGAAAAAGCTTTTGACAAGATCCAACAGCCTTTTATGATCAAAACGCTAGAGACAGTAGGAATGGAAGGAACTTTTATCAATATAATAAAAGCTGTATACAACAAGCCCACAGCAAGGATTATGCTCAATGGGGAACAATTGGAAGCATTCCCACTTCGATCAGGAACAAGACAAGGCTGTCCACTCTCACCACTTCTATTCAATATTGTACTTGAAGTCTTAGCCGAAGCCATAAGACAAGAAAGGGACATAAGAGGGATTCAAATTGGCAAGGAAGAAGTCAAGCTATCTCTATTTGCAGATGACATGATCTTATACCTGAGTGATCCCAAAAACTCCACCAGGAAGCTCCTGGAACTAATTGAGAAGTTCAGCAGGGTGGCAGGATACAAAATAAATGTGCAAAAATCAGAGGCCTTCCTATATGCCCAGAATGAAAGAAGTGAAAAAGCCTTGAGAGAAACCATGCCATTTACTATAACCCCTAAAAAAATGAAATACCTTGGTATAAACCTAACTAAGGAGGTAAAAGACCTTTACAATGAAAACTTTAAAACCCTAAAGAAAGAAATTGCAGAAGACACCAGAAGGTGGAAAGACCTCCCTTGTTCCTGGATTGGCAGAATCAACATTGTAAAAATGACCATCCTACCAAAGGCAATATACAGATTCAATGCTATACCAATCAAAATCCCAAAGCAATTCTTCAAAGAAGTTGACCAAACAATCTCAAAGTTCATATGGAGGCACAAAAGACCCAGGATAGCAAAAACAATCCTGAGTAACAAAAACACAGCTGGAGGTATTACCATACCAAACCTAAGTCTATACTACAAATCCACAGTTATAAAGACAGCCTGGTACTGGCTCCAAAATAGACACACAGATCAATGGATAAGGATTGAAGACCCAGATATAAGCCCACAAAGTTACAGCCACTTGGTCTTTGACAAAGGGGCCCAAAGAATCCAATGGAAAAAGAACAGCATCTTCAACAAATGGTGTTGGCAAAACTGGATCTCCACATGCAGAAGATTAAAGCTGGACCCGTACTTGTCACCATGTACAAGACTTAATTCCAAATGGATCAAGGACCTTGATATCAGGCCAGAGACTTTAAAAGCCATAGTTGAAAGGATAGGGAACTCCCTCGAGCTGATTGGGCTAGGCCAACACTTCCTAAACAGACATCCAATGGCACAGTCACTGCTACCAACTCTCAACAGTTGGGATCTTGTGAAATTAAAGAGCTTCTGTTCAGATAAAGAGATTGTCGCACGAGCTCAAAGGCAACCCACAGAATGGGAGAAAATCTTCACTAACCACATATCTGACAGAGCTCTACTGTCCAGAGTGCACAAAGAACTTAGAAAATTAAACTCCAAGGAAAACACTGGCCCAATTAAAAAATGGGCCCTGGAACTTCAAAGAAACTTTACCAGGGATGAAATTAAAATGTCTAACAATTATCTTAAAAAATGCTCCACTTCCTTCGCCATCAGGGAAATGCAAATCAAAACTTCCCTGAGATATCATCTCACCCCGGTCAGGATGGCAAAAATCCACAGTACAAACAACGACAAATGCTGGAGAGGATGTGGGGAGAGGGGAACTCTCCTACATTGTTGGTGGGAATGCAGGCTCATACAGCCACTCTGGCGAGCCGTCTGGAGATTCTTAAAGAAATTAAAGATTGAAATGCCGTATGACCCTGCTATCCCACTTTTGGGAATAACCCCCCAAGCAGCAGAGGTTCGCCTCGATAGCACAAGCTCGACCATGTTCATAGCAGCACTGTTTACAATAGCAAAGTCATGGAATCAACCTAAATGTCCAACAGTTGACGAGTGGATAAGGAAACTGTGGTACATCTATACAATGGAGTACTACTCAGCCATCAAAAATGATGAATTACTGGAATTTGCTGGGAAATGGATGTCATTAGAAAGAATTATATTAAGTGAAGTATCCCAAACCCAGAAAATTAAGCGCCGTATGTACTCCCTAATAGGTGGCTCCTAGTACCAAACTCGCCCAGCCCACATTGGGACACTCAAAAGTAAACCTATGTAACACAGTAATTGCAAGGATTATGAACAAGAGAGATGGGTTAGGAGGGCCACACCAGAAACAAGGAGAGAGGAGACCATGTTACAGCAGAGAAAATAGGCCTCCATCAAGGTCTGCAAGTAAGTAATGAGAAACCTGGTTAAGTTCACAGACGTTCTTTCCTGATCTCACCAGAAGGGGAGGGCATATAGTCTAGCAGATAAAAAGTAATCATTGTGCAAATGGGTAATGGACCCCGCCCTCAGTGAGGTTTCCTACTCTTATTACATCTACCCTTGAATGTGCTATTACAACAAGACTCCAGTTTAACAGCTTTTTGTCTCTGGCCAGGGGGTGACATACAGTGCCCAGCAGAATGGAGTGAAGGGAATTGCAGGAGCAGAAAAACTGCAAAAGAAAATCAACAAACCACAATCCAGAACTTCAGAGACTCTATATCAATCACATAGAACTAGGACAGCCTAATCTCTCCCCATCCTGGAGCTCAGGGACATTTGCGGAAGAGGGGCGGTAAGATTGTAAGAGCAAAAGGATGGGAGGAGCAACGATTTGCAAGATTCTCAACAATAGTTGGGGCCAAAGCAATCATAATGGAACTTTGCATGCCCTGCGCAATGTCCAGCGCACTGTTGCCCTCATAAAGTCTAGCATCTGTTAAGGGCACCGAGACCCCTGGAGGCAAGGGATTGACAGCCATAGTAGTAGTCTTATGATTAAGGGGAACAAGAGAAAGGGCTTATGGAAATGCCACTGGGTCCTTATATGTCATCGGAGAGGAGGACCCAGTGGAGAGTTAGGCGCACACAATAAAGGACTCTCTGGGAATTGGGGGGGAGACACTGGGGGAAGGGGAGGGGGGAGGGAGGGAACTGGTAAAAAATTTTAAAATGTATAATTAAATTTTTAATAAAAAAAAAAAATATTTATAAAAAGCACTTTTGGATAACAAAGTATCCAAATAATAATATAATAGTAATAATAATAATATATTAATATATTAATATATTTCATTTATATATTTTTACATGTTAGAAAATGAATTTAAAATTATGTATATATTTTATTTATATATATACATATACATATAATTAGATGATGAATTTATAAGATCTACACTTTCAAGTTATGCAGGAGTGTTGCATGTTGGGATTAAATCTGTTGATCAGAAAGCTGAAGAGTATGAAAATTACTTCATTAACTCCAAGCCTTGGATTATCCAGAAAGTAAGAACTGTGTAAGCAGTTCCCCAAAAGAATCTACAACTCTTCCAAATCATCCATTCAGCAAGATCATCATCTCCTTCCATACTAATCTAGGATTATTTCTCCCTGACAGAAGAGTCAATCAAGTCATACTACCTTAATGGCCAAACTGTGGATGTCTTTCCAGAGTCACACCTTAATCAGTCACCTGTAGCTTGGCTGCCAAGATAATGTGTTACAAAATATGGCAACCTCTTTCTCCCACTTTCCCTGACTAGATGTTAGGAATGGTTCACTATGTCCTTTAATTAAAGGCAACATGGTATAAAGGAGAGAGAAAAGCAAGGTAAGAGAGAATAAGATGAGAATCCACATTCTTGACACTAAGTCATGGAGGGAAAGATTCGTAACTGTCTTTGCTCTCCTAGTTTGAGTTTCCACAAAATACATCTTAAAAACAAAAATGGTTTACTTAGAGGTGATCCCAAATCACAGGGAATACATGAAGGAATGGACAGGGAAAGGAGTACCGTCATCAGATAGAAGGAGCAGGTTACTATGGAGACATCTGGGGATACATTCCTCCCAGAGATGTAAGAAATGGATTTAGAATGCTCTCTCTGAGGGGTGATAACAAAGACAACTTGAAGGGATACATGTCTACCAAACCAGGCCTTCAAAAAATGCTAGAAATGATACTCAAGCTTGAAGAAAAGAACAAGCGTACCCAGGAGGACAGAAGAAAAGTATAATACCGCCAAAACATAAATATCAAACAATATGCTTACAAAATCCACTAAACATAAAAAATGTCCAGAATTAAAAATAATTTCTCCATTATAACATTAAATGTCAATGGTATTAACTCACCAATTAAGAGACACAAATTACAAACTTGGATTAAAAACCACAATCCAACAATCTGCTGCCTTCAGGAAACTCATCTCACCACAAAAGATAGGCACATCCTAAAAATGAAAGGCTGGTCCAAAATCTTGCAAGCTAATGGAACCAGGAAACAGGCAGGGGTAGCAATTATGCTTTTGGACAAAATGGACTTCAAACCAAAGAAAATCATAAGAGACACAGATGGATACTACATTTTAGTCACAGGTACAATTCACCAGGAAGACTTCACAATTCTGAGGGGTGATAAAACAATAGTATTTATCTATTCAGTTCTTTAGATCCAACTGTTGTGTATTGACCCCTGGGTACTTCATGCCCATATAGATTAACACTCTCTCATCAGAGTCTTAGAAAGCATCTCATCTACTAATACCATTCTGACAGTAGTCCAGTGGGATTGGGTGAGTAGTCACTGTCTGCCACAAAGTTTAACTGTTCTGAAACTGGCTGTGTTCTATCTACTCTAACTCTAAAGAGACCTGTCCTCTCCAGATCTCAGAAGTGGGAAGGGGCTGCGAAGGCAAAAGAGAAAGAGGAGTGAAGTGAAGGCAGCTTTAGTTCTCTACGACTGTAGGATTATTTAAAACAGTCAAAACTTGGATTCTGATTGATGTCAAATAATATAGGCAGTAGTAAAATTACTTGTGATCCGTTTCATAAAATCGGTCACTCTGAATCAATCCATAGGATATGAAAAGTTAGAAAGGAAAGAAAAATAAGAACTTGAGAAATGAAAGGCCATGATTAGAACTACATTCATTCTTTGCTCAATTAGATGAGTCTATGGACCCTTGCTGTTATGCAGAGCCCGTGGTTACAAAGAGACATTCACATCTTTAAAGTTTGCATGCAAATAATAAGTCCCAGAATGGATCCATATGTTTATTTTAGTCTCCAAACGTGTCACTTAGCATTATTTGGGTGGGGAGAAGTGATCGACAGGGTGAGCTACGATTTACTGTTTGCAGACTCTAAGGGATCCTTGGCTTTGGGCAGTAGCTTGGTTATGCTTTAGAAGTATCTTGACTGAAAGCAACCTGGATTCAGAGTTGAAGTATTTGCGAGTCTTAAGGCAGATTCTCTCACTTACTAGCATCTCTGTGAAACAGAGCAGCTGGAAAATATGGAGCCACTGCTAGGCTGTTTCCGTTTGGAAACAGCCACAAAAACCCTTATCATGTCTCCACAGGGCAAGGTCCTCTCAGTAATAGTAGCTTTTTGTTATCAGAGACAATTAAGCCAAACTGTAAATGAATCACTTCTTAAAGATTTGAACATGAATATTTTTCTTAATTGACAAACTTTATGTATTTACAATATTCTACATGATAATCTGAAATGTGTTATAGTGGAAAGTTTTTTATTTCTGCAACAAATACCTAAGATAACTTAATAGGAAAAAATATTAATTTTTTTCACAATTTTGGAGATTTTAGTCCATAGCTAATTAGCATCATTGCTTTTGGACCCATGAGGAGGCATAGCCATTTTAGTTCATTACATGTTGCTGCAACAAAGTACCTGACCCAAGCAATTTAGGAGAGAAAAGTTTTCATTTGTTCATAGCCTCAAGTTAATAGTTCATCGTTTCAGGGAAACCACAGCAAAAAGAGTTTGAAGTGGCTCATCACATCATATTCACAGTCAAGAAATAGAGAGAGAATGAATACTTGCATTATTTTCTGCTATTTAGAACTCAGATGACTTTTTTCATCTTTATGTAGTCCCAAACCACCTACCCAAGGCAGAGTCAAGCTGGGTCTTTCCTCAAAAGTTAGTGTAAGATAACCTTTCCCTGGCAAACACCTAGGACAATAGGTGATTCCAGATGGTGTCAAGTTGAAAAGAGACTCACCACCACATCAACTTTACAAGAATATGAAATAAAGGAAGGCTGTCCAGCAGTGTAAAAAGAGAGAAAAGAATATACTGAAGCCCCACAATTTCCTTTGAGGGCATAGCAACTCTCCCTCCTCGGTAACCTGAAAGCTTCTCTCCTAACGCTTCCAACATCTACAAATAGTGCTTAGCTGAGCACCATTCCTTTAACACATTGGACTTTAGAGAACATTCTAAATCCCAACTGTGATTTAGAACGTCTAAATCAGTAAAATCACTACCTGCATTTCCTCACATATCATTTTTGTTCATGTGAGAACATTAAAATCTACCTACTCAATGATTTTCAAGTATAGTTGACTACTTTTGTCTGTGGATACTACACCTGCATATTGAAATAACTCAGCATAAAATGCTATGAGAAACTACTTTTTGTTTTTGCACATACAAATTTATTTCTCCTGTTATTATTCTAAAATGTTGTAACAACTATTTTTGTATTATTTACATATGATTAGGTGTTGCAAGCAATCTAGATATGATTAAAGTTATGAAAGGGTACACATAGGCTATATGCAAACACCAAACCATTTTAAATTGCTTGTTTGCTTAGTTTGGCAGCGAAAGAGTCAAGGAAGGAAAATGGCCTTTGAAAGGACCAAAGGACGATACTATATAAGTACAGCCACCCGGAAGGTCCTGAGTTCGGATCCCAGATCCCACGTATAGACGCCAGGCGGAAGCGGGGGCAGCCTGCGCTTCTGGTCCTGGTAGGGCGGAGCCTGTGAATCCCGGGGCAGAAGGAGGTGGAGGCGTCCATGGTGGTTCGCGAATTCGTCCGTGGTTCTACACACACACAGACACACACACACACACACAGACACACACACACAGACACACACACGTGCGCACACACACATACACATGCACATGCGCACAGTTGAATAAATAATAATAATAAAAATTTTAAATAAGTACAGCCACTATGTTGTATAATAGAGCTCTTAATATAGGTTAAACATTTAACAGAATTCCAATCCTAAATACAGTGAGAGCCGCAGTCACATTTCATGTTTGTGGCCTGACCATATTTGCTTTCTAATAGTGTCAATAGGCCTGCCATGTGTCATCCGCAAGGCAGAGACAGGCAAGATCACAAAGATGAGGTCAAGGATATTCAAACAGTCAAACTGCAGATGACTGAACATAAGAGCAGATTTGCCTTTGTTTACATAGCCAGAGGGGAAAAATTAACTTGATGGAAAAGGTAATTAAGCATTTCTTTCCCATTGTGGTCCATCCCAGCTCTGTATCCAGCTGCTCCGTTCTACATTGTGATGGTTCTTAGTCAGAGTGCTGAGTTAAGGAGCGCCCTGCAGGACTTCCTGCATTAATAATCTTTATTTTATAAAAATCTCATTGCGAACTATCTGACTCGGGCAAGGAGACAGGAGCTTTGCCACAGAGATGATATTTGGAAAACTGATCTCTTGAATGTATCCGCAGGTTGGTACTGTAAGGTGGCCACAAGACAGTGTAGGTTGCTGGTCTCCATTCCTATGTACAAAAAGTGAGGTTTTGAAAGGGTGAATGGATTTCCAAAGAGTTACGATAATTGTCACTCTGAATCCTAAATCTCATTCTTCCATTACCATGTCTCCCATCATAAGGATTCTCTGATGTACTGGAATTTTTTAATAACAACCAACAGAACAATATCTAATAAGAATGTTCAAGCCATTTTAATTAAGTGGACAGACTGGAATTTGGAATACGTTTTCTAATCAAAACCAAGTTAGTTGTCTATGGTAGCAATTCTTTCAGCCATGCCTCAAAGGCTTTGGTACCTGGATTCTAAAACTCTGGGAATTTTCAGTCACATTTTAATGGAGGGTTAATGAGACCATAATGAAGATAAATGACCAGCTGTGAATCAGCTGGGCCTCCTGACACCCAAAGCCGTGTCCTTTCTGAAGACCTGGGTATGTTTCAGGTAAATATAGTTTATCCTTGTATATCTACCTCACTCGGACCAGCCTTCCTCTTAGATCATCTAAGTACGAATGCTCTGGGAATGTATCAAAAGGTATATTTTTCCCATATGAAGAAATAGTAGTTGCCATTTCTGTGATATTACAGTGAGCTAGTAGTCTCTGCTTCACTCTTGATAAAACACCCTGTTGAGAGAAGGAAATTATTTTGCCCTAATTATCTCACATAGTATTCAATAATATTATAATTCATAATCATTCAATTATAATTCATAATAATTCAATGACCAGGCTAGGGTAAGTGTTTCTTTACTAAAATCAACTCAACTTACAAGAATCCTAGAAAAGCCAAGTAATTGTGATTCTGTGTAATTTTGTTCTCTCTCACATACAGAGATCATAATGTTGTAGCAAAGGAGCTGTTTCATGCTTGGGTCCTTATATACAGCATTTATTTTGTACAAATCCATTAAAGTTTCTATGCCAAAATGATAGCACACTATCACTTTAAATTGTAGTTTGGGTCTGCCAGTCTTTTATGAACAGTATATAGACTTCCTGCCTTGAAACTCAGCAAAGCAGTTAATCATCGCATCTTGTCCTGAATTTCAAGAAGGAAGATGAGCAGATGCCAAGAGACGATTGTATACAACATGTTGTTTTTAACTGTAGTCATTGTGTTATATGATAGATCCTTTAATACACATGAACTATTTAACAAATTTACCACTAGATTCACATTTATGGCTATAGATCATATCTGCAACTACCCAGATCTATTTTTGTGATGTCAAAATAAAGACCATAATGTAATGCCTTGCAATGTAATTTGACACAAGAATTTTTTCTTCTGGTTTTTTTTTTTTTTTGCAAGCCAGATCATCGTCCTCATTTATTAAAGCTATATCCTAATGGTTTTTACACTGTCTTATCAAATCATGCTCAAGATCTCTTATCATCAGTGACATAAGCATCAAATTGACTAATTTTTCAAAAAAACTAGCCTTGAAAAACTTTTATAAATTGACAGTATCATAAATACTATACTATAAATGTTTATAGTTATTTTTAATAGTTTGGAGGGTCACACATCCTATTAGAATGTAGCAGAAATTATCTCCTTTCAAAATATGCACATACAATCATATAAACACCATTTTGCATATCTTTTCAAAAGGATTTAAAGGCCCTAGAGTGTGACGATAACACCTGGGTTCTGAATGTTGGTCATAAGTCTGGGTAAAAGAAACTATTTATTTTGATTTATATTTCCATAGTCTGTCATCACAGGCTGAACCGCACACAAACTACTTCATATAGATCCATGGAATAGAATTAAAGTGACCTACTTCTTCAGTTTCTGTCGAAGTGAGTCCCTCATTTCACTTTAATTAATTTTAAATATTCTTTTAAATGCCTTTCTAGTTCTAAATGAGAAGTAATTTTTTTAAAGTAGGAAACTGTTCTTTTTTATTCTCGTTAATCTTAAAAGCATATCTATGTGTAGGCCTATGGATAGAAAATTTGATTTAATATTTGCATTTGAAAAAATTCTTAAATATGACATTGACCTTAAAGATTCAGAAAGTCAGAATCTCTGTATAAATTTAATATCAGTTTCTACTATTTAAAAAGCATTGACTGAATCTGAGAATTAGGTGATACCTGTTTTACATTTTTTAACATTACCAAATGATAACTTTTAGAATTAGAAAAAAAAAAAGCAAATCCAGAGTACTATAGGGCCTTAGTATAATATAGCTACATTTTTGTGGATATTTCTAAAACTTGAAAAGGATTATTGAACTCTTTAAGGAGTAACCATACGCAAGGATGTGAGACTGTTGAGACGGATATCACAAAATTCCATAAATGAAGAAGCTTATAAACAAAGAAATGTACCACTGAACGTCCTGGGAAGTCTAAGATCAAGGTTTCGACAATGGAATCCACTCTCTAGTACAGAGACTGAGCTATTTTTGTGAGTCTTCATTTAGTGGTAAGGGGTGTCTCTGAGGCCTCTTTTGTAAAAGCAGTAATTCTTCTCATGAGGGCCCCACCTCAAGCCCTTATGACCTCCATAACTACCAGATCCACAGAGCCATTGCATTAGGGTTTATGATTTTAGCATGAAAGGGGCAAAATATTAAGACCAGAATAACTGGATCTATTTTTTCTTCCATTATGAATAATGATTCCACATGCATATAGAATATTCCTTCCCTTCCAAACAGAAAAACTTCACTGTAATTTCAAATCCATAACTAAGCATTTGTAATAGGACACATGATTTCAAACCACATTATTAACTCAGTGTTGGTAAAATTTATGAGGCTGGAAATTCAGAGAGCAAGGTTTACTTTTTAATTCTTGGACACTTTTATGCATGAATGCAATGAATCTATGCCATTTTCACCCACTTACTACCCAATTCCAACCCCAACTCCTTTTCCCATTGCATCCTTTCCAGCCAATTTCCCTCACAACTTAATGTCTTTGTATATATGCAGCCCGCAGGATTTCACCTGGATGTCGATATTGGTGTTGCAGTCTCTCTTCATGTTCTGATAAACCCACAACAAAAAAAAAAAAACTTAGAAGAACAAGAGATTTTAATCTTACATGCAGTTATGGTTATAGTTCATAATCCCGCTTGGCAGGAAAGTTCATTCCAACATCATGAGCCAAGGGAACTAGCTCCACGATATTGATAGAGTCAAGAGAGAGACACACTTACTCTTTTGCCAAAATGCCTATATGCCAACATGCCAAAGTATTCCAAACTACTGAACCATCTCTCTCTATCTTATCCACTTGTCCAGAAAATAGTCCTACCCACCAAGGACTATGTCTTCCCATATCAATTAGATAATGTCCCAGAGGCTGACTTAGAGCTTGCTGTTCTTCACAGATATGTCCAAAACCTCGACTTGCAGTTGTTGAGTTGGCATCTTTACATAACCAGAACTGGCAAGTGTCTGAGTACTTGCTGAGATGCGATGACTCATCAGTGGTAAATCCCTTTCTCCTGTTTGACATTTACCTTCAACAGCCACCCAGGGAAGTGCGGTGCCTCTTGAGACCCCTTCCTTGGAGAAATGTTGATAGAGCAAATCTTTTTTTCTCCCATATTTTATTTTTTTCATAATTATACAAGCTCAATAGGTACCCACATCCTGTTTTCTCCTCTCTCCTCCCCTCCCCAGTCGTCCCCCTTGCACTCTCCCTTTTCCCCTCTTCCTTTCATCTCCTTCCCTCCCTCTTCTTCTCCCAGTGCCTCTCCCTTCTTCCCTCCCATCCCCTGGAGCATCCTTTTGTGTGAATGGATAGGCCAAATCTTGGGTGTGTCTCTTGGAAGTACCCATGTCACGCCCAGAGGAAGCTGTCTGACAGCAGCCTTCCCTACCTTCAGATTCCTACATTCTTACTGCCTCTGTTCTGTAAGAGGTTAGGGTGATTTAAATGTAGTTCACAGTCATTTTGTCCAGTTGTATTAAATCCCTTCCATTGCAAAAGGATGCTCTTGGCGGTAATCATTCTACTCTATGGGTATAGTAATGAAGTTTGCTATAAGTACTTATAGTTAAATCTTAGTAATTTATTCACACCTGCAGCTATAGTCTCTTCTTCAACTAGTTCTTGATTTAGTTTACAGTGTGGTTACAGCATGTCCTTCCCAAAAACAGGCCTTAAATTCAGCCAGAAATAGTGTGTTATCTTCATACAATTCAGGCCATTATTGTAGCAATCATTACCTCTTGCCAGAGTGCTTGTTATTGTAACTCGCAACTAGTGAGATTGTTGATTGTTTTTCTCCCTGACAGCCTTCATCGCACTTTCTGATAGCACAAAAGCTGACCAGCAAAAAGGAAATTTCAAGATCGGGTCTAGCTTGATTTCTCTGCGTCCTTTGTTCCACATGTTCAGTGTATTCATCAGTAATACTGCCTTACTATCAGGTTCAGAAAGGCAACCAAGAGCAACAGGACCTTTTTTTTCCTCAAAGGTTTTGAGACCCTTTGAAACCTCTTTTACCAACAGCTCATTAGCAAGTATCATATAACTGACGGTGGAAATTTTAATTGTTTATGGATTTCGATAGGAATATGTGAGGGCAGTTTCTGTTATTCATTTTCTTCCTCTTTGTGTTCTCTGTGTACAGTATATCTGTTAGCACTTAAATATATATATATATATATATATATCTTTATAAACTTGAAATATAGAAGGTTTCTGTCTGTCTGTATCTTACATCCTAGTAAAAATTATTACTGCCCACCCCTTCCTGTACCCTGTCTCCTCATTTCCCTTCCCCTTACAACTTTCCAGTCATAATTCCCCTTCTCATTACGTGCCATCTGTCTTCTTTTGCCTCCCTTCCTTTAAGCTCTTCCACCCACCATCCTCTCCAACTCCAGAATAAGGTCCATTTCTAATTTTTGGCTGTCAAGCTGTGATTTTAATAGGGTAACTACCATGATGATAATCTTTCAAAGTTACATGGCTATTTGTGAATGCTGTTATCATCTTGTCATTTTCATGGTGCCTTATTGACACAGCAGATTCACAGCCGGAGAAGAGGCTCACATAGAGTGGGTCATATTGCTGCGTGACCTTTGTCATCACATACAGACACCTCTAACTATCCATATAGGAAGAGTATAGTCAAATGAGTACAGTCAAATGACATGGATTTAAAATAAATATTCCTTCACATATTTTGTTTCTGAAATCAAGATACATCTTAGTGTTTACAATATGCTGTGATTTATTTAGTAGCATTAAATAATTGTGCAATTAACAATTGTGATGCCATTCAGTGAAATGCTGTCTATTGCCTATGTAAGACTTCTATGTTCAAAAGATGCTTTACTTAGTACAGTGAAATCAACTCCCTGAATAAATCAAAATTGAAGGAGAAGTTCTGTTGAAGATAGTATGGGGCTATAAAAACTGCTGCAGTCCATTGCTTACTTTTTCATATACATCACTTTATATGATTCATCTGATTGCAACTCAGAAATTTAATGAACACCATTATTCAAGATACATTTCGTATCTGCGTATGAGGACAGAACCCAATTTTTCATGAGGTTGAGGCAGGAAAATCACAAGTTCCAGCCTACTCTGGGTTACTTAGCAACAAAACTCACAAAACAAATAAGAATATTGAATAAGAAAACCTTTATTAAACTTATGTATGTATACATAAGAAATAAAGGCAGGAGGGAAGCTTGTGAGAATGAAATAGGATAAAATGTAGTGAAAAGATCAAAAGTCCATCATATATGTACACAAAACTGTCAGTGAAATAAAAGATATTCGACAAACTGCAATAAAAATACGGACATTTCTCATTCATTATAAAGTGTAATGTTTATGTGGTTATTTTTCTGAATAGTGAATGTATTTCAAATACATGCAAAATCTTAGGTAATCTTAAAATATTAGTGTTGAGAGAAATGAGTGTTTTACCAGGTTACTTATCAAGTTATAACATTTCCTATAAACAAGTAAAACTAAAATACTTTTAAGTCTAAAGTTTATGCTGAACTATATAATATTTTTCTTTCATCATATTTATTTTCAATGCTAATATAGAAAATGTATATGAAGGCTTTTTGTCAAATAAATCACTAGCACCAACATTAAAAAATATGTTTTAATGGGAGTTGATTTACTCCATTTTGATATGAGATGACAGTTTGCAATGCCAAATTTTGCTTCCAAATTTTGACTTTTAAACTTATTGTCAGTCTCAGAAAGAAATGAGAAGCAGTGCAGATGATTAAACATTTGCCTTGGGGGAATTATTTGCAGTTAATTAAAGGCACACACTTCACCATACACTTGCTTCATCAGTTATTAAAGTTGAATCATATGTTAACAACCAGGTTCTCACTTGTTCATCAGACATTGCTGTGGCAGGTTGAAGAAACAAACTTTCTAGTGGTAGCACAAGTCATGACATTTAAAGCTATCTCCTGATTTTTAGAAGGTCAAAGAGAAAATAGAGGAATAGGAAGGAAAAGGAATCCAAAAAAGTTGATTTATTTTAGGTTCCAACTGATTTTGCTTTTTTATGGTGCTAGTACGCAATTAAAAGATTCAAACTCTAAGAAGTGCTTTATAAGCAAATAAAGTCGTAGTATACCATCTCTAGTTTTCTCCCCTGCTGAATGCTGACAAGATTAGCTGGTGGCTTTTAGATAGCCATGATTTACCTTCTCGTTAGCTATTTAAGAAAAGTCTCCTGGTAGGCTTCATGAGATATTTAGTTACTTTTGTTCTTTCTGGGGTCCACATGGTATCTGCTATCTAGTTAGCCCTTAATAAATACTTTTAAAATGAATGGAAGACCTACTTGCTGTATTCCTGCTGAATACATCAGCAGGTTCTTCCCAATGATATTTTAAAGAGCCTCCAGAGATGCTCAGCATCTAAGATTCCAGCTTTGCAGAAGTTCATCATTATAGAATCCTTTGAGCCATGTTATTTCCCCTGTAGTATAAACTATAGCACAAGCACAAAATGAGCATAGATGGTTCAGCAGTTAAAGCACTTGCCATGCAGGCCAGAAGAGAGGAGTTCAGATCCCCCAGAAGTCACATAAAAGACCAGTTGGACATGGAAGCCCACCTGTAATTCCAGCCTCAGAAAGTGGAGATTGAGAATTCCCAGCATAAAGTGGCTAGGATGACTTATTGCTATGTCAAGTCAGGGTTTAATTAGAGATCATAAACTTCAAGGAATAAGGTGGATTGATACATATTCCCAATACTTAGCCACACATATGCAAACATGAATACATGCATACACATACTCCCCACATACACTCACATAAAATGAGGAAAGGGGAGAAGCAACATATTAAGGAGAAAATTACATTGCACAGAACAGAAGGTCTGCATTCCCTCTTGCTCTTCATAAATTGGATTGGTACTTGGGAACCAGCTTAGAACTAGATTATCAAGGTGTCCTATCTGACACCTTCCTTTATATGAGAACAGCTAGAACAGTGAGTGCATTAAGAACTTAGACATTCCTGGGTTAGAAAGATGGCTCAGGGGTTAAGACTGTGTCTTGCAAGCAGAAAGAAGGTCCTGAGTTCAGATCCCAGGTTCCACGTAAAAATATGCCTGGCAGAAATGGAGGCAGCCACACTTCTGGCCCTGCTGGGCAGAACCTGAAAAATCCCAGAGTGAAGCAAAAAGGAGGTAGAAGCAATTCATAATGATTCCCAAAGTCACCCTTGGGCCACCATAAGGACACACAGTGCCCTCTGACACACATACATAAATACACAAATAAATAAATAAACAAATAAATAAATAAATATTTTTTTAAAAATTAGACTTTCCTTTATTCTTATTTTGTCTTCCTTTTATGTCTTGTCTCACAACTCTAAGACTTTCACTGATGCATGAGCCTGCTTTATATTTTATTCTCTGTTGCAAAAAGATACCCCTCTACTATTATTTCCCTTTGAAGCTTTCTGTGGCTTTCTTAAGTAAAAACATTCTTTGTGGGTGAAAATTTTAAGTGTTTTACTGATTATGTTCTTAGGTGATAAATTCTATTCTCTTAAATGTAAATGTGTCATGTCAGGGCTGGAAGCTGCTTTTTCCCAGGTATAAATGATGATCAAAGGCTCTGACTCTTTGTTGTCAGATTCTGCAAAGGAGGACAGTGTTATGAAAGAGAGTGAAGTGACAGATCATTCTGTGTATGTCCAAGACCTTCCCAGTGGTAAGTTATAGCATCCCTTTTTAGCCATTAAGGAGTAATTGGCATATTTAAAGAAACAAATATGAATTTTTCTAAAAAAGTAGAATTCTGACAATATTCTGACCGTACTTAATGTTAGTTCTGTGGCTATTAAGCTAGGCTCTTAAAAAGGTATTTGTGCTCTTCACAATCCTGATCACTCATTTTTAAGTCAAGCTGGCTTTATTCACTTCGTTTACCAGCACCAACTTGGATGATATAAACACTGGCTTTCAAACTACCGAAAGTAATACATGATAAGAATGAGAATAAATGTAAGACACATGGAGATTGAATCTACCTATCCTCAGAATACCAAGAAGATTAAACATGGCAAACAGAAATGAAGCAATCTTTAGAAAAATAATAGAAAAAGTTTTCTTAATGCAAACCAGTTTCTCTGACCAAAGCATAACAGTACATATTACATGTATATGCAAAGGTAATAAAAACTGAAATCAGATCAGACACCTCCACGATCTCATGAAATTTCTGAGGATTAGTGGCAGAGAAAGGCCTTTAAGGCATACAAGAAGGAAAAAAATCAGGTTACAAGCAATGTTGCCAGAATGAAATTAGCCTTGGCTGTACCCCATTGCCCTAAGTAATGGGAGGAACCAGTAGCAACTGTCTAGGACTCCATCTCTGTGCCTAGTGAAGCTGTTGGTCCCATCTGAAGCCCAAAGTAATATTTTCTCAAGAATTCAGAGATTCCGAACATATGTCATCCAGGTTACATTTCTGCATAAATTAAACAAAGGTCTGTACAAACAGTACATGCAGAAAGGAAAACAAACTTCAAGATGGAGAAAGGCACACAAGGAAGGACTATGTGATATAGGACTGATTAAATGCATGGAAATATTCAAGTTTTTTTGAAATTAATATCAAGATATTGCCTCTATATATCTTTTAACTAGAAATGTATAGGGTGTTGTTTAAAAATGAAAAGATAGTGGTTTTTACTTTCAAAACTGAAAGTCAAATAATTTGGAACAAGTCTTCCTTTAAAAACAACTAGACAGGCTGAAGCAATGGCTCAGAGGCTAAAAATTTTGCCTTACAAGCAAAAGGACCTGAGTTTGGATCCACAGATACCACATAAAATGCTGCATGTATTTGGAGGCCAACTGTAATTCCAGCCCTGGAAGGCAGAGCAAAACGATAAAGTGAAAGAGTAATCTAGGATGATTCCCTATGTCACCCTTGAATCTCCATAGGTACACACACCAAGTGCCCTCTCGTATACATGCCTTCCCACAAATGTTTACTCACCTATATACAACACACATACATACACATGCACACAAAAAACCTAGATGATTTAAAGCTCTTTGTGTACTGCATTATTGAATTGCATTACCTATCATCTATTACATATTATTATGTTTATTGCAAGTGTAATATGAATATCAACACTATATAAATATGTAAAATACATGAATAAATATATGTAAATCAATGCATATATAATGAAGAAAGGGGATGTAAAACTTCATGGAACTAACAAGGCAAAAAGAATTGTCAGTGAGGTCCAGAAGGAGGATATCTAGAAATGTGGACCCAGAGTTTAAAATTGCTTTTATCATAGAGCATTTGCTGACTCTGGAAAAAAAAAACTTGAGTCCTGTTGCTAAAAAGATCAAAGGACTTTAATAACCCTTCTGGACTTTAGACAGAAGCCCAAAGATACAGTTGCTAACTAGAAAGAATAATGAATCAGCCAAGAATCTCCCTTCTAAAGTTGACTGCTCACTTTCAAATTGTTTAAGTTCACAGGATTTTAAGACCAGATCAGATTTCTAGTTCCCCCAAGTACCTGAAAAATACACATAAAACATTTACTAGAAGAAAAAAAAGGAATCTAGATACTTCAAACATTTTTATAAATAATTTGCAAAATATAATATTCATGACATACATGGAAAATGTACCCAAACAGTAAAGAAAGCAAGAGGTGATATCCTGAAATGAAAGAAGTTAACCTACAAACACAAAGCATAAAAGAGTGACTCTAATTATGTATGAAGGACTAAAGATATGATTCAAAATTTGAATTGAGAATGGATATTGAAAACAAAAATAAAAATATAAAATCTAGAAAAAAGATGTTACAACTGGAACAGATTCATGGTTAACAACATACTAGACAAAAATGAAAGATATTTGTGAACTAGATTGTAGAGTCCAACACCCATAGTGTGGCATATCTCCACCCACTCACACACTCATTCACATGATTGCGCAGCCCTCTGCGAAGACGAAGAAAGGTAGGTCCCCCTGTCCCCACCTACGCCTCAATTCCCCAGAGACTCAGCCATGAGATGGGGAGTTTGTCAGAAGCAAATCTCAGTTTATTGGGGGTAACAAAACAGCTTATATAGCTAAAAGACCACAAGGTGCCAAACGGGCACCCAATTGTGTAAAAGGTCAACACATCCTTCAGGTGCTAGTGGTCAAGTCCAATGTCAATTCAGTAAGGAAGGCAGGTCAATACCTGAAAGCCAGTTAGGGGTCTCTGTAATGTGATCAGGGTTACCAGGACACTAGCCCTCAGCGTCATCTTTAGTCCCATGTGCTTGGCCATGCCCTGGGGTAAATCCTGGGCCAGCCCAACACTACATAAAAAGAAAACATTCAAAATGAAACAAAAGACAACCAAAACAAACATGTAGTAACAAAATCTGTTGTAAGAAAATGAGAGCAAGAACTGATCAGCAACAGTATTTGAAGAAACTATCAAAGTCTCTACATAAATGATGGACATTAAATTTCTCCAAATGCTTTACACTCCAAGAAGAATAAATAAAAACAAATCCACATCTAAGCCCATCACAGTAAAACTAATGAAAGTCAAGGATAAAAGGAACATTTGAAAAGCAATCTTGTACTGATAGTTAGCATTGAATTAGATACAACGAAAATAAGAGAATGAAATAAAATAGATGTCAACCAAGAACTATAAACCCACAAGGGAAAAGTATGCTTCAAGAATATAGGATAATTAAGGGTATTACATGGGGGGAAAAGAGATACGACTTATCTCCAGAAATTTCTGGTGTTTTGCAGGTAGGAATATATAATTCCATATATAAAGACAAAGATATAATCCCTGAAAAATTAACACAAGGCAAACTAAAAGGAAGTAACACTTATTCCCTTGGAAGAATGTTTGTAGCATCTCCCTCCATTGTGGTTTTTCCACTATGGAAATAACTACCTTAATGGTTTCCAGGCCAAGACACAGAGAAAGATCTCAGGCAGGGTTTCCTAGAAAGTTTGGGGGAAGTTAAAGTAGACAGAGGTACAGGTCAGAGTCTTAGAGAAAACAGAGCTTCTGGAAATAGTGACAAATTAGAATATTCAGGAACAGAAATTACCTAAGCCCAAATAAAGAATACTAAAGGATTTGTGGAAACAATACAAGGATTGATGCAAGCTTGGGAGGAATGCTTGTTCCCACTAGTCTAACAGGAACACATGATAACCAAAGACTCAGAAGACTTTTCATCAATCCAGAATGACGCCTTTGGCATAATTGACATGAAAGACCATGTTACAGCTACAGGAGCTATATATACATCTTTAAGAAACTAAGAGAAGTCTAGATTATATCTATTGATGATTTGGAAGCCATAATGCACTTACTTAAATTTGTCATTGGGTTAAAAAAAAAAGTACACTAAAGGTCATTCTTTTTTCCTCTATGCTGTTGCAAAATAAGACATTAAAGAATCATACTTAATGACCATTATAACAAAAATTCATATGCTTCATGCTAGAGCTTCCTTCTCATTATCCAACCCAGAGTGTGTAAGTATCACCTGACCCACTTCATATCACCCCATGAAACCGGGGGCTCAGAGCACAGCAAGCATTCTCTGGTTATTTGCTATTGATCGGAACACTAAACTGCTCATCTTTAGCCAAGGAAGTCTCTGACATTTGTCAGCATCCATACAGTTGTGGCTAGCTAACTGACTAATTCATTAATAGGGCACAACCTCAGATTCTTCACAACTTTTGACAGAGAACAGGAAAGTGAGGCTCATAGGGCAAGAAAATTAATAATAGAAATCAATCCAGAATGACAGCTTCAGCAAAATTGATATGAAAGGACACGTTACATTTACTGAACCTGCATCCTACATTTCCAAGAAACAAAGAGAAGTCTGTATTATGTCAATTTGTAACTTTTTAGAAATGCAAAAATCTGAACTGTGAAGATTGTTCAATGGTTAAAACTCTGGCCCTCCAAAAAAAGGACCCGAGTTCTGGTATGCACATCCCATGTAAAAGTGCCCAGTAGGTGTATCAGCCCACTTGTAATTTCAACCCTGGAAGGCAGAGTCTGGTAATCTCAAGAATAAGCTGGTTAGGGAGACTAGCCTAATGGCATACTCTGGATTTCATTAGAGACTCAACTGACGACAGTAAGACAGAAGAGTGACTGAGGATGTCATCTTTGAACCTCCACAGGAACAACTGAGCACTTAAATGTACTTGTGTGCATAGAACTGTACACACATGTGCTCCCACCCACATGCAAACACACACACACACACACACACACACACACACACACACATGCACACACTTGAGCATCCAATACATGCATACATCTCAAAACCAATACAAATATGCACATTAAATATCCAAAAATGAAAAACACAATACTTGAGATGAATGGTATCTTAATGAGGGTTATGACTGACTAGATACTGCAGAATAGATGATTGATGAATCGAATATGTGACAACAGAATCTACCCACAATGAAACAGAATGAATGCCAATCACATGAAAAGAACGTGAATTAGCTGAAAAATAGCTTGAATGATAATCAAATACATATATTAATAATCTCTGAAAATAGAAGGGAGAAAAAGAAAGATATTTTGAAATATAAAAAGTTAAATGATCCATATATCTAAGAACTTCCATAGTCCTCAAACACAAACACACACACAAAAGTAAATTTTCCTAAGCACATCATAATTAACTCAATCAGCAACAACAAAATAAGCAATCATTTCAAAAATAATCACAGAAAAGTACAAAGTACATATGAAAAAGAAGGGTAATACTAAGCAAAAACTCTTATTGAAAACTAAAAATTGCAATTATATGCAAAAACACCCATGAATCTCAAAATGAAATATTAAAGAGGATGCAAAAGTATGCACAGATTTTCTTCAATTTACCACAAGTTACCTCCTAACAAATTAATCAGAACTTGATAATGTCACAAGTGAAAATTCAGGCAGTATCTCTAACCTAAAAAACATTATAGTTTGGTTTACATTACCTTAAGTTCACCAAGAATACTTACATAGTCTATAGCTGAGAAAAAAACAAAAAGTATGTTATAATAGCATTGAAAATATTATACAATTTACTGGACTCCTCTTAAAGCAAAAACCAGGATGAGTTGTGTGGATTAATCTTTATATCATCATAAAGTCAAAGAATCATTGATCAGACCATCATAAATACTGTACAGTTTCATTTGTTTGAAATTAATAAGGCAGTAAAATAACTAAACATTTAAAAAGACATGTTTAGATGTTACCATCCTAAAATGTAATCAGGGATGTTCCTGACAGGTATACATTAAACATCAGTGACTGACATGAAGGTCCTGAAGGGGAGGGGTATATGAAACCTTCACAGAAAAATGGGTATTATACAAACATATAATTTTCATGTATTTTGGTAACTACATTTAGATCTCTTTATTTTAGTTACTTTCCTACAAGTTGTCTACAATTCAACAAAATGGTTAAATGAAGGAAGTTAATGAATGAGGAAACTAGCCTAGAATTCAACATGTATCCAGGCTATGCGCAAACTCATGGCAATCCTCCTGTCTCAACCGTTCAAGTACTGGCATTATAGGCATGAGCCGCTATTCTTGGCATTAGCTGTTAATGGTATGGACTACAAAACAAAAATCATGGTTTAGGATTCTATGAGTGCTATATAAGATGACCCTAAACTGAATAGCCTGTGTTATGCTTTCTAAGAATATCCTTAAAGCTTTCAGATTATGATATTCATAATTATATTCCTAGGAAATGAAAGCAAGATTACAAATTTAAGGGAAGACTAGACTATTAGCAAGGCCCTGTCTTAACACACACAAATGCACACACATAGACACACGCAGACACAAATAAAAATATATGATAGTCACAAATAGAATTAAATCATAATTGAACTAAAAGAAAATATGTTACTTTCTTAATTTTCTCCAAACTTAAAAGTATATTCAGTAATGCATTCAATAATTAACACTACTAAAACTGAAACAAAGGAAAATGGATCAGAGAAATGGCAGAAATATGATCAAATTGCTGTGATGGTAAGTATAATTATGTTCTTTTACCAAAGGTAAGCACCACTGAGATTTAGTCAAATGCAATAAAATTCTAAAGGTATAAAAGTATAAACTTAGAAAAATGGTATATTTGGGAAATTAACTTCAAAAGAGAACATGAAAGATGCCTTTAGAATCTAACTAGTTAGAATTCTAGCCAAAAGTCTCAAGTGAAAAAGAGTTGGTCATTTTATAGTGATGAAAATTTAAGTCCTTCATTAAATATAATAGTGATGGATCTTTATGTGTTGGATGGGGAAGCAAGATACAACAGAAATCAAAATCCATTGGAAATGCAACTCAGATGCAACATGATCAGGAGTTATGGGAAAAATAGACTAAAAATGACACAGAATATTTTGAAAATGTGATTAACACTGTAGTCGTGCCATAGGAATGGACAGGTAGATCAATGAAACTGACTAAAGAGTTTAGAAGTAGTCCCAAGTACATATGCTGGCTGACATTTCAAAGACAGATGATGAAGTAAATGACATTCAGACAACTAGTTGACCATTTGGAAAAAATAAGCTGAATCCTAGCCTCATTCCTTATAACAACATAAACGCCAGTAAGAGGAAAGATGGATTATAAAAGCAAAACTATAAAATATTAAAAGAACCAAAGGTTATTATTCAGCACTGAAGAGAAATGAGCTATCAAGTTATAATGACATGGAGGAAAATTAAATGCATATTACTAAATAAGCCAATCATGAAAGGTTATGAACTAAAACCTTCTAGTTCTGCACAAGACAAAATGATGGACACACTAAAGATCTGTGGGATCTAAGAGTTGGGAAGGGAGAACAGATGAATTTCAGAAGGCTCTTAGGGTACTGACTCTACTCTGCATGGCATATAAATGGTGGATACATGGTATTACACATTTATCCAAACTCACAGAGTATGAAACTCCAAAAGCAATTATCAAAGTGAGGTCCAGTGTAATCCATGTGCTGTGATTCTGTAATGTGGGCTCATTGGTTTCAACATTTAGATAATTCAGATTGTGAAAGCTGATAATAGCGATGACTCTGCTTCCTTGTAGGTAGGAGGTACACAGTGTCTTGGAACCTTCCTTTTAATTTAGCCCTGAACTTAAAACATCCCTAAAAGTTGTCTTAAAATAACTTCACTGTTCATGCACACAATTGTGTACATATAGTATAAAATGCAGACATATGTGAATATATCTGTAATGTGTGCATGTGTGTGTATGAACCAGAAAAGAGGGAATGACTAGGTCTGATTATATAAATTTTGACAAATAAAGATCAAATCAAATTCTCACCTAAATGACAAATACTTAATCTTCTTATTTGAAAAATATGTATGAATTAGAAAAACTGACAAACAGAAACAGAAAAATGAAAATCCAAAAGAAAACATAAATGGATTCAGTTACTAAGCTGCATTTCACAAATATTTAAATAATTATAAATGCAAAGATGCCCTTATTTCTTAATTTTTAAAAAAGAATATAAAGCAGGAATGACTTTTCTTTCTGAATAATTGAAAATATATGAATTTGGTGGAAATAGGATTGCCAAATACATTTGTGCACCAGTAGTGGGAGACCAAGGGTCCATTTACCATCATCAATTTTGGAAAAACCCATTGCAATGTGTGGAAATATTTATTCATAAAATATTCACTACAATATGTCATTTAATGGCATACACACTGAATGTTAAAATATCCACAAGTCATTCATATCTCATATCCATTCAACAATAGGATTTCTGAAGAAGTTGTCATGGCCGAGAATGTTGCTTGTAAAAGGATAAAATAGAAAAACCACAGGCTAGGGAGATGACTGAGTGAGTGAAATGCTGTGGTACAAGTATGAGGACAGACTATACATATAAATTCTGGGTGGACATGGCATCCCTCCTGTAACCCCAGATTTCATAAGGCAGGGACAGGGATGCACAGAGAAAACTGGCTGGTCAGATTAGCTGCAATGGGTGAACTCTAAGTTCATAAAGAGACCCTGCCTCAGTGAATTATATGGAGGCAGTTGAGAAAGATGACTGATGTCAACCTCAGAATTCCACATACTAGCACACATGCGTGTACACAGAATTGTACATACATGTGCTATAATCCCACACACACATGGACAAGCATGCATATGTACACACACCACACATATACACATGCAAAAAACCTCAGGAAGCAAAGTATAAATTCATTTTGAAACAAATATGTATCTTCAAAACTCTATGTATTTCTGTGTGCATATTTATCAGATAAGCACAGAAATTCTATATATGCATGTATATGTACATGTATTATTCATTTGTGTATGTATATGAAGGATGTCAACTCACAATATTAAAAGTGACCATACTGTCCATTACTGGTAAATTTGTTCATAAATCTCAGTGTGGCCATAGGAAAATTGCATTTGTTGTAACTACAAGGAAAAGATCATTTTAGAAATAATTTACATTCAAAAAGTCAGTTTTATTGGCCCTAGAAGAAAGCGAGAAATACTAGGAGATAATAAAATTCTTATTACTCTACATTTAGCTTTTGCTTTTAATCTGGGATATTTTCAGACATGGCAAAAACAACACTTTGAATATTAATGGCAATTTTCAAACTGAAGGAGAAAGCACATTTTTATTTCTTTAAGTCAAGCATCAAAGCAGCACAGCTTTTGTTCCTAGAAAACTCTGAGATCTACTAGCCCGCAAACCATAAAGCTATACTTGTGTTGCCTTTGTCCAAAAGCAGTCCATTTACAGCACAAGTTTAGGTAGAGCCCCTTGAAACGCTTAATTCCACATTCAAGTCCCTGAACCAATTTTCTATGCAAATTAACCAAAGCTAGAGCATTAGCTGGAGCCAAACTTAATTACCAGGGCTTCAAGAAGCAATCCTGTGATCTATTTCTGAGAATAAGTGAATGGATTTTGGGATTATCTGTTCTAATGGCCCCTCCCATTAGTACGGATGATTGAGCTCACTGTATGAAAAATATATCCATAAACTGTGGGATACTTCTAGTTCTTTTGTCTCCTCTTTCAGGAGGATTAGATCAGAGAACTGTGGTGAGGGGAGGCGGATTTCTACTCCACTGAATATAGAGGCAGACAATGGTGGCCCCATGGGGCCAAGAAAGCCCAAAGGAATGTGCAGTCTGAGTGGCCTGGAGGACAGATGGGCTGGAGAGAGTTCCAGCCCCCCTACAATCAAGGGCCCTGCTTGGTAGCATGCTGGAGTTCACCCATACCATACCTTTTAATGTGCCAAATCCTGGTGGGCTCTGGACTGAGCATAGAATCATACTTGTATTTCAAAGCTCGATGTTCATGCCTCCTTTTGTATTCAATGACTATATTTCAGGAAAAAATATGGGAGGGAGATTTCTGTCTGAAAGAAGGAAAGATTGTCAAAATATGCAAAGCACATGGGTAAAAGTGGTCAGAAATAGACAAATAAGGAAAAGAAGAGAGAGACATTAAAAAAAGCCTAAGGGATTTCCATTTTCACAGTGAAGTGCCTTCAGATGCAGGCTTTGCTGCTTCAAACCCAGGCTCCCCTTCAAGTGGGCTCGGGCAACACCAGGCTTACTGATCTTCCCACTACTGATTGAATTCTGCTCAAAAATATTAACCAGTACTACACAAGTATACACAGGAATGAAGACAAGTCCCTCTTCTTCCAGATGGTCTCCTCTCTACCCCATCATTGTGCTGATGAATCCAGATCACAAGCAAATGGCCCAAAGGCCCCAGTAAGGACAGTGTGCACTTTTTCAGGATACCCGTGAGAAGGCTAACACTGTCATTGTGCTTGGGTCCCCATGTCGGTGCATCCTGACATTATGGCATGTCCTTACCCCTCATCTTCTTCCATTGAAGCAACAAGGATCCTTTCTGTACCTTTTCCTTTTATGAAATTTACTTTCCAAAAATATTTTTCCATTGTATATCCCCTGTATTCTGTTGTGATCTTTAAATCCTTTCTTCATGTAGCTGCAAATTTGCCAGTACACAAATTCAAAGTATAGTCTTTACTTTCTATATATTTCAGAGTCCTTCTTCTATCCAGTCATTCTCGATCATCTATCTAGAGAAGATCTGGAATTCTAAACCTAGAGTTCCATTTTTATCAAAAACAGTTTTTGCTACCCTCTCATTTTCCTTTCTTGAGGTTGATTTTATCAACTTGCTGCTTGGCTTCAGAGCACAATTCATCTTGTTGCACTTCCTTAAATGGGTGTCTCAAATTTCCTTTTGTCTCTGAATTTTCTGTCACCTAAAAATCTGCTACAAGTAATTCTTTTCCAGAACTTGGAGTTCTATTTGTTCTTCCTTGGAAGAATTTGTTCCACACTAAATGAATATGTTCTTACAGCTATATGCATCTGTTTTGTTGAAAACCTACTCCCAGCACCTGGCATAGTCCTGAATACTGGAACTTTATACATTGTAGCGTGAATGGTGCCTACCAATGTCATTGGTTTCTCTCTCCTACAACCAAAAGGAGAGGACTGGTTTGAGGAAAAGACTATTTAAATCACTTCCCCAAACCAAGAAAAGTTAAGGGCAGCAGTAATATGACATTGTGTAAAGCACAAAGAGATTTCTGCCAGAAATGTGAAAGGAAACACATGCTTTAAAAGACTGTTCCAGATCTAGTAAACCTAAATAAGTAATTCCCATTCATTTAGCAATCTCATGTCTGAATCCATAGCCAAATGATGTGCTCACACATTTCTACAAAGAATTTTTACAAGACTATTTCAGCAGTGCCTTTAATAATAGACCCAGGTGAGATGTTACTCAGTTCCATATGACATCATTATTCCAAATAACCAAGTAGTGTATATTAATGAAAAGGAATGACCAATTGATACATGCAGAACTGAGACTGATATCATGAACAACACATGTTTAGAAAATCATGTGTATCATGAACAACACATATTTAGAAAGTAATGTTATAGAAAGAGTTTATTTTTGCTTAGTTAATTCTAAAAAAGTCAAAACCATCACCTGTTTGGGAGGCACCAATTAGAAGAAGATACTAATGCTAGAAATGTTCTGAGTGGCATTTGCCTATATACTCATGTGTGTAGGTGTGAAGAGTCTTCAGGATATGTAATTGTGATTTGTGAATTTTATATGTGTCTAAGCTGAAATGCAAAGTAAAGATATTTTCAAGCCAAGCAAAAAGGAAAATGGCATCTGTGGTCAGCTCAACCTAGCTATGCAATTTGAAAACAGAATGGGGTCACAGCACTTACTTTACAGGTTGGCATTTTACTCTCATGATGAGAAAGGAACTACATAGGAAGTACCCGAGCAAAGTCCAACACCTTTTGTGAGCTCAGCGACTTGCAGATTCACTTAGATCAAAGCCTGATGTCTTTCCTGGGCTCAGTGACTTACAAATACATGCCATCCTGCAGGCCAGAGCATCTTAAGTTCTTATAAAAATACAGCCTTGGATTCAAAAAATGAAGTTTGAAATTCTGTTGGTTTTTTTTAAGACTTCTAGAAAATTCCAGGCCATAATTTGGGGAAGAATGATTATGAAAGTAAAGGCCTTATCCAACAGTTTGAGAAGTTTTGACATAAATGCCTTTCTACTAGCAATTTAAACCATGGGTTATAGGAGAAGAAAAGGAAAGAACCAAGAGATGGAAAGAAGAGAAGGGATGGACATGAGAAAGCAGAAAGACTTTATAGAATCATCCACACTTGAGGTCTTGCTGAGCTTTAGTCATGCAGAAAGAGAGTCCTTGAAGGCAGCTTAAGGATCTACGGTCAGTGACCACAGGGTCACAGGGAAATGTAGTCCACTCACAGGAAAAAGTTGAGACAAGTTGAAACAACAATGCTCTCCACCACAGGGAGCACTCAGGCCAAGAGCACAGTCACCCTTCCTCCCTTTGTGCATAATTAATCCTAGCTCTAGGCAATTTTAATTCAACAGTAAAAAATCCTCAGCGCAACCTGTCACTAGTAAGACACATAATAGACAGGTTTCACTTTTCTCTTAATGAGTGCTTACGTGCTCACCGGTCTGCAAAGAAGTCAGGGAATGTAGAAGAAAAACTACCACTAAATAATTGACCAAAGCTAATCAACACAGCTGAGCTTGCTCCTGATCTTTTCTTTATCCGGCTGTTTTGAGAGATTGACTGCATTCTGATATCATTTCTCACTTATAAAATGTCATCCGCTCTGTTGAGGAGAGAATGAAATTATAAGGAATGTTTTAATTTGGGGAGAATGATAAACGTAGAATTATCTGAATCCTAAAAGTAACTGAATGCAGTCCATATAACCTGGAAATTACTTTAAACTTTCAAAATTTTCAGATTGTATTTGCTTACCCATGTCCAGTTTGTTGATAACCTGACCACTAATTATATCAACCAAAAGAAAAGCTTTGTTGCTGTGCCCCAATTACCTAGATATTTCTCACAATATAATGAATGTAAATGCAGTTATTTAAAAAATGAGCTTGTTGTTCTGTTTCCATTCAGAAGCACTGTGCCTTTCTATGCATGATTAAAACATGATTTCTGAAGGTTTTGTCTTTTTCTGACAGGGGATAAATTCATGGCCATGAACATTACATTTCTTTTATTTTTCAATCACTGTTCTTAACAGGTCAAGAGAATGAGCCAACAAAGACTGAAATGAAAATCGAGACAGAGGCCCAGAGCTCATATATGGAAACAGAAGGTACTCAAGCTTGAATATGTTGTTATCAAAGTTATGAGATGAAGCTTTGAACCGTGACTTCTCTTTGAAAAGGGTGTGTGTGTGTGTGTGTGTGTGTGTGTGTGTACACATAAGTGGCATGTATGTAGCACATGTGAGCATGTGTGTGCATACGTATGTAAATGGCATGTCTGGTGTGTGCTTGTGTGCATATGTGTGTGCGCATGCATGCGTGCGTGCGTGCGTGCGTGCGTGCGTGCGTGCGTGCGTGTGTGTGTGTGTGTGTGTGTGTGTGTTAGGTAGCAATTGCTAGACAATGCTGAGCATCTGGTTCTGTGAAACTTGAAACGTGGGGGCATCTAAGAGCCTTACTGTGCTGTCATCACCAAGCTTTGTCAATGATTCTTTTAACACATTAAAGGAAAAAAAAAAAAAAGAGACGTCTTATTTGGAGCCAAATATGAGTGATCATGCCCTAAAAACACAAATTCAGTTCGCCCCAAATTCCATGTGTTCCACTGTGCTAACAGTTTCTCAAAGTTTATAACTGAAATACAATGGAAATCATAAATCAAGGCACTTTTCAAATACATCAGGTAACAGGTCACAGAAGAGCAGGGAGGCCTCTGTTAGAGTTACAGATGCTCTATGATGGCAGAGAGCCTTTTGGTTGATAGAAAACAGGGATCTGGTTGTACATTCCAAAGAATTTTCCTAATAGTCCCCAGGATGCTAGATTAGATACAAAGATGGGTACTAGATTTTTATTAAGGGGTCTGCAGATGGCCCAAGATAATTTGGCTCTGGACTCGTAAAATTCTGAGCTCTCCACCTCACTAAAGCTCAAGTCAATCAATCAACTTGCAGGTGCAGCTTCCTCTCAGGAACATACAGTCACAGTTCCAACTTCAGCATCCTTGTGTGTCTCATTCAATTTAGAGCTTTCATCAAACCAGGAAGATGCCATGGCTGTGGAGCAACCAGAAGTGATTCCGCTGACAGAAGACCAAGAAGAAGAGGACTGTGGAGAAGGTAGGAATGCTCTTAAATTAGCCTGTCACAAGTCAAGAGGTTCTTTGGATTCCTGCCTAGAATTCAACTACCAAAGTGACTCTCACACAATTGCAGCCTATAAAGGGAGGAAATGGACATGTCTAAAACCCTGAGGTTGTTTTTGAATTTGGAGTGAGATCTAGAACTAGCCAAGACAATACTTCTGGTGATTTTTCCCTTCCGAATAGAATGAGGATGCATTTGTGGACCATTTAGGTTCCATTTAAAATTTTTAAATTCTTAAGGACTCTGCAAGAATGCTACTGAGTCCTTATGCCTCATCAGAGAAGAGGACCCAGAGGGAAGTTTGACATGCACACTAAAGGATGCTCCAGGGATGGGGGAGGAGGAAAGCACTGGGAGAAAGGGAAGGAGGGGGGAAAAGGAAGAGAAAAAGGGAGAAGGAGCAAGGGGATCCAAGGAGGGGTGGAGGGAAGGAGGGAACCAGGGTACCTATTAAGTTTGTATGAGTGGAAAAAAATTTTAAAAATTAATTAATTAAAAAAATTTTAAAAAAGAACTCTGCAAGAAATCAAAAGCGTGCAGTAGAGGGATGAAGGTCAAAAAAATGAGAAATGGTTCTAAGACATATACATGAATGCTTTTCTATTGATTTCACTGTCTTCCTTTGCATGCCAATGTAAAAAAAAAAAACAAACAAACCATAATTCAGAACATCAGAGACCTTACATTAATCACCAGGGACCAGGCCAGCCTAATCTCTCCCCATCCCAAAGCTCAGGGAAATTTGCGGAAGAGGGGGCGGTAAGATTGTAAGAGCCTAAAAATGGAGAGGAGCAACGTTAGGGGTGAAGTAATCATAATGGGATTTTGCATGACCTGCGCAATTACCAACATGTCATTGGACCCCCCCAAAGTCTAGCATGGATCACAGGCTCTAAAATCCTTAGAGGCAAGGGATTAATAACCACAATAGTGTTCCTATACTAAAGGGGAACACAATAAAAGAGCTCTAGGCAATGCTACCACCTCATCAAAGAGGAGGACCCAGAGGGAAGTATGACGTGCACACTAAAGGATGCTCCAGGAATGGGGGGAGAGGGGCAGCACTGGGAGAAAGGAAGGGAGGGGGGAAAGGAAAGGGAAAAGGGGGGAGGGAGCAAGGGGATCCAGAGAAGGGTGGAGGGAAGGAGGGGAATGGGGTACCTATCAAATTTGTATGAGTGGAAAAAATTAATTAAAATAATAAAAAATGAGAAATGGTTCTAAGACACACACATATGAATGCTTTTGTATTGATTTCATTATCTTCCTTTGCATGCCAATGTTAAAGAAGCAGTTTATGTAAAACACATAACGTCTATCATATGAAACTTCAAAACTGCCAAGCTTTGTCTGAAAATGTTAGGATACAATAATATTGAATCCTCTTTAAAATTTAATGAGATCTTAATAATTTCTGAAGGCATAAAATGTATGAACACTTTGTAAATATCAAAGTACTGGAAGCAAGAAGTATTAGATTAAAGAGAAATTTTTATAAAAACCATTTAAAGATTATCAAAGAAATTCAGTATCTATTGAACAAATGGAGAAATCCAATTCAATTATAAATATTCCTCTTTAAAATGTTCATGGAATAATGCATTACATTATCTCATAAATCACACTGCTCTTGAGTAAATAGGTGTTTGCAAGGCAGTTGCAAGATAATGACTTGATAGGCCTTGTTTTTAGAACACTGTGATCAATTTTGGCTTCCAAATTAAAACACAGACATGATCTCAATTGTAAAATCAGGTCAATTGCAGCTACAGCTTCCAAATTATGAACACTTCTTGGCAGGGGCCTTCACACAGTTTAATTGCGATGATAGTGATTTTGACACTTTTTAAAAAATTCCCACTCCATTTATAACACAGGACCCTTTTATGTCTCTGCATTTGCCGTGTTTTTTCCATTGCAAATCTGAGTTCAGCCTTATGACAATTCTTGTGCTTGGCAAGTTAAATGAATGACATTTGGGGGGAACTTTATATCAGAGAGTGCCGCCAGAGAGCTGGTGTAACTTTTACTCAGATTCACACGCATGAGGAAAAGTAAGATGCCCCACCAATTAAAGCATTCTCTGCATAAGCCAAAGGACTACAGTTCAGATCCCCAGACCCATATGCTAAGCAGGTGTGGCAGCCCACCTCTAATTCCAATCCTGGAAGATAGAGCCTGGAAGTCACCCCAGAGCAAGCTGGCTAGCCAGAGTAGCCCTAATGGGGTGCTCTAGTTTTAATTAGAGGCTCAGACTCAAAAATTAAAAAAGCAGTAGAATAAGTGATTAAGAGGTAGATAGCAGTTTAAGGATGGGTCCTAAAATCAATCTCAGGCCTTTACACACATATGAAACATGTGCATCTGCATACACACGTGCATCCATGCACATACAAACATGGATATTCACATGTACATATGAAAATGGTGGAAAAGATATATAACTCCCTTCAATTCTACTAATGTAAAAAATATACAACATATGCCCATTTGCTAAATTTTTCTATTTCAGAACTACTTGTCTTTCATATCATAACTGATATTTATAAATATCATTTATATTCATAAATGGGTTAAACAACATCAAACAAATGATGCATGCTTTTCTTTTTAACTTGGCCTGCGTGGAAAATATTCACATTGGGCACATACTTTGCTAGCGTGAGACAGTTTCCTACTTCTAAAGAGTTAAGGGCCCACTTTTCCTTTCTTCCTTATGGGTAGGCCAACTCTCTCCTGTCAGTGGAGGAACGGCATGTGGGAAACCAGTTAGGTTAAACTGGGCTCCAAGTTTGTAGCAACTATGGATTGAATTTCTTGATTTGAATTTGACTCCTCATTGTGGGAGTATGTCATAGTTATTCTTCTCTATTGCTGTGAGACAATACTCATACACAACTTAAAAGAAATGGGGATGTCTGCTTAGCTTAGGGCTCTAGAGGAGAGATACAGTCCATTATGGCAGAAAAGGCATGGCAGGTGTCAGAAGCAGGAAGGCTGGATCAGGTCACCACAAGCTATCATGGGGACAGAGTGAGCAAGTAGGCTGGGCTACCGAACGAACCCTCAAGGCCTGACCCCCCACCCACGTGCCTTCCTCCTGCAAGTTCTGATTTGTAAAGGTACCACAAACATTAACATCAGCTCAGTATGCAAATACATGAACCTGTAGGAGACAACTCACACTCAAACTATATAGAGAGCAATACCAACAAGTTTGAATTAAGCACGTTTTCCCTCCCCATTTTATCATAGATGCTTATCTTGGACCTTTTTAGAATATTCCTGGTGTTTAAAATTAAAATACTTTAAATGTTTAATTTCTGTCATCAAAGTAGGAACTAACATGTAAAAACATACTTGCCTTATTCCATTTTCTGTTGTTAATAATAGGACAAACCAGGTAAATGATAAACAAGTGAAATTTATTTTGCCTCCTATTTCTGGGTACAAAGTTGAGGGCCTGTATCTCACCTTATGATGGCCATCTAGCTAACAGGGTCCTTAGTGGTTAAGGGCATCACATGGCATGAGATGGGGAGTCTGTAGATGTGTGTGTGTATATATGTGTGTGTGTGTGTGTGTGTGTGTGTGTGTGTGTGTGCCTGGTCTCTCTCTTTTTAAAAAACTATGACATTTCAATTACAGAAGCTCCACTCTACTAGTTTGGCCCCACCTCTGAACATGATGTTAAGATTAAATTTTTACATATTTAATATTTGATAATGGGATTGAACTTTCAACAAATAAGGCCTTGGGAGGCACTTAGATCATAGCAGCATCCAATAGAAAGTGGGACAGTGTAAACTTATAGAGCTGTAAATTACCAGTAAATGACTTTGAACTAGTTATTTAACTCATACACATCAGACATCAAATCTGTAAGATGATAATGACTAACGTAGTTGTCTCCTCACTTGTGGTAAAAGTTTAACCAATAGCTCATGTAAGGCAGTTGCAACAATGCAAACATAAAGAAAGTGTCCTGTATTTAGCATTTATCATACATTGATATGTTCATGACAAAGTCAAGAGCATCCATATAAGAGTTCATTCAATTTTTTGTAACTACTGAAGTCCATAAAAAATCATACATTCTACACAATCCTTCCCTAGCAAAAAGCTCTTCATATTTGATTGACAGTACATTTCTTAGAGATCTAAAAATGTAAGTATAAACTACATATTCATGTCTATTTTATCCTAAAGAGACAGAATAGTTAATGGATAGTGGAGTGTGAGGTATATATCTCAATTACATTTCTTTTTGTTTATCAAGACCTCAATTTTTTAATTTGAGAAATCATAATAAAAGCCTGAAATTCTGTTTTTAAAGAAAAGTGCAATTGAGCAATTGATAGATCCACAGAAGAAAATTTAGTTTATTTTGTTTTAATTTTATTTCTTTTGCTACAGATATTAGAATCAGGTTTGAAAATATTTTGAGACTCTAGTTCCAGGTTTTCTGTATATTCACAAAGAAGTCTCTCAGTAGAAAATTACACATATCTATTAAGAATTATCTATAAACAAAACAAATTAGCATCCTATTACATTTGCAGAAATGTTCTCTATAGCTCTAAAAACAGTGGTTTTCTTCTAATGCAAGAATCTTTCAAGGAGGCAGAAAATGATTCCTTTAAAAAAAATTCCACATCAGGAAAAATGCATAGTTTCTTTCACTCAATTTGCAGCATTTCATAGGATTAGAAAATGTAGATAATCTTTAGGACACATCTTCTATGGCTCCCAGGTGTATGAGCACAGATGTTGTAACATTAACTTTTGAAGTTAGCTGTACCAAAATATGGATTTTTGAAAAGAAGGAAAAATATTCAGCAGAAGTTCATGCTGATAAAATTGTACAATAACATAATGGACATGTCCCCAGGAGACCTAAAACACAAAATTTCAAACAGGCATAAAGCAAGGTTTCCCATATGGCAACTTTATTCATACTGTTATGTTGGCTCTTCCCAAACTAGTCCAGTATTTCTGCTCTCTCAGCAGGACTGGCAATGAATTTGAAATCCAGAGGAACAAGATAGTTTAGGGTAATAACTATGTAGGAGAGAATGATTGGAGATCTTTGCTAAACAGGAAATCAAGTTTTAGTGTAAGATCTCTATACCATATGTGTGTGTGTATATATATATATATATATAATCAGTATATACGCATATACGTATATTTAGAAATATTTACCTTAAAATCTCAACTATAATCACATTGTGTCATTATTAAAACACAAGATTTCCATGTATGTTTGGTTATGTGTATTGCACTTTTTAATCAATCATCGAAGGGTGAATACATTTGGCACCTACTTTACTTCTTATAGCAATTAATAAGGACAACATGGAACAGTAACACTTTATCTCTTTACCTTGAGATGGCAAAAATGTTGGCGGAAACAAAGTTTGCTAGAGCTTTAAAAAAGAGGAATATATAGATAGGCCTGAGATAAAAAAAAAAAAAAAAAAGGTAAGCACAATCCAGAGACAACCATTAATTCTGTCTTTAGTCTCACACTTTGGCAGTTTACCAGCAGGAATAGGTGATGCAGATAGGGACATGACCTTTACCCTGGCTGCATGCAGTCACAGGTACTCAGTAATACAGTTATAAGGTTCTCCTGTTTTGCTTTGTCTTTTGTCTCTCATCAATGATGACACTGTAAGCCAACTCTGAAGAATTCATTTTTGATGAAACTAGAGCAATGGCATAGAAGGCAATCGTCAAAAATACACTGGACACTGAAATATTGTGTTTTCTCTAGTTTTATGTGTTATATTTTATTGAGGAAAATACAGAGGCACCTTGACCAGGCATAAAATAGACCAATTCATCATTTTTCATGTTACGAATCGAATAACTAACTTTCCCTGAAGACATTGTAAGAAGAAACATGCTATCTATCTTAAATTCGGTTCACACACCAACTCTGCTCTGCCTCAGCCTGGGTGTCTAATGTGGTCTTTCCTTGTAGGTCCTCTGGCCACTGTTACATTTTTTCATCCAATACATAGGAAGTGAGTATCTATCTCTTCTGATGTACACCGTTGGACGTATTAGGTATTTGTCTTGTTCATGGAGTAACAGTACACAGCCCTTGGTGTTTTATATTATTGATGATCTTCCTACATCACTGATGACATCATTTTACCCGTCCTTGAAGAGCCATGCTGACTGCAGTGTAATCAAGTTTGGCTACATCTGGGCTTCTCTATCCAGTCTTTTGCAATGGGCCACAGAGAATCATTGTGTTTAAGTTTTGAACCAAATAGCAAATTCTGCTCAGACCTGATCTGGATTTCCATTACATTACTGTCTTACATATTGAATAGCAAATTCACTTACAGGAACTTCCTGGTTCATAAAGTCTTTACATTTCGCCTTTCTAGTGAACCCAGCTGTGACAACCCTGAGTTTTTCACATTAGCTGCACTGTTATTTCATTTCCTAGGGCAGTTTCCTTTTAAATCATTTCTTCTTTTACTGGCTTTCTTTCCTAATCACACTTTTAAGCTGGAATTTGTCAACTAAAATAATTTTGTTTTAAGATACAATTTAAGTGGAAAAGTCCGGTTCCTGTTCAAGCTTTATGAATATTTTAATGTGCTTAATGGAATTCCTTGGATGTGTTAAATATATCCGATATAAAAATGATAAAGTTTTAACTCAAAATTCTCATTTAACATGATGTCTTTTAAATATTTTTATAGTTAATCTTATTCATGCTTTACTTTTAAGCAAAAATGCAACTGATCTATAATTTTAAAGTAATAAAATAGAATGACAAGTATGTATCAGTGTGTGTGTATAAGCTTAGACTCTGTTTGCATGGATCATATGAAGCTATTCTATAATAGAATTATTCAGTTTTCCTGAACTTGTCCAAAATCCCTAGCTTGCTGTGACCATCTTGTCTTTTAAGATCAAGAAGAAAAGTAAATTACCATGGGTCTCTTCAATCCTTCTAGCTGTTCCCTAGGGTATGGACCTTGTCTTCAAAATTCAGTTCAAAGCTCTTCTGCATTCTTATATCAGCCTTGACTTTCACTGCCACTACATGTGCTACCATTTGGCATGCTTCACTTGGACACCTCACATTCCTTGCTCTTAGAAGAAACAAAAAGTGGAGGATGTGTGTACACTTAATCACATGGCAGAATATGGCTTGCAATTCATTATTAGTACATCCCAGTCTCTTCTTAAAAAAGAAAGCTATATCTTACTTATTTTACCTCCTCTCCTCTTGTCTCTCTCAGTTTCATTTGCAGTTGAACATGGAACACGTATAGACCAGGCTGCCCCTGCCTTAAGGTATACAATTCTACAACTGTTTGGCCATCAGAGTATTTTGATAATCAAAGAAACCCGTCTCTAAATAAAATTCTATCTCCAAATATTGAACATTTTACTCTCTCTGAAACATTAGAATTCTATAACTCTGTGCATAAAATTCCTGAGATCTTCTCATAACTAACGAAAAGACTCTTATTATAATTAAACCAAATACTCTTTGACATATATTATTCTTAAACATTACAGAAAATTAAGTGTCTTTTCCCTAAAGACAATGAGTATGAATTATTATTTGGTACCTTATTTATTATATTTAGATTCCTTCCAGAGACATTCTATAACATAGTGATAAATGCCAGTTTTCAAACAAATAGGATAATAGTCATCATACCAAAATAAACATCTGTAAAAGATTTTATTTAAATCATTGGTTCATAAAGGAACAACAAATCAAAACTGTATCAAGAGAATATGTGAATTATGTATATGTAAGACATAGACAACCTACGTAAGGATTATATATGAATGGAGATGTATGGGCTATGGATATATTCACAGGACATATAGAAGCAGAAATTCTGATTATCTCCTTACAGTCACACACAGTTGAAGAGCACTAAAGTTTTCCTAGGCAACAATGTCACATAGGGCAAGAAAGGTGTCCTCTCTTTCCACCATCAGCAATTCATTCTCATTATTATCAAAGATTCATTTCCATTGCTATGTTTTCTACACAGTGACTTCCACCTTTATGTATGTGTAAGATAGTCCAGTACAAAGAAAGTCAAAAGTATGATGTCTTTCTAGAATTAAACAATCCCAACAGAACTCTGGATGACACCTAGCATTTTCCTGAAATGATACCAATTTTGGTTCATTGGGAAATCTGAGACAATTTTTCCTAAGAGTATAGTGAATGGAAGTTGCCATTTGTCCCTTTTATCCACTTCACTGCATTCATTCCTGTTAACTATCTGATATATCTACCAAGCCATGATAAAATACTGAGATAGTTTAAAGTACAGCAGCAACCTCCAGGTGTATCTGAGATGATCTCTTCCTTGCTATCATTTTGTGCCAAAGACAGCTATTCTAACACATACTGTGCACTTTGCTATACACATATGTACACTGGGAGTTTTGCTGTACTGTGCATGTAGTGTATTTGTTGATGCACTTCTGAATTGCCTTGAGTGTAATAAGATGTACCGCCTTTTTGTATATGTCAAGAAAAAAATGTCACTAATTAATATAAGAAACAATAATATCTTATTTAGGCCTTTTGATTTATATTTGTCAACAATGCTTTTCTAGATATAGTAATGCATCTTCATCACCTAGCATTTTAGGCAACTTACAGAAAAAAAAATGTTGCTTACATCGCATTAGATTTAGAGTTCTACTTTGAGTCGCTTCTAGCCAGTCTTCAATATCTACTTTTGCACATAGTCTGGAAGGGTTCTCTTTTTTTCACACTTGCCAACACTTAGTTTTTTTTTAATCAAAGCCATTTCTAAACAGTAGAGTGCTATAACTCAATATGGCTGTCATCAAAATAATTCCATGATGAGTGGTGCTGTTGAGCATTTTATTATGTACCTTGTAAGCCATTTGTACATCTTATCTGAAGAAATATCTATTCACATTAAAACAGAATTTGTTTTAATGCTTAATGTTTTGTCTTTTTTCAAATAACCAAACTTCCTTTTTTTAACTCTATTTCATTAGTGATAGTAATTTTCACTCGAATCATCCTTCTTTAGTTAACTTTACCATAACTTGTTTGTTCCTTTAATAGTTCCTTGATGTGTGGAAATAGATGGTGTAAACTTTTTTCTTAATGTAGGTGTTTATAACCATCAACTTCCCTCTCAGTTTGGTCTTACTGCATACCACAAGCTTTTGTCTACCATATTTCTAATTCTAGGTTCCTCAAGATTTTTTAAATTTCCTTTTTTACTTATAACTTCTGTACACATTTGGTTACTCAGAGGCATAATATTTTCTTTCAATTTGCTTTATGAATTTTCTGAGATTTCTCATGCTATTCATTACTGCTATTGAACTATTGTAATCAGAAAAAAATCGAGATGATGTTGGTCTTCTTGAACTAGTTCAAACTTGTTTTATGGCCCAATATATGATCACTCCTAGAACACTCACATGCACCTGAGAAGAATGTCCATGCTGCTGCCATGGGGTTGTGTGTTTTATTTGCCTTATGTCCACTTAATCCATTGTGCCATTTATACCCACTATTTCCTTCTTTACTTTCTAGAAGATCTGACCATTGTTGAGAGAAGAGCATTTATGTCCCCTATTAGTATCATATTTCTATTGCTTTACTTTTCAATCCCCTTAAAATGTGCAGTGTGGATGCTTTGACAGTTAGTGCATGTAGGGGACAGTTACAAGCATGTGAATATTTATGATCGTTATATCTCTTGTTGAGTCTGTCATTTCATCACCATAGAAAGACTTTGTCCTTTGGGGCCATTTTGACTTAAAGTCTATTTTGTTTCCACTTCTTTCGGCAAGCCAAGCTACCAAGGAAAGATAAAGCATCAGAGTGAAGTTGCCGAATCAGAAAGGACAGCTCAAGGCTGGGGTGGAAACAGCATGGACTCCCAAGCTATCCCAGTGTGGCCCCAGAGACTTGCTGGCAGTTCAGATGCAGCCCGATGGTTTCCTCCATTGAGCCCTGTGTTTTTCACGTTAAATTACAGAGTGTAGTCAGTAAGTGCCATAAGATATCACATTTATTGCACTCCTCTGGACTTTTGTATGGGACTCATATATTATGATATGAAATTCAAATTTCAGGTGCCATAAATAAATTTTATGAGAACATGTAGAGCTTAAAACATTTATTACCTGACTCTTTACAGAAAAATTGTGTTGGGGCCTTATTTTTAGAATTTATATGAAAGTAACCCAGATTGTCCAAAATCAGATTTTCCTTTTTTGATGCAACAAGCCCCACATTGTAAAGCCTTTTCATCAACACTCACAGACACATGTGCGTGCTCGCACAATGCCCCTGAAAACAGGTTTAGTTCTATATCACCTTGCAGATATTGCTCCATCCACATCTTTTCCTATGGTGGAAGAGTGGAATAAACTGCCTCCCTCTCATGCCAGCTTCTATGCCGAGCTACCCAAGGCCACCCTTCTTGGCCCCAAGGCATTTTAGCACAGAGTGTAGCCAAGTGTCCCAGCAGATCTGTTCTGTGAGGCCTGTGCTCCTATTTTCAGTTGTCTTTGCTATTTGGTCAAATTTCACTTGGCTCCTTCTCTCTTAAAAATAAAATTTTAAGTATCCTCTGAGCAAACTTTTTAAAATTAATTTACGAGAGAGAGAGAGAGAGAGAGAGAGAGAGAGAGAGAGAGAGAGAGAGAGAGAAGGCATGTACATATATGCCATGGTACATGGGTAGGCAACAGAAGATGATTTTTAGGGAGTTAGTTTTCTCCTTCCACCATGTGGGTTTATGGAGAGCGAACTTAAGTCACCAGATTTGCAAGCAATTACCTTACTCATTGAGCTATTTTGCCAACCCCTGAACAAATTTTTTTTCAGTATACATAAGAGGGATGGCTTTCTACTTCCCAGTGAGCTGATTTTGGCTTTCTCTAAGCATGCTAGAAGTGACATTTGTATTGATGCTTAAACTAAACACCTTAATCAACCATTTATACAGAGAGACCATTTAAGTGACAGAACCAGTAAATGCAGGTCTACTATGCAATGTAAATGGGTGGAGAAATTGTAATAATATGGATATACAAACATGGTTATTTATTCTTTGGACTGTAAAGACCAAACTATTTTTCATTCCAAATTTAATTCATACTTTTGTGCAATATGAAAAGGATAACCTAAAATTCAGATATTGTTTGGAGTCAAAAGTTCAACATTTATTTAAATAAAATCTGCTTTTATTAAGTAAACAAATACCCATTGAAATATCATGTTGTGTTTTAGATTAACTATTGAATGAATGTGGCTAAACCATAACCACTCCATTTGACACATCTAAGCCAGCAACCTCCAAACTCCACTGAGGGTACCAAAGCTGCACATGCCACTCTGGCATTCAAAAGCAAGTGCTCCATTTTCCCTCTGTTTCTGGAGTAAACTTGGTTTCTCCTCATTATTCTTACATGTCTGTCGTCTCCATTTCAGCATGGTACATGCAGAGCAGGTGGTGTATGGAGTACTTTGAATGTTAATTATTCTTTTCCTTTATTTCACTGTGAGGATTTACCTTTCAATTTGTTTTTATAATCAAGATGGAAACAATTAGGGAACTCACTGCCTGAATGTTTCACTACATTTGTTTCATGACATCTGCTCCAATGATTAAAGAAATGGAGGTACGCATTTTAACAATACAAAGGGATTCAGATCTGTGGCATGCAACTGCTTTATTTTATTTCGAGTCTCTAAGTTAAATGTGAAGGTGAACAGCCACATTTTTAACCAATAAATATTGCATTGTTAGAACTTACATTTTAATTTTAGAAGCACTTCAATAAATTCTCAATATCATTTTTAATTTGTCATAGCTTTAATTGAAACAATTGAAAAAGCAACTGCAGAGAAATAGGAAAGAAAGGGAAATATATTTCTCCTTTTAATTTTCAAGACAGAATCTCCTTATGTAGCCCAAGTTAATCTCAAGTTAAAGTTCTTCTGCCTCAGTCTCCTGAATTCTGGAGTTACAAACATATACCACTTCACTTAGATTTGGATATTTCTTCTTAAAGACATTTCAGAGGATGTTCTCTTTGGTTTGTCACATTTAGGTTATTCCTTAAGCATCAATCACAATCTAATTGCTCACGTTCCACATACATGCAAGAATAGTTCATAAAGTAGTAATATTTAAGTATAAAAGGCATGCAATTGATAATATATTTTGTTATGGACCAATAATTTCAAATTAAATGAGGATTTTTAAAAGTCAATATCCTATATTGTGTTAGATTACTCTCGTTTTCCTCTAACAAAATAAAAAATGATAGCAACTGATATGTAATTGGCAAACAAAACCTGAAAAAATCTAGTAACTAAGATAAATATCAGACAGTATAAATGCATCAGGTAGCATCTGTAAGAGCATATGAATGTATACATACAAGATTTGTATTGCAAACCTTGTGTCTTCAAGAGATAACCAATAAGCAGACTTTAAAATTAACCTCTGACAGTACCTCTGACATATTATTTATTGCAACTGATAAAGCAGTAAAAACTTCAGTTCAATCATCAAGCAAACTGTGGGATTAAAAACAACATTGAGGATTTCCATTTTCTGAAGTAGTCAGAGCAATAGTCCTCCAAGAGGTGCATATGTTAATTCAGGGAATCTGTGAATATGCATCATACAGGTATGATTAAGCTAGGGCTCTTGAGATGTATGTTGAGTGCCCAGATGAAGCTATGTCAATGGAAATAGGAAAGAGAGGCTGAGATTAGAAAATGCTATGCTGCTGGCACTGAAGGTAGAACAAGTGGCCCATGGGACAAGGAATGTAAACGGCTTCTAGAAACTAGAACAGGCAAGGAAATGGTTCATGATAAAAAAGCAGCTCAGACAAAAGCCTGGATTTAGCTGTGCAAAATGTACCTCATACTTTGGGCCGCCATCAGACCCGTGGTAATCTACAGGAGTAGAAAAGCATTAAGATTACCTTTTAATGATATCTCTTTGGTCAAAAATACAAACTTGCCTTAATAATATTCCTCTGGATAAAGAGAGACTCCCCCCCAAAAAAATCTTTACCTTTCCTTGTTTTGCTTGGAAATTGTCATAAAGTTACCCTTCCAGTATAGTATGCCAAATGAGGCCATGTGCTCATTATTATGATCCATCTTCTTTCAATACCAGTGTCTACTGGTTGAAATGTAGTTTATCTAATTAATTGTGGCCACAGTAAGGGCTGTTAGAGTGCTTATGCAACCAGACGAAGAAGAAAGAAAAAAACATAAGGGAAATTAAGGAAGGAGACGCAGAAGGGACAGGAAGAGAGGAAGGGAAAGAATTGTTTCTATTTTCTAGTCTGAAGCAAACAATAATATATCAAACTGATACTTTCAGAAATGGGAAAAGATACAAACTTATACCCACCAAAATTTCCAATTTGCCCTTTGCTGACTTCCAAATATTTCAAAATAGCAGTTGCTTTGTAATAGTTTAAGGTTAAAATAATCACAAGCATAGTTAGTACATAGGGCAGAGAGTGGTTCTCAGATGTAGGTGTTCAAGACGGCGTTGGTTCAAATGCAGGTTCCTAAGCAATCTCCCGCCCCTGCCCCCAAGGCTCTGATATAGGAGTTCTTGTTTAGCTTTGAAATCTACTCTGGTAAGAAATGTCTAGCTCATGGCAGAGATGTCAGCCTCATCCACATTTTGAATTAACACTGTTTCTGTGTATCTTGCATCCAAACTCAGAATCAAACTTCTTGGACTTTTTCTACTGCTTTTCCTATGGGCATTATCTTGGTTGGTGGTTGAGTGTTTGAACAAAGCAAAGATAATTGACAGAGAGAGAGAGGGGTAGATGAGAATGGACTTCCTTTAGTTTCCCAGTCAACAAAAGTCCAACACACACACACACACCACACACATTCATGTTTATGCAGGTACTCAGAAAAACAAAGAAGAAATAGATCCATCAGTGTTAGTTCTCAAAATGTGTTCCCTGGACCTAACCTGCAGCATGGGGAACTTGCTAGAAATGTAAATTTCCATACACAGCCCCCAAGTAGATGCCCCTCATATTCCTTCCTATGGTTTGGTTTCTCTGACCACTAAGGCTTCGTTAAATCTTGTACCATGTGTGAGTAGGCAGGTATTTCTCCATTTGTAGTCAGGGGTTTATATTTACACATCCCAGCAAGCAAGCAGTAGAAACAGAAGAAAAATGGACTGAGTTGAGGTGGGGAGGTACTTTGTTGGACCTTCTTGGCAAAAGGCTGCCCGCTGCTGCTCATAACTGCAGCTGCCTGGTGTTACCTCTGCAGTGAGGGTCAGAGGCTTTCTCACTGAGCATCAAGCCAGATCACCTGAAGACTTTAGAGCATGGGTTACGCGGCCCTAATCCTCCAGTGTCTGCATTTGTGGCAAGATTGCAGGTGATACTGATGTTGCACATCGCGGCCCCAGGCCCACAGAACCAATGGCCAAGTCAGAGTGCCTTATGTAAACCAGCTGGCTCTTACCACCCACTGTGGAAGATGTTTCCTTGGTGTCAGCATGAACTTCCCTGGGGCCTGCAGGTAGGACAAAGGGCGGGGAGCTACTACTGACCAAGCCTGAGACTCTATGCTCAGGGGCATAATTCTGCCACCTAGTCTCCCTTTGTTTTAAAGAAGTTAGAAAACTGAAATTGGTGGAAGAGAATGGAGTTTAATTCCCCACCTGCCTTGCAGGCACGTAAGACTTCATGGAAAACTGGAGAGCAAGGACAACCACAGATTAATATAATAGTAAAGTAAGGTCATCCTTCCTTTCTTGCACAGAAGAGGACTTGGATCTCAGGCTGTCTCCTTTCTCTGTTAGAAAAACAGTTTTTCTTTCAAGCACAGGCGGAATGAAGTCCTAAAGAATTACCATCTTTGAAAGACAAAATTCTTGGGGTTTTGTAGGCTATAAAATCCCCGTCCCATTTGGGCCTGTCAGGGTTATTAGGTGTTTTTCTTTGACTTAAGTCCATTCCAGGGAACATAGGTGAGAATCTGAAAGCTAAATGGGGACGTGTCTCTCAGAGTGTCCTCCCCTCCTGTCAGGGTGTCAGTATATGATCATGGCTGAAAACACTTTCTCTTCCATGTTGGTCCGGAGACAAGCCTCTCTTCCATGTTCATCCTCAGTGGTCAAGCACAAAACAGTTCCAATGCATCAACAGGTGAGAGAAGAGAATATATTCCTGTGGCACCTATGTCACCATGTTTAGGGGAAAGGAGAGAAAAAGAACCTACACTATTTCTATTCCCAGCCCCAGGAGCACTGAGCACACAAGGGTGCAAGCTAAACTTTTGTTCTTACAGTAGGAGCTGAGTATTTCATTCAAAAGAGTGTTGACTACTAAGCGTTGGCCTTTCCTCTTTTCACTGAGCTAGGAAGAGGTGGGGAGAGACAGGAGGAAATCCCCATCTTTCTAATAGCTTTCTCATGGTGAAGACACAGAAGGGAAGAGGAGAGAGGGAAATAGAAATGGCCTTTCCTCTGTGGAGTCTGCAGAGATAGAGTGAAAAACATGGGGGTATAACTCATGTTTAATTTGCAGAAGTTAGAGCCTAAAGTAAAAATAAGCTTCAATTTAAGCAGCCCCCTCTCTGATTTAAATCAGCTTGTCTTCCAGAAATCTAACCTTTTTCTCAGCTGAATTTAAGAGGATAGGTTATTTTTAAAAAGAGAAAGGGAGGGGGAAAAAATAAAACCTGAACCAAGCTTTTAGAGCAACACACAGAAGCTGTTTGCCATATTGAATCAACACCTGGGTGTTGATGTGAAAGCCAAACTCAGGCTGTTCACCTGCACTGCCAAGTATAACAGAAGCTGTGGCTGTCTCCCTGTCAGAGGGAAATGCGTCACCAGGGCTCTGTCTGCAACTGCCTTTGAGGACCCGAAAGAAGGGGGGATAGTACCTGGGACTTCTAATTAAAAGTGCTTTTCTTTCTCAACCAAACTCACCTAATTCTCCTCTTCTCCCTCGAAATGTGTCCCCTTTTTGGTTCTGATCTCTGGGCTTGGTTTGTGCATCTAAGTGCGGTGGTTCTTGTGTCGCTCCCTAAGCTTGTCATACTGGCCTTTCCCAACATTCCAAGCCTTGAGGGTCGAGTTGGCCCCAGTAATTAAAGAAGTCCTTGCCTTCCTTGTTCTGGCCAGCTGCCCTCCCTCCTCCTGGTCGCCTTTTGTTCTTTCAGCAGATGGTTGGAGATTTTTTCACCCTTTCAAAAGCTTTATGTTCTCCCCATCTCATCAAGCATATCTCAGCCAAGCGTAATTAGCTTAAGGCTTTTGAGTCCTCATGGGAGATCCAGTTAAAGACCTGAGCAATTTCAATAAAGAGCTTGAAAAGCAAATCCAGGAAGGCTGTGCCTAGCCACAGGAGAGCTACTATTATTCAGAAGCATAGACCTCTCTCTTCCACCCCTCCTTCTTTGAGCATTCTAAATTCTCAGAATATTCATGAGACCTCCAAAGCTTTAGCTCTTTATTGGGTAGGTGGGATATTTAAGCTCTCTTCACAGGTCAGCATTTGGCTCCTTTTAATTGATTTAAATCATGGGGTGTTTGGGGAGTAGCCTTAACTTACTCCCAAATGGCCAACAGTTTGTTTGCTAAATCTCTTAGCCTTTTCATTCAGCTAGTAAGCTTTCTTTGTAGTCCAGGATACTTGATAATGAAGGCTAAATTAATTCACTGCAATACAGGTTTGTACCCTACCTTTGACTGGCAGTGACCCTGGATTTCTGAGTAGCCACATGCATCTCATTGTTGATCTTATAGTCCAAGCCCTGTTCCCCCGATACATGGGAGAAAGCAAGTCTTAAGGCACAATTAAACCCTGTTTTATTAACATCACACTTAAGTATGTGAAGCACAGATTATCCATGGGACAGAATAGAGGCCTGGCCTCGTTGGGAATGGTAATGTGCCTTTCCCCCTACCCCGTGCATGGGGGGAATCAGAGGCTCAGGTGTTGGGGAGCAGGATGATGAAGTGTATTCTCATTACCAAGGTTGGGATAAAGGGAATTATTCTTTGTAAATCCCCTACCATCTTTTCAGATAAAAAGGGATGAATGCCAACATTTGATTAGAATAGTGCTTTTTCTCCAGTGCGTGCTAATCAGTTTCTCTTTGAGTGGTGATACGGAGATGTGGTCGGGTACCGATTTTAAATATTAAGCATACACAAATGATGCAATTGTAGAGGTCATTATGATCATGACTAGATTAATTTTCTTTAAAATACGGGAACTATGTTTTGAGAGTGGTGTGATGTGTGGCGGGCCCGGTAGGGAGACTCCAAACACTTAGAGATTAATTTATTGTTATCTGAAGAGGCTGCCACTGTTTGAGGCACAAATTGGCTTACCAAAGATGTAAACAGGATGGATGTTGTCAGTAGGCATGACAAATAGGAGCAGAATGGTTTATAGCTGCTTTTCATAAACGTTTGCTTTGCCTGGAAGAATGATGAATTACATAAAGAATGATGAAACTCTGCTATTATTGCTATGCTATCCTAGCTACACAGACATTCTGAATCACAAAAGCCAAGTTGTGATGTTATAGAATGGGCAAGACTAAGAGAAGAAGAAATAGCTGCTACAAACTTTGCTTCATAAGCACAATTACGTGCAATAGTGAAGCTGATGACACAGTGTGACTAAAATGTCTAGAAAGTCTCTCCTATAGAATTTAGACAACAGAATTCCTGTTGCCCCAGTGCTGGGAGCAGCTTAACTTTAGTTTGTACTTAGAGAATTTTCAAGAGCCAGGTATCCATATTTTTAAAATTTTCGAGAAAAAAAATCCTCTGTGGTAAAGTGCTCACAATGAAGATATGAGAAGCAATTTACCTAACCAGGGTCATGCATTTGTGCAGGTGGAGACAGGATTGGATGTGTGTTAGCTTAGCTTTCCCTGTTCATCCCCCTGTAGCTCAACATGTTTCATCTTTGCCCTCCTATTCTCAGGCCGAGCCTGACGGCAGGCATTGCTCTGTTCTGAAAGTCTTGAAGTTTGCACAGATATTAGAGGTGCCTAGTTCATCCTCCCTCTGCTGCCCAAAGTTCTGCAATTTTCTTCTTAGTAAAGTCTCTGCCAAGGGATATGTGCAGTGGAGAACTCACTACTTTTCATGGATTACTCTGAGTATTTATGAATGAATCCAACTGGCCTTAGTACCTGTTGATTCAACCCGGTTCTGCTTTATAGAGGAAACTGAAATGAACTTGGATATGTGACAAGAGCTCCCTGGGTGTTAGCCACGTCCTACATCATCTTCTGCTTAGTCACTTCATTCATCCCACTTACTTCAAACAGCTCTCACTTTACAGGGTCTTTGAGCTTTTGTCATCTTTATTGTGTGCTTTTCTAAGCAAGTCGGATTTGTCAACTCTTCCCTCAAAACATGTTTATGAAACTGCACATAGGAGCCAGACATTTCCTTATCTGCTTCCTAAATGCCTCAAAATAATCCTAAAACAGTCTAGTTCTGAAAACAAACCAGGTCGGTTAGAAAGTACATTCTCTTCTAGTAACCCGTAACAAGCTACCTATCTTGGTTTCCTTCCTTTTAAGTGATGATAAAAAATAGTGTCTACCACAAAAGATTATTTGTAGAGATCATGTGTTTTAATATGTGCAAGATTCTAATAATAGTTTCAAGACACAAAATGAATGCTCAGTCAGCATTAATTAGTAAAGTTATCATATTCCAAGTCAAGATACCATCTTTAGTTTCATAACAGTGAAGAACTGAAGCACTATAGGAACTCTGGACTAAATGTTACTTCTGCCTCTAACTACTCAGTTAACCCTCCCTTGGTCCCTGTAAGCACAATGTGGGTGGATGATGGTATTAGAGAGAGAGAGCCTAGCTATTTCATCCACGAAGTGTCCCCAAGCCAGAAACTCCCTAGTTTCCTTCATCTGTCAATGTCTTTACTCATTAGAGTGCTCACTGAACCAATTCAGTGATCAGAAAAACCTCCTCCAGCTCTGGACTTTTGGCAGATATACTGAGCATATCTGTGGCAGTCGATTCTCTGTCCTTTTGCAAAAGGGACAAGACCATATCACCAACTCCAAAATATGACACAAATGAGATACTAGGAAACAAATGTAGGAAATCATTAATGGAAGGGGATCAATGTGTGCTCTCTTTCTTTGTCCTTAGCTGGGCTTCAAATGGTAAATGTTCCAGTATATATAGTATGGCTTTGAGAATAGTAATTAGCATTTCTATAGAATCTCACCAAAATAGAACACAGAGCATGGAAAGAGCATCCTATCAGCTTGGAGATTTAAATTATAAGATTTATCACTTATTTTGTTCTCTAACACATATTACCTCTTAGGTAGATTTATACTGACACTGGAATTGCAGCATAGTATGGAGCAGGACACAGAAACACCATCTCTACTTGACTCTATCATTCCTCCTGCCACCTATTCTATAAAGAAACTCAGCACCCCCAATGGGGTCACATTCTAAGGAGCACTGATTGAGGACAAACAGGAACAGATTTGGGCAAATAAGTTACCTGGAAAAAACTGTTGTGAGAGACAATGGGAGTTCTCATCTTCCTAGGTTCCAAGGCATGGATTCAGTCTTGGTTGACTAATAGGAGTATGAGGTCCAGATTTTCCTCTCTTGTTCTTGATTTTTAAATGACAGGGTAAACATCTTGCTTCATTACTAGTTACACACTCACTGGCATCTTAAGCAAAATTAATTATATTGCTAATCATAAAGATCATATCTCAGGAAAAAGGCAGAAGGATGGCATGCGAGAGAAGAAGGGAAAAGCCAGTGGGCTTATGAAACTGACTCTGCACATCTCAGTCATCCAGAAAGCACCATTGAGCTGGACTGCAGAGAGTTTACCTCATAGGCCTTTTAACTGGAGGCCTCCCATAGACCTGGTGTCTTCTGCCATTTTGTACAAAGCCCAGGAGGTGCTCATCTCTTATCTTAGTAACGGCAGAGGCCAAGAGTCAGCATAAAAGAAGTCTTCGTCTTTTATTTGATTTGATTTTCATTATAGAATCCATACATTGTACCAGCCATGCTATGAAAACAAAAGCTGTAGAGAATAACAAAAAAAAGTGATACGATATCACAACCTTGTTATTTCAGATCGCTTTGGGCTATTCCTTCTTTAATGTGTGTTCCGTGTTCAGCTATGAGAAGGTTCCTGAATGTCTTTCCAAACGGCTCATCCCCAGATCCCTAGGAGACACGTGGGATAAAGTCCCTGGGTCTTCTGGGTATGAGAATCCTTTTAGGACACAGCATCATCATCCCTCATAGGGAACAAATTCAGAGTCCCCTGATAGCCCCTCCCCTCCCAATCCTATGACTCTAGATGCTTTGTGACTACTGTTTAGGCAGCTCAACAACTGGAATGAAAAGCAGCCAGATGAGAGACAGGGACTCAGGAACCCGGACCCAGACGTTGTACCCTCTCAACACACCTCAAAAGGGTCTCTTCAAAATCCAAATTTTTCTCCCTCCTGTCCCCCCAGCTTGTAGTCTTCTTTCAATATTAAGCTACATTAGGCATGCTGTACAGGAAAGCTTTCTGGAAAGAACTTAGCTTAACAGACTGAAGAAGGAATATCTCATCCCAAAATGGGAAGCAAGGTGGTCTACTTCAATTCAGGCTGGGTCGGGGTTGGTGGAGCACAGAATCTTGAACTCCCTCATGGTAGTGTGATCTGTAGGTCTGAACAAGTGAGTCCTCATTTAGTTCCGGTACTGATCCTCCTGCTGGTCAATGAATTTGGGAAACCAAATCCTGGCAGCATGGACTTGCTGGAGGCTGTCACTGCTCACCATGGACTGAAATGAAAGCACTTGCACCTGGTCAGAACCGGGAGGCCAAAACAATCACCACTGTTTTAGAATGAGCCAGGTGACAAGCCCCCTTGGGCTGACACTGGCTTCTGCCGACTCTCTATCCAGCAGATGAAAACAGTTGCCCAAGTCTGAAATAGAGGTTGAAATCCTGGCAGTGTCTAGTGCATATGGGTTGTATAATTTATTCTGAGGCAGTTTTCATTTGGACTTTACCAGACTATGCTAAAACGAGAGTTATTTTGGGGATGCAGTGAATTTACTAAGAGAAATTCCTCAGGAAAAGAAAAGAAAGAGGAGCCGTAGACTGGGAGAGCCATCAGCCACTCTGAAAATACAGCTCCCAAGTGAAGGAAAGTCTGTTGTTGTGCAGGATGAGAACATTTTTGCAAAGCCCCCAGAGATACTTGCAGAAAATTAACCCAACAGAAGCCCTCTCTCAGCATCCCACCTGGGAATAGCCTGAATGAAGGGTGACCAGTAATACATGCAGTGATGGTTTCCAGAGAGTGATTCCTCTAGTACTTTCAGGATCAAGGTGGCTTCAGTTTCTCAACTCCAAGGCTACAGTTTGCATGGACCATGTGCATGGGAGGTATACCATGTGTAGTCCATACAGCTTATGGAATGATCCTGTTTGAGACCACTTCTTCACCACAAAAATGACTCTTCAGGTAAACACACCAGCAAACAGCATCAATTATATTCTATGTTCCTCTACTGGAGTATATAGACACATTTGGGTCACTACCAATTACAACGAAATTCTTAGGAGTTAGACCCAACTTCTCTGTTAGAGACCTCTCTCCTAATATGTACATGCCAAATCCCAGATAAGAATGGGGACAATCTCCCCTGCCTGTAGATTTCCCCTCACACCACGCGAATGACTCTTTTCTCTGGGTCTTTGGCCTTTTTCGCAAGTTCGGATCCATAGGGCTGAATGTTCTGTTTGCTTTTCCTTTCTGACGACTACTTCTCTGCACTGCTGGCTTGCATCTTCAGCTATAAATAAGAATCACCCGGGGAGCTTTCAAGAATCTCACCACCCAGGCCATGTACCAGATCAATTAAGTCCAACACTCCGGGGATGGGAGCCAGCATCAGCATGTTTTTAAATCTCCCCGGGTATTTTCGGTGTTCAGTCAAGGTTGAGAAACTCAGCTGTACTTTCCCCTCTCTCCTGGGGTGGCACTGGCCTTCCTGGCTTCCCACTGGCTAAAATGGTAATTGGCTGCTCAGGAAATGTGATATGTAGGGTTGATGAATAAAGCATGAGCAGAATATTTTAATATCTGATTATGGCCTTTATTATAAAAATGCTTTTTCTTAGTTTTAATGTTACAATAAATTATTTGGCCTTACTGCGGTTATAAAGCAAAACATAAAGTTAACATTCTTTTTTATTAACACATTATTTGTGCATATTAATGGAACTCTATGTGGTCTTTCTATCCACGCATGCAGTATATATGGATCACATTCAACCACCCGTGTCCCACACTCTCCCCCAAATCTATCTCAGCACGCTTGCCCAGTTCCTAGTAATCATGATTTTATTTTCAACAATATTTTAGCTTCCACATAGGAAGAACAGCATGAAATACTTCTCTTCCTGTGTTTCACTGGTTTGCCTGGTAGCTTCCAGTGCTACCTGTATCTCCGTTATATAAGTATACCATATATCCTTCATCTCCTCATCTGTTGATGGATGCGTAAGCTGATCCCAGATCATTTACAACTTTTCTACTTTTTTCTTTCTCCATTTTCATGTGTATGCATGGTAGGCATGTGTGTGTGTGTGTGTGTGTGTGTGTGTGTGTGTGTGTATGTGTTTGCAGGTGTAGGTGCACATACACATGAGCATGAATATAGGTCTAGGGTGATAGAAATCATCCCTTCTGTTCTCTTTACTTGACATGAGATTTCTCAGCGAACCCAGAGCTCACCCACAGCGTTCCTCAGGCTGACCAGCTTGCTCTGGGGATTCCCAGTCTCTGCCTTCAGAGACTGAGATTACAGATGGACCATCACACCCACCAGGCATTTTACATGGGACCTGGAGATTTGAACTCCAGTCCTCACGTTTTCACAGCAAGGTTTTTGATGACTGATCCATCTCCCTACCCTTATGGGTTTTTTAAATGTTTTATTTAACTAGTTTCAGAGTTTCCAACCTGTATGAGGTCAAATTTCAGTCTTCTACATGAGTATCCAGTTTTCCAGCACCATTTGTTGAAGAAGCTTACCTTTCTTCCAATATGTGATTCTAGAAAGTTCTTTGAGAATCAGTTGGCTAAAGTATATGAATTCACTTAAAGAACTATGTGTTCATTGGTTTGTTTCTACATCAATACTGTTATGTCAGTTACTAGAGCTGTGTAGAGTGTCTTGAAATCAAGTGTAGTAATGTCTCTGGCTTTGTCCATTTTTGCACAGAATGTCTTTGGTTATTTGGGAACTTTTGTGCTTCTCCATATTAGAATTGTTTTTTCCAGTGCTATGAAGAACATCAGGGATAGTTTAATGGTAATTGTATTGAATCAATATAATGTTTTAAGTCACTTTGATACTAATGCATAAACATAGGTTATGACATGGTTCATATTTTTGACTTTTTCTTTTGTTAATATTTTATATTTTATAGTGGGAAAGCATTTTACTTATTTAACCTTATTCCTACTGATTTAATTGTATTTTGGTTTTGTGGTAACTGTGTGTACAGATTTACTTTTGCTTTTATGATTTTATTGATGTATTTAGTAAGGTAGAGGAGGGGTAATATGGAACATATGTGCGGATCAAAAGACAACTTGTGAGAGTTAATTCTCTTCTTCCACTGTATGGATAACAGTAACCAAATTCAAGTCTTCAGTATTGGCAGCAAGTACCTTTATCTACTGAGCCATCTTGCTAGCCCTTCTCTTATATTTTTTCATAGAAACTTATTTTTAATATATGTAAAGTATCCATTACTTTGCTCCTAATTGTAACCAAATGCCCAACAAGAACCAATATAAAGGAAGAGGGATTTGCTTTTGTTTTATACTTAAGAAGGAGCATAGTCCATCATGGTAGAGAAGACATGGCAGTCAGAGTGTGAGGGAATTGATCACATTGTACAAACAGGAAGTAAAGAGCTGAAGCTTGCTTGTGCTCAGTTCATTTTATTCAGTCTGGAATTCCAGACCATAGAATGGTGGCATCTCCATTAGAGTGTGTCTTCAATTAACCCAGTCTACTCCTTAAAGAAATACACAGGCATGTTTCCTAGGTGATCTTAATCTGTCAGTTGGCAGCAATATTGGCCATCACAGTATTGTTTTTTGCTGCATTGTATAGGTTTTGGTAAATCCCCATTATCATGTTAGAAAAAGTATATTTCTCAATTCCTATGTATTTTTATGATTCTTAAAGTTTATCTGGTTAACTTCTAGTTCGATTTCCATTATGATCCGGAAAGACACAGTATATAGTTTGAATTATTTTTAAAATTAATAACTTGCTTGTGTTCTGAATTATTTTTAATATTAATAATTTGCTTTGTGTTCTGAAATATGCATGTAGTTTGAAGTGATTTGAAGTGATTGAATGGATTTTCATTGTGTAATTATGTAATAAGTCTACTGACACATAGATATACCCAGATGTCTCCTTGATTTTAGGAATATGGGTAGGTGCTTTGTATGATATGTCCATTGACAACAGTAAGATATTGAAATTGTCACTGTATTATGTTTCTTGTTGCTATGACCAAATATCTGACAAGAAGCAACTTGAGAGGCAGGGTTTATTTTGGTTGACAGTTTAAGAAGGGATACAGTTCATGATGTGGAGTTGGGGAGGCATGGTAGCAGGATAGGGGAACATTGTGTTTGTGGCCAAGGAAGCAAAGAGTAGACAGGAAATTGGCCAAATTTGTAAATCTCGGTTTGACACTGTGATTAATTCCCTGCAACAAGGCTTATTTCTTAAAGCTTTAAGACCTTCTGAAACAGTGCCATCTGAAACAGAAGCCTCTGAAAGATAATTTACATTCAAATCACAATATTGTATTGGAGCTTGTCACTCCTTTTACATTTAATAGTGTTCGTTTTATGAAATCAGGTGCTTCAGTGTTGGTGCATATAGGTATACAAGATTTAATGTCTTTCTTAATTGGTCCTTTGATTGTTACATAGTTACCTTTACCTCCTCTTAAAATAGTTCCTTAAAGTCTATATTGTACATTTAAATATATCTACTTTTATTCACACTAAAATTCTACATTCTTTCAATATCACTTTCCACCTTTTCACCTTATGAGTTAGTCTACTGGCAAAGTGAATTTCTCATAGGTAGCATATTGTTGAACCTTAATGGACATTTGCTTGTTTTGTTTTGTATGTGTTGATGATTTAAACTACCCCTTTTATAATTGTCACATGTTTATTTCCATGTTAAATATGTGTGCGTGTTCATATGCGTGTGCAGATACATGTGGATGTCCAAAAATAATGTCAAGAATAATCCTTGATCAATCTTCCACCTTGTTCCTTGAAGCTGTGTCTCTTGATCCAATCCAGCTACTTTTCTTCCTAGGCTAGAATTACAGAAGGGAAGCCACACCCTTGCGGCATCTACATGGATTTTGGGTATCTGAGCTTCATCCTCGTGGATGAAGGCATGGCAAACACTTCAACCCCCGATCCATCTTCCAAGTCCTGATCTATATCTTTAAAATGGATTATGAATTTTATTAGAATGATTTTATGCTATTTGTTTTGAATGTACTTCGTTCCTCCTAACCCCTTCATGATTCATAGTTTGGTGCATTGATACTGTTGGAATCTTTCTAAATGTTTCCTAATTATGGATACCAACTCCTCTGCTGTGATTTATACTTTTACATTATTTTATGATGCTGCCTCAACATCATTAAATAACCCTTGAGATCTTTGTATGGGTGATCTATTAATAATGAACTCTTTATTTTTGTTTATCATAGAAGGTCATTTGTCCTGCAGTTTTGAAGAACAACCTTACTGTATATGGTAATTTTGATCAGCAGTAATGTCTTTTCAGAACTTGAGTCACATATGTTTCCTTCATGCTACCTCTTGGCTTATACTCTTTACATATTGACTGTATGTGTAATTTGGTGCTTTTCTTTTGTATTTTTTTAAAATGCTCCCTGTTTTGTGTTCTTTTGTCATAATGACTATACTATGTTGTAGTGAAAATATTTTTTTGCCATGTCTGTTCAGTGTTCCATAACTCTCCTATACATGGCATCCAGGTCTTTGCCAAGATGAGAGCAGACTTCTGATTACTATTTCATTGAATGATATTCCTTTGAACTTTATGTCCTTATCTTCAGATATTACAACAGTGTAGATGCTTATGCATTTAGTGGTACCCCAAAGACTTCATTACTCTAAATTCTTTATTCTTCCTCCTCCTCCTAGTTTTTAATTCTGTATGAAGTATTTCAGACAATCATTCTTCAAGTTCAGATATTACTTCTTCTGCTTAATCTAGTCTATTGTTGATGCTTTCAACTAAATTTTTATTTGACTGAGTTCATTTTGTTTGAGTCCTTTTCAAAATTGATCTTGGTCAAACTTCTGTTAATCTCCCACATTTCCTTTAATTTCATTGAACTGTGCTTTTAGTTAAACTTCATTGAACTTACTTTTATAATCCTTCTTTCTAAATTCTTTACCAGGCATTTAATCTGTTTTAATTCAGTTGGAATGTGTTATTTCAGAGTAATGATCTTTTTGGACTGTCATAAACACCTTGTTTCATAATTTTCTCATGTTCCCACATTGAAATGTCTTCATCTGTTGAATCAAGTATCTCTATCACTTTTATCCAATAGCCATTAAAATAAGTAGCTTTGTTTGAAGGTATATCTTAGTGTAGGTTCATAATGCAAAGTTTATCTCTACCTGAGTTCCATGATAAAGTCTATTGTAACTTCTTTGGATGTGATTGCCGACTTTAGACACAGCATATACTACTGTGTTGGAGCTAGAGGGATCAAATGTTTCTGGGGGCTACACAGGAATAGAGATGTTCTAAAAGCTCAGTAAGATAGGATATAGAGGATGTGTAATGTATAATGGAAATACAAGTTTTGACCAGGGTTACAAAGACATTCATTACACACTCACTGTCTTTGGCAACTGGCTGTATCAGTAATAATAGGAGGCCTGAAATACTTGTCTTTTGATGAGACAATAGTACAGACCCAGGTTCTTACAGGAGAGTGATGCCAGGAACCTTAGCCATGTGATCAAAGAAGGTTCAAGTGTAGCTGGTTATGGGAAGCATATAGATGTGTAGACAATAGAAACTATAGAGTTTTCCTTCTGCTGAAGAGTCCACCCAGGAGCAAGTCAGGCTCCCCAAAACTGTTTATACCCATGAATAAAGCAATGTTCCTTCTGCCTTTTTAAATTTCAGCACCCACCAGGCCTTGAATAAAACTGGGCCTCCTTTGCCTATGAGCATAAATGATTTTTTTTCTCAGTTCTTCTGTTTAGCTGAAGAGCCACCAAGAAGCAAAGTCAAATAAGAATGCCTGACACTTGGCAACATTCCTCTCAAGATCTCCTTAGACCGTGACTGATAGAAGGGTGACAATCGGTATATAATTCTCAGGGCTGCCTAAACATTCCTCTGTGGACACAGCTGCCATGCAATCATTCTTTCAAATGGCAAGCTGAAAAGGCAAGCTTCCTGATTGCCATAGGTAGATACAGGTGTCAACTTGACAATTGAAGGCTCAAGCTCTGGACACACTTGTGAATAATTAGTAGTTAAGTCCAGAGCAAATCTTCAGAAGATTATCTGTTGGTGGGAAAGGCCCAGCCCATGATAAGTGGGACTAGTCTCTGGACGGATGGATAAGATAAAGGGAGTTGGTATTCTTCAAAATATTTAGGCAGACATGCTGGTCTAGTAAGAGAGGATTATCCCTGTCTCAGCAATTATGTGGCTATGGCATGACTAGTTCCATCAGCCCCTAATGTTTGTTTGAGCACTTCTGTCAAGCTAGACAATGAACTGTCACCAAGAATCATAACAGAAAATAAAATCCCTTGTTCCCATAAGTTGTTTTGCAGTGAATTTATTGGCAACATGCAGAGTAATGCAACACTGAAATTCTGGTTTTGAGGGTCTTGCATTCTCTTTGTGTTATAATACCAGTGTCCTGTAGTTCAGGGCACCCAATGTTTCTGTGTCAGAGTCTGCTGGTTCAAGTTATGGTCATCCAGCAGTGAAATCTAATGGAAGGTTTGTGAGGATCCAGAGGTAGGACCATGTAAGGTTTCTGACTCCAGTCCAAATTGATGTACCAGTAACCTTCTTGAGCTAGCTCCTAGATGTAGCACTAGGAGCTCACTTCTGGCAAAGGGAATAATGTGAGACTTTTCCAAACTATTACTATTGTGCAGACTTTTGCCTCTTCATCCTAGTGGAGGGCAAGCCTATGAAGACTACAACAGCTAGAAAGCTGTCATGCTGCCAACTTTTCTGGGACTCTTTCTCCTTCGTCTTTGCAGATAAGAAGCATCTTCTGACATGGTTGTGGAGCTCGGGAAAGGGCCAGGATAGTTCATTTCTTTACTATGTTGTGTTCCCAGATCTCAGAATCTTACAGTAAAAATTCCAGTTTCTCTCATGGTGATTTCCAGTGTTCTCCCATGGTCATGCACCTCAAAAAAAGTACTTATACCTATTCCTTTGCTTCTTTTGGAGAAGGATAATAGTTATTTTAAAATTCCCTTGATAGGGGCTGGAGAGGTGGCTCAGGAGTTAAACCTCTGTCTTGCAGGTGGATGGTCCTGAGTTCGGATCCTAGATCCCACATATAGATGCCAGGCGGAAGCGGGGGCGGCCTGTGTTTCTGGTCCTGGTAGGGCAGAGCCTGTGAATCCCAGGGCAGAGTAAACAAGGAGGAGGTGGAGGCGTCCATGGTGGTTCCCAAATTCATCCGTGGTTCTAAACACACACATACATACATACACACACACACATACATGCACAATTGAATAAATAATAAATAATAATAATAAAAATTCCCTGGTGAACATTTTTGATCATGGAGAAGTACACGTAAGACAGAAGCAGGAAGCTTGATGGAAGAAGGAAAGGCCGGAGAGCACATACCCTTCGGTACATTTGTTAGATTTAAAGGTAATGAGTGGAACAGACAGAAAACTATGTTAAGCTATTAAAATCTAAAAGGAGAATTTGTACCTTAAATGTATACTGTACCTCTGGTCACTGAAGAAGACAAAGAACACCAGAATATTCCATGTTTTTTTTAAGTGTTATACCAGAAGCTAGGTAGAAATAGAAAATCATCTCTTTTGCTCAACTCTGGGATAAGGTGAGATTCAAACCTCTGAAGTTTTATCTTCCTCTACCTCTAACAAAAGAATATAGGCTAAAAATCACAACTGGGAATCTTACTGTTGTGCATGGGAAGAGATAGCTTGTGTGAACATTCCCAGCGCAAGGGTTTTTCATTTGACTGTCATCCCACAATATGGGAAAGCTAGGTTCTGTGCCCTTGTTTGAAGTAGTGTTAAGTTTGAAGAAATATTAAGTTTAAATGCTTAGGTAACAAGGCTGTGATTCTCCATGACCATGTCCTTCCATTTTAGTAGTAAATGGCCTACCACTGAGTTGTTATATTTATAGTCTCTTAAGTCTTACAACACTCCCAAGAGAGATATAGGAAAAGTAACATTTATGGAGAATCCACAGAGTAGCATTCCAGTTTACCACCTGCAGATTCTTCTGACCATAACAATAAGTAATGGCATTCTATTAGTGCCAGAAGGTGGTAACAGATGGTCTGGTCTATGTACCAGATGCACTGCATTCAGATTTTCTAAGAAATCTCTGTTGAGATGGGCCCTGGGTAAATAGAATGTTTAGTTGAATAGTGAAACTGGTTAAGTCCCATCCTGGCTGTACTTCCACCAGCTAGACCTTCATCATCAACTGTCCTCAACTACTATAGAACCTGCAATGGGAGGGAGAGGGTAAACATGGACAAGTTTCTACACATCCTTAAAACTTTATCAAGAGTTTCCTTCAATATAGGGAATATAAACACTTATCTCTTGTTCTGTCTTCTACCACTTCCACTCATGTACTTAAATATGGTTCTATCTAGTTGAGCTCTATTATAATGTGAGGACTTAAGAATTTGGCCAGAAGGGAGGGGAGAGTAGGGAATATAACAACATATCAAAACATGGCAATTTTTGTTACTCTAAGAAGGAAGTTAGCATTAGTGGCCTAATACCATGTTCCCTAGATTTTTCGAAGACAGATTTTCTTAAATCCATAAAAAGTCCTGTGGGAGTTGACAAATAAGCAGGCTGGGCTTTCCATTTCTCTTTTGCACAGTAACAAGCTTCATTATTCATAGAGTATCTGTGATGAGGTGGGAAGAAGGAAACCTGATTACCATCTGGGTTCAACAGAAGCCAAGAAAAACAACAAGACGGCCAATTACATATCCCTGGGTCCTGTCCCTTTCCCATCCCTTCCCTTTAATCCTGGTTAGAGCATCTGCTGTAGTGTAGAGCAATGTGTCTGGCTTTCCATTTATGCACTCAGTGAGGGGATTTCTTTTAGCTCAATTAAGTCCCTGCCCTCCTGCTCCCTGGTTCCACTGGGAGGTTCTTTTATGCTATCAGGGGTGGGGTGGAATGTTCTGATAATCCATCAATCTTAAATCACTAGAAAGACAAAAGAGACTTAAAAGAAAGACTGTGTTCCAATCGTGGTGATTTATGTGCAATGAGGTACGTCTTACTCTCTGTTTACTGTCTATATAAGTAAACAAACACTACTTCAGTCTCTGAAAGAGGATTTGTGTTGGTTCATATTTTTTACCTTAAATTTTTATGTCATTAATAAATAGGAAAGAGCATTTGTCTGCATGTATAAACACTGGCTGTTTCTTTTCATTCATTCCTACTGTTGATAAAATCATTAAAACTAAACAGAACTTTAAGCACAACTTAAATGCCATAGGTTGTACATACGCCAAGCCAAAATACCGTTCCTGAAAGAAAACTCCTGAATAGTTTATTATTAGCCATGTCCACACAGGGTCTTCCTGGTTTTGTGATCTCTGTAAAAGAAATACAACCATGGTTGCCTAGGAAGGGAAAGAGTATTCCTGTCTATTGTCATCATTAAACCTTCTCACCAGACCTGATTGAGACATAGCACCTTTGTCTGTCTGCTTTAGACAAAAGAAACTGTATATTCAATGAACAGCATACCTAACACAATTTGTTGGATGTCCTCAATATTCTTTGAGAAGAAATCCCATTATCACTTTGTTTGTTTGTAGGATATACAAACAAATAAAAACAAAAGAAAACATTCCTAATAGATGTTTTATTAGAGTTATACTAAATATAGGCCTTCCTTAAGATGAGTTGTCCTTTCCAAAATTGCCTCTGTTATGACCCTTCTACGTTATTGACCCTTTTTATTATGTAAACTTTAAAATTTCTCTTTTAAACTTTAAAAATTATATTTTATTGTAATTGTTCCTATCTATCCCCCATGTTGTAATACTTTGGAATATATAGGCCAGGACTATTTTTGTTTATTTTTATTTGTTTTCTTTTAGACAGAGTATTTGGGTTACACCAGGGCTTAGAGCATGTGAGGCAGGCACTCTACCTCTGAGATACATCTACAGCCCATTTTTTTTCTTCTTAAGTGTAACACTGTTTATATACTATGGCTATTGCCTTTTCACATTTAGTTTAGAGTTTAGAGTTAGAAGAGAACATAGAGATTATCCAATCATAAATCATACCCATTTGTCCTACAAATGAAGACACTGAAGACTCAAATTTTCAATCAGAAATTTGGTGTATTAACAAGACTTGAAATAGGTCTTGTGGATCCTTCTTTTGACCACTTATCTCTACTTGTCTCTTTTTCTTCTTAAATATTATGTTCTCTGATTATCTACTTTAACCAATGAATCACCAAAGACTGCTAACTCCAAATTTTATGTCAGAACATGCTTACTTCCCTGAATCATAGATTTTTTTTTTCTAGAAAAGCTCCCATGTGGATATCTTCTTGACATTTCCACATTAACCTCTTCAATACTGATGGTTTAATATCTGCTCCCTTTCTGCAATCCACCCACATCTGTAATGCAACATGCAAGCACAGGACAGTTTCACCATTCTTAATATCAGGATCAAAATTTTGAAGTTTTCTTTGACTCTTATCTCAAAATCTATGATTTTTCACCAATAACTATTTTTTTCAAAATACAGTCCAGTGTGATCACATCTCCTCCACTGCCATCATCAGCCAAAACCATCTTTCACATTGGTTATAATAATAAACTCCTTATTTGGCTTCCCAGTTCTTCAAAAACTTTGCTTCTCTTACATTTAACAGGTGGAGGAGTGACACTTTCATGATATATAATCCCTGAGCATCTTCTCCCTTTCTTATGTAAAGTATAATTGGCATCCATATGGTGGTATTTGTGGTCCTGACCCATTGTCCCCTTTTTCCTTACAGCAGTTTCCTTTAATATGCATATTTCATTTGTTTTCAATTGTATAGCACACTCCACTTCTGAGCCATTATATTTAACACTCCTTTACCTGAAATCTGCACCCTCACAAATCCTCAAGTACAAACCTTGTGAAACTTATTTTCTGAATTTTGGCTTCTGTATGCCTTAGCCTGGAACAGTATTCGACATTCAACATACATACTGTGCATGATGCCCGAGAGGTCAAATGAACTGTCCAGCAGCTGCTCTTTAGCTGTGATGCAGTGGATATTTTGAAGCACCATATGGTTCTTGGAGAACTGATTGGAGTCTTAGAACTACAATACTGCTTAGGTTTTAAGTCACCTTAGACTTGGTCACTTTTAGAATGATCCTGGTCCTGATGGTTTCCCTCTTCTCTCCACCTTTATTGCTTCCCTTTAGTTGCTCTGCCCTCTTTTCTGTTCCCTTGAGCAGGACAATCAAGAGATGTAGTTTGAGGACCATTGTACTGAAGCTGCCTTTTGCAGAGAAACATGTCCCTAATGTTTACATGACCCGACTCCTCAGTGAGGTCTCTGGCTGAAGCTTCCCTCCTAGACAACTCCTCCTCCGATAACTCAAGCTGAATAGTGCTCCTTTCCTGCCTCCATGGTTAAGATCTTCCTCGCCATCTCTATCACTGTATTAAAGAGGTCAACAATGCCTGACACACAGTGGGCATTTACAGATTTGGCAGATGCACAAATGTTATTTGTCCAGCACCCAAGGTCCTAGGACAATGTCTTCCTTGACAGCCTCAGCCCATGGGTTGACACTGAGGAGTTTGTCTCCTTCCGGCTAGAGGAGCATCTGGGCCAGGAACATGATGTTTAATTCATAGTCACTCCCCCACAGCTCCGTAGTTTCTGGCACCTAGTGGCATTCGTAGGTGTCTGCTAAGCCAACAGGAAACTGTAGAAAGCCAGAGGCTTCTTTACCAAGTTCATTTCAATCAAAGGAGAGAAATATGAACCATAGAGCATAAAACATTTAAAAGTGAACATTATGAAATGATTAAGGAAGAAAACAAAGTTGATCTGCAATATGGAGAAAGTGTGTGTCTACATTTAGAATCACAGGGAGGATAAACACACAGTAAGACCATCAAATCATATTGTCATTTCAGGAACAGTCAAGTTCTCGCAGGAAAATCAATGTCAGCAAAAAGATCGCATTACTAGTGTGTTACAGTAATAGTTCCTGTAAGTCATCATCATTTTTAATAACTCAAACATTTCCTACAGTAGGCATTCCATGCTTTCTTCCCTTTGTTCTCTTGTGTTCTTCCCAAACTGTATCTCTTGGCCCACAATCCTATCTCTTACTTTGTTGAGCAAATTAAGGTCATTTAAGGGGAAATCCTTTTTTTTTTTTTTCTTTTTCCTCTTGTTTGTGAGAACGTTCTTGGATCCAACATGTGTTCACTCTTTATCTCCTGTCTTCTTATCTTTCTAAGCACTTACCTAAGCATTGCATCTGAATACACTCATACTTTTTTTTAATCTTCATGCTTTCTGAAGGACTCACAACTTTCCTGCATTCTGTATCTTGTTCTGTTTTCTACTAGTTCTACCCTTAGGCCATGAAACATGAAACATCTTTCCTGCTTGAAAAACCAATGCTTGCTGTTATTGCTCCCCTACATCAAGCCTCTGGGTTTTCCTTCATGGCTCTATTCTTTTGCTACTCACTCCTTTCATTATCACAGAATCTTACTAGAATTTCAGGCCATGGCTGTGCAGATACTGGAAATTTCAAGGACTTCTTTTACTTAAAAAGTCTTCCTTGGAAACGTTTTCCTACTTTTACCTGTTTAGTAGAAAAATGAATTGTTTTCTAAGATTACTACTATACTCTGAGGGCCAAATATTGTTGGGGCATGCTTCATTAAATATTGAAACAATTCATGGAAATAAGATACAAGGCTCATTGCACATTTTTAAAACTAAATTTGCTATTCAAAGAGAACAAAAATTTGGGCAAGTTTAGAAGAAACTATCTTAAAGAGTAATAGATTATAAAATAATACAACAGACACACACACACACACACACACACACACACACACGCGCGCGATTCACTGATAAGCAGAGGATGTAGCTGGATATCTGGCAGTATTTCATCTGAGTGGCCATGTTGATAGAACTGACAGCTAAGCTGAGACTAGAAGCCCCCATCAGTACCTGGATGAGCCAAGGGTTATGGGGTAGAATATAAAAATGGATGCTTTCACATGCTAGGCATGTGATGTGAGGCTCACTGCAGTGTGAGAAGCCTGCCCAAGGTTTGGCAGAGGAGAACAAGGCCCAAGGAGTACATTCCTAGGGCTTTGCTAAGGTTCCCGTCCCAGAAATACCTTAATCACTTCTGTTTAGTTTTCGGCTGCTACTTGATCATCAGGCTCCTGCATAACTGATTAAAAGAAGTTAAGAAATGGACCAGATTAATGTTCCAGAAAACTGTTCCCTCGTGCTTCTCCCGCCTGTAGTCTCTCTCCTTTAAATCATTCTCAGACTAATCCTCTCAGGTAATCCGTTGTACTTCTTCTGACCAAAGCCCCAATCTTTCAAGTGGCATTTCCTAGTCTTCCAAGAACTAGTCTCTAGGGCCTCCTGGGCTTCACAATTTGAAATCATTTCACACACCTAGCTCTCAACTGCAGCCATCTTGCAGTTGGACAATGAAACTGCTCTAGGCCATGTAACCTCTTTCTTCTGTAGGTCTTTGCAGCCCATGATCGGCCGGGCCCATTCTGTTGTCTCAGACAGAATATAACCTCATCCAAAAATAAATCTCAGTAATTCCCCAATTGCTCCCTGAGATCAAGATTGGGAGAGATGCCCTCTCCTCTTCTCACCTAGAATGCCTCATGATCCATGATCACTTTGAATTTTTATCACCTAAATCCCCTGGGGGGAGGGGAGAGACTGTACCTTACTTAGTGCTGTTTCTTTGCATCCATAAGGCTAACACATGCCACATGTCGGAGAGATATGTGCTAAGTAATGGATGCACAGTGACCCACTAGACAGTCAATCTCAGTGATTTCTTAAAGATGAGGATGTTGATTGTCTGCATTGTATTTTGGCTAGATGGTGCTATTAAATCCAAAAGTCCCCGAGTAACCACATGCAAGACTTTTGCTACAGGCATTATGGCTTCTGTGAGCAGATGGAATTGGAAGGAGTTTCTCTCTCATCACCAGAAAATCAACCAAAGCTCAGTGGTCGTCAGTCTGTCCATTCTGTCTGTTCACAGACAAAAGTCTGCATATCTTTATCCTACATTAATTTACATATGTAATTTACATAATAGGAAAATAAGGAAGTGCAGCACTTGACTGTAATCAAATTACATTGTTTAGAAAACAGAAAAATGAAGTTTGCTAATGTCAGTAGGTTAACAAAGATCTCTCAACAGCTTAATCATCTGCAGAATGATTCAGTACCCTATTCCCGTCAATGCATCTGCCATGACTCATTCTGTGGGCCAACTTTTAATCAAAAGCAAGAATCTCGGAGGATGCTCACATAAGAAGTCTGACAACATCCTTCATAGGGATGAAAATGAGCAGTTTTGCCTCAGCAAGTTATGGTGGCCCTCTTGTTTGCCCTCTGCTCAGCCATGATGATCTCACGCTCCCTTTCTCTGGAACATTTGTTCAGTAGTAACTGATGCAGTTACTACTGCATCTCACCTCAGTCTGTCACCATCCTAACATCACAGTCCTGTGGGATGATTCCTAGGAGAAATGGTCCAGCAAATTGTAGGAAAGTAAAGTGTCATTGACAAGCAAAGGACTTGAAAACCAAAAGGAAGAAAGGCTATTCCAGGGACACAAGTATTCGCACCTACTCATCAAATCTCAGCTAGTCATTGAAGAGCAAAGATTGAAACCAAGGGTATCTGGTTTCAGAAGCTGGATATGTTGTCATTCTCTGTACTGTGCATGACTTTCCTTGGTCTGATAGATAGATGCTGCATTGAATGAATACTGAAAGAATAGCTTCTGGGAATTTTTTCAGAGCTAAACCTTCCATCCAATAAGTCCCTTATATAAGATTTCCCTCTGTGCTTTTATTTTTTTTTCCTTTTTCTGTATTAGCACCCTGAATCACAATGTGGTTAAATAACCCATGATCTTTTTCCACAATCCAATGAGTAATAAGATCATTCAAAATGCTCAAGTCAAATTTGTGCTTTCCACTCTGACCACAGGAGTCCTTTATACTGTCTTTTGAGTTAGGATAATTTCATTCGTCTGTGTGATCATACGAAAAATAAATTATAGAGACTTCATTATTTATAGACAACTATTCAGTGGATGAATAAATTATGTGATTTTTCTGTCTGAAACTCTGTATTGTGATCATTTAGAATGTTTTTAAAGTCATGTTAATTGAAGCAATTCACTTTCCAATGTTTCGTTCTTCTAACTTTACAGCTTTTATGTACCCTTAAAAATTTTAGTAGTCAATCCATTAAACATGTACATTAAAATAGGTCCAAGAGGCTTAAAGTTGCTATTTTTACTGAAAAACAGTCCATAGGCAGATGGTATGCCAGTGTCCACATGTGTCACTGAGGCAGGTTGGTAAACTATAGAATACCTGTCTGCACTCTATAAGCATCATGAGTGTATATCAGGTAGATGGTCCATAAACACTTCAGAAGGGGTCAAGTGGATCTGAGGATCACTGGCTAGTTGACATCCTTGGAAAAATCTTGAAAGGCTAGGTAGCTTTCCCAAAGGGTGACATCATTACTGGAATCAAACTTCTTATCCATTATTTCCTTTACACATCTTTAAAACTGTACAGTAACATCTGAAGCCTGTCACATGATGCATGTATAGCACAGCTCAGCTGACTGGCTCCAGGTGAACAGAAATTTCACCATTATTTACAACTCAGTATTGACTTTTTCAGGGGAAAGACTCATGGTTCATTTTGTATATTCAGTGTCTTTCCATCATCCCAGAAAAATTTTATTTTTGTATTTGTACTGTTAGTGAAATGAACACATGTAAGAACAAATTTCTATTATCCCTGAGAAAGAAAAACAATCTCAGAAAGATTTCAGAATAAGGGAGCTCTAGTTAAAGTCTCTCTAAAAACAGATCTTTGTTCCCCTTGGAAATGACCATAATGCCCAAAGTTCCAGAGATAAATTTTAGGGAAAAAAAATTCATACATTCATTAATTTGTTCATTCATTTAAAGAAAATCTGTTTATAACAATTATGTGTCTACATTTGTTTGGTTGTATGACTACAAAAAGAGGAATAAAACTATGGTAATTTACTTTACCAGGATTTATATATTCACCTTATCACTTAGCTGCATATCAACCCTTTTGTGTTTTTCTTTTTAGTTGAGACAGAATCACGCTAGATTGGCCAAGCTGACTTTGTAGTCATGAGTAGCTCAGAGAATAAGTCCTTTAATTTGTAATCCTGCTTAAGCCATCAAGAGACTGGAATTCTAGTCCTGTGGTTCAGGCCTAACTACAAAGCAGATCTTGAACATGAGTGGTTAATTTGGGAGCTACTCCCAGAATGTTCAAGAAAGGGGTGCAGAATTTGACAAGGAGAGAAGCAAAGCTCTCTGGGAGCAACAGGGGCTCAGTCCTATCTTTGTCTAAACTTTGGCATTGATGGAAAAAAAAATGTCTCCTTTAAGAACTAGGAACAGAAGTTGATGCCAGTCATGGATGTTGGTATTCTGAAATCGTTCAAACTGTGATGTGTACAAACCTAAGTCAGGGGACATGATCTAAATGACGTATAATTGGAATTGCTGTCTAGTGACTCACAAGCAAATGCAAAACCTCTGTCTGAATTTGGCCTCAATCCACTTTAACAGTATTAGTGGTACCATTGATTGTTCAATTCATCTCAACTCCCTGAGGTCAAGATATGGTAGTGGGGGGAATGTCTTCAAGTCAGTGAAATATAGTAGTAACAAATTTAGCTACAAAATAACTGCAGCTTTTTCCTGCATTGGGAACATTCCAGAAGTACTCTTTTCTTTGCTTACAAAGCTTATGTACAGGCAAACTACCTGTGCATTAGTCTCTATAAAGAATTAGTCTATCTATGTTCCTATGTAAGGGAACTCATCACCTTTTGACAAGGTTTACAGTTACACAAGTATCAATGTCCCCTTAAAATCAGTTAAACAATAAGCAGATTACATGCAGCAAAACAAAAAAGATGAAATTGAAGAGCCCATTTATCCATAAAAGGGAAGGGATGCCTCCTGCTGCATTCTGAATTTTCAAACTGCTTTTTCGCAAGCAAGGAAAACAAGCAATATTTACCTAATTCTGTAAATAGGAAATAAATTCTGTTTTTTTTTTTTTTCTCTCCTTTAGCCTGGTCCACAAGGCTCCAAGCAGACTGGTCTGCAAGCTTGTATTTAGTATTTTTCAGAACATCATTGTGTCCAACGATCAATAAATCAAAATCAGATTGCCTCATCCTCAAAGATGAATTGTCTTGCTGAAGTTATGTGACAGGAACTCTAGCTTGATAAAAATTCACGAACAACAAAAGGATTAAGATTTCTTAAACTGCAAAGAAAATTCTGGATTGTTTTTTCTGTTGTGGGAAAAGTTTCCTGAATTGTCTCCTAAACAAGAGATTAAATGGCAAGAGATAATACAGGGAGAGCCTGTGATTTAGAGCTGCCAGAGTTGTTCCCTTAGCAGAGGGGAGAGAGATGTCAGATTGACAGCTGCAGGAGTGGTCTCTGAGAAGAGGCACAGACAAGTCCATTGTCAAAAATGTGGAACAAGAGATGGATCCAAGACAGGAGGTAGATCTCTCCCTGAGACCATGGAGCCTATAGATATGAGAACTCAAAAGAAAAGCAAATATGCCTGTTCAGGTGCTCAGCACCAAGGGTCTTAAAAGGGTCCTCAGAGGTGCATGAGTTCAGCTCTGTGAAGGGTAATGCTAAAATGGTGGGTGGAACCATTCCCTAGGTGAGTGCATAAGATAAAGTAGAACTGGTTCAGGACTTGGACATATTTTGACACACTTTGACATACAGACATGCTCACAAGTGAGAAAGCATGTGTCTTCTTCAGCTCTGTGTGGATATGGTATGGTCAGTTCTCTTGGTTCTTGATACTGTTATAAACTGTCTTGCTATGGTGGTAAACTGTAACCGAGAATCATAGCAACAAACGCTTTGTTCCCCTAAGTTGTTTGAGTCCTTATCCTGTTAGGAAGATGGAACTGGAGGGAAGGGGGAGCAGGGGCATGGGGGGGGGGGGGGAGGAGGGAGGGTGGGAACCGGTGTACCTATTAAGTTTGTATGAGTGGAAATAATAATAAAAATGTTAAAAAAAAAAAAGGAAGATGGAACTAACATGCTATTCCCAAGATAAAGAAGATTTTTCAGACTGTAGCTTATGAATGAATTAGAGTGGACCAGGCAGGTCCAAAGCCACCTTCCAGATTGTAGCCCCCTCTGCTGCTTCTGAAGGTCCTTCCCACCACCTTCACTAATATGGGTAGCAGAGTGGAATGAGAAGACCTTAGTTCACGTCTCATCAATGTCATTTTCTAGGACCCATTGTTCATATCTGTGACTGGTCTCAGTTGAACTCGAAGATGGTCAAAGATGCTTGAAGGGTGGGCAACAGCAAACACAGCATAAGCGTCTCACGAGCAAGAGGCATATGGCTGGATTGATCTCACGTTTTTAGTTACACGCTTCATCAGTATGTCTGGGATGACCTTCCATGTGCGCTGGCTATGTTAGTGGTGAAAAAACGCAGAGGGTGTAAACACAGTTAGACTAAAGAAATTCAGAGATTAAGATTCAACTTCTGGAATGGGGCTTTGGGAGAGTGGACCTGGCATAATTCCAGGTGTACTTGAAAACTTCTCTTGGTAGGAAAAATCCTATCCTTTTTCCTTTGAAGCTGAAAGAATTAGTACTGAGAGGCAGAGATCAGAAATGGAATTAGCTTAGCAGAACTGAGCACACTTACTTCCAGTTCAGAGCCCTCCAAAAGCCTTCCTCTGGTGCGTCTGTAAGTCAGCCTGCTATTTCTCAAACGCAACTTTCTCCCAGGGTGGAAATTTTCACCGTTTTGGTCATAGGCAAAGGTGATATGCCCAGTCTTCTTAAGTATCCAGAATAAACTGTATACTGTCTAGAAAATTTGCAAACAGGGTGAAATCTGGTGGAAATGAGAACATCCATAATTAAGAAGGTATGTGGATGAATTAATGTTTGAATTAATGTGTGTGTGTGCGTGTGTGTGTGTGTGTGTGTGTGTGTGTAAATTATACAGGATTTCAACCTGAAAAGCAGAGGTGCTTTCTTTTGGGAGCCTTAAGAGTATATGCAGTTTCTGAGAATTTGGCTTGGATTATTTCCAGCAGTAAGTCCTTCCTAATGAAAGATTTCACATAAAGAACCTTTAGGGGGAAAAATATCAAAGCTGCCCCTGCTGTGGTTCCTAACTTAGATAAAGCCCCATTAGAATAAAAGAATGGGGAGACTCCTCTAGTTAAAAAAGAAAAAAAAAAAAAAAAAAAAAAAAAAACACTACCTATCTCTGTATTCCCCAGGAGTCTTCCCTGCACAGATTTATCTGGTTGCAGTAGAGAAACAAAAGACACAAAGGGAGTGGAGTAGTGGGGGACCATTTTACAGTCACCCCATTTGTATTGTTCCAGTTGGAAAGACCCTGCTGGAGACGAGCTCAGAAGTCCCTGGCTGAGAAGGGTCTCCTGAAAGCCTTTCTTCCTGCCAGACCCTGGAGGAGGGTGGGAAGAAGCATAATGAGGCTAAATGAGAATCAGATACTTAATTGGGGCCTGTGAAGTGAAGAAAAAAGCCAGACACTTCAGAATGTGACCAGAATTCGGCCGGTTAAGTCAAACATGACACCTGAGAAGGCTGAAGTAGGGGTGACCAAGGAGCTGGCACTACTTTTGAAAGGACAAGGGGAAGTCACACAGCCAGGCAGCGAAGAAGTTCTGCTAAAAACTAAATCCTTCAATATTTTTTTTGCGCCTAGAAGACACTTCTACTTACCCAAATACATGAGAGCAGAGCACGCAGGTTTCTGGAACTTCAGTGTTAACTCTGTCTGATTTATCTCCTTCAGAGAGGATGACTCACACTCTCCTCCGTGTCTCTCTGAGGTTCCTATCTTTCAGAGTGTCATAATTTACTGAGTAAAAATAAATTCATAAGATATGGTGGTTTTAATAGTCACAGTTGGACAAATACTCTCCCACCTTTCTTAGTAATCCTTGCTGAGGTCAACACAGGTTTTTTTTTTTTTTTTTTATTTCCAAACTGAAGTGCTAATATTGACTCTCAGGTCACAGATTACATCACAAAGTAAATATATCTATAAATGTGTATGTGCAAGTTACAGAGTGACTCCAAAGGATCAAAGAGGCCAGGATTTCAGAAACAGGCTGACAGAAATATGAACAGTCTGTACCAATAAGGAACCCAAACTGCCGGCAAGGAATTTAGCTGCAGGCAAGAAGTGACTCACAGGTTTGAGAGTCTGGCTAAGTCTGATACAGAGGCCAAAGGGCAGGACAAGTCCAGATGAAGGAAGCATGGGTGGATGGATGGCAAGTTCAGAAGGGTGAACTTCAAGCAGCCAGTTGTGTCAACAGTGGGGAACAGGCTGAACTCAAGCCCCAAGTCATGAGTTCTCTTCCTGCTAGTCCTTAATGCACACGCCAGCTGGTCATTGCTTCCCATGGCTGTCACACTGCTAGCTGTCCACTTCTTTATGGGAGTCAAAGTGAGGAAATTATAAACTTTCCTTGGTCTGCCGGGTCTGAGATGTTCTTGGGTCTGATTTTCCTGATAGGATTTTAATGTCTGTGTGCCCCAGTAAATTGATAGGGTAGCACTCTTTCTTCTGCTAGAAATAAGTCATTTATTAATATGTGTTACATAGGTGTTTCTGTTCATGTGCCTATTCAGGTGCTAAATCACCCACCATTGTCAAAATGGAGTCAAAGACTGCTTATAAAATAGAATCTCTCAGGGCAAGGCACAGTCTGAAAAACCGTTGTTTGAAAGCACAATGTGAAGTAACTTATGGCACAGCACAGCTTGTTCTCAGCAAGGTTCACAGCACATCCTTTACCAGGGGCTGGTGAAGCAAAGTCAGTTGATGGCATTAGTTATCCTGTGACTGCCCTGAATGCAACAGTGTCCCTCACTCATACTGTGTCCCAGAGAGTCGCAGGCACCAGACTATCTGATGGACCTTTCTTTCTTCCTTCTTCCTGAATATTGGCTCTTCTGTGGAGAATTCCCAAGCTATTCTCAAAGTGAACCAAGGGAGGCACGCTGTCTAATTAAACATCAAAAGATTAGTCAGTATTGGGATTTCATGTTCACCCCCCAACTCATGACTGCTTTTCATCTCCCTCTGCAGACAGATTCAGGCTTCAAAAGGGTTCAGGCTTGAATATTCATTATTGACACATGAGGAGGTGCTTTGCCATGGGAAACCTCTGTTGATGTAAACACCCTGCTCTCAAAGGAAATAAGAAATAGCTTATTCTGGAACCAAATGTGAGTGGCCATGATTATAGAGAATATAGATTTAGGATACCCCAAATGTCAGGTTCTAATATGATGACAGTTTTGTGAAACTTTCATAGTATCAAAGAATGTATTTAAAAATACATTGGAGGCTGGAAAGATTGCTTCAGGTGTTAAGATTCTGCCTACCAAGCAGAAGGTCCTGAATTCAGATCCCAGGTAAAAACATCAGGCAGAAATGACAGCGGCCTGCACTTCCAGCTCTGGCTCTGGTGGGTAGAGCCGGAAAATCCCAGACCAAAGCAAAAAGGAGGTAGAAGCACTCCAGGATAATTCCCGAAGTCACTCCTGGATCTCCATAGAAACACAGTCCTCCCCCCTACATACAATAGATAGATAGATAGATAGATAGATAGATAGATAGATAGATAGATAGATAGATAGATAGAAGTTTTCATTAAAAATCCATTGGTAGGAATAGCAAACAGATGGATTACAATAGGGCAGGGAAGTCTCTGCTATAAGTTAGATGTTATCTGATAACATTCTTAGCCTTGGGATTGGTGGAAGCTAGGGGTCATTACAAAGCATGCTCTACCTAATTGTCACAAGGATAAGAATTAGTTCGAACACAAAGGCAGACAATAAATGGCTATTAAAAGGCGAAAGCCAGTCCAAGGTTACTGGCTCTAGACAGGTACCATTCCTTGGCAGTCATGTCACCTTCCTGTCATGTAGCCTTTATGCTGTCTCTGTCTTGTCACCTTTGGTTTTTCTGGGAGAACCCAGAATATCACAAAAGAACCAAGAATGACCAAAACCATTATTAGCAAATTACTGATTCTGGAAGAAAACAGAATCAGGAACATATACATATAAATGCAGGTTTCAGAAGGTAGCATGAAGATTTCAAACCTCATTCACCCCCAAACATAATAATATGAAGCAGAGGAATAAAACAGTTAAATATCACCAACAGAGGCAGTTATCAAACTGAAGAACAAAGGGCAGCAAAAGAAAGGAAACTTTCAGAAATATCAAATAAACCTGATATTTCTGGAATCTATCTCCTACCTCTAACAGGCTCAGGAAAAAAAAATTCATGACTAACTCCTCAAGTTAGCAAAGAAGGATTGGAAAAAACTTTCACAAGAGTGGAGTCAGTCATGAGAGTCTTTATTTCTCCTCATCTCAGGAAAAAGGAAAAGGAAAGCCAGATCAAGAGCAAATGTCCAAAACGAATCATCTCTAGAAGTAAACTCAGGAATTTTACTAAATCTAAAAAGTAAAAACACAAATAGGGAGATCTTTGGCATGGGCAAGAAGTAAAAGGGTTCTACCCTCCACTGCTAAGTCTGCAGAGAACAGGAGAATTGGGCGGAAAGTGAGTTCTAGAAGTTTGTGCAAAGGCTGCAAAATTAATAGTTAAGAGATCAGCGGGCACCAGACCAGAGGAAAACTGGATACCACACATCAGCCAAGACAGTCACAGACATAGATGCAGAGGAATCTAGGATGTCTTAAGATGTGTCTCATTCAAATACTAGAACACACACCCTTTGGTGGAGATTTAAAGTGCTAATGAATCTTATGATATATGAAGGCATCTGTAGCATTGCATGTTAACAGCACACACTAGAAAACCTATGATATGCAATTAGGAAGAAACTTTATGATATGCAAATGAGATAAGAGAGGTGCTAGGTCATATCAAAGGGCCTGTTCTTGGTGAAGTATGGTCACAGTTGTTCTGGGCTGTTTCCTGACCCATAAATTATCTCTTAATAAACTCCTCTGTTGTAACTGAGTGTCTAGGCTCAATATTCGTTTAGGGATGCAAGAATTTAGGACTCATGGTAGGTACTCACCAAATCCATTGTCCCCTTATGTCAAGTTTATCACCTTGTTGTTTGGAAAAAAAGAGATGCTTTCTGAGTATGGTACCTGAATGACCACAGGACACAGATGTGGAGGGAAAGCTCATCACCCTGAGCACACTGAAGCCACAACAGAGAGGAAAGCAAGCCAATATGTAGGTAAAAGACAGGTGAAGATTCTATGTGGGAGACATTACTCAAAGACATTAACTTTCCTAAAATGAGGGGAAAGCTGAATTGATGTTCTAATGGACAATCTTTGTTCCAAGCACATCAATGTGAAAATCAGCCCAAGACACATCTTTCATAGTTGATGAATTTGGGAGCTATGTTGACATATAATGTGTCACTTAAAAATTATAAAACTTTTAGAGGGAAGTATAATTGAATTCATTCTATCAAAATGAAAAGATGAAATCCAGGAGAAACTGCCTGTAACAGACAAAGAAGGTGAATTTTCTTAATAAAGAATGTGTAAAAATCAATAGAGAAAAAAAACAAGAGGAAAAAAATGGGAAAAATTAAAAAAACAGCAAGATGAAAGGGAAAAAAGGGGGTAATCTTTGTGCTCAGAGCAAAGCAGTGAGAAATTAGGGTTGCTCTCCCTGGAAAGGCTCAGGATATAGTGTTGGGAGGCTGGTATATATGTTGCTGGTTAGAACTCAGAGAGTTTTCTGGAGAGCTATTTTGCAGTTCCTACTAAAGGGTCTGATAGATTCGATCCAGGGGGTTCCCCTAAGAATATCCTAAGGTAGCATCACAAAATGTTGCCAAAGCTATGCACCTCTAATGGGCTCTTAAAACAACATGATGGAATGCTCCATGAAGACTATTAACTGTGTACTTTAAGTAGGAATTAGAATGAATGCACTGACCAATGTATATTTTTATTGCTGCACATACAGTGTTAAGTATACATATTTCTGTAGATACAACAATACTACACCATAAAGAACATAAACATCATCTGTATTATATTTAAAAATAGGTGGGAAGAGGCAGACGTCCTGAGGCAGAATGAGGAAGAGGAAGGGCAGAGTGGGAGACTGGGTATGGGACTGGGAAGATGACAGAAAGATGTGTCCTGGAGAGGGTTGTCCCGGGTCATTTTCATTAGCATTTTTAGAGCAGTTTGACTGTTACCATCCGTAAGTGTTCTTTTATGTGTTCTAATTATCATTAGACTTATTTAAAGATTAGGCTTCTTAACCTTTTCTATTTCCATTTAGAAATGTGCTCTTCTAAAGACAGTATATGTCTCATGAAATAGTAATTCATTTCAGTTCATTAAGTCTTTATGGAACATGAAGATCTTAACAAAGGCAAATCTTGATTTCCAGAGGGAGAGAAGAGAAAGAAGAGGAGGGAAGAAAAGGAGGAAGATAAGAGAATGGGAGTGAAGGAAAGAGAAGTAAGGAGGAAGAAGAAGGGATAAAGAGAGAAAAGGAAGGAAAGAATGAGACTTCCATAAGAATAGAACAGGGAGGGAAGAGGAAGGAGAGGATATCAAAAACAGGAAATGCCTTTGAAATTGAGACCAATAGTTTAAAAGTATCTGACTTAATTTGAGAGAACCAAGTGAAAGAAGTCAAACAGTTTTTGGCAAAAGAAGAAGGAAGAAAAAGGAAGACGTATTCCATTCTTGGAAGTAGAACTTGTTTCCAAACAAAATTTTAAAGTATGAAAGAAAAAGAGATACATGTTAATAAAATTTGTATCTGAAATTTGATTTTTCAGTGGCAGATCAATTTCCCTATAGCAAAATGGAAATTTTTTCCAAAGCAAGAAAGAGATGTGCATGACATTTTATCTTCAATACTTGAATGTTTTTTCATTGAGAAAACAGAAAAGTAACAGGAGGAAGCCACAAGGCTGACTAGCAGTAGTGAGTTATTTCCTGAACTAATAGAGTATAAGAGTGACTCTTAAGTATCAGTGCAACTTGGTGTAGCTCAGACAAAAATCTCTAGTCCTGTGTGAATGTTACTCTGTCCTCCATTACACTGGTCTTTGTTCTCTTTTCACTTAGCCACACTTGAGCTCTAATCTATGTAGTGAACTTTACAGGCTAGGGTAAAGTGAGGTCTTATTAAGCTCATCCTCAGTAATAAGCGAAAATTTAAAAAGAACTGGTCTCTTCTTTAAATTTTTACTTTATTATTTATTTTTAATGGTATCAGACAATTCAAGCTTCCTTTTTTCTACCACATTTTATTTTTTTTCTAATCATACAAGCTCAATAGGTATCCCCTCCCTCTCCCTCTCCCCTCCCCCTCCCCCTCCCCCTCTCCCTCCCCCTACCCTCCCTCTCCTCCTCTCCCTCCTCTCCTATCCTCTCCTTCCTCTTCCCTCCCTGTTCTATTCTTATGGAAGTCTCATTCTTTCCTTCCTTTTCTCTCTTTATCCCTTCTTCTTACCTCCTTACTTCTCTCTCCCTTCCCGCCTCCTCCCTCCCCCCTCACCCCTCCCCCGTCCCTCCTCCCTGTCCTCCCCCATCCGTCCCTCCTCCTTCCCTCCCTCCCTCCCCTCCTCCCTCCCCTCCCCAGTAGTAGCCCCCTTGCACTCTCCCTTCTTCCCCCTTCCCTGCCCCCCACCCTCCCTTTCTCAGCCCTACCCTCCTCCCTCCCCCTCTCCCAGTGCCTCTCCCTTCCTCCCTCCCATCCCCTGGAGCATCCTTTTATATGAATGCCAACCTCCCTCTGAGTCCTCCACTCTAGTGAGAGTTCAGGACTCAGTGGCATAGCCCTAAGTCCCTTCTTGGGCTTTATTTTTTATTCATTTATTGTGTGTGTGTGTGTGTATGTGTGTATCAGAGGGCACTGTGTGTCTCTGTGAACCAAGGGTAACTTCAGGAATCATCTGGGATTGTTTCTACCCCCTTATTGCTTTGCTCTGGCTCCGCTCTTTAGGGTTAGAAGTGCAGGAAGCTGCTGTCTCTGCCTGGTGTTTTTACATGGGACCTGGGATCTGAACTCAGGACCTTCTGTTTGTGAGGTAGTGTCTTAACCCCTGAACCACCTCTCCAGCCCCAAACTGAAGTCTCTTATGTTCTAAATCCCTACCTATGCACAGAGAATAACCACCTTCTCCCATTTGAGTATGGGCGTTAAATGCATGTCATGTATGCTCCTAACTTCAAAACCATTTTTCTTTGGTCTTAGCACCATAACAAAGTTTAACTTAGATTTCTCTGGATATTAAAATGCAATATATCTCACCATTTTATGTGTACACCATTTGTTTTTTGGTAGATTTTTAAGTGATGTAGATTATAGATTTTAAGTGATGTAGAAGTTAGCTTATTTATTATCATAGTTTAACAAGTTAGGTGCAAATCAAGCCTATGATTTCATAGCTATAATTTCTATGACATGAAATTAAGAAACAGTGTTTAGACTGAGTCTATTAAAGTATAGTAAGTATATTAAATGGTCATCACCATAGAATTGCTGTGTATCAAATCATCCATTACCTAAATAAACTCAGATTAAAACTCATTAGTTCTTTTGATATACATATCAGGAGCAGTTACCTAGAGCTTCTCTGTCCTGAAACATGTCAGATTCTAAGGTGAGTCCTGGACTCATCCTTAGTCCATCAGCTGATCCACAAAGCATATTATTCTTGGTCTGAAACATAGGAGCAGAATAGGCAAAGACCCAGCCTAGAGATGCCTTCCAAGTCTTTCCTTGACACAGGTCTACTGACATTTTATGGCCCAAAGCAAATTTCATTACAAAACTCACCCTGAGGGAACTATGAAACAGACTCCCATGAAGGTATCAAGTGGGATGAAAGCATCACTAGGTAATCACTTTGCTATATTAATAAGAACTTTGAAATGTAGTTGTGTTGAAAATCAGCAATTCCTCAAGAACGGTTCATTTCAAGCGACAATAGTTTAATTCAATACCATTAAAGTCAGAAAGACCCTATTCTCTATGTCTATCATATCACCTACACAGGTGAGAAATAATTAGGTTTCTTTTTTTGTGAGGAGCTTTACTGTCAATAAAAAAAAAATCTCGGAGGATCATTCAACATCTCTGCAAGTTTATGTATTTAAAACTTTGCTAACTGCATTCTGCATGCATCGTGGTATCTTCTTCCGTGATGAGGACTGCTTCATTTATCACTTTTTTTTAAAATGTAATGTCACTGACCTACAAAAGGTTGCTATAATCAAGGCTTCCAGGAGAAAAGTGGCAGTAGGTAATTGAAAATGAAAATGGTACTAAATGTCCCAGACTGTATTTCAGCATTCTTTATCTCCTGCTAGGAGCCCTGAAATAGGCTCTTGTTGATGGTCCAAGCAGTAGCAATCAAAATGGGGGGAAGGTTGTACAAACTGTAATAAATAGGGAGTAGAGGCAATTTTTGTTTTTATCAGATTGCATTGTCTATGTGGAATGAACTCATTTCTCTGTGACACTTGGTTGCTTTGCTCAGCAGGACAGGGCAGTTAGGATAACACCAGTGCCACCTTCATATCAAAATAACAAATGTCTGGTTCTTCTCCCCTTTTCCAAAATACAGGACACACACACTTGAATACACACACACATATGCAAGTTCACATAGCTATGCTAATGCACATATACTACCTTAATAGCATGTTCACAGGCTAGATGACACATCATGAATACACACGATGTTGAATGTATGTTTCCACCAGACCGACTGTTAGAGCCTTTGACAGTGAGTCTAACAGACAGTATAACAGAGTGTGGAAATAGAACACTGATTTCTGCTTTCCTTTCTCTCTTGTGAATCTCAGAGCTGCTATCATAGGTCATGTTAATCTGTGAGAAAACAGTAGTCATGCTGAAACTTCTAACTTACTACACTGTAAAATAATGATGCTGAAAGGCCTGGCATGGAACAAGCAATTTAAAGGGGTTTGCCCTTTGGAGTTTTCACTTTCTTCAATTTTGTCTTTTCTTCTCTTGCTCTCAAAAGCATTTCATAACCCACCTTGCTGAACATTATAGGATAGTCTTGCCTATTGAACAGAGAGTTCTACATGTTGTCAAGTCCTGGATGTCTCCAGAAGTACTACCTTGGATTTTTGTAGAATTTTCATCCAAAGTCCTTGCAATCCGCCACAGGAACCTCTCCATCCCATTACAAACAAGAACCCTAGGCAGAGTCTCAAGGACGCGATACACGCATGCAAGTAGGTCAGCTAGTTTTCCTTCTATAGTAGCCACTTACAGAATCTAGCACTAATGCTAAATTTTAATTTCCATGGAATCCCAGAGAGTTAGATAAGGATCTGAACATTTTAGATTCACATTGCTAGGAAAAAATTAAGGATTTATTAAACTATAGACTTGGTAGATCAGTCAAAAAATTTAATTTCCATGTTACTACTTATGATTCATTCTACATTCTACTTTGAAGTTACTTTGAGTATGGTAGAAACTATTCCTTTCATGCAGATCAATTGTTAACAAATTCTATGCTTTTTCTGAGTTATTTTAAAATGCTAATCTCAAACTTGAAGGAAGATATTGTTGAGTATGAAATTTTTGACTTGAAAGTATTTTTTCTTAGTTTTAAAAGATGACATTAGGGCTGGAGAGGTGGCTCAGGGGTTAAGCCTCCGCCTTGCAGGAAGGAGGTGGAGGCGTCCATGGTGGTTCGCGAATTGTCCGTGGTTCTACACAGACACACACACACAGACACACACGCGCGCACACATACACACGCACATGCGCACAGTTGAATAAATAATAATAATAAAATTTTTTTTAAAAAGATGACATTAAATTGTTTGTGGACCTCATTGTTTTTGTTGAAAACTCATCTATAAGATATATCTGTCTTTATTTTAAGTCGATGGATCTTTTCTTACTAGATCCTTTTGCATCTTTTCTTTGACCTTCATTTTTAACAATTTTAGGATGACTTAACCTAGGCAAATCTTGTGTTATTATTACTTTGACACTCTTGAAACATTGGTCTGATATTCTCTCACTTACATGAATGTTGTCAAGTTAGTATCCATTATTTCTTAAATTATTGATTTTCCCATTATAAAAAGAAAGGAAAGAAAAAAGAAAAGAAAGGAAAAAGCAAAAGTCCCCCCTCAACATTTTCTCTTGATCTAGCTTTTAATTAACTAATCCATTCTTCTCTGTGTCAATCTTTAAATCACCTATGGTCTCTACAGTTACTGTTCAAAGTTCTACAGTTGCCATCTGGCAGACACAGTTACTTATGTTGCCCTTGAAGGGCATGAGAAAACATTTTTTTCTTTTTTGTATCATTTTCCTGAGTTAACTCTTGCAACCTCATATCCTCCGTGTTACTTTAGAATACCCTCTCCCTGACCAGTGAGATCGCTCAGCAGGTAAGATGCCTGCCACACAGCTGGTGGAAGGAAAGAACTGATTTCTGAAAGCTGTCCTCTACCTCCACCTGTGTGCCGTGACGCGCATGTGCTCTCTGTCTCCCTCCTCCCTGTCTTCTGCATCTTCCTCTCTCTCTCCTATTGAGAGAGAATTTTTGTGAGGTAGCTTAGAATAGAGTCGAAAGGCTGCCTGCAAAGTCCTTGGTAACAATTGCTATTTTAGGGGAAGTTATATTAAAATGCTCATCCCCACTTGAAGGGAAGATGAAGGAGTGACAATTTTTGACTCCAACGTGGAGCCCCTTTGCCTGTCTGCAGTCTGTGAGTTCTTCTGGGCTCCCTTGCCACTCATGGACTCTAGGTCTGTGAGTTTGTCCCTTTTCTCCTCTAATAAAATCTGCTGTAATCCTCTACTCATGTACTGGTTTCAATCTCTGACTCCTGAACTTGGATAGAACCTCCACACACACACGCCCACACACAATTTCACTTACTCCCTCTCTCACAATTATCTTTTTTAAAAAAGAATAACTTCTCCCAAATGTCTCATGTCTATTCCACTATTTCTCTTCCTGCATTCAAAAACCTATCAGCCTGTCTTGCAGAAAGGATCTTCAGAGCTGAAATCTTGGTGTGGCTTTCTTCTTTAACTACTCATTTTCTCTGTCCTATCTTCACGTGCTGACTACTCTCCGCCACCCAGCCAAAGGGCCCCATCAGCCCTGTGAAGTACTTCTTGATTGTTGGCTTTAGTGACTGGTTGTCAGGAGTTATTCCACCTTTAAAGGCTTTCTTCTTTGACACGGTTATAAAGTAGATCAACTTTTGTTTCATTCTTTCTAAGGCATCTTCTGAAGTTTAACCTATTCTCTCAGCAAGTTCTCGTGTGAAATAATTTCATCTTTTCTTTAAAAAGTGCAGAAATAAAATCTTTAAGCACCTGATTTTCCAGTACGTTTGCCTTTATTTATAAATACCCTCATTCTTCATGTCAGGAAAACATACTAGGTATTTAAGAAAACTGGCAATTTTCTAATAATATTTACAACCCTCTTTCCTACCACATTTGAGAAGGTTATACATGGGCCAATGAGATGACTCAGCAGGCAAACACCCCTCTGCACAAACCAGGCTACCTAAATTAGATTCCTGGAGCCTACATGGGGGGAAAAGAGCTTACTTCCGACGTTCTGACCTCCACGTTTGTGCCATGATGATCTCTCCCTCCCTTCTCTCTCTCTCTCTCTCTCTCTCTCTCTCTCTCGCTCTCGCTCTCTCTTCTCTTCCCTTCCCTTTCTTTCTTTTTTTCCTTTCCCCTCTTTTCCTTTCTCTGCCCTCTTTTTCCCTTTCTCAAACAATTTCTTAAAAAAAAAAAGTATCTTACGACATGACCACAGTGAGTGGATGGCACTCCTTCTGTTGCATTTGTCAGCAACCATCAGATGGCTTAAGGGAACAAGGATTTAGTCTCTCTTACAATTCCTGATTACAGTTCTCAGTCCAGCTTGCTGGGAGAGCATGCACCAACACCAAGGCCGAGGGAACTGGCCACACCATCACCACATAATGGCTGAGAAATGGACACTTTACTTGCCAAACCAGCATGTCGGGCCAAGTGAACAGAAGGATGCGGACTCCCAACCAGCTCTCTTGTGATTTATTCTAGGGCCTAATCCCACCCGCTATGGGCTGGACCTTCCCTATCAGCTAGACAATCTCCCGCAGGTTTGCTCTGGGCCTAACTCAACCACTAATTCTCTACAAATGTTCCCAGAGCTCAAACCCTCAACCGTCAAGTTGACACTTGTGCCTAACTATGACACTAACAGATGGAGAACCAACACCAGATTTTTTTACTCAGCAATCCAAAATGGCAATTTCTGAAATAGTCTTTTAGGAGGCAACTGAGTTGTTCAACTATGTTAAAATAACACAACCCTTAAAAAAAAATAACACAACCCCTCTTATCAGAAGGAAGAGTCATTCAGCTTTTCGACATGCCGAAAGAAAAATAAAAATCAAGGTTGTTTTTTCCCTTCAAAAGTTAACACACACACACACACACACACACACACACAGTTGATATCCTAAACTGCGTTGATTAAGTCGTGTTCTTTTAAGCCAACACATTTCTAATTTGAGAAACTGCCTGCACCCATGTGATTATCTCACAAATCAGAGAATATAGAAGACAGCTGCACAGTTCAAACCTGTGAACTCATGCTCCTTCTTTAACCTTCTCTCCAAAAGAAGTCTAGCCCAAGAGAGCAAGGGGAAGTGAAAGAGCAATTGGCAGCCAGGCTGCTATAATTCTTCATTAATGCAGACTATCTTCTTCTTCTTCCAGCTCAAGGCCAGGACGCACCTGCAGGGTCTATGAAAGACCAAGGTTCAAGTGACTCAGAAAACACTTTGGGTCCTGATGGTAAGTTTCTGAGCTACCTGTGCTCAAACTTTGAAGTTTGCACATTGTATGTGTGTGTGCATAATCAAGGATCAAGAGATCCGTCTGTTCTATGAGTCAGCATGTTTGGGTAGAACAAAGTAAATTTTAAAAGCTACCCTACTGCTCTCTGGTCCCCTTAGCATCCTGGGAGCCTTCATAGGAATTTGAGCTGAGATTGGTTGTGGACCCTCACTGCTCCAAAGCAAATGTCTCACCCAAAATGGAATGACCCTTCACAAGCATCTTAAGATTGTCTGCAAAAACCTTGCTTTTACATTTAATTTGCAGGGAATCTAAAGAGTCTACGCCTTGGGCTTACAGATAGTCCCTTCCTCTATGCAGTTATGCTGAACAACTTTTGAAGCATGGTTGTTTCAGAAAAATGACAATCTTAGCAGACATAATTTAATAAGCATTTAATTGCACTGGGTCATAGAATTTGAACAACATAGTATCAGTCAGGTGCTCCACCATGTATTCTTTATTTTTAGTGCTGTATAAAGAAAATACACATATTAAAGGATACATGTTATGTAGTATATTGATCTTGTCAAAAATATGAATCATTTCCTTGTGGTTAAAAGCTTTCAGGGTCCTTCTATTCTTTGTAATTATGCATTATTCTCATGTAGTCACTCTTCTGTATAGTTCCACACCAGAACTTCATTCCTATCTTACTGTAGCTCAATGACCCCTCCATCATGCCTAATCTCTCCCCACTATCCTATACTCAATTTCTATGAGCTCTGATCATTTAGATTCCACATATGAGTCAGATGATGCAGTGCTTATCTCTCCGTCCCTTACTTACTTTTCTTACTATAATCTCCATTTCCACAAATGTGACATATGACAGAATTCATCCTTTCAATGGCTGAGTAGTATTCCATTACATATATATATATCATCATTTCTTATAAGTTACACTTGTAAGTACACTATGTTGCAGTGTACATGGGAAAACAGCAATATCTGCAACATACTGCTTTTATCCCCATCAGATATGGCCATTACCAGGATCTCCAGGTAATACAGTACTTCTCTTTATCATTAAGGTGTTTTGAGAAGCTTCCACAGCATTTTCTGTAATGACTATCCCATTTTACACCCCCACCACACTGCAAACACAAGTGTTCTCCAGATCCTCGTCTATGCCTATTATCTGCAGGGTTTTGATAATGATTATATTTGCAGAAGTAAAGTGATATTTCTGTTGTAAATTTTTGATGTGTGCCTTACTTGTAATATTGAAAAATGTTCATCTTCCTTCTGACCATTTGTGTGTCTTCTCTTGAGAACATTCTATTTAGAGGCGTTGCCCATTTTTAAACAGGTCACGTGCCCTCCTGCTAGTGAGTTGCATAGATTCTTGCATTCTGCTTGTCAACGCCTTGTCAGTAGGAGAGCTTCCAGCTATTTGCTCCCATTCTGTAGCTGTCTCCACTCTGGATCATTTCCTTTGCCGAATAGAGCCTTTTAGCTTGATGTAATCCCATTTGTCTACTTTTGGCGTGGTTTCCTTTACTTCTGTGCTCTTTGTCAAAAATTCTTTGCCTATGCCAATATTCTAAAGTGGTTTCCCCTATTTCTTCCAGTATTTTCCAGGTCTTGCATTTGAGTTAGTCTATTTTTAGCTCATTTTTGTAACCTATGGGAGCTAGAAGTTCATCTAGCTTATTCCTCTGTAGATAGTACATTTTTATAGCACCACATAATAAAAAGACTGTCCTTTTTCTAATGCACATTCTTAGCATCTTTTAGGCTCTATATTGTATCTCCATACACTATGTATGTCTATTTTTAGTATCAAAACTAGACTTTTGGCAGATTTCAATGATATGTTCTTATGTAACAAAGAGGATGACCGGTTCAAACCCAAGTGCTACATTGCTACCTTTAATACCCGAACCATGATATCTTGATTATCATACTGTTGATTAGAATAGTGCCTCTTTAATAGTACCTCTTGCTTTGTTCCTTCTCAAGATAGCTTTGGTTACTTGGAATTTTTATCCCTCCATAAAGAAATTAGTTCTGTAAAGAATATCCTTAGAATTTTAATAAGGATTAAGCCAAATATTTAAATCACTTTAAGTAGTGTAGACTTTTTAAATTTACAAACAAAATAGGTTTATGTCTTTTACCTGACTCCCCACACCTCCTCTCTCCTCTCCTACCCTCGTCATCCATACATCCTTCTCTCATTCTCCCCTCCCTTCATCAATCCTGTCATGCCCCCACCTCCTGTTCCTTTGTTTGTGTGTGTCACAGGAATAACTTTGGAGTGCATGTGTTGGTAAGAGAATCAGATTTCTGTTGAACTATATGATTGAACTATAGATGGCTCTTCAGAGGACAAAGTCATAAGTGGGAGGTTCTTCTTCCCTTCTCTAGCATACCATTGGTTCAAACCTTTCTTGAATGAAACTGGTGAAAGCAGGTAGTGTTAACCCAGATATTAGACACAAATTCAGTATGCTGCTTAGAACTGGTTTATTATACTTGATCTTTATGTGTTGAAAAATGTATGCAAATATAATAATTTGCTGAGCATTTTTAATATGAATACGTTTTTAATTTCACTTGAGGCCTCATTTGCATTGATTGACAACTTTTGTCCTTTAGGCAAGTACTGTGCCATGTTTTCTGATTTGTACATATTGAACCACCAAAACATCCCTGGGAAGAATCTGGTATAGAATCTGTGTTCTATACAATTGGATTGGTTTTCTAATATTTTGTTTTGTTCAAGGAATCCTGGCTTTTAAGGCTACTGATCTACAGATTCCTTTCTCTCCTCTATCATTCCCTGTGGTGGATGGATGTGGCTATGTGTTTATTATGTCAAAGTGATGTTTATAAAATGAGTTTAGAAGAATTCCTCTCTCTTCTATTTTTAGAATAAATTATGTAACATTAATTTATATTCATTTTTCTTCAAGTGTGGGACAGAATCCATCAGTGAAGGCAAGTAGGTGGTGCTGGCTTTTTTCCTTTTTAAACATTTTAACTGTGTGTGTGTGTGTGTATCAGAGGACACTGTGTTCCTCTGGAGGACTAAGGGTGACTTCTGGAATCATCCTTTTGCTTTGCTCTGGGATTTCCCAGGCTCTATCTACCAGGGCCTGGGTAGGCCTCTGCCATTTCTGCCTGGCATTTTTATGCTGGGACCTGCTTGTGATGCAATTTTACCCCTGAGCCTTCTCTCCAGCTATGTTGGCTTTTTTTTCTGAGGAATATTTTTTTCATTCCTGCCTCCATTTCCTGGCTGAGTTTTTTGTGTTTTCTATTTTTCCTATTTCTTCACAATTTCATCTTTGGACTATGTAGGAATTTATTTCTTCTATATTGTTTTTTGCATATTTGTTCATAATCTCTTATGCCTACTTGTATTTCTATGGAATCAGTTATAATACCTCCATTTAAATACTGTATTTTTTATTCTTCTCTTTCTCCTTCACTTAGAAGAAAGAAACTTATTTTCTGTTTTTGGTGTATTTTGCATTATTAATCTTGATTTCATTTGGTTTTGCTCTGATTTTCATTCTGTCTTTTACTAATGTTGGGTTTGATTTGCTCTTATTTTCTAAATCTTTGAGATTTAATGGCAAGTTGTTTTAAATATTTTGGATAAATTGCTATAAGTGTTCTTGTAAGTTTTATTATATTTATACTTTCATTTGTTTCCACAAATATTTTAATGATTTTTTCTATACCCATCGATTATACAAATATGCATTTGAACAGCTTCCAGAGCTGCTTGTTATTGATGAGTAGGTTTATTAAATTGTGAACAGCAAAGAAACTTGGAACTATTTCAGTTTAAAAACCTGATTTATTTTGTGGAATACCATATGATCTGCTCAGCAGAATTCTTCATGCACTGATGAGAAAATTGTGTTTTTAACAGCTATTAGATGGAAAATTCTGTAGGATAGGAGAATCAGGAGGATTGAGAGTTCAAGCTATATACAGTGAGTTTAAGACCTAGTCTAGAAAACAACAAAGAAAAAAAAAAGACAGTTTACACTCATCTCTTATTTCTCCTTCCAGTTTTTGAAAATGCAATTTTATTTTGAAAATCAAATTTTAAACTTTCAATATCCTGTAATTAATGAAGTCTTCACACTAAAGATATGAATGGTTGTCATGCCATATTCAAAGTATCAGAACAGTCTGAATTTGTGCAATGAATCGAGTGTTATACCTTCCCCTGTTTTGCTGTTACTCGTGGACAGCTTGTTTGCTTTGAACAGCTTCCTTGAGGATTTGTTGTAGAACAGGTCTTATGGAGGTAGGTTAATTCTAGAGTATATTTTTTCCAGGATATAGTGGGTTTTCTTGGTTTTTCATGTCCCTTCCTCCAATCAGTACTGTGAATCTCATGTTACTTTATGTTTTTGCTGACAAAGCTGCCGTCAGGAGATTTTGCCTTTACATCCTTCCTTTTCTCTTGCAGCCTTGAGAATTTACTCACTAAGACATTTTGGAATACACTTGATTAAGTGACCGGTGGTCTTTGGCCTGCCTACACCTAGATACTTGTACCCTCCTGGAGGAGAGATTTTCATTACTACTTTAAATAATTTCTCTACTACTTTGGCAGTTTACCCCAATAACCAAATTGTCTTTTTAATAGACTCCCATTTTCTTTCCTCTTTTTCCAATTGTATATATCCAAGTTGGCTGCATCCCCACTCACGAACTACTCTATTTGGCTCACTCCGTTTAGTATGCTGAGCATATTTTTCAGCTCTTGCATTATCTGGTTTTTTTTTTTTTTTTTTTGCATTTGCATTGAAGTTCCTTCTTCAGACAAGCATTTAAAAGCCCTGAGAATTCTCACACATTGCTTGGACCCTGGCTAGTTTCTGGCACTTTTCTTTGAGTGATGGAGGTCATAGTTTTTTCAGAATTGTTGACGCTTGTTGATAGGCACTGTCAGCTAGGCTTTGAAGCAATAGTTACACCTTTGTGGCTTTGTCAGCGTCCATGTTCTCAGACAGTTGCATCAGGATGGGTCTTACCTCTGCCATAGTCAACTTCCTCTATTTCAGCACAAATGGCTCCCAGGTCCCGATCTGTGGTAAGTCTCTTTTATTCCAGGAGCAGATGGCAATCCAAGCCTAAATTTGTCCAAATGCACTTTTAAAAATATAATGACTTTATTCATGTTTTACCTTGATTAATTATTTCATTACCATTAGTATTCTGTATCTCTTTCCAACCCTTCTGTTCTTCCCCATTTCTCCCCTTTCCCGCAGCTCCCTACATGTGCAAAACTGTGTGTAATCTTTAGGGTGCCTGCATTAGTCCTCCAGCACTTGTCAGAGTTGGTGAACTATAGAATACAGAGGCTCCCCTCTCTTTTGTCTAGCACCAGTTCCAACATTCTCTCAAGTAGAGTCGTATCTATTGGGATCTTCTTTGTTCCACTACAAAGTGTCCTTAGTCCAGCTATTGTAGAGGTCAATGGAAGTAGATACTGTTGCATTGAGTTCTTGGGTATGAGAGCCCTGACATGAATAGCAACTACTGTTTACCTTCTCTTACCTCTCCTGGTCCTGGACTCTTCCATTCTAACTGCTTTTCTTCCACAAGGCCTCGGAATCTTGGGATAGAAGACGATTAAGACCAGTTGTGGTTCTCTACGTTACATACCTTTCATTGCATATGGGTCTTTCTTAGTTGAGTGCTAAGTCCTTCTCTGATCTGTGGGTAATAATAAGTATTTAGAGAGTGGTTTATAACCAAGTTTTTATAGTTAACACTAAGCAGCTTGTTCCTTCCCAAGGCCTATGGTCTTGCTATGTACAGGTGACTGACTTGGTATACAGTACCAGAGATATGTTCTAATACTTCCCTTCTTTTAGGGTTCCTCCCAACTTATGTTTCTTTCTAGTTTAAGGATAGTATAGGTGTTTAATGATAGTATAGGAAGTTCCATTTGTGAGTATCATTCTGAAGGTTCAAAGTCAGTATCAGCCTATAACATTTGTATTTTTTTAAATTTTTTATTATTTATTCAATTGTGCGTGTATGCGTTTGTGTGTGTGTGTGTGTGTGTGTGTGTGTGTGTAGAACCACCATGGGCTGCCTCCACACCCCCGCTTCCGCCCAGCGTATATACGTGGGGTCTAGGATTCGAACTCAGGACCTTCTGCCTGCAAGGCAGAGGCTTAACCCCTGAGCCACCTCTCCAGCCCCAACATTTGTATTTTTGTCTCTGGGATATTTCACTCAATATTCTCCCTTCAATTGCATCAATTTACCAGCAAATTCCAAAATCTTGACAGTTGAATAGTATTCCATTGTTTATATGTTCCACATTTTCTTTATTCATCTAGTATTGGACATCTGAGTAATTATGTTTGTTATTATGAATTGAGCTGTGATAATCACGGTTGTACTGTACAAGTGTCTCTGTAATATGATGCAACATCCTTGGGAATATTCCCAAGAGTGGTACATTGGTGTTATATTATAGTGTCACTGTAGCTTTTTGAGGAACATCCATACTGATTTCCAAAAAGGTTTTTCCAAATTTGCACTCCCATCAACAGTGTATTTGGAATCCTTTATCTATACATCCTTTCCAGCATTTGTTATTTGTTGTGTTTTTACTTTAGCCATTCTGATTGGGGTAAAATGATAATCTCACAGATTTTATTGATCACTTTTTGAGAGATATTTGTTAATACATAATCCATATGAATGTCATTATATGAAGTTTCTTTTAGTTTCTGAGGCCGACTTTTTATTTTATTTTATTTTATTTATCAGAATGGTAGCTTTCTTTTTCAAATGATAAAATTGGGGCTTAGAGGTTCTATAACTTTTCTTTTTTTTTTTATTTCAGCTCATACAAACTTATTAGGTACACCAGTTCCCTCCCTCCCTCCTCCCTCCCCCGTACCCCCTACTCCCCCTCCCCACCCCTCTCCCTCCCCATCCCCCAGTGCCTCCCACCCCAATTCCCAGAGAGTCCTTTCTTGTGCATGTCTGATTTTCCTCTGCGCCCTCCTCTCCGATGACGTACAAGGACCCAGTAGCCTTTCCCGAACCCTTTCCCGTGTTCCCCTTAGGTATAGGAACACTGCTGTGGCTGCCAATCCTTTGCCTCCAAGGATCTTGGTGCCTTTAGCAGATGCTAGACTTTGTGAGGTCAACAGTGTGTTGGACAATGCGCAGGGCATGCAAAGTCCAATTATGATTGCTTCAGCCCTAACTAGTATAGAGTATCTTACATATCATTACTCCTCCCATCCTTATGCTCTTACACTCTTACCGCCCCCTCTTCCACAAATTTCCCTGAGCTTCAAGATGGGGAGAGACTAAGCTGGCCTAGTTCTAGGTGGTTGATATAGAGTCTCTGAAGTTCTGAATTGTGGTTTGTTGATTTTCTTTTGCAGTTTTGCTGCTCCTGCAATGCCCTTCACTCCATTCTGGTGGGCATTGTATGTTACCCCCTGGCCAGAGACAAAAAGCTGTTAGAGTCTTGTGATAAAAGCACATTCAAAGGTAGATGTAATAAAAGTGGGAAACCACAGTGAGGGAGGTGTCTATCACCCATTTGCAAAATAGTTACTTTTTATCTGCCAGAATATATGCCCTCCTCTTCTGGTGAGATCACACCCCCTCAGTAGTAAATGATCAGGAACAAAAGTCTGTGAACTTAATCAGATGTCTCATTACTTATTTGGGTCCTTGGTGGAGGCCTATTTTCCCTGCTGTAACATGGTCCCTTCTCTCCTTGTTTCTGGTGTGGCCCTCCTACCCCATCCCTCCTGTTCATAATCCTTGGAATTACTGTCTCTTGGTGGGCTGGGTGGGTTTGGTACTAGGAGCCACCTATTAGGGAGTACATACGGCGCTTAATTTTCTGGGTCTGGGATACTTCACTTAATATAATTGTTTCTAATGACATCCATTTCCCGGCAAATTCCAGTAATTCATCATTTTTGATGGCTGAGTAGTACTCCATTGTATAGATGTACCACTATTCCTTATCCACTCGTCAACTGTTGGACATTTGGGCTGATTCCATGACTTTGCTATTGTAAACAGTGCTGCTATGAACATGGTCGTGCTTGTGCTATCGAGGTGAACCCCTGCTGTATGGGGGGTTATTCCCAAAAGTGGAATAGCAGGGTCATAAGGCATTTCAATCTTTAATTTCTTTAAGAATCTCCAGACAGCTCGCCAGAGTGGCTGTATGAACCTGCATTCCCACCAGCAATGTGGGAGAGTTCCCTCTCTCCACATCCTCTCCAGCATTTGTCTTTGTTAGTATTGTGGATTTTTGCCATCCTGACCGGGGTGAGATGATATCTCAGGGAAGTTTTGATTTGCATTTCCCTGATGGCTAAAGAAGTAGAGCATTTTTTTAAGATATTTGTTAGACATTTTAATTTCATCCCTGGTAAAGTTTCTTTTAAGTTCCAGGGCCCATTTTTTAATTGGCCCATTGGTTTCCTTGGTGTTTAGTTTTCTAAGTTCTTTGTGCACTCTGGACAATAGAGCTCTATCAGATATGTAGTTAGTGAAGATTTTCTCCCATTCTGTGGGTTGCCTTTGAGCTCGCGTTACAATCTCTTTATCTGAACAGAAGCTCTTTAATTTCACAAGATCCCAACTGTTGAGAGTTGGTAGCAGTGACTGTGCCATTGGATGTCTGTTTAGGAACTGTTGGCCTAGCCCAATCAGCTCGAGGGAATTCCCTATCCTTTCAACTATGGTTTTTAAAGTCTCTGGCCTGATATCAAGGTCCTTGATCCATTTGGAATTAAGTCTTGTACATGGTGACAAGTACGGGTCCAGCTTTAATCTTCTGCATGTGGAGATCCAGTTTTGCCAGCACCATTTGTTGAAGATGCTGTTTTTTTCCATTGGATTCTTTGGGCCCCTTTGTCAAAGACCAAATGGCTGTAACTTTGGGGGCTTATATCTGGGTCTTCAATCCTTATCCATTGATCTGTGTGTCTATTTTGGAGCCAGTACCAGGCTGTCTTTACAACTATGGATTTGTAGTATAGACTAAGGTTTGGTATGGTTATACCTCCAGCTGTGTTTTTGTTACTCAGGATTGTTTTTGCTATCCTGGGTCTTTTGTGCCTCCATATGAACTTTGAGATTGTTTGGTCAACTTCTTTGAAGAATTGCTTTGGGATTTTGATTGGTATAGCATTGAATCTGTATATTGCCTTTGGTAGGATGGTCATTTTCACGATGTTGATTCTGCCAATCCAGGAACAAGGGAGGTCTTTCCACCTTCTGGTGTCTTCTGCTATTTCTTTCTTTAGGGTTTTAAAGTTTTCATTGTAAAGGTCTTTTACCTCCTTAGTTAGGTTTATACCAAGGTATTTCATTTTTTTAGGGGCTATAATAAATGGTATTGTTTCTCTCAAGGCTTTTTCACTTCTTTCATTCTGGGCATATAGGAAGGCCTCTGATTTTTGCACATTTATTTTGTATCCTGCCACCCTGCTGAACTTCTCAATTAGTTCCAGGAGCTTCCTGGTGGAGTTTTTGGGATCCCTCAGGTATAAGATCATGTCATCTGCAAATAGGGATAGCTTGACTTCTTCCTTGCTGATTTGAATCCCTCTTATGTCCCTTTCTTGTCTTATGGCTTCAGCTAAGACTTCAAGTACAATATTGAATAGAAGTGGTGAGAGTGGACAGCCTTGTCTAGTTCCTGATCGAAGTGGGAATGCTTCCAATTGTTCCCCATTGAGCATAATCCTTGCTGTGGGCTTGTTGTATATAGCTTTTATTATATTGATAAAGGTTCCTTCCATTCCTACTCTCTCTAGCGTTTTGATCATAAAAGGCTGTTGGATCTTGTCAAAAGCTTTTTCTGCATCTATCGAGAGTATCATGTGGTCTTGGACTTTGGACTGGTTTACATGATGAATTACATTTATTGATTTGCGTATGTTGAACCAACCTTGTATGCCGGGGATGAAGCCTACTTGGTCCCCATGAATGATCTTTTTAATATGTTTTTGAATCTGATTTGCTAAGACTTTGTTGAGAATCTTTGCGTCTGTGTTCATCAGGGAGATCGGCCTATAGTTTTCTTTTTTAAGTAAATCTTTATTAGGTTTTGGGATTAAAACGATATTAGCTTCATAGAAGGAATTTGGTAGTGTTCCTTCCTTTGCTATTTGATGGAACAGTTTAAGGAGTATTGGTGTTATTAACTCCTTAAATGTCTGGTAGAACTCTGTGCTGAATCCATCTGGTCCAGGACATTTTTTGGTGGGAAGATTCGAGATTACTTCCTCAATTTCCTTATATGTTATAGGACTATTTAAATAATTCACAACTTCCTGATTCAATTTAGGTAAGTTGTGTTTACTTAGAAATTCATCCATCTCTTTTGTGTTGGCAAACTTCACAGAGTATGTTTTTGAAATATGATGTTATAATTCTCTGGATTTCTTGGGTATCAGTAGTGATAACTCCATGTTCATTTCTAATTTTGTTAATTTGGGTTTTCTCTCTCTTGCTTTTGGTTAGTTTAGCTAGGGGTGTATCATAGGGGTGTATCAATCTTATTGATTTTTTCTATCGTTTTCTTAATCTCGATTTCAGATATTTCTCCCCTTATTTTGCTAATCACCTCTCTTCTACTACTTTTGGGATCAGATTGCTCTAGTTTCTCTAAAGTTTTAAGCTGCATTGTTAAGTTGTTTATTTCTGATGTTTCCATTTTTTTGACGTAGGCATTAAGAGCTATGAACTTACCTCTTAGAACAGCTTTCATTGTGTCCCAGAGATTTTGGTAAGTTGTATTTTCGTTATCATTCACTTTCAGGAAATCTTGAATTTTCTTTTTAATTTCTTCCTGAATCCAGTTCTCATTCAGCATCATAGTGTTAAGTTTCCAGGAGTTAGTGTATTTTCTCTTGTTTGATGTGTTGTGGATGTCCAGCTTTAGGCCGTGATGGTCTGATAGGGCACAGGTTAGAATTTCAACTTTCTTGTATATGTGTAGATTCATTTTGTGGCCCAATATGTGATCTATTTTGGAGAAAGTTCCGTGTGCTGCTGAGAAAAATGTATATTCTTTGGTGCGTGGGTGAAAAGTTCGATAGAGATCTGTAAGGTCCATTTCTTTCAGGGTTTGATTAAGTTACAAAGTGTCTCTGTTAAGCTTTTGACCTGTTGATCTATCCCATGTTGAGAGGGCGGTGTTGAAGTCCCCAAGAATTATCGTTTGGGGATTGATTTCTTGCTTTAGACGCTGTAGGGTTTTCTTAATGAATCTGGAGGGGCCCGTATTGGGTGCATATATGTTCAGTATTGTGAAGTCTTCCTGGTGAATTGTACCTGTGACTAAAATGTAGTATCCATCCGTGTCTCTTATAATTTTCTTTGGTTTGAAGCCCACTTTGTCTGATAGCATAATGGCTACCCCTGCCTGTTTTCTGCTTCCATTTGCTTGTAGAATTGTTGACCAGCCTTTTATTTTTAGAGCGTGCCTATCTTTTGTGGTGAGATGGGTTTCCTGCAGGCAGCAGATTGATGGATTGTGATTTTTAATCCAAGTTTGTAATCTGTGTCTCTTGATCGGTGAATTAATTCCATTAACATTTAGTGTTATAATGGAGAAACTATTGTTAATTCCAGACATTTATTATGTTTAGTAGCTTTTATAAGTATATTGCTTCATTTTTAATGATGTTATACTTGCCTTCTGTTCTCCTGGATATGCCTGTTTTTTTCTTCATGCTTGAGTATCATTTCTAGCATTTTTTGAAGGCCTGGTTTGGTGGCCATGTATCCCTTAAAGTTGTCTTTGTGCTGGAAAATTTTTCTTTCTCCCTCGATCATGACTGATAGTTTTGCAGGGTAAATCAGCCTGGGTTGACATTTTTGCTCATTCAATACTTGAAGTATGTCTCTCCAAGCTCTTCTTGCTTTTACTGTTTTGACTGAGAAGTCATTTGTTATTTTAATAGGTTTACCTTTAAAAGTGACTTGTTTTTTCTCCCTTGAAGCTCTCAGCACCCTTTATCTTGAATGTGGAGTGTTTTAACTATTATTTGCCGTGGGGTGCTTCTATTTTGGTCGTATCTGTTTGGGGTGCGGAATGCCTCTTGTATATGGATGGGCCTCTCTTTTTTTAGATGAGGAAAGTTTTCCTTGATGATCGTTTGAAAAATTTCCTCAGGGGTGGTATTTTGAGATTCTTGCTCTGGTATTCCATGAATACGCATGTTAGGCTTCTTCAGGGTGTCCCATATCTCTTGGATATTTCTCTCAAGTATCTTTTTGGCTTTAACAACCTCTTCCATTGAGCTGGTTAGTACTCCCACTTTATCTTCAAGGTCTGAAATTCTGTTTTCTGCTTCGTTAGTTCTGTTGATAAGACTCTCCAGGCGTTCTGGGTTGAAGATAACTTGTCTTTTAGCTCAGTTTTAAACTCTGCTTGAGTTTGTTTTAACTGGTCTATGCCACTTTTTGTTTCTTGCACTGTTTTTCTCAACTCCTCCAGATGTCTGTTGTGTTCCTCTTCAAAGTGATTGATTCGATTATGTAATTTCTCCCTGATTTCCTCTTTCATAGTATTGAACATGGTAATGATCATATTTTGAAAGTCTTTATCCTGGGTGGGGCTTTCTTGGCCTTTTTCCGTGGGTTTGTTCTTGTTGGAGTCTAACATTACGGGATTAATTTCTTCAGTGGGAAATTTGTTTACTTGAGTGTTGCTTCTCATGGATTTGCACTTTGACTTTGGCATTGTCATTTAACTCTTAAGATCTCTCAATTTCACTAAACTGAATTATTTGGCCTGGGGTCCTGGTGGGCGGGGCGGGCGGAGACTTACCTAGGTCGTGGGGTGAGGCCCGGCTGGACCGCGCGCGCGTCCTGACTGGCGGAGCGGGGTGGGGTGCAAAGGGGGCATGGGGGCAATGGCGTGGAGCTATTTAACCCGAGGGCAGATGGGGCGGGGCCCGGGCGCAGGGGGAGGTCCTCCTAGTCCCTCGGCCCCGCGCGCGGCTCCGGCTGGATGGTGGGAGTCGGAGCCGGGTCCCTGTGGGCCGACCTGGGGTCCTTGTGGGCGGTGCGCTGAGGCCTACTTTTTAATTATATTTGTATATTCTGGATATTAATCCTCTGTCAGATAGATAATATGGCTTGCAAAAATCTTCCCCATTCTGCAGGTTGTCTTTTTGTTTTATGAATTCTTTTACAAAACAGCAGCTTTTTAATTTTATAAGATCCCAATGGTGGTTTAGTCTTATTTCCTGCTTAGATGGAGTTCTGTTCCAAAAATCTTTCCCTTAGTCTATCAGTTCTAATGTACTCCCTATTCTTTCTTGTACGAGTTTCAGTGTTTCTGGTCTAATATTAAGGTATTTGATATATTTGGAGTTAGTTTTTGTGCATGGTGGAGAGGAATAGGTCTAGTTTCATTTTTGTTAAAGATGTCATGCTGTGTCAAATATCAGATTAAACTATAGTTGCATGGGCTTATATCTGGGTTCCCAGTACTAATCCATTGACATGCGTGTCTGTTTTTGTGTCAGTACTATACTTTTTAAAATCACTATGGCTGTGCAAAAGAGTTTGAGGTTGGGCAGGGTAGCGTTTACTGTGGTACTTTATTGCTTAGCTTTGTTTGGGTTATCTGGGGTCTTTTTGTGCTGCCATCTGAATCTTAATCTTCTTTCATTTCTCTGAAGAATTGCATTGAATTCTTTATAGGATGGTCATTTTCATTTGTTTTAGAATTATGGTAAATGGGATCCTTTTATTTCTTTTGTCTTTGTTCATCCTTGGTGAACAGAAAGTCACTGATTATTGAATAGTAATTTTGTAGCTTGCTCCTCTACTGAATCTGTTTATTAGCTCTAGGAGTTTCCTGGTTGAACCTCTAGGGTCTCTCAAGTATAGAATCATATCATGCAACTGATAGCTTAACTTCTTTTCTTATTTGGATCCCTTTTGTCTCCCCTTTTGACTTTAAGCACAATGGTAAATAAAAGTGATGAGAGTATTCAACTTTGTCTACTTCCTAATTAATTGGGAATGCTGCAAGTTTTTTGCCATTTAAGATTATATTTGCAATAGACTTGCCATACATAGCCATTATTGTGTTTGGATATGTTCCTTCCATCTTTAATGTCTCCAAGACTTATATCATGAAGAGGTGCTGAATTTTGTCAAACACTTTTCTTCCATCTATTGAGATCATGTAGTTTTTGTCTTTGACTCTGTTAATATGGTGAATTACACATTTAGGATTTGTTTCTTCTTGTTAAATTTTTGTGATGTTTCTGATGTTTCTATTATTTTGATGTAGGCATTGAGTGCTATACACTTTCCTCTTAGGACAGATTTCATTGCATTCTGTATATTTTGGCATGCTGTGCTATTCTCACTGAATTCTAGAAACTTTTTTACTTTCCTGTTTGATTTCTTCCATGACCCATTCCTCATTCGGTAACATTTAATTTAATTTTTCAAGAGTTTGTGTGTTTTCTGGTGTTTTCCTTGTTATAGACATTTAATTTTATTACATGTGGTCCTTTTGGACAAAGTGCCAGATGCTGGTGAAAAGACTGTGTAATCCCCATGTTTGGATAGAAAGTTGTATAGATGTTGGTTAAGGCCATTTGATTTATGATGTCAGTTAATTCTAGCATGTCTGTTCAGTTTTTGACCTGTGATCTGTCTTTCAATGAGAGTGGGGTGTTGAAATTCCCTATTATAGTCTTTTGTTTGTTGCTTTACATTCTATAGTATTTGTTTAATGAATTTTGGAATGTTTATGTTTTGAATTGTACAATCTTGATGGATACTTTTATAATAGTATGAAATGTCCTTCTTTATCTATTATGATTTGTTTTGGTTTATAGTCTATTTTGTCACATATTAGCATGACCACACCTGCTTATTTCCTGATTCTATATTCTTGGAGTACCTTGAGCCATGCTTTGGTTCATATCTTTTATGATGAGGTGTGTTTCTTGAAGGCAGCAGAAATATGGGTTGTAGTTTTTAACCATGATGTTAGTTTATATCTTTTGTTTGTTTGGTACTTACATTTGCAGTTCTTTGCTTAATGACTGTCCTTGTGTTATTTTTTCCAGGATCCTCTTGTGTTTATCATTTTCTTCTGTCTTGAGTAATCTTTCTAATACCTTTTGTAGTCCTGGTTTGGTAAATACACAGACCTGTTTTTGTCATGGAAAATTTTCCTTCATCTTCGATAATCAAAGACAACTTTGTTGGATATAGCAGTCTGGATTGACATTTGTGATCATTCATGGGGTATTTCTGTTCTGTACATCTTATTTGGATGGGCATCATTTTCTTTAGGTGTGGGAAATTTTCAGCTACTGTATTATATAAAATATGCTCAGGAATTTTTTTGAGTTTTTACTCAGGAGTCTAAGGAATCCTGAAGTATGTTTTTTGAATTATGTTTCCTAATGGCTAAATGTTTCTTTCATGTATTTTTTTTAATTCATCAGCTCCTTTGAATGCCTGTTACAGTTCTACTATCTTATCTCATACTTGGTTTGCTGTATTTATGAGACTTTCTATTGTGATTTTGATTTCAACCTTTATTTCTGCTGTGATTTTTTCAGTAATGTATATTTTCATTTCCTCTATTATCTTCTTCATGTCAATTTCAATATTTGCTTTTTTAGGCATGTTTGTTCATAGATTCCTTCATTAGGCATGTTTGTCCATAGATTCCTTCATGTCTTCTCAGATTTCCTCCTTTCCTTCTTCATGTTTATGAAGTGTTCTACCCCCAGCAGATTTGGTCATTCCCAAGGGCTACACGGGCTCTCATCAATGCTACCAAAGTACCTGACTTAAGTGCAGGACCAATGAGGTCCCAGGAGTACTGGAGTTAAGGGTAAATTGAAGTGTCTGGGCCTGTGGTAGGACTTGGTCAGTCTTGCTGGCTGCCCAAATACATTTTTAGTTCTGTTATTCATAAAGACAGAGCAGTTCTCTGTTCTCTCTCCCCACAAGCATCCCTCTGGTGTGAGTTAGGGCCAAATGCTTTGTCCATGTTACCAGCCCATGGTGAGATGCCAGTGTAGGATTCTGCCTTTTTACTAACTCATTGTTGATAGACTAGCCTCAGATTTCCATAGCACGCTTCTGTCAACCAATGATACCAACATATGTCATACAATGAGCCTATACACTGCTAAGATTAGTTCAACACTGGGGGAGGTTCAAGGCCTACACTGCTACAGGTTGCTTATTAGTGAATAATAATAATTCTGATTAAAGACTGCTGCAGCTACCACAGATGCTGCTAGATGGATTAGAAGTCAAACAAACCTTTGCCTCTATCTGGCAATAGGACTGTTCTAGAGGATACATGTGTACCAAGACTTGAGCCGTAAGGATATGGACAGTGTTTATAAAAGTAATGTCCAGTGCTTTCTACCCGGCCCTGCAGCCGGCAATGTGGTCTTATGCCATGCTCTCCTGATCAAGGTTTGTGTTGGCCAAGGTAGTACCAGGTGCATCACTGACATTAAACTAGGATATTCCAAAGTCTCACAGCAACAAACATCTGCAAAGTCAGGTAGGTATCTGAGGGTTCGTGTTCCAGTTGATTATGATATGGGATAAAACACAACTCAGTCTATACCTGGTATCAGAACAATTGTAGAATTCTTAACAATTGGTTTGCTAGCTTGCTGCCTCCGGTTGGAGAATGGGCAAAGTCTTAATGACCAAGGCTGGTACTAACTGAGCTGGGTCATACCTGAGTTTCTAAAATGAAGAGACTTTCATAGTTACAGGAGAGATTAAATATGTCATAGCTAAAACTACTAACTGATAGAGGCCTCAAAACACACATGTTCCTTGAAAATACAAATCTCCCTCCACTTAATGCCAGAGTGTGTGTAAATATTATGGGATTGGTCTGGGTCAAAGTGCTGGGGTCCAGACAAAACCTTGTGCTTTATATCCATACCCCCAGGAGGAAAGAATCATGTTCCCAAGTTAGATTTAAGACAAGGTTGTTAAATCAGTCAATTATGTATCCTAATGCAGGTTCAGTCCTAGGGTACTGTCCTTTGGAAGAGGGGTTACAGGCTTTCTCCAGCACTGGATCACATAGATAACTGGCCTTGTATAAAGGTTGGAGTTTTCTCTCCTTGCCTGAGCAAGAGGTAGTTGTCTCCATAATGGGCTGCTTGGAATTAAGGAAAAGGTACTACTGTGAATTCTCTTTCCTACCTTCAATGTATTTTCATTCTGTTGTCATTAATATCTATGATGGTCTTTAATGTGACTTCTTCAGTTTGTGTGTGAAAAAGCTTTCTATTCAACTTCTGTGTCTACAAAGAGATGAACAGCAAGACATGTCATTCAATATCTACCTTATTCCACCTATAACTTTTTTTTTAAAGCAAAGGCACAATGTATTCTGACTTGATAATGGCCTGGAAATGATTCAGTGAGCAGTGGAAGTAACAATGGGGTTTTATGCAAGGTTTCTTATATCCCTTCCTCCCATAAGTTTGCCATCACTTGAGTTGTTCCCCTAATTATAAGCCTTTGTGCCACTTTACTCAAGAATATGCATTCACTACTTATGCTAAACCCTAGACCAATCCATTAAAATCCCCAGCACATTACTGCCGTGCACTTCCACCGGCCCCAGCCTGAGTATATCAACCATATATGTGGCTCCCCAGCTCTTCTTCACCAAGCTTGTTCTGAGGAGGGTCAGTCCCATGTATTGCCCCTTAGGTGAAGAAAAATGAATGGGTGAAATATTGAGTTGTAGTCCTTGGATATTTTCCAGGCACCGTGTAGGATTAGACTCTCAGAAATCTCAGCCAGAACAGGAGTTACTCGGTGCAGTTTAACATTACTGTTCCCAAAGTTAGAGACAAGTTTTAGAACTTGTGTCTTTCAACTGGGAGAAGGAACAGAAAACGAAGGCTTCCCTACATCTAACTCTTCTCTACTGTAAGAAGAAAGCACTTACAGCACTCTTATGTGATACGTTGCCCTATGAATGAATGTTTCTTGTTATGCTGACATCATGGGTATATCTAGACAATTTACCCATGGGGTAAATTGAGGTCCCTCCCAAACCATTAGCAATCTCGGATAGCTTGCAGCTGAGAACAAGAACTTCCCATACTAGGAGAGAGTTGGGTGCGAGGTCACACAGTGGAAGAGTTTTGTGAAGTGTCCTTGCAGTGAGAAACTAGAATCAGCCATTATTGTACTCTGGGTTTTCAAATTCAGAAAAAAAGAAATTTAAATTGATTTTAAACAAATAAATGAAGACTTCCTAGATAACAACAAACAGAGGTTCTCGTAATGAAGGTTTCACCCAGATTAATCTGTGGTTGGCAGACTCAAGAGCAGGCAGACAAGTGACATCAAGCACCCTGTGTTGGGAGGTGTTTGGCATGGGACAGCTAGAACACACCAACTAAAAGTGAGGCCTATTAAGTTAGGGGTTGAGGAACTGTATTTGACTTTCCCTGCTTGCTCCCAAGTTGAAAACTAGTACAGCTGATGACCACTGACAATGATGTTAACATAACCTCTGACATAGACATTTTGAATCAGAGTTCTACTGTTGCAAATTATCTGGCCTTTGTTTGCTTCTGGCATGTGTATCTAGGGGTTGAACCCAGGGCCAATGAATGCAAGGTAAGGAAATAACTGAGTTAGATCCCCATTGGCCACTACTCTATTGTTTCTCAGCTTACAAGGAGGAGCTAGGATATTTTAAAAATCTAACCGTCTCATTCAACTTGCTGACTGTTGGCAATTTCCAGTGGCTGCCTGGGTCACTTCCGCAGAAAGACAGTAATTATACATTCTATTTTTATGCACAAGTTCGTAGAGATACACCCAATCAAGGAAGAACTTGTGCTCTTTCTCACATCTGTATCACCTGGTTCCATGCGAGCTTTTCTGTCTCATTACATTGAGTGGCGCTGGGCTCACTGGCAAATCTGCAGGGACTGTTTTGAATTCTGAGACTAAAAGCAGAGTAAACCAAATAGGTCTGTTGACATTGCCATTTTGGAGGGAGCAGCTTACCGCTCTGCATGCCAATGACCTACTTTGCTTTCTCTCTCTGTTTTCTCAGATATCTATTAAGGCCTTTGCATTTATTTATTTACGGACGGAAAGAAATACACTCAAACTGCCAAACCTGGAATATTGCATGAAATGACAGCTCAGTTTCTGGGGTGGGTAGTCAGATCTGTCCTCTCTGGTCTCCAAGCTGTATGAGGTATACAACGGAGTGACTCTAAAGTCTTGAATAAATGAAAACAAGCTGAGAAAAGTCATAACAACAAATGAGACATTATTAAAGCAGAGAGCATTTTGATGTATTTTAGGGGTTTAAGGTTTCATCAAACTTTTCTTTCTGGTTACAGTTGAAATGAATAGTCAGATTGACAATGTAAATGACCCAGCAGTGAGTCAGCAAGAAGACGGCCAGTAGGTAAGATGCCCTTTGTGGTGGGATGCAAAATTGATGAAGCAGCAGTAAAGAATTATTTGTAAATGATAGTTGCATATTCCTTAGGTTTATCTAGTCCCACAGTGTAACTTAGACAATCCCTAGGAGTCTGCCATGTTGAGTCCGTCTTTCTTCCCTACCCAGTCGTACTTAATGAAATAAGCCATGGACTATAAAAATCACGGCACCCCTTAGTTTCTTCTGCTTGGACAAGAAGAAATTACTTCAGAACTCCACGCTGCGTCTGAAGCTTTGCTCCTCTAAAAGCTACCTCCTGTGATATTTATGAGGCTTAAAAAGAGATGACACCAAATAATTATACATGAAGGAATATATGTAGACAATAGGTACCTCATAATTACCTAAAGACAAAACAAAAGAAGCTTGAGATCAATAAGCCTGAGATAAACTCTCAGGAGAATAAAATGTGTTGACTCTGCCTCATATATATCTAGTATTATGCATAATCTGTCAAGAAGAATGCAAATCAAAAAGCAAACCTGACTCCTAACTTTCTGGCTTCTAAACCTTTCTCAGAGGGCAGAATGGAGTCAAGCAAAAGTATCATGGTAGAAGGAAGTCAGAGAGACTATGCTTTATATGAAAAATATAATTGCATTATCATAAAACTGCTAAAACACGTGCATTTAACATGATCTTATAACCTTATTCACATTCTTAAAATTTCCTGGTAACTACAGAAATTACTTAGGTGAGAAGTGTCCATTAAAAGTTAAGGAAGTGAAAGTAAAACCTGAACATTTTACATGTCACCTCCTCTGTTCTTCTGACCTTGTGCTCTTGACTTGCCAACCATGTTTCTCAATATTTTTCCTTATATACCTCATTATCTTCATTTGTAATTAATATTCAAATAAAATAACATAAAAATATGTTTTCCTTAGTTATAGCTACAATATTTTTCCTTGACCAAAAACACAAAAATGAAAGTTTAAATACATCCAATCCAAAACCCATTCTCTAGGGAGTTTTCAAAAACAGTTGCTACAAATATGTGATTGTTACTTCTCATACCTGATTTCAAATAATTCTAATGCTATTCACTGTAGGCAGAATGTTGCTTTTATCATGCACAGAGAACACAAACAGTACTACCATTGTAACCAATTTATATAGAGCACCAGAAAAAAAATGAAGTCAGGTTCATCATTTCTATAAGGAACACAAGAGTGGCTAAGAGCCAGGACTTGACAAAGTTTTCTAATAAACCTACCTTTACATGTGAGTCACTGTTATCATATTATTTTCCTGATTTTAGTGCCTTCTTTCACTTTGGCTATATCCAATATAATTTTAATGTAATAATAATATGAGTTGGCCCCGCAGATGTGTGGCTTTTATTATCCATGAATTCAACAAACTACACAATAAAAATATTCTTTCAAAAGATTGCATCTGTATTCACTGCATGGTCACATCTTTATCCCCACAATAAAGCAGTATGATACCTATTTATACAATATTACATTATATATTTAGGTAGTATAGACATGTTTTAAGCTATACATGAGAATGTGCATCTTAAGTTCTATGTAAATTCTCTACTGTTCCATTTAAGCATGTAAATATTTTTTATATCCTCACATATAATGAGTACTATTGCCTGTTTTTACTCCATCCCTTCATAGTTACTCTTTGTGATGCAAGACTCTTCTTTTTCTTATCATAAGTAATCATCTATACAAAAATTAATTACTGCATTTGAATCCTACATTTCACACTACTGTTTCCAAGTGGGCATGATGACATCTTTTATATATTTGTTATCCTTTGAGTCATATCAGCTCTAATTTGATGTGGACTGGATTGATCATATTGATCATAAAAAATTTGAATTTATATTCATATATTATATATTTCCTATGTATTTTATATATGTATATAACATACAAAAATCTAATAAAAAATGCTACCACATTTTCATTAGAACTCAATTACAAAGTCAACATCATATAGTATAAAAGATTAGGAGCAACTATATAGAACACTAACACAGAGTAAACAAACTTTTAGTAAACAAACTTATAGGTGGGAAGGTTCATTTTGATGCCTGAGCTTATAGAAAGGCAGAACATCATGACGGGGAATGAGCTAGAACAGATACCTGTCAGGTTAAGAAGCCACAAGTGAAAGACAGAAAGGGGCCAAAGTCCCTGTCAAACTTTCAAGGACATATCCATAACAATCAGGCGTCTTCCTTGTTGAATTTTACCAGTTCTCAAACTATTGAAATGAAAAGGACAAGAGCCAACAAAGACAGCACTTACAACCAACACCAGAAAAAGGAAGAGCATCACACATTTACAACAATTTCCCCGATGAACAATTGCAAATATTCTCAACAAAATATCAAAATTCAATAGTCAATTAAAATCATTCAACCCTATCAAGTTGTTTTCATTCCAAGGATCATTCAACACATACAAGTCAATAAAACAAATAAATCAGTAGACTGAAGAAATCACATTAACGTTTCAATACATTCAGAAAAAAGTTTAGAAAGATTATACTTCAATAAAACTGAGATCATATAATAAAGCTATATAATATTTCCTCAAAAAAGCAGTGTGTTGGCTAATTTTACATTGCTGTGACAGAAGCAACTTGGAGGAGAGGAGCATTATTTTTACTTAAGAGTTTAGAGACTGGACTAAGGCAGCCATATGTGTGATGTCATGACCTTCTCATATCCTGGAAACAATGCTAGAGTAGATTGGAAATAAATACAATTTCAAAGAGCCTTGCTTCTAATGTTCTATAAGAGCTAGCTAGGACCTACTTTTCAAAGGCTCCACAATATCCTCTTACAGTACACATAATTTTATATGGAAAAAAATCTAAGATTCTGCCAAAATGCTAACAAGTACATTCAACAAAATCAATTGTTTTTCTATATGGTTTCTGTATAACAATAACAAATTTGCAAAAAAAGACATTCCTTAAATAATTATGAAACCAAATAAAGTATCAGGAATAATCTTAACAAAGGACACAAAAGACCTGAGCTGTGAAAACTGTACAGCATTACTGAATGGAACTCAAGGTGCACACACATAGACAGGCCTTCCATGTTCATTGGTTAGAAGAATATGGTTGAGCTATCGATGTTACCAACAATGTTCTGCAGACTCAGTGCAATTCCTACTGTATTGTTATCGTATCTGAATGTATAATGTCCCCATGAGCTCTTGGTTTTGACCACTGACGATGTTGTTTTAGAAGGCTGAGCCTCAGTGTAGGAAATGGGTTGCTTCCTATCTGTGGACACAATAGGACTGACTGCCTCACATTCCCGCCACCTTAACACATCCACCATACTGAACTTCTTAAAGTGTGAACCAACATCAACCCATTCTCCCATAAGTTGCTTCTTGTCGGACGTTTGGTCATGGCAATCTGAAAATTAATAACAATGCCAATGACTTTCTTCACAGAAACAGAAATAAAGGAAAACATAGTGCTAAATTTCGTATGAAAACAGCAACACTCCAAATTCCCAATGCAAACGTGAGTAAAGAGATCCAAGCTGCAGACATGACGAAGCCTGGTTTGTAGGCATATTAAAGCCACCATAACGAAAACATGGTGCTATCTGCATAAAAAATGGACACCATAGAAATTCCAGAAATTCATATTAATAGAGCCAAGCAATTTTCAACAAAGGTGCCATGGAGAAAGCATAGCCTTCCAAATAGAAATCAGGCAGAATATTGAAATGTGCCCAATATCTGCCATCCTAGACAAAAATCAACACAGACAGGATGAAAGATCTAAATACAGGACTTGAAACTTTGAAACTATTAGAAAGAACATAGGGAAAACACTTAAGATATTGGATTTGGATAGAGGCCCTAAAAACACAGGAAACACAAGGAAACTTTAACTAGTTGCACTTCATCAGTCTTAAAAAATTCATAGCAAAGGAAGTAATCAACAGAGTAAAGAGAAATCTACAGAAAGGTAGAAAATATTGCCAGCTATACAGCTGATAGAAGATTAAAACAGAGAATGTAAATAAAAGCTAAAAAATAAAAAGCAAATTGTCTGATTAAAACAGAGAATGTAAATAAAAGCTAAAAAATAAAAAGCAAATTGTCTGATTAAAAATAGGCAAATAGGGGCTGTAGAGGTGGCTCAGGGGTTAAGCCTCTGCCTTACAGGTGGAAGGTCCTGAGTTCTGATCCTAGACCCCATGTATAGACACCAGGCAGAAGCGGGGGCAGCCTATGTTTCTGGTCCTGGTAGGGCGGAACCTGTGAATCCCAGGGCAGAGTAAACAAGGAGGAGGTTGAGGCGGTCCATGGTGGTTCCCGAATTCGCCCGTGGTTACACACACACATACATACAAACACGAGCAATTGAATAAATTTTTTAAAAAAGGCAAATAGTCCTAATAGGTGCCTCTCAATATGAATAGCCAAAAATGCATTAAAAAATTTTATTGTAAGCCATCAGAGAAATGTAAATCCAAACTCTCATGTGGTTATTGCTACAGTAGTCACAGTACTGAAGATACAGAATCAAGAAAATATCAAAATATATACACCATGGAATAATACACACACATCAAGAAGATTTAAATCCTAAGTGAAATATGCCAGACATTTAAACACATGTAGTTGAAATAAGGAAAGTTATAAGGGATTGAAAAAAGTATGTATAGGTTGAGTTTGGAAATAGAAATAGGATGTTTGGATAGGAAAAGAAATGTATGCTGTACACACTGAATTCCATTAAATGTACAATTAATAGACTAACTGATTTAAATATATTCATAATAATAATTACCTGAGCTCAAAACTTGACACAGTCTTAATGTTTTGAAATTAGAAGAATGGCTACAAAATACAATGCAATGTAATGTTAGCCACACTAAAACCAAACAGGAACAGAATAAAGTTAAGCAGCAGCAATGCAGCATGTGGCAAGATGACTCAGCACGAACCTGGTAACTTGAGTTCAGCCCTGGAGCCCACATGGTAGAAAGAGAACCTAGTTCAGGAAGTTCTCTAACCTCTCACATGTATGCTATTGCACACATACCTGCTATTTTTCTTTGTGGAAGAAAGGCAAGTCCTTGGAAGACGATCCTTTGCTCTAATTTCATTCTGTTCTGTTTCCCTGCAATGACATAATCAACAAATCTCAGAAATACTATGTTGAGTGAAAAGAGGAGGCAGATACAAAGAGGTACTTGTATGATTGTATGTGCAGGTAGTTCTAGCTAGATCCGGTAACCGGCAGTAACAGAAATCAGAGCAACCACTAGTCTTAAGTAAAAGTAGCCATGGTGAAAGGGTTGTGAGGATTTCATGTATTTTCAACATAGATGCATTGCATAGTTATGATCTGAACATTCCCCATAGGTTGACTTAAAGTAAACTACTACTGTGGCCTCAGCTAGTGTCTAAGATTTCTCTCGTGGATGCAGATACTTGATAAGAAAGGACCCAAATGGTGGCACTGACCATCCGCAGCTTTTTGTAAGACTGCATTATATAAATTGCTATTATTTGCATACTGATCCCTAGACTCTAGAGTATATGAATGGATTTGAAAAGGGAGGACACATCAAAGTCTACTTGGAACAGTTGAGTTAATCGTCCCATCAGCTGAAGCAGTTTGCCACGTGCCCCGCATTTATCAGCAGTGATTTATAAGCTCTTTAAAGATATCGTGTGCCAGCAATTACCTCTCAGATCTTGCCAAAGCTCTTTGATAGTCAAATAAGATATCCCCAGGCCTGTTCCAGGGTTGAGAGACATTTCAATGGCTTCACTAAAAGATATTCCTTACTAAGACCATGAAGAGGCCTTGTCTTTAATCTAACAAATGGTTTCTCTTCTGTCTTTTGCAGGGGTTCGAGACAAAGCAAAGGAACAAAGAGGTGGAGCTAAATGACAGTCTTCAAGGCCTAGCCCTGAGGGACTTCAAACAGAAGACAGCCTGTGCTGTGGTGGAAGAGGGAGGGGGTGGGGGGAAGACAAGTCCCTGGAAGGAAGGGAATCCTTTGCTCTAATTTAATTCTCCAGTTGCATTTTGCTCTGTTTACCTGCAGAAAAAGGAAAAAAAAAAAAAAAGAAAAAAAAAAGAAAGAAAAAGCTTCCTTCCTTTGATGGGAGGTCCTACGCTAAAGCATCTTTCAGGCACTCTCCTACTCATTTCTGTCTTTGCTCCCACACCTTGCTGAAGGGTCTCGGAGGCAGGGTTTAACACTCACCTGTCTCCTAGCCCGGCTGCTTTCTCTGTTATCTCACAAACTGGTCCTACAGTGATTTCTTCAAAGGGGGGGAAAAGGACAGTAAGATGATTGACAAGCTGCAGACTAGCATTCCAGGCATTACCAAACCCAGCACCAGTGTAATAATCCACAGGCAGAGGAGGAACAATAGAAAGTGGGCACAGCTCTCAGGGTCCTCTGGGAAAAGAGCCGAATGAGGAGTTAAAAATATCCTAAGTGGGGATTCTCAAGGTATACTTTGTGCTACATGGTCGTAGAAGAAAGAAAGCAGGTGAGACCTGGCTGTCATTTGGGTGCCAGCGTACCATGTACATTCATCCATGAACCTGATTTCTGGCATCTGAGAAGATGCCAGCATGTGGTCGTCATGTACTTCCACGCAGAGTCCGTCAGTAAAATCTAGTTCCCTGTACACAGTACTAAAGCGTGTTGCTTTCATTAAGATCTAAAGAGAGGGCCTGCTGAATTTAGGACTCAAACATCATTAGGCTTACTATTAATTTTACTTTTGAAAGTTCTACTTGAAATCTCTACATGTAGTTTTCAAAAAGAACATTTGTGCTCACCCATGGTGTGAGAACCCATGGTGTGAGAACCCACAAAGCAGATTCTCATTTAAACTGAGGAACAATCAGAGCGGTTCCTTGAAGTTCTCACTTTTGGCTTTGCTTTGAAGAAGCATGCCAAGCGCAAGGCTGATTGGATGGCTAGTTTGCTCATCCAAAGGGGAGCAAAGTACTAACAAGATGCTAGTACAACATTGTGTACATAAGGCATGAGGACCGCAGAGGCCAAGTATCATCCCATCCATCTCTTCCAAGGCCAATACCCAAGGCACTACAAGAGTCCAACTCTCCCAGCCTCCAGGCGTTTCAAGGCCATTCTATTGTTTCCAGTATTATCATTCTTGCAAATCTGTTTCAATCCATCTACCTTCTAAATAGTGCTTTAGAATTCTGCTTATACTCCTTTTATTACTACAAGGCAAAGTGTATAAAATGAGAGGACATTTGATTTCTAAAAACTCTATTCAGTTATCAAGGCTTACCTTCCATATGGAGAATTCATCTTCCTATGACGTGTTCTGGCCATTCTGATTCTACTGCTTCTTCTGCATGGCTTATTTGAAATAATGGCATGATGCTCAAATTATACCTTTGTAGATGTCATCTTTTGACTCTTTTGTGTTGAAGGCCGACTGTCAACATGGCAGCGATATTTCACGACATTACGCCATGACTATCTCTCTTCCTACAATGTGACAGAAAAAAACAAATGTGTCTTTACTGCCATTAGACATTGCTTTCTAAAAGAACAAGGTTTATCTTAAAGCCTCTGAGAAAGATGCCCTCCAGTTACAAGTGTTCTGCCATCTTGCCTAACTCATTTTTGTGAAAAGTTCATGGTACTAGAAACTATTTCCCAGTGGCCCACAGTGCTAATGCCCCTCAGCCTCCATACTAGGCTACAAAGGAAAACAACATGAAGTGGGTAAGAGGGACAGTAGACTCCTAAATGGATGAGAGAGACCCAATAGCCATGCTAGGAACTACCAGAGTTGGAATTCTTCCAGTCTGGTTTCTTCTTATAATCCAGGGTAGTCAGTTGGTTCATTCATCTTCAGTGTGGGTGGAACAGGAGGGAGGAATTCTCAGAAGACCATGGAAAAGGAAGGCTTTGTAGCCAGGAAGCAAAGCTAAGGAGGAGTGAGCATCGTCAGTCCCTTTCCTGAATCTGCTTGAACTTCATGAGCAGACTGGCTTTCATTTCCTTTCTGTAGCAGTTTTTCCGTTGCTATTTGGCGCAAGGTTTTAGGCTTTCAAACAAATAATAAAGTTAATTTACATTTCAAAAGTGAAATATCACAAATCGAACTCTGGGCCAGACTGAAGATACCAAGGTTGCGGGGAGCGGGAAGGGAATCTTGTTGGCTGGCTCAACCATTGCTTGGACTGGGCCGTGTGGTGCACTTGAAATGTGGACTGATGCTCACACACATGAATTTCAGGCATTGGTTTTCACCTATAATTCACCCAAACTACATGGCACGAAAGGTTACAGGAGGGAGAAAGGGAGGGAGGAAGAGAAATAGCCCTGGATTCGTCATGTTTGCATACAGAGGATCGAAGTAGGCCAAAACCATAATAGTCCTAATTAAAAAGGTACTCAATATAGGCAAGACAAAGGGGCTTTTCCTCCAGCTGGTAACGATTCAGATGACAGACAAGTCTTCTTTCATAAAAGCTTACAAAGAAGGCATCCGAAGCACTGTCTGTGATCCCGGGTCACATATTAATCACTGCAGCTAATTGTAAGTCTTTCTATGAAACACTGAAAAGCCTCTTTGTGAATTAATACAGTTCTGCTTGATGCGCTTGATTTGAAAAGACATTTCTCTCTGTGTGGTGCATGTCAGCTGTGCTTTGAAAAATAACAAAGTTAGCAGAACATGTTTAATATATTTTCTCGGGGAATAGGGTTTTTATCATATGACTCATTAAGGATTTGCCTTACCCTGACATTTGTGATATAAAGGAAAATCAGAAAAAAAGTAATTTTCTTGATCAAGATATGTTTTTACTTAATGCAAATAAATGTAGTCTGTTGCTTGCAAGGAAAAAAAAAATGTCTTCTAGTATAAATTGCTAAATAGGATAACACGTGCCTCTTTTGTTAAACCAGCCTTGAAACGCTGGACAGCTTCTAAATCTGTGTGTTTCTTCTCATCTGTGACGTACACTATGACACTTAAACAACTGTTGCCTTCAAACTATATTTGTTAGAGCAGAGTGCAAATAAAATTTGTTTGAGAGGATAATGTGGAATTATCTGTTTCATGAAATCTGTTCTCTAGCCACGAGCAAAGACTCAGTGGTCACTTGATGCTCATTATTTGGTTGTACACACACATATTTAAAATAATCCATGTAACTCAGCCTTATGAGAAGTATGTTTCCCTTACGAAGACTGTTTGGACTTTTAAGCATTTTTTTTTAAATCACTGAGATGTCTGTACAGACACACCTCCATGCTGAAGGTCTCTTTACAAACGAGCAACACTTACCTTCACAACAGTTTAAGGCAATGGGCCCCTCCCTCAGGAACTATCATCCATTATTGGAATTTCTCTTGAGAATCTTCTGTGAACTGGTCAGTGGCTGGCTGTGTGATTGTGGCACCCAGGACCCTCCTTAATCTCCTGCTGATGGAATCATGACACAGATACTCAAAGCATGACAGTGGATCTCCAATATCACTGTGTGGGCACATCTATGCATTCCACCAACTGTAATTCAGCTTAAGTGTTCCTGGGGTTATGAATCTAGTAGGCAAACAAGTGAGCCCACCAATTACCAAAAAAAAAAAAAAAAAAAAAGGAATTATTTTAAGAACAGTATGGTTTCCTGAACTTCTCCACCAAAGGAATGTCTTTCAAGTCATAAACAAAGTTCACAAAAGAACAAAACGTGTATGCAGAACAGTCCCATGCTATAACAGACAATCTGGACATAATGCTTCAGAGCCACAGTGAAGGTCATGTGACAGGATCCAAGTCCTGCTAGGTACAGGATTTCATCTCTACCCAGCTTCCCCATGTCTTTGCTGGTCACTCATATGTCTCTCCTTGAATTGACCAACAGTGCCATTACACACGGCTCTCCAGGCTACAAGGGATAATGATCCTCATTTAAGTTCTAACCTGGACTGGAGTGAGAAATAAGAGCCTCCCCTTCTTGGTTTGGAGGATGAAAACTAACACATATCTGAACTCAATAATTTAAACATGAAATGAGACTCTAGATTTTTATCATTTGCAAAAAAAAAAAACACTTGGTAACTTATTTAGTACTGAGGCAATTTGACCTTTATGTAGCTCCAGCCTCTTTGCTAAAAGAGGAAGCTAAAAGAGATTAAGGAAGACATCTGTAGCAAATGACCTAAGACCTGAACTGGGGCAAGATATCTGTACCATAGTATTGGAAAGAGGTAGGTAGTAACTAGTGTAAAATTAAAGCACAAACATGCCATGCCATGGAGGCAGGATTAGAGCAGCTATGCTGGGATGGGTTTCTAAGGTCTTTGAAGGTTTTGGAATTCCTGAAGGCCATCCCCCACTGCTGGAATCTCCCCCAAGGAACACCCCTGCTGAGGAACTGACTCCAATCCTCCCAGAAATAAGATGGCCACGTTCCCTATGAAAGAATTATGGAGATGAGCTCTCCATATCCAACAAACAACTTGATCTCCAGCCCCATGTGGGCCCAGGAGCAACTGGGTTGGGTCCTAACGGGAGTTAACCAATGAGAAAAAGCCAGTTTCCTGGGCTTGTATAGGTGTACAAATATGTCTGACCCTGGCAGCCATCTTTCGCACCCTAGTTGTTTGTTTCTCATGGATTCCATGCCTGGAGTCCATGAGTTCTCCAAGCGTTGGCCCCTCATAGCACTCTGGGTTCCATGACTCTATTCCTTGCCTGCTCCTCATGGATTCAATGCCTGGGGTCCATGAGTTCTCCGGCTCCTTAGCCCCTCATGGTCATAAGTTCTATTGTTTGCCTGTTTCTCCTAGATTCCATGCCTGGGGTCAGAGAGTTCTCCAGAGCCCTAGCCCTCTTGACATAGTACCACGAGTCAGTTTCTAGCTCCACACCTATTTCTCATGGATTCCATGAGTTCTTTCTTAGCTGCCCGCTTCTCATGAGTTCTCCAGAAGACCCAGGGGGCCATGAGTCCTTTTCTAGCTCCACGAGTTCTCCAGAGCGCCCTAGCCCCTCCTGGCACTCCATGTCTGGAGTCCATGAGTTCCAGCCTTTCTCTCCTCTAATAAACTCTACCTTATCTTCTACACATGTTCTGGTTTCAATCTTCAACTCCGGAACACAAGAACCCTGCAACATTGGGACTGTTGTTCCCGCAACATTTAGCCCCTGAACAGGGACAGCCAGGATACTGTTCCCCCAACATTTGGCGACCCAGAAGGGACATTTGAACAGAGGAAAGACTATCCCATATCACCATGGACAAGAGAGGAAAAATTTTATTAATTATTACATGGCAAATCCTCAAAAGGAGAAGAAGCAATGCCTGATGGTGAAGTGGAATTTTAGAGTCCCTGGGCTTGTGGGCAGATGAAGGACAGGGTTGGGAAGGAAGGTTGGGGGAAAGAAAAGAGGGTGAGAAAATTTTTTATTCCTGACCCAATGAAGTATGTGACTAACATAGGCTTTGCAAGTGCTACCTAGCCATGGAGGGGGCTGGGGGGGGGGAGGAACCAGAAAACTTTTGCTCTAAATATGGGGGTTGGAAGAAAGAGAATCTATCAAGAATAAAGTTCTTTTCATTGAAGTTATTTAAACTTGGCTTCCAAACTAAGGACTCATAAAGATTTTTTTTTTTTAGCTATAATTTAGACAACTCAGATTTGATTCTGTAAACATGGAAGGAAGCAGGCTACAGTCTTGTCTCCTGTCCACATAGATTTACAAAGATAAAATTATTAAGATGATTGTTTTGTGTTTCCAGATTAAAGAAATAAAACTTTTTTATCTTATTTAAATTGGATGTGGCTATGTGGCTCCTGTTGCCCACTGATATGTGACAGCTGTCACTTCAGGCACAGGCCTGGAAACTCATACTCTTTTTCCTGCTCTAATGATCAGCAAAACTTCAGATCAGCTGCTCTGACAGCACAGCCCGGATCCCGGAGCGGCCAGAAAGATCTTAGTTTCAAGCACCACTATTAAGAAGACGACACAAGTAAGAAGTAAACCCATTCAGCGATCACAGAGTCCATTTTCACTTTAGCGCAGCCTAACCAATACACACTGACACAGATAACAAAGCACTTACGTGGAGCATCCAACAACCTGAGATCTACCTCTCCAGCTCCAGCTTGCATGATCGGCAGCTTGTCTTTCAGCTGCCAGGATACTGGTGCTTTTGTCCACTCCCGATTAGGCCAAATTCTTTCTAATCTCAAACCTCTGAGTTTGAAGAGCTTTGCACCTATCCTTATCCTGCAAGTATTGTGTCACCTTTGAGGTCCTGGCCATCACATCCCTCCTGGAGATGCTTTCTCAACCCTACTTTCAACTGCATTCTCCCTTCCAACTTGTTTGTGCAATTTCATAAAAGAGGAGAGAATAGCCTCTATTTGGCAGTTTGGATTAGGAAAATAGGTAGAAAGATTTTCCTAAAGAGCAGAAGAGTCAAGTTGACAAAGTCCGGGAAGTGTTCCACCCCTCTAGAAGGGACAAGGTCATTAGTTCCAAAATTTGCCCAACACTCTGTTTATTGTTTAGTACAAAGAGGGTTCCTTAATCTGCAGAACTCATCCCAGGCTCTGTTAATTATAAACAGAGAGTTCCCTGATCTAGAGGAACTTGTCCCAGACTCCATTTACTATAAATACAGAATTCCTTGATCTATAGGAACTTGTCTCAGACTCTGTTTACTGTTTACCTCAAAGGAGAGTTCCTTGATCTATAGGAACTCATCCCACATGATTTACTATAAACAGAGAGTTCTGGTGCTGTACTGTTTATCTCCAAGGAGAGTTTCTCAGTCTATAGGAACTTGTCCCAGACTCTGTTTCCTGTTCACTACCCAAGGGGGACTATTCTCTGATCTACAGGAATACTGCTTAGTCACCAAGAATGGACTCTCAATATAAAGACATCAAAAGCCCCACTTAAATTTAGAGAAACTAAAACTACCAATAAGGAAAAGTCTTTTTTTTTTTAAAGAACCTAACTAACTCTGTGCCTGCCAGCCATGAAAAGGCTCTATTCTCCCTCTTAGCTCCATGTCCAGGATTTTCTTTTTCTGTCACTCAATAAATCTTCCTTAAATGCTCTCTGGTTTCAATCTTTAACCCCTGGACACCAGAGCCTGGAATGAAATCTGATTTCAATAAGACTTACAACTTGTAATTGTTTGTTTATATATAGTGCAAGGATAAAATATATGTGCTACAACTGGCAGCAGAAAATAATGCTATTACTTTCCCTGAGAACTAATTGCAAGTGAGTCAGCATTGCTGGAGTTACTCTGGAATAATCACTCAGACGTCAATTAGGGTGGAACAGAGGAGTTTGATTCACAGGCAGTCTGAAGCCAAGATCATACCCCAAGGACCGCAACCCCAAATTTAACTTGTTTTTCATTTTATGCTAAAGCAAGGTAGAGGTGGAGCAAGCAAAGTGGGACTTTCCAGAAGCAGAAGCAAACATTACTAAGTGTCAGTCAGTAGACAGGAGGGCTGCAGAGGACCCATGACCTTGGTGGGATCAGCACCAGGTGCAGGCCCTGTGTGTGTTGGGGGTGGGCATCGAGGAGAATTCCTTACTTGATTGCCTTTGGGATTCCAGCAATTTTCCATCACAACTGACTGCTTAGCAGTAACCCAACAGTTTATATTTTTCTACCCCATCAGTACTTTTGTTGTTGTAACTAACCACCTGCCAAGAAGAAATGCAAAAAAAAAAAAAAAAAAAAAAACCTCTTATTTGGAACTACAATTCCACATTTTAAGAGTATATAGCCTTTGATGGTAGGGAAAGCATGGTGGCAGGGATGTCTTGTAGCCGTGGCTGCAGAATCATGAGACTACTTGCTCACATCTGGGTAAATCAGGAAGCAGTACCAGTAGAGAAAGCAGGGATTCCTCAAGGCCCCCTTCCAGCAACCCACTTCCTCCAGATGGCTCCCTCCTTCTGAAAATTTCATCGACTCCCAATATAATGTCACTAGGTACACATCGAGTTTGAAGAGAATTATTTTGCATCTAAATAATGGTAAAAAAGGGTATCACAGAAGTAAATTAATCTTTCCATTAAATGTACCTCTCTTTTTCAATATAAAATATTCACTTTGAAATAGTCAGTCAACCAAATTCAAAGTTTAAATTCCCCATTTAAACTATTTCTTGCCACTTAATTTTTCTTGCTTTGCTTAGATGAAAGACTTATTTTCTAATCACAGTGAAATAGAACTAATAATTAACCCATAAATATGAAAGCAGTAGTAACAGAAGCTACAGTTATAGGAAAATTTTATCTTAAAGAAGTCTAACAATTAAGATCTACTAGCAATAAGAAATGGAAATGAGGACTTGCATAAAGGAGAAATTTTTAAAAACAATGTTCCTCCATAGTTTGAAAATCTATCAAAACGAATAAATCTTCAGGTCCTATCAAAAATATTTTCAAAAGAACAACTAATTTTTCATGTAGTGTGTGTGTGTGTATGTGTGTGTGTGTGTGTGTGTGTGTGTGTTCATCCATGTATTCAGATAACAGGGGAGGACCTCGGGGTCTTGCACTGTCCTCTCTACCTTATGTCCTTGAGACAGGTTCTCTCACATAACATGGACCTAGGCTGGAAACCAGCAAACCCCAGTAATTCTCCTACTTCCACCCTACTTCACAGGCATACTCATGACCACATCTGCTTTTTCCGTCAGTTCTGAGGATTGGAGCTCAACTCCTAATACTTACACAGCAAGTGTTATGTGCAATTCCTCAGCCCAGTAAAGGAAATTTTAAGTATGCTAAGATGAAATTTTTATACGCAAAGTGTATAACCAACAACAAATTTATTTTAAGACATAAAATTGACTAAATTTAGAACAATAAAGCAGAAATCCACAGAAAACCAGTTTATGAAAGAAATAATACAAGCAATCAAGAAGTCACTGAGATTCAATCTACCTACTCATCTACATACCAAAAACCCAAACAATATGAGTTGATGAAATCTTGTCCTCATTTATAAAACCTTTGCCTTACTGTCACATTGAACTAATCAATATCATTGGAACATATTTGCTTTTGCAGTTGGTTGTATCTCACATTCTTTTATTATTATTATTATTTATTCAATTGTGTGTGTGTGTGTGTGTGTGTGTGTGTGTAGAACCACAGATGAATTCGGGAACCACGATGGACGCCTCCACCTCCTCCTGTTTACTCTGCCCCGGGATTCACAGGCTCCGCCCTACCAGGACCAGAAACACAGGCCGCCTCCGCTTCTGCCCGGCATCTATACATGGGGTCTAGGATCCGAACTCAGGACCTTCCGCCTGCAAGGTAGAAGCTTAACCCCTAAGCCACCTCTCCAGTCCCACAAGCACATTCTTATTAACCAAGTTTTTCCACAAACTATTGAAAAAATATTTCATCATAATAGCAGAAATATGCAATAAGACTTCCCTGTTGTATGACATTTAGATCTACTGGAACCTTTACGCCCTAAGTTGTGTTGCCAGTGGGACACATTTTCTTAAGGTTTCCAGGATTACTGAATGCTTAGTACTTATTACCAAATTACAAAGCTGTACTGTGCATTTATAGTTGGGTACAGTAAACACCAGCACTGAAACCTGTCTGCATGAAAAGTGGTTGAGCATTATTACTTTAATTCTCAAATCTCTCACTATTGACAGCAGATAGGTTTTTGCCAGCTACTTAAAACATTTTTCTTGGGAAATTAATCTGATCATTTTCCTTGGTCATTCCCCCACTGAGAATTTGAGTTTTCTACTGGTATTTATGGATAGTTTCATCTTTTTTTTTTTTTTTGTCATTTCTTGTTTATAATTTCCCGAAACTCAGATTAGGAAAATAATACAGAGAATCAACCAGTCAAAAAGCTGGTTCTTTGAAAACATCAATAAGATTGATACACCCCTTAGCTAAATTAACCAAAAGCAAGAGAGAAAAAAACACAAATTAACAAAATTAGAAATGAAAATGGAGTTATCACTATGGATACCCAAGAAATTCAGAGTATTATAACGTCATATTTCGAAAACTTATACTCTGTGAAATTTGACAACACAAAAGAAATGGATGAATTCCTAAGTTAAGCAAAACTTACCTAAATTGAATCAGGAAGTTGTGAATTATTTAAATAGTTCTATAACATATGAGGAAATCGATGAAGTAATCTCGAATCTTCCCACCAAGAAATGTCCTGGACCAGATGGATTCAGCACAGAGTTCTACCAGACACTTAAGGAGCTAATAACACCAATATTCCTTAAACTGGTCCATCAAATAGCAAAGGAAGGGATACTACCAGATTCTTTCTATGAAGCTAATGTCATCTTAATCCCAAAACCTAATAAAGATACACTTAAAAAAGAAAACTATAGGTCAATCTCTTTGATGAACACAGATGCAAAGATTCTCAACAAAGTCTTAGCAAATCAGATTCAAAAACATACCAAAAAGATTATTCACGGGGATCAAGTAGGGTTTATCCCAGGCACACAAGGTTAGTTCAACATACACAAATCAATAAACGTAACCCACCATATAAACCAATCTAAAATCCAAGACTACATGATACTCTTGATAGATGCAGAAAAAGCTTTTGACAAGATCCAACAGCCTTTTATGATCAAAACCCTAGAGACAGTTGGAATGGAAGGAACCTTTGTCAATATAATATAAGCTGTCTACACCAAGCCCACAGCAAGGATTATACTCAATGGGGAAAAACTCGAAACATTCCCACTTCGATCAGGAACTAGATAAGGCTGATCACTTTTACCACTTCTCTTCAATATTGTACATGAAATCTTAGCTGAAGCCATAAGACAAGAAAGGGAGATAAAAGGGATTCAAATTGGCAAGGAAGAAGTCAAGTTATCTCTATTTGCAGATGACATGATCTTATACCTGAGTGATCCCAAAAACTCCACCGGGAAACTCCTGGAACTAATTGAGAAGTTCAACAGGGTAGCACAATACAAAATAAACATACAAAAATCAGTGACCTCCCTATATGCCCAGAATGAAAGAAGGGAAAAACCCCTGAGAGAAATAATCCCATTTATCATAGCCCCTAAAAAAATGAAATACCTTGGTATAAACCTAACCAAGGAAGTAAGTGACCTTTACAATGAAAACTTTAAAACCCTAAAGAAAGAAATTGTAGAAGACACTAGAAGGTGGAAAGACCTGCCATGTTCCTGGATTGGCAGAATCAACATCATAAAAATGACCATCCTACCAAAGGCAATATACAGATTCAATGCTATACCAATTAAAATCCCAAAGCAATTCTTTAAAGAAGTTGACCAAACAATCTCAACGTTCATATGGAGGCACAAAAGACCCAGGATAGCAAAGACAATCCTGAGTAACAAAAATACTGCTGGAGGTATCACCATATCAAACCTTAGTCTATAGTACAAATCCATAGTTATAAAAATTGCCTGGTACTGGCTCCAAAATAGACACACAGATCAATAGATAAGAGTTGAAGACCCAGATATAAGCCCACACAATTACAGCCATTTGATCTTTGACAAAGGGGCCCAAAAAATCCAATGGAAAAAGAACAGCATCTTCAACAAATGGTGCTGGCAAAACTGGATATCCACATGCAGAAGATTAAAACTGGACCCGTATTTGTCACGATGTACAAGAATTAATTACAAATAGATCAAGGACCTCAATATAAGGCCAGAGACTATAAAAACCTTAGTTGAAAGGGTAGGGAACTCTCTGGAGCTGATTGGACTAGGCCAACAGTTCCTAATCGGAAATCCAATAACGCAGTCAATACAACCAACACTCAACAGATGAGATCTTATGAAATTAAAGAGCTTCTGTTCAGATAAAAAGATTGTAACTGGAGCACAAAGGCAACCCACAGAATGAGAGAAAATCTTCACTAACCATATATATGATAGAGCTCTATTATCCAGAGTGCACAAAGAACTTAGAAAACTAAACATCAAGGAAACAAATGGCCCAATTAAAAAATGGCCCTGGAACTTAAAAGAAACTTTACCGAGGATGAAATTAAAATATCTAACAAATATCTTTAAAAATGCTCCAATATTTGGCCATCAGGGAAATGCAAATCAAAACCTTCCAGAGATATCATCTCACCCTGGTCAGAATGGCAAAAATCCACAATACAAACAACACCAAATGCTGGAGAGATGTGGAGAGAAGGGAACTCTCCTACATTGCTGGTGGGAATGCAGGTTTATACAACCACTCTGGCGAGCCATTTGGCAATTCTTAAAGAAGTTAAAGATTGAAATGCCATATGACCCAGCTATTCCACTTTTGGGAATAAAAAATTCACCTCGATAGCACAAGCACGACCATGTTCATAGCCGCACTGTTTATAATAGCATAGTCATGGAATCAACCCAAATGTCCAACGTTGACGAGTAGATAGGAAAATGTGGCACATTTATACAATGGCATACTACTCACCCATCAAAAATGATGAATTAATGCAATTTGCTGGGAAATGGATGGAATTAGAAACAATTATATTGAGTGAAGTATTCCAGACACAGAAAATTAAGCACCGTATGTACTCCCTAATAGGTGAATCCTAGTATGTATCAGTTACTCTTAAGTATTGCTGTGAGAGAGCACCCAAAGTCAATCAACTTAAGGGAGAAAGGGAGGTTTATTCAGCTTACAGTTCCAGAGGGAAGGTACAGTCTCTCAAAGCAGAGGTGGCATGGCTGGCTGGCCAAAGCTGGAGGAGACCAAGTCACCACAGACATCTTGGAAGCTGAGAGCTGTAGACTGCTTGCAGCAAAGGCTGACTTCTCCTGGAGGTAGGGTGGGACTAATCCACCTCAAGGCCCACCCCTTGTGACTGCCTTCCTCCAGCAAAGCTCCACCTTTCAAGGTGCCATGACCTTGCCAAACACATGAGACTGTAGGGGACACATTTCAAACCATGACATAGTACCAAACCCACTTAGAGACACACTCAAAGATAAATCTCTGTAATACCTACAGTAATTGCAAAGATTATAAACAGAAGGGAAGGGGAAGGAGGGCCCTGCCAGAAACAAGGAGAGAGGGGATCATGCTACAGCAGAGATAATAGGCCACCATCAAGGACTGCAAGTAAGTAATGAGACATCTGGTTAAAGCTCACAGACTGTCCTTCCTGGTCACTTGCAACTGATGGTGTATGATCTTACCAGAAAGGGAGGGAATACAGTCTGGCAGATAGAAGGTAACCATTTTGCAAATGGGAGACTGACCCCCCGCCCCCCATCGTGGTCTCCTACTCTTATTTCATCTACCTTTGAATCTACTCTTATAATAAGACTCTATTTCAACAGCTTTTTATCTCTGGTCAGGTGGTGATGCCCAATACCCATCAGGATGGAGCCAAGGGCATTGAAGGAGCAGCAAAACTGAAAAAAAAAAAGTCAACAAACCATAATTCAGAACATCAGAGACTCTATATCAAGCACCTGGAATCAGGCCTGCCTAATCTCTCCCCATCCTGAAGCTCAGGGAAATTTGCAGAAGAGGGCGGTAAGAGTGTAAGAGCACAAGGATGGGAGGAGTCATGATAGGCAAGATACTCCACACGAGTTAGGGCCGAAGCAATTATAATAGGACTCTGCATGACCTGCGCAATGACCAACATATCTTTGACCCCTCAAAGTCTAGCATGGACTAAAGGCACTAGGATCCTTAGAAGCAAGGGATTAACAGTCACAATAGTGTTCCTATACTTAAGGGAAACACAAGAAAGAGTTCTAGGAATTGCCACTGAGTCCTTACACCTCATCAGAGAGGAGGACCCAGAGGAAAGTTTGATATACACATTAAAGGATGCTTCAGAGATGGGGGGAGGGGGCACTGGGAGAAAGGGAGGGAGGGGGGAAAGGAAGGGGAAAAGGGGGAGGAAGCAGGGAGATCCAGGGAGGGGTAGAGGGAGGGAAAAATAAATAAATAAATAAATAAATAAATAAATAAATAAATAAATAAATAAATAAATGCAATTAATTACATTGCATAGCTAAAAAAAAATTTCCAACCTCTTCACTTACTAATTTTGATTTTGAAACTTCCTGACACATAATCTTGTTCTCTCATCTAGACTTCCATTCCTTTTGCAGTTGACACCCCTCCAATCAGCCTGCTGAGCTTCATTTCTCCTCTTCTGATGAAACTATTCAGTCTTGCAGAAAATGTGCTGTGTAGATTTTCTTGTGTGGGTCTTTGGACATTACATTCTGCCCAGATGATGATGAACATTTAAATTAAGCTGGCCAATGAATTTGCCTTCCTGACCTTGATTGTCAGTTCAGAGAGGCTATATGACCAATTGGATGAATCAGTGCTTTCCTTACTTTTTTTTTTCTCAGGGAGAGAAAACTTCATGAGTCCCAATAAATAGGTAAACTTGTGAATTTGAACTGTATTTTTCTCTGACTCAATAGATTCAAGAATATAGCCCTTGCAAACAAGTGACCCTCTAGCTTTCTTGAAGAATAAAATTCATCTGTATTCATTCATTCTCATGTTCATATTCTCCCTCTCTCCCTCTCTCCCTCTCTCCCTCTCTCTCTCTCTTTCTTCCTCCTTTGCAGGGTCTGTGTAGCTCATGTTGCTACCCAAAACTCCTGATCTTCCTGCCTCCCTCTATCAAGCACTGATATTACAGTTGTGGGCCACTATCATAGGCTAAGAACAAAATTATAATGTCCCAAAGGCTACCCTACCCTGGTAGCTACTCTACCTCAGAGCTCTGCAAACCTTTCTCCTTTTCTCCCCATGCGCTTCTCTCCTTACCATACTGGATTACATATTGGAATATGATGGTTATTTTTCTTTCAAAACTGCTCTTTAATGCTGCAAACAACCTCTAGTTCTCTGCTTTACAAACTCTAGCTTTCTTCATTGAATTATTCCTAGTGCTAGAGAACCCTGTACATGCCAGGCACATATTAGCCAGTTATTTAATAAAGGAGCTCTGTTTGATAATTTTGTCGTAAGAGTTCACTGTCAAGTTCCTTTTTTTTTAAAATGAGATCAGCAACCTGATTAAAATTTGGGGAGATAGTGATAAATTAATATAACTTTGGCTATTAGGCAAGTTAGCAGGAGTTGCTATACTCTGGGCCTAGAAGACAAATAAAGCAATGGAACAATACTGCTTGTAAAATTATTGTAAGAACTGCCTTTCTGTTCAGAAATCCCTTTTACTTCATACTAAATGCTAAAAAGAAGAAAAGTGAAGGATGTTTTTCCTGGGCCTCCAATAAACAAGGATTTGTGCCTGGGATTCATCATTTTTTTTTTTTCTGAAGGGAAATCACAAGATGCTGCTAGATAGGAATGACTAGACGGACCTACAAAGGCATTTCTGCACTGACGACTACACTACCACTGTGAAGAAGGAAGGGATTGTTATGAGTCGCACCTAGCAGGGAATGCTCATCACTGCTGCTCATGCTCCACTGGCCACAACTCAATCACCTGAGCTCACTCAAACTACCCCAAATGCAGTTTGTCTGAATACCTGGCTGAAAAATGGAAAGCACTTGACAGTCCCTAGCATTGCTTTCCCCATGATGTTCTGAGACTTAGCTGTGTGTTGTGGTCCAGTGCCCTATTCACAATCCCCCAAGACCAAGTAAGCCAACATACAAGCTCAGAGGGGAGTGTCAACAGAGTTTATCAATAGCCAAAGCAATCCCATGCTGGACACAGGACTACATGGTGGGTTGGAAGGCCATGAATGTCATGGTGTGCGGTCTAGAATAGAAACCTGAGAATGTGAAAGAATCAACCTTTGCTTCATTTCCATCCTCTTACTGATTTCTCATCTGCTATTAAGAAGATGTTACTAAGGGAAGTGACTATTTAAATCCTAGAATGCACAGTTCTTACCTTTTCCTAAACATAAGAATCAGCTCCAGATCATCACCAATTTTTCATTTCTTTTCCTTTTATTTGCTTTATTCTTTGCCATTGTGTACGGACTTCTATTTTCCACCTACACTTTTAATAAACCTTGAATTTATTTTGGTATTTTGTACTTAATGAGCAACAATTTGACTGAGTAGCTTTCAAAATACTCCCAACACCAATTATTAAATGGCACAACCAGATCTCCTTACCCCTGAGTTAATTTCTTTAACACCTACTTAATTTTACATTTTCACAAGGACCTATTTTCTATTTCTACTTTCTTCATTTGTGTTTTCGAATGCCACTGATTAATTACTGTAGTTAAACGATAAATAAAGATGTCTATTAAGGCAAATTGAGTATCTCTACTCTTCATAGTCAAGTGCATTTGGCTATGACTAATTATGTAGCATGCCAGATACACCTTGAAACAGCTTTCAGCAAATTTTTCAGTCTATACAATCCCCACCCCTTTTCACATCTCCGGATCTCAATATTCAGAAAAATAGCCCCTGTCATTTTAGTAAGATCATGTGCAAGTCAATCACTGAGGGCAGCCTTATAAAACTTTCCTTATAAGAAAACATTCCTGTTCATTCCTGGTCAGTGGGCAAGCATGAGCTGTGGCTTGAATAACAACTGATTTCTGCATATTCTGCTCCAAAACCTCTTCTTAACAGTCTGGGCCTCTAGTCCTATCAATTGCCTGTCTGAGTCACATGGTTCTATATAGTGAGGGAGAAAAAAGCTAGATAAATGTCAGGCATGATCATCCTCTTTAAGCCAACATCCACTTTGTAAATGAGTGCTGAAGGACTCCATGGAGCTAGTCCATGGGACTCTATTCACAGAGCCCAAGACACAGACAATATGTGGGGTTAGGGATGACTGCTTCTTGTAGAGGTCAGAGCTAATCCTGAAATAAACACAGATGCTTTCTGTTTCATTTCATCTGAGAAGACATGTTAACATTATACAGCTCAACCTAGACTGGCAAAGACTGAAACAACAGCCTCTTTAGAAATGCTTGGCCCTCAGGGCTGGAGAGATGGCTCAGGAGTTAAAACTCTACCTCACAAGCAGAAGGCCCTAAGTTCATATCCTAGGTCCCACGTAAAAACACTAGGTGGAAAAGGTGATGGCTTGTACTTCCAGCTCTGGTGGGCGGAACCTGAGAAATCCCAGAACAAAGCACAAAGGAGGTAGAAAAAATCCAGGATGATTCCCGAAGTCACCATTGGTCCTCAACAGGGACACACAGTGTCCTCTCTCTCTCTCTCTCTCTCTCTCTCTCTCTCTCTCTCTCTCTCTCTCTCACACACACACACACACACACACACACACACACACTGAATAAATAAAGAACAAGAATTCTTGGTCCTCTCTAAAGGATCAGAAAGCACTGGGTTTATGCCTAGATGAACATAAAAACATAATGATCATGGACAGAGAATTTACAAACATGTTAAATAGCATTTATCATTGTTCAAGTAAATTTATGTTAAGTTAACTGGGTCTTCCCAACATGAGGTAGGTATTGCTAGTACCTACTTTATAGATGAACAATGTAATGCACCAAGAATTTGCCTAAGGACATAACCTCAAGTAAGCAGCTAAAGGTTATCTAACCAATGGCATCACATTAGAATAACAGATCCCTAACGAACCTCAACCTACATTCTAGGTCTTAGGGTTTCTGATTGGGGAAGACTGGGGAGGAGGGAGGGGTCAGAACTTGGTGCTTCTACCAAATTCCAGGAAATTCACTTCCTACTACTGCCCTGGAGACTTTTGAGAACACTGCACTGAAGTGATTGCCTCCCATAGAAGCAAAAAAGGGAACAAGAACTGGAGGTTGCCGAAGCCATGTGACTACCTCTCCATTTCTTTCATCAGGCTATCTGTGCCCTCCCATTCCCTAAAACAACTGAAAAGTAGAACTGCCTGCAAAGTGCCTGCTTTTCCGGTGTCTGTTGCTTTGCAGGCTGCTATCCAAATACAGTCAGTGTTAATAGCATGGATTGGAACTTAAAAAAAAAATGCTGGAGAGGTTGGGAAGATGATTCAAAGGTTAAAGCCTTTGCTTTGCAAGCAAAAGGATCCAATCCCACAGAAAAATACCATCAAAAATACTTCAAGCTCTGGAAGGCAGAGACTAGGAAATCTCAGAGCGAAGCAATGAGGAGGTAAAGCAATCCAGGATGATTCCTGAAGTCATCCTTGGACCTCCACAGGTACACAGACAGACAACACACACACAAATACACACAGAGAGAAACATAGTATAAATCTCAGTCTTGTGGCTTATAGACCAGCTTAACTTTCAACACAATTATAACATTTAGAAAATAGTAACAATTATGTATGACGGGATTTTTTTTAAAAGAAGTCAATTTTTTAGACATGCATATGCATGACATCTCCTGGTTCATAGAAATAGTGGGGGGGGGGGCAAAAGGGGCTAGTCAGTAGGAGCAGTTGCTGTGCAAACAGTAGGATCTGAATTCCAGTCCCCAACATCTGTGTAAAAGCCAGAAATTACTATGTATGCCTGTAACTCCCGTGCCGTGTGACAGAGACATGCAGAACCCTAGAAGTTTACTGGCCAGTCAGCCTAGCCTAACTGATATGCAGGTTCAGTAAGATACTCTGTCTTAAGGAAATAAGGTAGAGGGAGATCTTTAATATTTTTCCTTCTCTTTTTCTCTTTTGTTCACGAGCAAAATCAGGATGTGATCCATCTTTGAAAGTGACTCCATATCAGTATGACCTGAGAGTGTTGGGCTGATTGTAAATAATTCTCTAATTTGTAACCTGGATATAAAAGAGAAAGAAGAAAAAATATGAAAGAGTAAGAGATTCAGGAGAAAGCTCTAGAGAGAGACTAGAGTTAAGATGAACCCAGGTTCTATGGGCTTTGTGACTAAGTTCCTTACTTATTTTCCTCATGACGTTCAGAGGAAATTTATTAAGCATGAGAATTTTGTTCCCACTTGCCTTGGATCAGTGTTCTCAATTCTAGCTGTATAACGGAATCCTCTAGCAAACCCTGAGCTAAACTAAATGAAGAAGCGTTCTAGAAAATGACTGACTGGCTGCCACATTTCCAAGGTATCAAGGTCAAGAAAGATGGAAAGACTGAGAAATGGTCTCAGAGTCATGGAGTCCAAGATGATACATCAAACAGATTGCGGATCTTAGAGAAGCGCATTAGCATCACGGCTGGAGAGATTTCAGAAGGTCTGTAAAACAGCTTTCGGTGAATTTCCCGATTCCAATCACTGCACAACTGCTGGGAACTGACGTGCAGGATGAACACTTGGGAAAGATGTTTGGGAGATGCCCTCATGCTTTTTATTCCTTGGACAGAATTTATAAACTCTACATTACTTCCAAATAACAGGTGAAATGACCACCATTCTCCAGGTCATAACCTAGGTATATATGTCTATTTCTCCATCCATCTATCATTAATCTATCAACTATCGTCCATCTATCAATCTATCAGTCAATCATTTATCTACCCATTTATCTATCATCTGTCAATCTATCATCTGTTATCAATTTATCTGTCCCAAGGACAGAAATCTGTAGACACTTTCTAAAAGCTCATTAAAGGATCTAAGTTCTCCAGAAGAATCTGAGTACTTCCAGAAGAGAACAGTGGTATTAAGATGGGTAATTTTTCTAAAATTCTTCCCGGCCTCCTTAGGAGAAGGAAAGAGATCTGATGTCTGGAAATCTCTCCAGCCTTAGACAAGTGCGCCTTCCCTGTCAGCTGGCAGGATGTTCCTTTGTCAGGCAATTTTATCTTAATCCTACACAGCAGGATGCTCCTTTCCCAGTGGAAATTGGCAAATACTAAATACCAACCTCTCCCAGCAAATATGACTCTATGGAAAAGAGGCTTAATCTGCTTTGATTAATAAGGAGGCAGCAAAAGGCTGACCATAAGCTGGAGAATGCAAAGGAAGACAAAGGGTAGGTAGGAATGTGCCCTCTAAGCAAGGTGGGGGGGATCAGGCAAGGTTGAACAACTTAAAACTATCCCTGGATTCTGATTCAATTTTAGCGGATGCAAAAACAAGGCTCTTGGCTATTTGCATATAAATGTGCTGCTGGGGGAGAGGGAGAGAGTCACAGTTCTCAGCTGCGCATTTTAACTTTCTCCTTAAAATCTGTTTCTCAGAGCAGCTGTGGAATCAGCTGCAAATTTGCAAATCTAAAAATGAAAGTCATCATGTGGTTGAATAGGGAAGGAGACCAGAGGATGAGAGACAGGGCGCTAAGGCCAGCTGGGGCCTGAAGTTCTTCTGCATGGTCTGGGCTTTCAAACCCCGATGCACTGTGAAACAGCTTATGCAGATTCCAGGTGCATACAGGCATCTTTCTGCTTTAGAGTTTTCTGGTTAGAATAGGGGATTAGGTAGGGGTTTAACATCTCTTTCCATAAAAGGTCTTGTCACTGAGCATCCAGACACAGTACTAGTAGAATGGCTATCTGTAACAACCTTGTTTACAAAACAGTAGTTGGAGGTCTCCATTCAAAACCCTGTCATTCAGTGTTATCCTTGGGACCAGCAGCAATATCCCACAGATGCTTGTTAGAAGGGCAAATCTCCCAATGTCAGCCCAGAACCCTCCTGAATCATGACCTGGCTTTTCTTCCCCCGCCCCCCACTCCCAGACAAGATTCAAAGATGACTGCTGTACACCATTGTAAGAGAATCAGGCGTAAGGTGAGTGGCAAATAGATGTGACAAGATCTGGGAGACTGGGGAGAGTTGGAGCTGGGTCTCAGAGGACAAACTCTTGAGCTGACAAAACTATCCTTAGCATTCAGAAATATTTAGGCATCCCAAGGATCTCTTGCCTGTGGAAGGGGTTGGAGCAGTAATGCAGAAATATAAATCATCAATAGGGACCGCAACAGCCCTGGTCTCTTAGAGAAGGAAGATGGAGCTGCCCTCAGCTGATACTGGACTCTCCTCCTTGCTCACTGTGTGGCTGGGCAGGGTGATTGGTTCAGGCTCTCATTCCAGAGAACAGGGCATTCAAACCCCAGTGCCTGGCTGTCCATCTCAGCTGTGCACCCGCAGAACCCAGGGGCAATGACTGTGATTCTAAAGAACTTGGCCTTGAAGCTGGTTTTATGGCCCTGGCGTGTGGCTTTCACCTTTAACATCTAACTCACCGTAACATCTAACCTCATGCAGGGCAGCAGCCTCCTCCTACAGAATCCCCAGTGTCTGACACGGCACTGAAGCTCAAAAATAGCGATGGATAAATGAACATAGAAGAGATAATGATTAATCTGGGGTGACATCAGTCGTTAGGTGTTTCTAATTGACTCATGCCCTTCTTCATTAGCATGCAGAAGGGCTGTGGGTTTTTATTTATTCCACAGGATCCATCTTCGCTTCCTTTGCTGTACAGACCTCTGACAAATAATAGTACAAGCCATTTTTTTGTCATCTGTCGCCTGAAGCAGATGGCCTAAAGGTCTTTGTCCTGGCTCATAAGGGTTAATGGGACTTAGGAAGATGCTTCCAGCACCTTCTGTTTTCCCTAAAGCTGCATCATTGAGCTGGAAGGTAATGAGCTGAGCAGCTCTCTGCGAGTGCCCGTCTGCCAGTCAGCTGGGACTAGCCTATTGTCAGACGATGTTTGCTGTGTCCTAGAAAAACACTCTCCCCACAAAGCCAGTGATTAGCGTGAGAGAAGTGTGTACACATCGCTTCATAAACCCTTGCACCTGCCTCTGAGGTGTGCCCAGGCAGCAGCCTGATGCACTGTAGGATGGAGTTGGAGTGGGGGCACAGGGTTATTACGCAACAACTGAGAATTGGGCTGGAGCCCTGAGCATCAGTAGCTAATGAAGCCACGTGGTCCACAAGACTGTTTTCCCAAAGTCACTGGTCAGCGCACACCCACTGCCCAGATTTATGCTGCCAGTGAAGCATTCCTGATATGTTCTGATTATTTCAGGGTTTGCCTTTTGCTTCTTGCATGCACATCACGATCCTTTATTGTTCTAATGATGGGTGTGAACCTGCTCTTCATTGGCTTCCTAGTGTGCTGAGATCTGAGATGACATAGAAGCCCCTCTTGGCTTGATCTTATTCTACCCATCAAGTCTCGTATCCTATAATAACCACCTTGCTCTAAGTTTGTGTTCTTATAATGTCTTCTGGAATCCACTTGCCACTGATCGCTGGAACTCTCTCCATGTTCTCCAGCTAGTACTGCTTCTTTCACTATTCCTTCCCATGGACCTCGGCACCTCTGCTCCAAAGGATTGTCCATAGTTCTGTCTGAACCTGAGGATCATCGATTTAGATCGTGTTGCAGTTCACCTGCATGGTTGCTGATAAATGACCATCAAATGGCTTAAGGGGACAAGGGTTTATTCTCTCTTACAATTCCTGGTTACAGTTCTGTCCAGCTTGATGGGAGAGCACGCACCAACACCAGGACCGAGAGAACTGGCCACACCATCAACACATAACAGCTGAGAGATGGACAATCCTTACTTGCCAGACCAGCACTTCTGGCCAAGTGAATAAAAGATGCTGCCTTCCTCAACCAGCTCTCAGTATTTTATTCACCTGTTCAGGGCCTTCCCCATCAGCTGGGCCTTCCCCATCAGCTAGACAATCTCCTGCAGGTTTGCTCTGGGCTTAACCCAACCACTAATTCTCCACAAATGTGCCCAGAGTTCAAATCCTCAACCATCAAGTTGACACCTTTGCCTAACTATGACAGCTGGATTAGAGGATCAGCCAGCCCCAGGGATTCTGTCTCTGTCCTGTCTCTACCGCCCCAACACTGGGATTACAAATGGGTACCACTACTTCAGGCTGTTTTGTTTTCCCACTAGGCTTTTTATGTGGATTCTGGGGACATAACCTTAAGCTTGAATGGCAAGTATCTTCCCAGGATCCCTTCATATCTGGCCAACTTTCAAAGTTTCAATTTTCTCAAAGTCTTTGGTAATGGGACTCAAGACAAACTCCCAGCAGACTCCAATGTGCAAACAAGGTTAAGAACTATTAGCTAGATTCTTTCTTGTCAAAATGAAGTCCCCACAACATTTGTGTAAGCACCATCCTAAAGAACTTGGTAGATTCCACCAAGACACTGAATCAGAATCTGCAGTGTAACAAGACTCCAGGGGGATTAGAATGCATACTGAAATGTAGAATGCATACTGTTAATGTTTTGTGTGTGTGTTGCTCAGAATATTGAGCATACTAGATAAGAATTCTATCACTGAATTATGTCCCTAGCTTAAAAAGAACTACCTTGTTCATCTCTGGTCCCAATCATAATAGTCACTTAATAAATTCTGCAAAATGAACGAAAACTTATTGTGCTTCTCATGGTTTTGAATGATAAAATAGAAATTTGGGGACAAAGTACTTTGTAAACACCTTTATAAATATGTGCTGTGGTATTAAATGATGCATTAAAAACTGATTCATGAGGTCATGTATTCCAAATTATTCAACAAGTGCCTATTATTTATCAAGCATAATTTTAGACACAAAGAAGATTATGCTGAATAGGAAAGACCCAAAGTAAAGTAGGAAAGGTAGGGATTATAAACAGTTGCACAACTAGTCAAAATATAATATGATGAATGTCACAAGAAGGGAGTAAACAGTATTGTGAAAAGATATTATATTCACTTTTCTTTGTCTCAAGTAAGTATATTTTATGTCTCTAAGTTCCTTATAAGGCGGAGTAGGATATATTAGGAAAATCAATGATTAGAGAAAAGGAATCTAGAAGGATTTGAATGTAAGACTTTGACTTCAACTGGGTTTCCTTCGAGCAGGGTCTGAAATAAAGAAGTGGGTGAAGATAGCTTAAATGTTAGGAAATACCATGGAGCACAAAACAGGGACGATGGAAGAAAAACAGAGGATCCAATAAAATGGAGTATTGGTTGAGGAGGTAGGATTTGGGATTTCTGGGAGCTCTGTGGAAATCTGTGGGCCACAGATCAGAATCACACATGGGAAATCAGGAAGCACGAACCTTTTCCCATCAACTCCAATTCTCCATTGGTGGAAGGCACCCAAAGACGTTAGTACCCCACCCCATCTCATCAAGAAGCCAAGGAAGGCCACAGGAAAAGTGAGAGTCAGACAGAGTTTCCCAGACCACCCCAGTAATACAAGTCTCATGTCTGGAAACTTAGAAATGCAAATTCTTGATTGAGACCAACCAAGAAGATTATCTCAAGTCTGAATTTTAGGACTTTCTAGGGATTCTGAAATTCACTCATAATTAGGAAGCTAAAGAAAAAATAAGACATGCTAGGACTTGAGGTGAGAAGCTGAAATTACCCTGAGATATTATGTCCGCGACAACTTCACATGTACTCAGATTAGCCATGGGGCTGAATAATAAAATGAAAACTTACATCAAAGTGGCAAAGCACTTTCCCAGTAGATTTATAAATATGAAGTGTGTTAATAACTGATGGTTGAAAACCTGGTTCATTAGGGTTTCCTGGGAAGTGGGACTCAAATGCTCAGAATGTTGGTTGGTCACTTGAGAAAACGAGTGAAGAGATGAATGGATAAGCCAAGTCTTCATGATATCCTTAAGATACGATGCAGATGAATGTTTGTGCCTCCTACAAACACATATGCAAAATTACAGTCTCTAAGGTTGCTATTTATAAGCCCCATAGTTTATATTATAGATGCCCTTAGTTTACATGAAGTTAGTATTTTGATAAACTCATCAGGAGTGAGGATATTAGAAGACAAATGCTTTAACAGGGAGACTACCCTTGATAGACGATCTAAAGTACCCTGTGTTAGTTTTTACCATAGAGAAGAATGAAAGATGAAAAAGTCTCAGTTTCAGGGAGAAAGGCAGAAGGTCACCTCTAGAAATCTGAAAACTTACAACAGAGAAGCACATTGCCTCTTCAACGATCTTTCTGGCTTGGGAAGTAGGCCACATAACTAAGATAAAGAGTAAAGTATCAGCATCCTAGCAACAGATGGGTGCTTCTGACAGGAGAATTCAACTGTCTCCACAGCCAGCTTCCAAACAGAATTTAGAAGCTAGGTTCAGAGAGACTGTTTTATGACCCCAAAGAAGGAACTCACTCTGGATTCCCAAACTCCCAGAATCCAAGCAACAGCCTCTGCTAGTGGCTATTCCGATAATCAGCAACACCTCCTACCCAATCAGAAACTGTGGGACTATCAAGCTTTATGGATGGAGGGCAGATCTTTAAGCATCCTGAGATACCAGGACCAGAGCTACAAATCCCGGTGCCACCAATGCTTGGCCCAAGATTCAGAGAAAGGTGACTGATGATGCCAAAAAGTCCTGGCAACATTTGGCACCTATCCCTCACTTGCTGGGGAAGGTCCATGACTGTCTCACTATACTAGCAACGTGAGTGACCCATGTTACAACCTGTAACCTGACCTGCACTTACCCCATGGAGGAGGAGCATGTTTCCTCTTCACTCCATACCCTTGGGATACCTGTTGTCAAAAGCCCTAGCATCACTTGTGATTATTCCAAAAGGAGCTTGGGAAATTCTGTGTTCCTTAACTCCAGAAACATGGCTATGAATAACTTAAATACGAGTCATTCAGAGCTACCCATATGTCCCAAGGAAGGTTCTATTCATATACTGGAACTCTAGAACTATGACTCTGGAGAACTTATGCCCTAAAATCACCCACATGTGTTCCATAATACCTAGGAAGCATCTCCACATCCTTGTTATCTCAATGGCTCACACCATCAATTGCGTTTGTCCCTCAGGACTTAGAGCAAGTCCAATCCCTGTCTTTTAGCTCTAGGAATTTAGCCGTCAATGACAACAAAAGTACCTTACTTGCCACATTTGACCCGTAGTTGCTAAGAGGGATTCCACCTTTGTCCTCAGAATGAGCAATGGAAGCCTCACATCACCTCCATTTTTCCTGAGCATCCCAGAAAAGTTCTCTTCCCTAATCTATAACCTTAATCCCATGGCTGTTTATGTTCAAAACCCCAGTGTTAACTACGCTTTATAAAGTGGGATCTAGAGAAGACCCATTTGCGTTTTGCAACCCTAGGACCATGACTCTTGAATACTACAGCTCTAAGGACAACACATGCTTGTCCTTTTTTGTCTGAGAAAAATGCAATACATGCATTATACTTCCAAAGCCATAGCTACCTGATGCCACTTGCATATTGTAATGGAACTGATGATCCCTTTTGTGTCTCACTGACTCTCAGCTTTGCTAATCACTCCCTGGGCCCTTGAGACAGTCTACTGCATATCACATAGCACCTAAGCCATTGCTGCTGCTGTCACAAGCAACAACACCAGTGCCAAACTGTAGGGACTGAGGATACATGTCTTTGAGATCCCTTGTCTATTACATAGACCCACCCTAACTTCAACTGCCATGATGTAGGCTACTGAAGCCTTCATAGAAACCATAGAAACCATTGGCAATGATTATACAGTAGATAAATTTGCCTGGAGACTACAGTTTCAAGGTCAATTATAATTTAAGCCAAATCACATACCTAATTGATCCCATCTAATTAAAATATTTTTATTTTTCTAGTGCTATAAATATAATGAGTGGTTGTCCCTGCCTCTCCTTCCCCCTTCTTCCATTTCCTTCTCTCCCTTTCCTTCACCAATCCATCCCACCCTCCCACCCTCCTGTCTATTTGTGTGGGCCTCAGGATTCCCTTTGGGTTTTCTGCTTTAGTAAGGACTCAGGTCTCCATGGTAGAGTAAGTGGCCTTCCATGGACAGATTCACTGAGGGGTACTCCCCTTCATCTGTCTAGCCCTAGTCCCTAAGGTTCCCACTACAAGTAATTATTTCTCTTGAGTTCCTTGCTAGTCTGTAGGGGAATGTTGATATGTCAGTCACAGTGCAGGTCTAGAGAGGATAAATCTCAGTGCAGCAGCCTTGCCTTGTGTGGAATGTACTGGCTGGCAGTAGATCTCCCCACCTTTAGGCTTTTACAATCTTACTGCTCGCTCTTCTGCAAGATTCCCGACCCTTAGGATGGGGAGAGATTTGGTTGGCCTGATTTGGCTGTTTTAGGGTCACAGGCACTCTGCACTCTAGTTGGTTGTTATCCATTTCACTGCTCTTCCATTGCACTGGTCTGTTTCTTGTTTTGGTGTTGAGATCTTTTCTTATCTAAAGATAAAATGAGAGGTGTTTACATGGTAGTTTACTATCAGGTGTTTGTGGTTAGTGTTAAGACTTCTACTCTTGTCTATTGTCAGTTTTCTTCCTGTTCACTTTTATTCAGACTAGTTAACATTGCTGGGCATGTCTCTGTCATGGGGTGGGGAGGGGATTAAAGGCTAATAAGCAGGTGGTTAATTACTCCAGAGGGTCACCCCACTTCCTACTGTGTCCTATTTCTGTTCTTTCCTCCCCTTAAAGACTTTTCTTACATAAACTTCCTTTTTTAACTATTTACCCTGTTTTTATTTCTGCTCTTTTGGGGTCTTCTTCCATTCCCCCTGGCTTGTATTCCTTTGCATTTGTGGGTGTTACAAGAGTTTCTGTTTGATTACATCAAACTGAAGATTTAATGCTAGGATTCTCTTATAAGTGAGAACATACAGTGTCTGTCTTTTTGCTTCTGGGATAGTTCAGTCAGAGTGATTTCTTCCAGTTTCATCCATTTACTGGCAAATTTCATTAGTTCATTTTTGCTGATAGCTGAATAATATTCCACTGTACATATGCACCACATTATAATTAACCATTTGTCAATTGCTGGATACTTGGTTGGTTCTATTTCTTTGCTATTATGAAAAGAGCTGCTATGAACATGGTTGTACATGTGACTCTGTTGCAGGATGCAGTGTTCTTTGGCGGTATTCCCAGGAGTGGTATAGTTAGGTCGCATAAAATTTCAATTTTTAACTTTTTTAGGAACCTCCAATTGATCTCCAGAGGGTTGTATGAGTTTACAATCCCACCATCAATGTATGAGAGTCCCCTTCTCTTTGTATCCTGGGTATTTTGTATTGCCATATGCAATGGTTATTCTTAAGTATTGCTATGAGAGAGCACTCAGTCAATCATCTTAAGGGAGAAAGGGAGATTTATTCAGCTTACGGTTGCAGAGGGGAGACACAGTCTCTCATAGCGGAGGCAGCATGGCTTATTGGCCAAAACTGGAGGAGGCTAAGTCACTGCGGACATTTTGGAGGCTGAAAGCTGCAAGATTGCTTGCTGCAAAGGCAGACTTCTCCTAGAGATAGGGTAGGATTAATTTACTTCAAGGCCCACCCCTTGTGACTGCCAGCAAGGCACCTCTCAAGTGTCCATGACCGGGGCTGGAGAGGTGGCTCAGGGTTAAGCCTTTGCCTTGCAGGCAGAAGGTCCTGAGTTTGGATCCTGGCCCCCACATATAGACGCGGAAGCGGCCTGTAAATCCTGGGGCAGAGTAAACAAGGAGGAGGTGGAGGCAGTCCATGGTGGTTCCCGAATTCGCCCATGGTCCATGGTGGTTCCCAAATTCGCTCATGGTTCTACATACACACAAACGCACACACGCACAATTAAATAAAAATTTTTTTTTAAGTTTCCATGACCTTGCCAAACACATGAGACTGTGGGGGACACATCTCAAACCATGACACCATGTGAAATTTTAGATTGTTTACCAATTTCTGTGAAGAACTGGGTTGAAATTTAGATTGGATTTGCATTGAAAATGTATATTGCTTTTGGTAGGATGGTCATTTTGATGTTAATTCTACTAATCCAGGAGCATGAGAGGTCTTTCCATCTTTTGGTTCTTCTATAATTTTGGGGGGAGGGAGGGGTATTTTCATTGCATAAATATTTCACATTTTTGGTTAGGTTTATTCCAAGATAATTTTTTGGGAGCAATGATAAATGATATTGTTTCTCTCAGGTCTTTATCCTTGGTGTAAAGTCACTGATTTTTTAACATTAATTTTGTATCCTACTACTCTACTGAACTCATTTATTAGTTCCAGAAGTTTCCTGTCAGAATCTTTAGGGTCCTTGAGGTATAGGATCATGTTATCTGCAAATAGAGATAATGTCATTTCTTCTTTTCCAATTTGTATTCCTTTTTCATCTTCCTCTCTTGTCTCATAGCTCTTACTAAGACTCCAAGTACAATGTTGAGTAAAAGTAATGAGAGTGGACAGTTTTGTTTAGTTTCTGATCTGAGTAAGAATGTTTCCAGTTTTTCACCATTAAGGATGATTTTTGCCATAGGCCTATTGTATATGGCCTTTATTATGTTGATAAATGTTTATTCCAACCCTATTTTCTCCAAGGTCTTTCTTATAAAAGGGTGTTGGATTTTGTCAAAAGCTTCTTCAACATCAACTGAGAGAATCATAGGACTTTTGTCTTTGAGTTTGCTTATATGGTGAATTATATTTATAAATTTACATGTAATGAACCAACCTTATGTTTCTGGAATAAACCTAGCCCTATCATAGTGGATATTTTAGATATGTTTTTGAATCCGGTTTGCCACAATTTTGTTGAGGATCTTTCTATCTGTATTCATCAATGAAATTGGCCTACAGTTGTCTTCTTTTGTTGAGTCGTTATTTGGTTTTGGATCAATGCAATGTTGGTTTCATAAACGGAGTTTGGAAGTGTTCCTTCCTTTTCTATTTTGTGGAATAATTTAAGTAGTGTTGTTGTTAATTGTTTTTTAAATGTCGGGTAGAATTCTGTGCTGAATCCATCCGGTCCCAGGCTTTTCTTGGTAGGGAGATTCATTATCACTGCTTCAACTTCGTCCCTTGTTACAGGACTATTTAAATAATTCAATTCATCATGGTTTAACTTTGGTATGTTGTATGTGTCCAGAAGTTCTTCAATTTCTTTGTGATTGTCAAATTTAATGGTGTAAAAAATTTTAAAGTATGACCTCATGATTCTCTGAATCACCTTAACATCTCTTGTGATAGTTCCATTTCATCTCTAATTTTATTAACTTGAGTTTCTCTCTTTTGGTTTTGGGTAATTTGACTAAAGGTTTGTCAATCTTAAGTTTTTCAAAGAACCGTTTTTTGTTTGATTCTTTGTATTGCTTTCTTTGTCTCAATTTCAGCTATTTCTCCTCTAATCCTACTAATCTGTACACATCTACTTCTGTTGGTTTAAGCTACATTATTAGGTTGTTCACTTGTGATGTCAACATATGATTTAATGTGATTTTTAATGAAGGCCATGAATGCTAAGAATTTTTCTACTGTAACTGTCTTCATAGTATCCTAAAGGTTTTGAAGAGAAGGGAAAAGAGCCCATATACCTATTTAGTGAAACATCAAATCTATAAAGAGATGTAAATGTACAAATCTAGGGAATCCAACCGACTTGCAGGAAACAATCAAAATAGACCAGCATCATTACATACTGTAGTCAAAATGTCAAAAGAACAAGACAGAGAGAATGATAAACATGAGAAGAGAAACCATTATTATACAAGGGAAACCTCATTAGTTAACAGATTTCGTACTGGAAGCATTGCAGACCACAGGAGAATGGGATATTTTCGAAGACCTAAAACAAAAAACAAATCTGCCAAACAAAAATAGTATATCCTGAAAAACTATTATTCTATACAAATTACAAATAAAGAAATGATAAATCCTTTCCTGGACAGGCAGAAACTAAGGGAATTCATCATCACTAGATCAGTCTGTAAGAAATATTTAAAGGAATCCTACAAAAGAAATATGATGATAATAACTGTCACCATGAAAGCACATGAATGTGTGAAATGTACCAGTAAAAGACATACACATAGAAGAGAGAGAGAACCAAACCCTACGAAAGAAAACCACCAAGCCGTAAAGACAAATAAGAGAAGGGTACAAAGAATATATATATATATATATATATATATATATATATATATATATACACACACACACACACACACACAAAGGTGAAAGCAATAAAAAATTATAGGAGGAAATTTGTACCCACTGATAACCTTGATGTACATAGATTAAATCATGAAGAAAACATAGTGGCTGACTAGGGTAACAAGAAAACTGGCTCAATATGTTACTAATAAGAAATTTATGCATAAAAACATACCATGCATGCAGAATTAAAAAAAGGAGTAGATACAATTAGTCCATATAACACATGTAGGAATGGAAAACTAAAAAAGAGGGTTGCTGTTTGAGGAGAGAAACAACATCTGAGTTGATGGCCATAGAAAATGGACAAAATGATATTCCTAGATCAGAGTTTTAAAAAAAATTTTTTTTACTATTTTTTTTATTATTTATTCAATTGCGCATGTATGTGTGTGCACATGTGTGTGTATGTATGTGTGTGTGTGTAGAACCACAGACGAATTTGGGAACCACCATGGACTGCCTCCACCTCCTCCTTGTTTACTCTGCCTCGGGATTCACAGGCTCCGCCCTACCAGGACCAGAAATACAGGCCGCCCCTGCTTCCACCTGGTGTCTATACGTGGGGTCTAGGATCCGAACTCAGGACCTTCTGCCTGCAAGGCAGAGGCTTAACCCCTGAGCTATCTCTCCAGCCTCTAGATCAGAGTTTTTAAAGGCAATGGGACAGGAAAGAATTAAGGACAATTGCTGGCTTATACAACTGTATATGTGGTAGGAATACATGCTGTGTAAAATCAAGTTTGGGGTTAGGATGAGAAAAAGATACTGAATTTGAAATGCTGTAAAACATTCAAGAGAGACATGAAGTAAAAAGTCTCTCACATAGGTGGGGAGCTCCAAGGAGAGTTAGGTTAGACATCTTACACTGTTTCTACTCTTAAAAAGTCAATCTCTTGTTACAACCTGCTGGATTAAATCAATATGAAATCTCTATATAGCCATCATGCTTTCTTGCCAGGCAGGGGAGGAGCCATGATACATGTTAGGCCACATTCTCTCATCACCATGATCAGTCTAAGGGTGGAATCTGACTCAGGCACAGTGGCTATTCCTAAAGCTTCTCACCATGGAACCAGAAAGATAAGCCCAGACTTGTCATCAAGTGAAACTGATGACATCCTTTTGATGAGCAACCTGCTAGGCACTGAGGGGATAAGAGAAACATTGGAGCTTTGCCTTCAAATGCCAACTAAAAAGTTTGGAGTATTGGTCCTTTGAAAACAAAAGCTGAGAAACTGGGGGAATGCAACAGCAGCAGGCCGAAACTGAGAGCATTCTTCATTTTATTCTTCATTTTGCATTCCCAATGAGCTGCCAAAATGTGCCAACTATATGACAAAGTGTCTGTCAAATCCATTTTTCTTTTATAGCCTATAAAATATGTAAGTCATTTTAACCAAGTATTTTCGGAATAAAAAATGAAGCCAACCATTTTTAAAACCCCAAATTATCAAATAAGATGAACAGAAAATGTCATTAATAAACAAATAACCAAGCCTAGGATGAGGACCATTAGTAAATCAGGTCTTCTGCCTACTCTTTTTCAGTGCAAGGGCTTTAAAATTCATGGTAATTAATTAAAAGCCTAATTAGTGTGAATGTTTTTGCAAGAAATAAATCCATGGATTAAAATCCTTCTGATGGCACTATCACATCGGAGTACAAAGTCCACACTTCTTGCAACAACCTCCAGCATTGCAAATGACTTGTTCCTGCCCATTTTCCACGTCTTTTCTCTGCTGCATGCCTACTTTTACCCTTCCTGTCTACATTCCATCTGTACTGACTACCTCTATGATTCCACAGTGGCCTGTTCACTTGTTCCAGCATTCTTCTGATAACTGTTTTCTGATCTTGGGTTGGTAAGATGACTCAGCAGGTAATGGTACATGCATGCACATAAACCTGGCAACTTGAGTTTCATTCCCTGAGTCCACATGATAGAAAAAAAGAACTGACTTGCAAAATTTGTCTTTTGACCTCCACAAGTTCAAGATAGCATAAATCATGCACCTACATGATAACTTTTCTCTCTCTCTCTCTCTCTCTCTCTTTCTCTGTCTCAAATTGACAACTCACATAAGTGGAAGACTAGCCCACATTCGCTAATTGGAAAACAATATGATTAACATATATAACCCTGTATATTCATTTCCCTTTTTTCACAAGATTTTTCTCCAAGATGACCTCGGGGAAAGCTAAGTAGCAATAAACAAAATAAAAACTAATGTTTAGAAAATAATGCTTTTTATAATAAAGCCAAGAGGAATACTTGGGAATAAATTGAAAAGAGTCACAAAATTCACCTTATCAAAGTTTCAGCAGGGTTCCTTAGAGAACAGAAAAAATTATTCTAAAATTCATGTTGAACTGTAAAAATAGTCAAATCAACCTTGAAGAGATAAAAATTACCCACACCTCTTGATTTCAAAACTCTGTGCAAAACTGCAGTGTGTATGTTAAAAGAATAGATATCCAGGGATGCATTGAATGGGACTTTTCAAAAAATAAACTGATATACTTGAGTCAATTGATTTTGTTGACAGAGAGGTCTAGAACCTAAAGAAAGAATCACCTTTATGGTGTTAGGGCACTTGGGTATCTACAGACAAAATAATCTATTTAGGTCTGTATTTCAATAGTGTGTACGAAAACTAACTCAAAATGCATCCAGACCTACTGAAAGAATAAAGAGAGTGAATGGATGGTTACAGTTGTTAAATGGAACAAAAACTTCTGGTCAAGAACATTTTTGAACGGAAATAAAGTTCTTAAAATTAAAAAAAGAGAAAGTGAATGAAGAACATAACAACTCTTCCCCATTGTTCATCAAAAGAGTAATGAAAACAAATATTTATATGCAACCTCCTCCTTCCCCCTTCCCCCCCATCATCATGACAGCTAAAACTATAGTCCTAGAAGAAAACATAGGCAATAATCCAAAGTACCATGGGTCCAAATAGTTTCTTTGGGTATAAATTCAAAATTAAAAGATACATAAAAAATAAAGAAATTGTTATAGTTAGGTGCAGGTGTCAACTTGATGGTTAGGGTTTGAGCTCTGAGAACATTTGTGGAGAATTAGTAGTTAAACCCAGAGTGAAAGTGCAGGACACTGTCTAGCTGATAGGGAAGGACCAGCCCATGGTGAGTGGAACTTGTCCAAGGGCAGGTGAATAAAATGGAGAGAGCTGTTTGAGAAAGTAGGCATCCTTGTGTATACTTGGCCAGACGTGCTGGTCTAGCAAGTAAGGATTGTCCTTCTCTCAGTCACTCTGTGAAGATGGTATGGCCAGTTCTCTTGGCCCTGGTGTTGCTGTGAACTCTCCTCTCAATCTGGACTAAACACTATAACCAGACTATCATACGAGAATAAACCCCTGGTTCCCTTAAGCCATTTGATGGTGATTTGCCAGCAATAATGCAGGCGAACTGCTACATCCACATTAAAAATCATTGTGCTTCAGAGAACACTATGAAAAAGAAGAAAAGACAACCCACATAACAGGAGAAAATACTCAAGAATCAGGATTCTGATAAGGAAATTGAATTCTAAATATAGAACTCTTTATTTAAAAGACAAACTGTCCAGTTAAAACTGGGAAGAAATTTGAATGTAGTTTCCAAAGATATTATAAACCTGCCTGATGGCACACAAAGAGATGATTAATATCTTCCACAAAACTAGAAAAATGGAGACTGAACATGGTATCAATACAGACTCACTGTAAGATAGTACTTTTTAATCCATGTGCATGATATATTTCAAAACACTGTGGAGAATTCAGAATAACTGCACACTGCTGGTAAGAACATTGAGTAGTATAACATGAACAGTGGAGAACAGTCCAGCAGCTCCCCAAAATACTACAGAAAGTGTAAGGAAATCCCAGAAATTCTGCCCCCCTGTTGTACAGTAAAAGAGAAATGAAGACAAATGCTTGCATGTAACCTTTTATACAAATTATTTACAGTGTACAAGAGCAAACTGGGAAACAACCCAAATGTTTATTGCTTGATAAAATCACATATCCATATGTGTACATATGTATACATATATACATATTTGTGCATATAGATAGCACTACATGTATATGCATGTACACATGTAAATATATGTACACATGTGTATATAAAACAAGTGGGAACTTTGGAATATGCCAATCAAAATTAAAAAAGACACTAAACGAAAGCTACCTGCTTTTTGAGCTCATTCATATGAAATGTCAAATAGGCAAACCCATAGAGAAAGGAAATAAGCTATTGCCAGTGGCTGGGGCAAAGATGTCAGAGGGAACTGGGAATTACATTATAAATGATATATATGGCTCTTCTTTTGCAGTGAAGAAATGAGGTATCTACAGTTTCATAAATATTGAAATGGGTGAATTATATGGCATACGTGGTACGACTCAATATAATTTTAACCTAAAAATGACATATCTTTTTGTTTCCAATATTCCATAGATATATTGGGGGAAACAACTTTAAAAGATAAATGGATATAAGCAATGGTACAAAATAATTGCTATGATTTGGATGTTAGGGACTTTCAGTTGTACATCCTGAAGCTGCTGCTCCGAGGGCCCCGCTACTCAATGCTGCTGCTGTTCCAGTGTAAGAACTAACCAAGGCAGGCCTCGCCCTTTCAATTCTTAGACCAAATTCTTTTCTTTTTGTTTCCAGCCTGTGGCATTGCTTTATGTATTAGGAAAACCTTGTAAATTGGCTGAACCTTTACCGCATGTGACCACCTCTCTACCAACAAGCACAAAGCATCCTGATTCCCCTTCCCTGACTCCACCTGTGCCCTTCTCTGCCACATCTGCTGCCCAAGCTTGTGCACCAGTCAGGCCCCTCTGCCATTCTAGGAAAGCCATTCTGCTAGGTTCTTTCCAGTCCTCTTTCTGCACCACGAGTCACCTGTGCAGCTTCTTTCCTGTGCAGTAATTATACCATATTCATAGCCTGATTTGACATTTCCAAAGAAAAATGCAATTAAAGCATCCTGAAAGGTGGAAATAACCCGCTGATGAGATTTGAAGAGAAAAAAAATCACTTTTGAGATTTGCTTCAATGAATTACTTTGGGAACAGTGCTTCTAAATGCGCTTGGATGTGGGGGCTGACTCATTTCACCTTAAATATTAACTTTTGCCCAACTTCAAATGTTATGTTTCTAAACACCCCAAGTGAGAACTCACTCATACTGAGCAACTCAGACCCTAAGAAGACAAATATTTCATGGGGGGAAAGAAGGTCATAGTAAAACTCATATGTCATGACTATCTGCCAACTAGAACAATCTTTATATTTTCCACATTTTAAATGAGTACTGTAGGACTCATTTCGATTTATCATTATCTGTTGATCAAAAACTTCTTATTTCAATGGTGAACTTTGCCTATGCATTTTTTGTCTTGAGTATTTAGCAAGTATCAACCTCGTACTTATGCAATATGTACTATTTATCAAGTCACACAGACCAATTGAAGTTGAAAGCTGACCATGTGTTAGTTGTGTGAACTTAATCTCCAAGCCCAGAGTCCCTCAATTCTGATAAAGTGCTGCCAACTGAAAGTCCATAAGTCTTTCTCATCTGCCTTACTCGAGAGATATGGAGTCCATCCTGCATTTATAAGGTATTTTATATAAATGCATGCTATAATTAAAGTGTTACATGAAGCTAAGACTTCTGAGTCCTTGGGAGCCAGCCTGGGACTCCAGAATCCTCAACTGACCAGGTGTGCCAATGCTATTATCTGCTAGAAGACTTTTCAAGCCTTCATTTTCCTCACCAGGCCTCTTTTTATGTTTTCCCTCAGCAAATCATCATTGTGGATGCAGCTCAGTCCAAGGGCAGCTTTAATTAATGAGCCAGGTTTCTGGCATTGATAAGAATTGCTGGGTTAAGGTCGAGTGTGGAGGGCAGTTTTCATTAAGCACGCTAAATGTGGCTGCAATTGAAAAGAATATTGTCTCTCATTTCCTGAGCTGCTGCCTTACTGCAAAGCCGCCACAGTTTTTCAAATACAAACACAGTAATAAAAAGGCGCTATGAGAAGCAACGTTCACTTTTATCCCAACTGTTCAACTAACACAGCACAAATCCTTTTATTTATCAACTATATCAAATGAGTCCCCATAGTCTACTGATGGGTATTTCCCTACCTCACTGCCCCGGATGCTTATTTTGGGTCTGCTGTTCTGTTCCCATAACAACCAGATGTCAGAAATTTTGGATGAGGCCTCAAATCCAAAAGCCTAAAATGAAATTGTGAGAACATTTCAATTTTTAATTTTTTAAAAGTTTTATTACTTTTCATTCATAGCATGGCTTTTAAATGTTACATAGAAATTTATTCTTTCAGATTGATTTTATAATCCTTTTCTATTTTTTCCTTTCCTCACAATGAACATTTCCAGCTGCAATAATACGTTTATTGCAACCGATGAATGTACATTAGTATATCATTATTACCTAAAGTGTGTCATCTACATTAACATATTTTGCATCCTCTGTGGACTTGGAAAAATGCATCACGAAGTGTATCTATCATAATATGTAAAGCATTTCATTATCTAGAAAAGTCCTCTGTACACCACCCATTTGTCCATCATTCCCTCCCGCCTAGCAGCCACTGATCTTTTTTGCTGTCTGTATAGTTTTAATTACATAGTACTGTGAAAAACACAAAGCTAAACACCACCTAACCTTCTTTCATTTAGAAAGGTGCATTAATAATTCTTCATATGTTTTTATGGCTTCATAGCTCAATATTTAATATTTAATATAATAGTCAATTGTTTGGATGCAACGCAGTTTATTCACCTATCATTTACTGAAGGGTGCTTTGAGTGCTTCCAAGATTTGGCATTACAAATAAAGCTACTACAAATATCATGCATGGGTTTTTATGTGGGTTTACATTTCCAATTTATTTGTACAAATACTGAGACAAACAATTACCAGATCATATGGTCAGAACATAGTGTTGTAACAGATTGCCATATCATTTCCCAAAGTGGCTGCATAATTTTCCCATTCCCACTGGCAAATGAATGAGAGTGTACTCTGACCTCACATCCTTGCCAACATTTGGTGTCCTCATCGCTATAAATTTCACCTTCCTAACATTTTTGTAGTAAGTTCTCATTATTAAACAATTTGCATTTCCTTAATAACATGTGATATTTTACCTTTTATCAACTTTTATCAACTCACTTGTATTTTTTGGTGAGTGAGCAAATTTATAGTTTAATATATTTTATAAGTGGTTTTGGCATACACTGAGACATATTTAAATATACACATTTTAAAAACCCAATGATTGAAATCATAGACAGCAAAAAAGATGACTTGCCAGGGAGAAACATGGGGAGCTCAAACATGTGCGCCAAATATTGTCCTCCGGAGTCAATTATAAAGAGCCATTTTTAAAAGCTATAAACAAATAACAAACAGGATCATGACCAGCTGCATTGAATGGCACCAGAAGTAAGTAGGGTTTGTTCTACCTGTTCTACTGGAGACTTACACAATGCAACACAAAGAAAAAACAAAAACGAAATAAACAAATAATTCAAAACAACATCAAGCCACAGAATGCCCCCCTGTGTATGAAGGAGTCATGATCCAAGTGGCTTCAGAGGTGAAGGTCAAAGTCATGGCTTAGTATCAGCAGGTCATATGTGCAAAGGATGAAGATCCTATTGGCCAGATCTGATTAGTGACAGAAACTGTCTTTCCTCCCTGAACCCAGCCCCAGGACTGATTTAACTATTCCTATTGGTCTGGTAATGGTAGATTGTGGCAACATGATTGTTTTCCATATGTATCCACCCACTTCATGGTTAGACAATACTCTCATTTTCTGGTCCTTCACGTCAGGAGCATTTACCTCCCTAGATAGCCCTAAGCTATGTGCTCAACTCGGGCTATTACAAGGAGAGAACAAATGCCTCTCAGTGTCCTCTCGCTCAGTCAGTGAAAGTAGGCTTTGCCTCTCCTCAGTGAGCAAGGTGGGCAACATATGACATATGTGTGCTTATACCTGTCACTTGCTTTTACCTCCTTTTCAGAGTTTTTGCTCTGGTTGTTCCCTTTGCCAGCTGTCTTTGTCCTGTAGGTTTAAACCCTCTGACCACATCTACTATCCATTCTTCCTGGAGTCATTCTTCAACTCTCCCTTTGTTTCCTAGCTCATGACGGTTACCTTGAAGTCTGCCTTTCTCTTAGGTAGGTAAACGCTCCCCAAACTTAATCTCCTTGAGAAGAGGGACCCTGAGTGGTGGTCATGCTGAGAGCTTCCCTGGGGAAAGAGCGGAGCCTGGAGCAGAGACAAAGCTGCATTCTTTACCTTCACTGATTGCAAACGTGTCGGCGGCTATGGTTTAGATACTTGGATGCCAGCTTCATATTGTGACGGAACAGCTGCCACCAAGCACTAGCCTCAGAGTCCAGCTTTTTCTTAGGTCTCCTGCGTTATCTGTTTGAATGAGTGAGACTCCATCCCAGTCACCAGCCCCAACCCTCCCAGTATCACTTCTCCTGTCCAGTCCCATCTCAGCACAGAGAGATGGAAGGGAAAGTGAGGAAGGACATAAGTGCCATCGGGATTAAGGGGTGACATAGAAAAGTCATTGCAGTTGTAAATGGATACAGAAGGGCCCTAGAAACAAAAACAAAAGGTACATAATAGATGGGTTCCTGGAAATAGGTCTTATCTCTTCATCAGTCAACTAGAAATTTGGATTTCTCAAAACAATTTCATGGTTTTGGGCTCCTATTTTCGTAGACCCAGTGCTATGCAAGATACTAAGCTAGGATATAAACACAACAGTTACACCTGCTACAATTGCCTTTGGGGTTCATGGTCAAAGCATTCCCTACAAGCACTTTGGGCAAGCAGTACTTGTACTCAGTTCTGCATGATCTTCTTCCACTAGATGGGCCAGAGTTAAAATTAAGGTAACAGGAAAGAAATATCACAACATGGTCTGCTCTTTCTCTTCTATAACTGCAATAATCACAGTTCATACTTGCTGAGCCCTTTACAGACATTGAACCAAATACCTTTTTTATGCATCATTTCTCATAACCACCACATAAAATCTCATTGTTGCACAGGTGTGGAAGCTACACCTTGGGCAGGCTCCAAAGGTCACATGGCTGGCAGAGGGCGAAGCAGGGATTCCTAAGAGGGCTTCTTCAGCAATTCATGGGCAGTTGTCTTCAAAGCTGTTTTCCTAATCCCTTTCTCTTTTTCATCAAATATTGCTTACTAATAACTTCAAGACTTCATTTATGCAAAACTTTTCTTTTTTTAAAAATTTTTTTGTTATTACTTATGCAATTGTGCATGTATGGTGTGTGCGTGTGTGCGTGTATGTGTGTGTGTAGAACCACGGACGAATTCGGGAACCACCATGCGCCGCCTCCATCTCCTCCTTGTTTACTTTGCCCTGGGATTCACAGGCTCCACCCTACTAGGACCAGAAACGCAGGCCGCCTCCTGCTCCCCCCCCCCCCCCGCTTCCGCCCGGTGTCTATACGTGGGTCTAGGATCCGAACTCAGGACCTTCCGCCTGCAAGGCAGAAGCTTAACCCCTGAGCCACCTCTCCAGACCTGCAAAACTTTTCTTAAGAAATCAGAATCCTCTTCTCTTTTCTCTACTTCTTTTTTTTTTTTTTTTTTTTTTTTTTTTTTTTTGGTGCTGGGGACTGAACTCAGGGCCTCGCACTTGCTAGACAAGCGCTCTACCACTGAGCTAAATCCCCAACCCCTCTTTTCTCTACTTCTATCCTAACCCACTTGAACCAATATTTAGCATACTATCTAAGACTTGTCTTCATGGAAACTTCTAATACATTTGATATAGAAGCCATAAAGTCATGAGTTCAAAACTAGGTCCATCACCTATCCACAGTGTAGCCATAATTTAAGGGCTATTCTTGACCTCAGTTTCTCTATTATGCCAGCATGATAAAACCTAGCTTGAAAAGATTATTTCATAGGTTAAGTGAATGCTCAATGCAGAAGCCACTTCAGAACCCTCTTCAGTTATATGATCCAAGACAGAATAACTCTTGTTATAGTCATGGCTGCTATACCAGACTGTATCATATTAAGTCCTTATCTCTTGGTCATAGGTCCTGCCATCTGCTCACCCTCACTCTCCACAAATCATAACCAGCAGAGTGATGGGCAGGGGTAGAAGTACACCCACTTGCTGCTTCAGTCATTGCTCTGACTAGTCCCTCAAGTCTCCCAAAGTTTGCCCCACTAAAAGAATCATAAGTGAAAGATGAAGGAACGTTCCATGAATGCCTATATCCTCACCTGCTAGATCCCATCATTAATATTTTATTACATTTTTATTATGCTATCTCTCCTTCACCTTATTTATATCATATTTGTCAGTTGCAGTTATCAGAATATTTCCTCTTTACTATTCAGGATGCATACCATTAAGAGAAATACATTTTTATAACACATTTCTTAAGACTCGCTTAAGATGAATAAACATTTTCACTGTACTATTTGTCGAAATTTTGCCCAAACCTCTGTTATGACATGAACATTATCATCATACTACAGAACTTTTCCACATCAATCCAGTCCCACCTGGACACAACTACTGTGGCCTCTATGAAAACTTCATGAATACAAAGTTGTAATTTTGAAACGCTAAATAAATTTAAGCTTGAAATTACATTTTGCTCCTAAGGATAAATAAGAGCCATATCAAAGGCTCCAAGGGGAAGATATCCATTAATATGCATAAACAAAAAATAACAGCCAAAAACAAGCATCTATCTCTTCTCATAAAATCACCTTTGAACCTGTTGTGCTCAAGAACCACTGTGGCTACAATGTTCACTGAGCAGCCCTGGGCAAATAGTCAGGTGTCCAGGGTCAAAGCCATTTCTGTCACAATCCTTATACATTACTTGCCCTTTCTACCCTAAGTCCCATGAGCAGCGGTGGTGTGGTATGTTCAGTGATGTGTTCCAGAAGCCACATGATAGGATCTCACACTTTGGCCCAAGGCAAAGCAGATGAGAATCCAGTCAGTTGCCTTCCACTAGGTAGGACACCAAAAAGATGCACAAAACTGTAAGGGCTGTTCTTGTCCCCAATTTTTTTTTTTTTTTTAGTTTAGAAAGATATTTTCGATTAAATAGATTTCTTTAGGTAATAAGCTAAAATACATTATTTACACAGTAACTTTCTTACTAAGTGAATTAATGACTAAATATAGAATTTAAATCCCCCCAATGTTGAGCTCAAATATTGACAAAGCTAACTATATACTTCCAAGGCTCCCATTAGAGTGTGCAGTAATTTTTAAGGTGGTAAGAGGATCAGAGCCTGCAGAGTATGAGGCAACTGAAGACGAGGCTCTTTGGTAGTGATAGAAAAGGGTCAATGCAGAGCACAGGAGTGAAAGGAGCTGCTGGGCGTTCCCAGTTCCCGTCCATCTTGTAGCAGCTGCTCTGGAATCTCCTGATGGGAAAATGAACCAGCATGCAGTGTGCTGGAAGATTCCCTTTGCCCATGAGATCTGAGATGGTGTCATAATTCTTTTTTTTCCACTTGCTAACTCAGTCTCCAGAGGAGTGAGAACAGAGCAAATCTGGGGGTGCTGGAAAGAAACACCCCCTACTCTGCCTCTGACTTGATTCAAGCTCCCCTGGCACATGCTGGGGATAACCTCCGTACTCCATCAGCAGATCATTCACACACCGACTGGATAGTCATTGAAGTCCTATGTTGTATTTAATTAGATTAAAAAGCAAGCTTTGGTTAGAAGCTTTAGATCTACGTTAAAAAAAATCAAGCCTCGATTCTAATTCATGTAACTCAGCAGAGAAAATTTGAATTAACAGGAACTCAGACCATCACGGAGTACACGTACTTAGGAAAGATATATTTGAATATGTATGGAAGAGACTGGGTATTGACAAAGGTCCTTTACTTTTATCTTCTTCTTAAAATGGAGACTGATTTTACTAGTTTACATATTTTTGTCTATTAGCTAAAAGTCTTAAAATAAAGTGGGCCTCCTCATAAGTTACATGAACTTTCCTATTTACACTGAGAGAAAAAAGAATATTTGTGTGTGTAAACGGTTTCTGTGTTGAACTTCTGACACACGTGCTCTTCAGGTTTATTTCATGAGCTGCCTATTTTTCTTTCATTATTTTGCCCTTAAAACAGGCTAAGCTGTGCTTCTTACTACACACGCCTGCAAACCCTTAGCCAAAAATCACAAGGTCAAGAGACAGCATTTGAAGTCAGAGCCCCACCATCTGTTTTGTCTCTTTGCCTTGATATATACTCTCTGTCAACACAACTCGGAGATGCTCACCTGGTAGCTTTGATAAGATGACAAATGTCACAGGAGCTGAAAGGCCATCTCTTCCCCAGGATCCCAAGATCCCCAGCGATTCTTTATCTGAAATAGAACAGATGAGAACCAGCTTTTTCAAATACAAATGAGCGCTTTTTTCATCATCCTGGCCAGAGTGGTCCCTGTGAGAGTGGTGAGTGTGCTCTCTGGTCAAGGACAAAAATAAAGAAATAAAAATTCAAAGAGCTCTGACTGCAGCTATGGAGATGCCTTAGTTTTCCATTGTTATGCCAACATCCAAGAAAAATCAACGTAAAGGAAGAAAAGGCTTTAGTTTCAGAGTCTCAGTCCACAGTCTCTTGGTTTAGTGGCTTTCGGGCCTCTGGCTAACGCAGAGCTTCACATAGTGCAGCCAAGGTGCCGCTCATTTTATGGTCATCAGGGTGGTAGGGAGGAGAGCAAGCAGGAGTCCCAAAAAGCCCTTCATAGACATGCCCCAGGGAGCACCCCTCCTTCCACTAGGCCCACCTCAAAGATAATAGGACCGGGTTGGGGAGATGGCTCAGGAGTTAAAGCATTTGTTTTGCAAGCAAAAGGACCTGGGCGCAGATCCCTAGATCTCACGTAAAAATGCCAGGTGGACATGGCCACAGCCTGCAATTCTAGCCCTGGAGGGCAGAGCCGAGGAGACCACAAACCCCCAGCCAAGTCATAAGGAGGTAGAGCAATCCAGATGATTCCTGATGTCACCCTTGGGCCTCCACAGGCACACACACTCAGGTGTCCTCTTGCACGCACACACGCCCACATTATGTGCGTGTTAAAAGAAAAGGCAACAAGCCTGCAGCATACGTCCCCTCTGGGAGAATATGTAAGATCATAACCTACTGCAGTTGGGAGTCAAATCCAATCTTGGCTTCCCAGAGATTCTGGTTATCAACCAAAGCCAAGAGGAAGGATCCAGAGGTGGAAACACAGGGATGGGAAGACAAAAGGTTGTGGGAGAAGGGGGTGGTATATATTGCAGGCTCTTCCTATCCTTCCAACCCCATCAGTCCTAGGGAAATCAGAGATGAGAAAAAAACAATTTGAAATCCCCACAGGGAGATTTAAAAAAGAAAAAACAATGCAGCTCTAGGGTGCTTCCAATAAAGAGAAACCTTGGGAAACAAAACTTCCCAGAATTTTAAGGCAGTTGGTTAGGCATATGCCATTGAAGAAACCCTCCATTCAGATATGAATTATTAAGCAAAATCTATTAGTGACTGCTGCTTCTGTGAGTGGAGCATCTTTGAGAACCTCAAAGGTGTCATGAGACACACTGACGTTCAGAGCATGAAGAATTAGTACTTTGGGCAGAGAGAACGCATGGAGGGACTGTGCCTTCCAGTACGCACTCCTCAGCTCAGGCAATTAGGAGAGATGTTGCTCTCATTAAAAGCAGCCTTTAAAGGAAGCAGAAAAGTCACCTGCATGTTCTGCGTGTAGACAGCTGCCTGAAGACTTCATCTCTTTCTCTTTTCTCTGTCCTATAGTTTCCAAGCTCCTCAGACCCTAGCGACGAGGGTGCAGACCCATGAAATCACTCTCACTGGTAAATTGCCCACAGGAGCAACCATCCCTATCGGGCGCTTGATTTTCTGATTTGAAGTCAAAATTGCCTCCCACTTCTCTTCAGGTGGGAGTCACAGAAGAAACAGTGTTGCTGAAGCCCAGCCTGACTGTGGTTCAGATGGCAGACTCTGAACTCAAACACAGGTCCACAGCATCAGAAGGCCTGGGGTGGAAGGCACAGGGATGATTTCACCCAGACAGGCAAAGAAGCCAAGGGGGCCTGAACTCCTTGATAAGCCTCATGATGGAATTCAGGGGTGCAAGAGAAAGAGGCTTTAACAGGCAGAGGCATTTATAAGAAAAACGGCTTTTTCTGATTTTTGGCATCTGGAAAAACGAATTCCACTTTGGACTAAGCTTCTGCATTAGAACCGATACACATCTATTTGGCATCTGATCCTCTTAAGACCCTTCCCTTTTTCGCCTGTCTTACACTGACAAGTGATTTTCCAGCGCCAAGAAATTGCAAAGGACCAGAGGGGAAAACAACAGCAAGCAATCAGTAGGATTGTCTACACTGGAATTTATGAGTTCACGCCCCATTCCTTGCTGTACGTCACCTGTGAGACTCATCACTCTGTTTTTGAAGAGTTTTCAGGTCAATTTGTTTTGTTAAAACAGTCTTCTCTCTGAGTCCTCAGGAGCAGTTGCAGTGGATAGGACCCTTGTTTTGTGAATTTCATTTGGTTATTTGCGGAGCTTTGGAAGATGTGGTCCTCTACTGTGACTGACTCAAATCACTTTCTAATATATATATTTAATACTGGGTCTCATCTTCAAAGCTACGGAGTTAATTGTTCTGGGTGAAGTTTTGGCCACAGAGTGGTTTTAAATCTCCCCAGGTGACTCCAATGTGCAGCCGAGCCTGAGCCGCCCAGCTGACAGCAATAGTTTTCAAATGCAACCTGCCTCAGACGCATCCAGCAGGCTTGATTACGGAGCCCCACGCCCACAGACCAGGTGCAGGGGAGAACTCCCCCTTTCTTCCCACCCCAAGTTCTAACAACTTCCCGAGGAGGCAATGCTGATCCTGGCCTGATTATAATTGTAAAACACCAGATGAAATACTTTTCCCTAAGGTGCTTTTCATTACCTTGATGTGGCTACAAGGAGATTGTGCTCTGGGAACCCAGCATCACATGATGACAGCCTGTGGAGAAAGCTGGCCTGTCTCACAGACTTCAGGACATCTTGGGTTCTGAGTCTGTTCTTACGTGTGCCAAGAGAAGAGACTGGAGTGCATAATGCGAACAAAAGCAAACAGAAGTAGGCCTGTCTCCTTCTGTACTTTTCTGACCTTCTATCTTACATGGCTTCCTGAACCCAGGTGTGGGCGTTAGATGAATGTACCTATTCTCCAGGTTCCAGTTGGGCTAAATCTGCCTCCTCCAAAGTCAGTATCAAAAAGTCCTTTTAGACTCTGAATTCTTTATCTCGAGGACCTGACTGAGGATGGAGGTAGGGATGCTATGAAAGTGAAACCCGGAAGTCTTCAAAAGAGCATCTCAGATTTGTCAAGACTGACAAAAAGAAGCAATAAGACGGTCCCCTGGACGGCACCCATCCATACGCCTGTGCAACAGAGCAGATGGAAGCAATCAAGGGGAGATAACTCCAGTGCTTAGCTTTAGAGTCAGGAATCTGGGACAACTCAGTAGGGTGGCCTCAATGAGGAACCCCCACACTCCTTACCACTCAGGTGCTCGGTGTCGCAATTATATTTACAATAAAAGGAGCATGGCTTAGAGATTTGCTTTTACAAACTGATAAAAGGAGTCTGCCATTGCATGTAGAGGAGATGCCAACAAGCCTTAGATAACAGGGTTCCCTCTGAAAATGACCACAATATACTCTGAAACTATGTCTGCAGATCTCATTGCCTCTACTCAGCCCTGCCAGGGAGATGATTCAGTTGTTACTAGTCATGCCATACATTACAGACAAAGAGCAAAGACAAAGAGCCAACCATTGGGCTAAAGCCCGCAACTGGAACTTAGTTTCCTAGTGTCCATGTAGGTAGGGAACTAGGAGAGTGGGGCTGAGCAGCAGCTCTGAGGGTTACATAGAAGTACTCCCAGGTGAAAAATCTCCTTCGAGCTGGGATTTTATTACATATATACTTTGATGAAACACCCAGAACCACAAACTCAGTGAACTGCATGTCACCATTCCTGGAGTCGATCTTCCAAAGAACAAGGATGCTGTAGCGGTTCTTGTAAGAGAGTTCTCTTGGGCCACATTTGATTTCAAGAGTTTTCAGTCTTTAGTGTGTTTCAGAGATCATTCCCAGATTGTGATTTGTTAGTCTTAGGATAGGGCCGAGAGTTTATATTTCTAACAAGTTCCCGAGTGGTGATGGTGAGATTGGAGTCAGGACCAGGCTGTGAGACCTGTTACTGTAAGACAGGGATTCTCAGTTCTGGCGGTCATTAGGATCACTTGAGAATGTTTTCAAATTGTAAGGAACAGGCCTCACTCACACCAACTGAGTCAGAGTGTGCACGACGTTTGAGTGGTATGCTTTTAATAGGGTCTCTGGGCTCAGCCAAGACTGCAAACTTCTATGTCATGGGTTTTAAACCTATACATCAACATATGCATCAAGTGAACTTTTTTCTTTTTCTTTTTTTAATGTGTGTGTATGCATATCAGAGGGCACTGTGTGTTCCTACAGAGGACTAAGGGTGACTTCAGGAATCATCCTGGATTGCTTCTACCTCCTTTTTGCTTTGCTCTGGGATTTCCAAGGCTCAGCCTCCAGGGCAGAGTACAGGCTGCTGCTGCTTCTGCCTGATATTTTTACATGAGATCTGGGATTTGAACTCAGGACCTTCTGCTTGCGAGGCAGAGTCCTAACCCCTGAGCTATCTCTCCAATCTCGGTAGACTTTTAAGAATGGGAGATTCTCAAACTGTATCCCAGACCTATAGAAGGTGAAGCGCATCTGTTCTAATAAGTGCACCGGGTAAATATGAGGCTTCCTAAGTTGGCGAATAATTCGAGTCTTTGATTTCCCTGCAAAGGACACCCTAGAAGTTGGACTTCTGTCTAAGAGCAGTGCTCGTGGCAGGACCCACAGCAGGCTAGATGCGCCAAGTGTTCAGTCAGTAGCAAAGGTGACTGAAGGACAAGGAAGGAGACCATTTATCAGCTGTCACCAAGGTATCATGACACTGCTACTGTCCTTCCCTTTCTGGGACACCTGGTTTCTAGTTTCTGCAAATGACTTTGCAATGAGTACTCAGGTGCAGGCCCAGCTGCAGGCAAAATCAGACTAGGGATAAAACCAAGCTTTGTGCCCTTCCTCACCCTCTCTTTCCAAGTTTCGTCTGCTGCCACTGATTCACCGAAAAAGTTGCATTATTTTTAAACTATTCCTGGACCTCCATGACATGGTTGATCAAGTCTGAATATGTCACTGTCTCCCAAGGGTATACTCAATCCAAACAGGACACCTGGGATGGTCAGTGATTAACACGGCAGGAAATGCGTTCAGTGACAGAATATGGAACAAGTGACCTACTTGGGAAACGGGTCATATCACTTAAACAGTGATCTGTTTTGGCATCACGTTCTCAGTGCCCAATATTTTATGTATCTCAGTTACCTTTGCTCTGCTTCCAAAGCAACTAATACAGTATATTAGAAATGTGTCCCAAAATTTTGCTCCACCCATCAAAAGGCAAAGTCCTATTGTAATACTCCCTTGTGACTTACTATTGAATAATCATGCACTTAAAACAGGATGAAGACAAAGACTAAATAGCATGTGTTTCTTGAAGTCACATGTGTCTATGTCACATATGCTGTTTATCATGCAGCAAAGCCAACAAGTATGCAAGGACACTAGAGTTTCACTCACTTTTATACCAGGGAGGATGCCTTCCCTGAATATCTATGCCCCAGTGCAACCTCATTTTGTAGACTAGTAACCTCTCTTCTGTTCTACGAAAATCAGTGCTTATGAGTATTCTAATACTCCAGCTATTCTTTCATTTCCTCTAGTCTGCCTTCCTCCATCCTGATAAGATCTTTAAAGACAGAAGTCATGAGTAAACTGACTCTATATTTCTATTCCAACTCATGTTATCATTTGCTACATTGAGCTGAACAATGAAAAACCGAAACAGACGAGTAGCAGAAGTTCCAGATGGTGGTACACACCTACAATCCCTGTATTCCAGAGCCCGAGACAAGCAGATCATGAGTTAGAGGTCAGCCTGGCCTACCCAATGAGCTTGTGCTTCATACTCTGTTTCAATAGAATAAAAAAAGATGAGTATGATAGTGAGAAAAGAGAATAGACAGCAGTATTGTATAATTCCCACAAGCTGGAACTTGGAACTCACCAACCTCCCAAACATCACACCCACTAGACTCCTAAAGTGTAAATAAACCAATGTTTACTTGACACAGGAAGCCTTTGCCTTGTGAACCAAGATGTATTTACTTCCTAAGAGCTAATATGAAAAAAGAATCTTCAAGAAGTCCAAAGACACCTAGTTAGGATTATTTGCCTCATTCTATGAGCCATGATAGAATAGAAAGGGAGCTCTTGTTATTTACATGACAGTATTAAGTCAGGATTTCTAATCTGACTCCTTTCCCCCAAACACTTATTTCTCTTAGTCATGGGAAAAAACTGGATATAACACCCTTACCAGGGATCTTCTATGCATTCTGAGCAATGTATGCTTGTCCGGCCCAATCATAACAAATGACAGCTCTCTGAGAACATATGATACCCATTTAATGAACAAGGGCTCAGAGACTGCAAGATGCAAAGGCAAATACACAAGTAGAGGAATCAAATTTGCTGCTTTCAGATCCATATTCTTTACCTACCACACTGCTTACAATAGAAGCCACATCAGGGTAGTTCTTGTGGTGATAGCTTATTTGTCTCACTTATCCTGCAGAACTGACTCACTCTGCAGAGGAAGATGAGAAGAGAAAGCTTTGTCAAAGGTCACACAGCAATGGAAGAGGCAGTCTCAAGCCAGGCAGTCTCCAATCACTGGGGCCTTACAAAGCTGGTTGGCCTGAAACAGCCTCAGCCAAGCTGCCATCCAAGTACATCGTTAGCAGAAAGAGTCATTGGGCAGTGGCAGGCAGACAGGACAGCAAAGAAGATTAAAATAATTACAGCTCTAATTGATCAGCCTCGCTCAAGAGGAGATTAAAAGGGAAAAGGCATATTGAAGAAGGCACTCGACATCCGCCCTGGGCCAGATTCCATCTGCCACTGTGGCCAGTTCTCCCTTCTCTCCTGGCCCTCGGTCCAGAGCCCCCATTCCATAGCCCCATGGCACAGCCTTGATGAAAGTCATTCTTTGTGGAAGGCAGTGGGCCGTGCTCCTTTGAAGAACCACTTTCGCCAACAGCAGGGAGGAAGCAGTTCGGAGTAGCCTCCTGTTGGCAAAGCCCCAGCATGGAGTTGCCAGCAGTACGGGGAAAGTAGGGAAGGAAATGCCAAGTGCAAGGCCAACCCAGGGCAGAAGACCAAAGCAGCCAAGACAAGCTGGTACCTTGTAGTCCAACAGCCTCCTGAACTCCAAGCAGCCCCAGCCTGGGCGTCAGCAGAGCCCCCTTCCTGACTCAGCTCCTGGCTGCTTGTCATCGAGAAGCGGAGGTAGGGGGCACTTCTGCCTTGCCCCTGGCATGATTACGTAGAAATCATAGAGGAAGAGCAGACCCGGGGACTGGGACCAGGGAGGAAATAGAAATGCAGATTAGGAGGGAGAGGCAGGAATCCCAGCACTTGCCAGAGACATCTGGTTATCCGTAGCCTGAGCAAAGTCAACAGCTGATGAGACAGGAGACAGATGACATTTTACATCCCACAGAGAAGAACTCAACACTCGTTCCTTATACTTGGCTTTACCGTTAACTTGGGGTGTGACACATACAGACCCAGACATTTCCAAGTTCTATTTCTCTCTGTACTACGGGGCCTGCAATAGGCATCTGTGCTAACATCAGAAAAGAAGACTTAGATTGAAAAAAAAAAAAAAGCTCAGAGCAGAAGCATCAGATATCCACTGACCCTATGGGATGTAGAAGCTGATGGATGGAAAGGGAAAAACAGAATCGCTCTCCTCCATTCACTGCCAAATACAGTGCTTTTTAAACTCCAACGTCCACGCGCATCACCTTGAGAGTCTCTGGAAATGTGATTCAGAAGATCCGGAGAATGGGTTCTGCATTTCAGATACACTTCAGGCTGCTGTTGCTGCCGCCTTGCATGGCAGTGTGAATAGCAGAGGTTCGACCATTTTAAAATAGACAGAACCTAATGGCACACAGGCAGAGTGGTGGCAGGCAGGGGTTCAGGGTCTGTTCATTCTTTCTCCTTCCTCTCACGGGTAAGAGGATGACAGCTGGACCTTCTCAGTAGATCTGTTCTGATTTTTCCAGGGTCATAGCAGGAAAAAAAGGAAGTTCTAGAGCTCAGACTTGGCTGGGCCTGGCAGACGCAGACTCTGTCTGCTCTGCTCTGCCTATCAGGCCAAGACTAGGACAAGCTTTGCTGCCCTCGCAACCCAGAAGTGTTATGAAAAGAATGAACATTTTCTCATTGACTAAATCCTACCATGGAAATGAACCTCCTCCTGCATCTTCAGAGTTTTCCTGCATCTTCAGAATTCTAAATTCGCCTCCAACTTCTGGCTCCTCTATATAGATCTGGGCTGGTCCAACCGCCCTGAGGGAAGGAGCTGAACTTTGACAAGTAAAAGCTAAGGCACATGTTTACTCACATTTCATTGGCAGATGAAGATTAGGAAAGAAAATGGAAATGACTTTGCTTACTTCTAAGGAGAATATAATAACCAAGCTTCTGTTGCTGTATTTTGTTACTTGTTGTCATGGTTGGGCACAGGTGTCAACTTGATAGTTGAGGGTTTGAGCTCTGGGTACATTTACAGAGAATTAGTAGTTGAGTTAAGCCCAAAGCGAACCTGAAGGAGATTGTCTAGTTGATGGGGAAGGTCCAGCCTATGGTGGATGGGACTAGGCTGTGGAATAAATCATGGAGAGCTGGTTGAGAGAGTCGTTATCCCTTTGTACACTTGGCTAGAGATGCTGATCTGGCAAGTAAGGATCATCCCTCTCTCAGCCATTACATAGACATGATGTGTCCAGTTCCTTCAGCCCTGATGTTGGTGCATGCTCTCTCCTGTCAAACTGGACTGAGAACTGTCACCAGATAATCATAAGAGAATAAATCCTTTGTTCCCTTAAGCTGTTTGATGGTTATTTATCAGCAACCATGCAAGTGAACTGCAACACTTGCTATAACAAATCAACTGGGACAATCAGCCTACAATTTGGGGACTCCATGTTTTGAACCCTCAGCAAGGCAGCGTATCAGAGTAGAAGAACATAGTAGAGCTCTCGCTTCAAGATCAGGAAGCTAAAGAAGAGAAGGGGCAGGAGTCCTGCAAATCTCCCTGAAGGGCTTGCTTGCAATGACCTGAGGACCTCTCACTGTGCCACACCTTCTGGAAGTTACTCCCTGGAGGTCTAACTTTAGCCTCAGGGGACATGCAGCATCAAAGTCACAGCAGGAGTCCTCTGCTGCTGCCTCCCCTGCAGTTTGTTTTCATCGTAAATTCCATATTTTTCTACATTGAACTTATCTCATTCTAGAGCAGGTAGTATAGCTTTTAGGTTAGTGGCTTGCAAGGCCAAACCCAATGTCTTGAAGAGGTTGGGCAAGTACTTCACCATTGCCCTACATCTCCCAACAACATTGGATTTATTGTCAAAGGCAGAAAAAAAAGTCACTTTGTATCAATAATTACTTTGGTTTCAGTAGTACTTCCATCATGGGAGTTCCCATGAGCCTCGCCTGTTCAGCAGCGATTATTGACCCAGGATGGAAGGATTTATTATCTAGATACTTCACTTAAGGCAATCTTTGGTCTCTATCTAAATTCCCTCCTTATCACAGGTTTCTAACAGGGAAGGAGTCAAGGCTACATTCATCACATTCCTTTGCATTTTGAATGAAAACCTAAGCTTAGTAGAAGACAGTAAACACAGGAGGAAAGAAAATATTACTGGTGAATCTTGACCTGAGACAGTCATACTAGATCCTAGATACAGCCATGTCAGAGATGAGAACCATCCTCTCTAATTTGTGTCTAGACATAAACAAATGTTCCCCGGTTTCAATGAACTTTCATGGTTTTGTCAATTGCAGTTAAAAGAATTCTTAGTGGTACTGAGTCTTCATGATTGTATAGACACTGAAGCCATCCACAGTGCTGAAGTACAGAGTAGGTGCTTACTAAACATTTGTGGAATGAAGGAGTGTGAGAAAGAGAAAAGTGAGCATGGGCAGATTGGTCAGTGACAGTAGGTGTCACCTGCGCCAGAACGAATGGTCTAGGAAGGTGATTCCAGCATGGTAATTACTCTTGACACTGGCAATAGCAAAAATATATCTACACTCATCACAAGCTGAAAGGGGGGAAGATGTCCCTGCTACAGAAATATGGGTCACCAAAGACTCAAGAAAGAATATATGGGAAATCTAGAATTACATGAACGTAATTTAGGAAGGTCTAGAGTTTTCATACCAAGAGTGAAAGGTTACTTATTAACAACAGTACAACTGACAGAAAAGAGGCCAGAATTAAGAGAATGACATAGACATAAAATCAAAATCATTGTTGTACCAAAGTGGGACATTCCTTCTTACAAGATACATCCATTATTTCTTGAGTCAGTATTTCTGATACTTGCCACCTAAATTGTCCATAATAAAATATCCATCAAAGTTTATATGCCAATTGCTGTCCAAACACAGCATCTGAAACAAAAAGTACTATGAATGAACTAGCAGAAAATCATGACGGGCTGTCAGGAAGGTAGTACCCCAAGGCTGGGGAGAGAGTTCAGTCAATAAAGTATTTATCTCAAAAACATAAGGACCTTCATACAAGCTCTGGAACCCATGCAAAGAAGCCAGGCATGTACTTCTAATCCCAGTGCTGAGGAGAAGGAGATAGGTGGATTACCAGTGCTCATTGGACAGTCAGCCTAACCAATTTGGCAAGTTCCAGGCCAGTGAGAAACCTTGTCTCAAAAAAAAGCAAAAGCAAAACAAAACAAAAAGATGGATGACACCTGAAGAAAAACATAACCCAAGGCTGTCCTTCTGACCTGCATACACATGTGTGCATACATGCACAAGTACCTGCCTGCGTATGAACACATGCATGCATGCATATACATACAAAGGTAGAATTCCAAAATTATTAAGAGGAAATACATTGAGACGGGCTAGTTTCCCAAAGGGAGGGTTGACTGATGTCAAAAGAAAGAAACAAGGGCTGGAGAGATGGCTCCAGGGGTTAAGACTCTGCCTCTCAAGTAGAAGGTCCTAAGTTTGGATCCTGGGTCCCATGTAAAAATATCAGGTGGAAATGGTGGCGGCCTGTACCTCCAGTCCTGGTGGGCAGAGCACCCAGAGTGAAGCACAAAGGAGGTAGAAGCAATCCAAAATGACTCTCAAAGTCACCCTTGACCCTCCATGGGAACACATAATGCCTTTACACTCACACATATACACACACACACTAAATGAATAAACAAGCAAAGTTCAAAAGAAAGAAACAAGGTGAAAACATGGAGTGGAAGAGCATCAGTGGTCCATTGCTGCAAAACAAACATAAATTGTTGAATGTGCAGAGTATCAGAGGTGTGATACAGAGTTAATGGTGAAGCCCAATTAAAGTAGTAGGAATGATCACATGGGAAAATCAAGCCATCTTTCAAAGAGATTGTGCCTGAATTGCCTATAAACTATAATAGCTTAGTTGCCTATAAACTGTAATAACAGAAAAACTTAATGGCTTTCAATAATATTTCTTATCTCATTTAGTTTCTGTAGGGAAAGAATTTGGGAGGAGCCTCTCAGTGGTAGCAATCAAGATTTTGGCCAGAGCTGTAGCCAATTAGAGGCATGACCAAGTTGGCAGGTCTACTTGCAAAGTGGCTGGTTCCTATGACTGGCACCTTGATGCTGTCTGCTGGCAGGAAGATTGTTGACTAAATTCCTCACTCTATGAGTTTTTTTGGAAGACATTGAGTTCTTTTGTAACATGACTGCTGACTTCATTTTAAAATCCTTTGTATTCTCGTACCCTATTCCATTCAAGAGATAGATAGATACATGAGGTCGAAATCCAATAGTAAGAACTAATGAGGGCCAGCTTCATGGCTGGATGCTGTATGAGTCTTTAAGGAAAAAAAGTTTATATTACTCATGGTGAGAGAGTATTTAAAAAAGCAAAGTAGGAAGATATTCCAAGATCCTTTGGAAGTTTAAGGATAAAAAGAACAAATTTAGATCATCAGAAAAGGAAAACTACAAAGCCCAGAAGCAAGAGTTCTCCAAACTTTTTTCTTTTGCATGTGTGTGTGTGTGTTTTTTGTGTTTATACCAGAGGACACTTGACTGTGTGTGCCTGTGATGATGAAGGGATTCATCTGGAGTGCTCTACCTCTTTATTGCTTTGCTCTGGGGTTTCCCAGGCTCCACTTTTCAGTGTGGGAAGTGTAGGCTGCAGCCATTTCTATCTAGCCAATTTATGTGGAATCTAGGAATGTGAACTCAGAGCCTTTTGCTGGTGAGCCCATCTCTCTAGCTCTCTCCAAACTTATTCTTTTTTCTTATCATGCTCTTAAGAAAATACCTTTCGGCTATAAAAGTATAAAAATTAGAAACTCTATGTATCCTGGACAGATAAGACCCCAGAGATGCCTATTCAATGTGGTCTTTGATTGGCTGCAGCGATGCCGACATTTGACTAAAGCCATCATAATAATGTCTCTCTGAAATTTCTGATTTGAGTACAGAAGTTACTTTTTAGAACTTGTTATGGTGGATAGCTCTACTCCATCCACTTGTTTCTCTTGTCCCTACCTACTCATTTGCAAAGTAGTGATAATTTTCCTGAGAAACTGCTTACCAGGGGATAGTGAAGTTACAAAGAGGCAACACAACCCAGAGATGGGGAGCAAAGATGTAGGCATGGATATGGATGATAGCATATAATTTTTTTGACAATGAAGGTTGACAAAAGAAGAGTTATAAGGATGATTCAAAGAACTGAGTATAGAACATGACAGGCCACGAACTAGTCTTCAACTATGAGTTTGGGAATATGTATCAGCTTCAGATTTGGAGATACCTTTTTGGATCTGGTCATTCAAATTCAGGGACTGAGACAGACAAAACACTGCTTAAGCTAATAATTGCAATGAACGCTTTCTTTTATCCTCATTTCACCTTAACCCTGAATCCCATAAGGGTGAATGAGTCCCAGAAATATAAAATCCAGCATGAAGAGAGCAAAGGCAAATTGAAGTTCAGCGACTGTAAGCAGCAGATTGCACATATAGCTTCATCAGAACTGGAACTTCACTGGTTTATTTCAGAAGCCTTCAAAACCCCAAGGTCAAAACTGACATTACAAAATGTCAAAATGTCATGTTCTCATGGCTTAATCTGATAAATGATATTGAAGAGCAGAGCACTACAACACCCAAGAGCCATCCAACATCATCTTTGTTGGGGAAATGATGAATGTTTCCCCTGTGAGATGGGTAAGAGACAAAACCTTTAGAACAAATTCAATAAACGATGCTCGCAGCTCCTAACCTATAAAAGCAGAAAATCTTATCAAGTCAAATTAGAGAAAACTCAAATCAATGGGCTTCTAAGTATATACTATAAGGATGCAAATTCTCACTAAAATGATCGATAAATTTAACATAATGTTGGTCATTGGTATGAAGTAAAAATTCATATACGCTGACTTTAAAATTGTATATAAATGAAAGGGCAACAAGGCACAACCAATCTGGAACAAATTAGAATATTTATTCACCTAGAAATCAAAACTTATAGAAAGCCCACAGCAAATAAGTAAACAAAAATAGATCAGGCAGCACAGATGGAGACAGAGATACATATAGACAGGATCTTCATCTATGAAAACATCGGTAGACCAAGCAAATAGAAACAGTGGAGGCAGGGGCTCTTTGGTAAAACAGTAAAAAACGATTATCCATGTGGAAAACAATGAGGATTTACAGAGAACAAAATATTCACATGCAAATGGAAAACAGTGAGAAAGGTGCAACACAATCAGTTCATCATTTCCATATGGACTGTGGATCTAAAAGAGAAAAGGCAACAATAATGTTTCCTCCAAAATAAATTTTAAAAAAAATCTTCATTACCTTGGAATAATCCAAGATCAGTTTAGCACTATATAAAATGGCACTAATCAAAAGGGAAAAATTGTCAAATGAAAATTAGAAACTTCTGTTTAAAAGAAAAACAAAACAAAAGAAAACATTAAAGTGACAAAGTCAAGTCAACAAAGTAGAAGATAGCTTCAACACTTCAAACTAATAAAAGACTCACAGTTAAATTATATTAAAAATGTCTATGAACTGCTAAGTAAAACATAGACAACCTAATTGAAAAATGGGCAAAATATTTTAGAAAGCACTTGTTTACTCTGGAATAAAATCAGGAAACACATAAAAACAAAAAAAGAATGAGCAGTTTCATTTGAGAGAGAGAAAGAGAGAGAAGATTGAGATTACAAGTTAAAACAGAAGATCCCTCTAAAAAGGTTAAAATCTTAAAAAAAAAGATTAAAATCTTTCTTATTCTGAAGATATGGGAAATCTAGAATGGATGAGGGTACAAATTGGTGCAGCCAGCTAGAATACTGACAAAGAGCTTCCAGTAAAAATGGCACCCATTTGGACTAGCAAGGTGGCTGAATAGGTAAAGACATTTGCCACCAAGCCTGATAACTTGAGTTTCAGCTCTGGAACCCTCAAGGTGAGAAGAGAGAACTGAATTTATGAAGTTGTCTTCTGACTTCTACAGGCACATCATGGCACACACACAAATAAAATTTAATTAAAATAAGATGCACCCATGATTCCACAATTCCAAAAGCCATATTGAAGCTTTATGCATAGCACATGTATTTGTAACAGCATAATCCTGGAAATATCCAAATGTCTATAAACAATGAAACTGAAACTAAGCTATGACATATTTCTGTAAGCAATAGAATAATTAAAATTAACTAGGAGACAATAGTCATGAATTTTAAAAATAGTTAACTATAAAACATACACTATAACCATGAATCACAGTGAAGCTTCAAAACAGTTAAATCAATCTTATGTCATAATTCTAGACAAGTAGCTTCTGCACAGATAAAGGAGAAGGGATGTTGATGGGATGCATGCAAAGAGGCATCTGAAATATTGATAACATTCTAACTGTCGACCGGGCTGCTGGACTTACAGGTAGTTTTTAACAGTTGAACCTGCAACAGGCTTGGCTCCAGCGGCGAGGATGAGCATGGTCCGGGTTGCTTCTTTCAAGAAGCAGCATCTCTGGATGTATTTGCAGGTGCTGGGTTTGCATGCAAGTCCGACCACCTTCATTGGCAGCAAGATCGCGTCACACACGCACCTTGGAGAGAACATGTTTGACAAGTTGAATCCTGATGCCTTTCATATAGTTTCTTATTTTTTGTTTCAAACACTAGACAAGTCTCGTAACAAAAAAGTTTTCAAAGATTGCTGGCCTCAATTTGATCAAGAAAAGCAACTTTGAATTCCGGAAACACTGTTGTGAATGGTTAAAAAAGATTTCTGCTGAGTGTGGAAGAAGCTTTCCTCTGGTGGTTGGCTCCCTGTTTCTTTCACCTGGTAGTCCTAAGTTCATTCATCTGATGTATAATTTTGCAAGATATGTTGCAATAAACCAATTCCAAGGATTCTTCCTGTTTTGCAGAAACATTTAATCCAAAGCCAAATGACATGCACAAGTGCATTGCCAGATGCCATGTAGCATGGAACAGATTTTTACAAATCTTTCAACGAGAACATTATGCTACCCAAAAATATCAGGAGAATGCACACCCGGCCTCTCTTTTGTTGGAGTCCACTTCATCATTAGATAAAATGATGTCACACTACTTGAAAAGGATATAAGCATGCCAACTCGCAGAGAAAAAAATATAACCACTTATAGGAAAATATCAGAATTTGAAGTGGAAGACTCTCCCTTATCAGATGTTGCAAAGAATACAGAGAATCCTGTATTTGGAGGCTCTCTGCCAGCCAAAAAAAGTGATCCACTCCAGAAAGAGCAAGAACATCTGGGTGGAAGAGGTTAGAAAAAGACCATTTCCTTTCTTCCTTGGAGCTCTTACCTTTCAAACATGGCAGAGTTAGTAAAGTTATGTTAGGCTGAATTTTGCTCATTTCCACTTGGTCATCTGGGTTTGGATCCGACGGTTGTGAAGCTTTATTTTAGGTTTTTTTTTTTTTTTTTTTGATACAATGGTTCTTAGCTAATGTTCATCAAGAGAGTAAATCCATAGAACTGTACCACTAATGAAAGGAAATCCTATGAGAGTGCATTTCTCTACAGAGCTGTGTCATGCATGCTGCTGGAAAAGTAGGATCAGGTCTCAAATAAAGCTTTTTAAGTTGTATCCTCTAATATTACAAATATAGGACAGCATTGTAATTGAACCTCTGTGAATGTAACGTATTTCGTATCTGCTTTACGATATGTGGTAGTGACCATGTTTTTAATGATGTTACCCTAGAATGATTTCTTTATAAATGATGATTGAAAAGCTAATAAGATAACAAATGGTGCCAAGTTTCACAACTGTAACAGAACTCTGCTGTGTTTTGGGATTTGATTAAAAAAAACTTATTTATTTACTCTGTGTGTGTGTGTGTGTGTGTGTGTGTGTGTGTGTGTGTGTGTGTCAGAGGGCACTGTATGTCCCTGTGGAGGACTAACAGTGACTTCGGGAATCATCCTGGATTGCTTCTACCTCTTTTCCTTCTCTCTGGGGTTTCCCAGGCTCTGCCCACTAGGTCCAGAAGTTTTTATGTGGGATCTGGGATCCAAACTCAGGTCTTGCTTGTGAGACAAAGTCTTAACTTCTGAGCCATCTCTTCAGCCTTGGGATTTGATTTTTTACTTCCCCCTTCCTTCCCCTGCTCCTTCTCTTCCTGCCCTTTTCCTCCTTCTTTCTGTTTCTCTTCCTTGTTTGTGATGTCTGTACAATTTTTTTTCAGAATTTTGCAGAACCTGGAAAAGCTGTTGCTGTTATTGATGCGTAGCATACTGTCATTATTGTGTGTGTGTGTGTATGTGCGTGTGAGTGTGTGTGTGTGTGTGTGTGTGTGTGTATGAATTTTTGGAAACTAACTGTGTCATCAACTTTGGATAAAAGTATCCTAGTTTACTGTGTTGAATTGATATTGTACAGAAATTAACAGCCATATTGGTCTGGAAACATTAAACTTAAATTTTTTTTCATTTGTACAGGAGTAATACACTGTATTAAATATGTAAAGTCATGTCTGTATGGATTTGATTACAGAAACTAATAAAGTATTCTCTAAATAATAATAAAAAAGTAGGGGCTGGAGAGATAGCTCAGGAGTTACTATATCTTTACTTTGAAATAAAAGGACTTGAGTTCGGATCCCAGATACCATGTAAAGATAGCTGGTGGAAGTGGTAGTGGCCTGCAGTTCCGGCTCTGGAAAGCCTAGAAAACTCCAGAGCAAAACCAAAGGGAGGTAGAGCAATCTAGGATGAGTCCTGATGTCACTTTTGGGCTTCCACAGGCATATACACAGTGCCCTCTTCCACACATACTTACTTACACACATATACATATATACCCAACCTACACAGGCAAAAAGAAAAAAAAAAAAGAAAAGCATTTAAGGTGCTGTTATTTTTCTCAGTGATGTTTGGATCAGAAGTGAAATATAGGCATTATTGAGTAACTACACAATTTGAAGGAAAGGAGGCCTCTGGTAGTAAAAATTAGGACTAAAACAAAACTGGTCCTTTTTAAAGGAGAAATAAATTTCTTTTAAAAATAAATTTGTTTATTTGAGAGAAAAATAGGGAGAGAGAGAGTGAATGGGGAGAGCAGAGAGAACACATGCGGCACGAGGGTAGAGGTCAGAGGACATCTTTCAGAGGCAGGTTCCCTCCTTCCACTGCGTGGGCTTCTGGAGAACAAACTCAGGCTACCAGGATTAGGAGCAGGCACTTTGCCTGCTGATTTAGCTCATGAGCCCCAGAAATAATTTTTCTAATACACTTGTTTAGTTAAGATTATGTAGACATGTTTTAGAATCTATTTATTTTATAAGTGCCATTTAAAAATTATAGAAATAATACATGTCTGATATTTTTGGATTAACCATCATATAAATTGTAGAATAAATGCACCCCATGATATTAAATTGATCATGATTTTAAATATAGATTGAATACTTGGTCAGTGTTTTGTGCTTCTTATTTTCCTCATTTTGAATATTAGATTGAATATCAGAATGAAGGATATGTAATGTTTTATCATAGAGTGACAGTTTTACATTTTTGCTGTCTGTATATTTCAAAAGTGATTAAAGGCATTGCTATTCATTAACTTGAAAAAAAAACAGTTGAAGCAAACTTTTGCACTGCCATATTTTACTGCAGGCATATTATACTTCAACGAAACACTGTCAATACATTTAAAGTAAGCTTTGGCAATGACATTCTTCCTGCTGATCATATGTGTGAGGAGAATCAACAAACCAAGAGATAGGATCTTGAAGAATCTACTTTCTAATGAATAAGAGAGTACGATGTACAGAATGGTTGAGGAAATAAAATTATTCTCTTCACAAGGAGAAAGAATTTTCAAGTGCTCATGAAGGTCAATATTTTTACAAAAATAACTTCATGAAGGTCAATATTTTTACAAAAATAACTATCTTCCTCACCAAAAGAATGCATACTGGGGCCAAGAGTTGGGTCTATTATTCTCTATTAAATAGATCCAGAAAGATGGGAATTCCAATCTTTAGTTGTCAAGTGCATGAAATAAGAAATCTGAATCTCTTGAAGTCTTGTTATTAATCTCTCTCTTGTGCTGGGATCAGGTCTTTCTTAAGGCAGAGGCCACATATTCTGCCCTCATGCCCATCCATCATCCAGCACATACCTGTTCACACATATCTGCACTGACTTAAAAACCAAGCATTATCTCAATCACAGGCTCAGCCCATGGTGAGCCTCCTATAGAACAGCTAAGCCAACTCAAGCAAAAGACCCCTCCAACTCTGGCTACAACAGTACATTTTTTTGAGTATTAAGTGGAAAGTTCATATATTTAATACACAGTCCATGTGCTGGCAGTGCTTAGGGTCTCTCAGAAGTAATCTCTGAAGAATCTTGATCTAGGATAACAAACTTGACAGAATCACTCTCGTTACTACCAGCGAGTTTCCTCTGCCTAGGCTCTTAATAGCAGGAGGTTACAGAAGAAGCGTCGGGATCCTGGTTTTTAAGAATAATAACGCTTGAAACATTTGGAGCACCATTTTTCCAAAGCACTCAAAATACTTCCCACTTGGTATTTTCATGAAGTGTTGATAAGCACTTAGCGTTTCAAGCTATCCAGACACCAAAGAAACCTATTTAGGGTGAAAATTATCGGCATTGTGAAACACACACAAAAGATACTCCCAGAACACTTATCTAACATTGTCCCACAGCAATGGAAAAGTACTTTCAAACACTCAACCAGATGAAAGGTCAATAGCAGATTCAGTCTAATTGTCAGTGAGAAACCTGCCAACCAACAGAGTGCTCTAGTGAGAAGGACATTCATGCTTGTGTCCATTACCACTGCTTGCCCAAGGGACCTTGCAGTTTCTCCCTGGACTTTTGTAGCAGCATCATTCTTGATCCTGTTAGCCATGCTTCCCAGGAGAACCTTCCAAACTTTCAGAGCTGTTCTATACTTATACTGCACAGCACAGAAGCCATAAGTCAGATATGGCCAGCAAATCCCTGTAATATAACTTAAACTATTGGAAAATAGAATTTTTTTAAAAATGTAATTACTACAGCTATATATATATGTATGCTTACAGCAACTCTTTGCTTGCTGGCTAACTCACCTGCTTTTGAGACTGGGTCTCACTGCCTTGCCAGGCTCATCTTGAACCCCTAGGATAAAGTGGTCCTCAGTTTCAGCTTCCCAAGAGCTGAAAGGTCAGTCACCCAATACCATGCCCAGTTTTCAAATGATGAGTTGAAAAGCAAAGCAGAAGTTCTATCACAGCTCTCATGGCTCATATCCTCAGCAATTAAGGCTGAGCAAGAGTGGAGAAGATGGATGGAAATGAGAAGGTTCATAGACAACGGAGGAATACCAGCCTGACATTCACAGAGCTCCTTTTCTGTTAGCTAAAAGTACATGGAAATCTAAGTCTTATTGTGAAAATTATCCTCAAGAACAAAACACCATGGACCCAAACCAGACCCTCTTGTGGGCCTCATTTTCATTGTAGACTCTGATTGGAAGTTTCTGCTTTAGTATACTTTGTAAGAGAAGGTACAGCTCTCTCTGCTTTACCTCTGTTCCCCAAACATTCTTCATGTCTACAAATAAACCTAAATCTCCCCAGTGGCCACTAAAGGTTCCCCCTAGCCTGACCTCAAGCTCTCTTCCCAAGTACCTGGCCATCCTCTTGTACCATACTGAACTTGGGGCTACCTTTCCACTTTCCCCTCCTGGATGGATTTCCCCCCCCAACTCTTAAACAAAACTCATCTTTCCTTCTCCTTTGATGTTTGGTCCCAGGTCCAAGAGTCAGCAAACATGCAGCCTCTTAAACTAGACTTTAGCCACTGGACACCATCTTTATATCCCTAGGATGAAGGTTGAGCTAGACTTACCTACTTCATGCATGTCTCTCAAATTCAGACAGATGGAGCAAAGATGCCTTATTTTATGCTAATATATTAGTTTAAAGGGCTCAGCAAAATCGTGACCATATGGTATGCTTAGATGAAAGACAATTCAACTACAGAAAGTGTAAAGCTAGCTTAAGGAGGAATATGGTTTTTTGAATTCCTGGTCACATGGTAGCACATTCCTTGTGGTTACATAGCTCAAAATAGCTAGGAGTCAAAAAGAAAGAAATAATAAATACATCCTAGACAGCCCAAATGAGATAGACATCATCAATTCTGTTGTGAAAGCCTCAAAAAAGGTAAATGACAATGTTAGCTAACATAGCTAGCTATGTTAGAATATTAGTTCTTCTAGAGTCGATAAATAAAGAATCCAGGGGTTTTATTCTTCCTGTTTTTAAGATGTTTTTAATCAAAAGATTATTTCCAACTAAAATGCAAGTCTTATTTTTGAAAAAAAAAGAAAGAAGAAAAAATAATTACTCAAGATCCATTATCCTCAAAATAATAACAATGCATGAAAGAGACTTTTCTAAATCTTAAGGTATTCTTTTGTTTATTTTGTACCCATATTTGGCACTTTACTTTAAAAATATCATGACAGTGGGAGAAGTCTTCTCTTTGTTAGATATATAATCATAATTTCACTTTTTATAAAATCGCTCAAATGGATATATTGTTAACAACTTCTTTTGGGTTGTTTATTAAATTATTTATAATTTGCCTTCCTATAAATAAATCTGAGGAATAACTTTATGCATATGGCTTTTGTCTATATTTAGATTTACTTATTGAAAATGCATCTTTAGAGAAGTAGAATTCCTCAGGTAAAGCAGCATAATATACTGGCTCTGATACATGAAATTAATTTCAGCACTTTTAGGTTTTAGGAAACAACTTGAGAGAGAAAAATGAGAGGGAGCTATGGATCAGTGTCTACAGTCTCTCTCTCATTCCTGTGTGATTTGTGACAATATTGTATGCTGTCACAGATTGCAAATATGGCTGCAAATTCTTTTCATTTTGTGTCCTTGTCCTTCGTCCTTCCACAATGTGACTTTGAAGCTCCTTCTATAAAATGGTGGCTTGCCAGTGGACATTGCATGCATGTTAATTTAATGTCTGACACTTGTCCATGAAATCTACCTTCTCTCCCCATAGATCAGAGCCCCAGAAGACCAGAGGAGAAAACACAGCAGGGAAAGACACCCCTTCTGAGTTCCCTATGACCCATCAGCATAGCAACTGCCAGGCTGAAAGTGAGGGCATCCTAGACCACCTATACCTGTCTGGCCTCAAATCCATGCATAAGTTCAGAAAATATAACCAACACCACAAAACCAGCCTTAAGCATTATGAACTAAATACAATTGGTATTTACTTTATTTATTTGTATAGGGAAGGGTACGTGCATTTGTGTACATGTTTGCTTGTGTTTATCCACACATGTGTGGGTACGTGTATACGTGGAGGCGCTAAGTGGTATCAGGAATCATTGTCAATTGTTCTTTTGACTTATTTCCTTTTGAGACAGGATCTCCAGCCAAACCCAAGCTTGCAGATGTAGCTAGTTTGGCTAGCCAGCTTACTGTAAGGATTCCTAGTCTCTAACTTCTTGGACTGGAATTACAGATGGGCTGCCACATTCACCTGGCATTTTATGGACTTGAGAACTTGAACTCCAGGCTCCTTGTTGTAAAGCAAGAAATTTAATTGTCAATCTATTTCCCCATCCCTGTAATTGATATTTAAAGTAAATTGAGAGGTATCTGGCCATGTAGTACAAATCAGTTGGGCAAATTAAAAATGGGATAAAATAATTAGCAACATACCTTTGTTATCAAAGTGACAGGAAGTGAGTTCTTCACTAAATGCCTTTAAGATCTCTAATTGATATCCAGTGACACCCAGCGCTCTGTTAAATGGCAGCATGTTCTTACTATATTGCACTCACCAGCAAATTCATTTTAAAGTAGGGTGTTAAAAAAAATCTGCTAACTGCTTTTCCTCTGCAGTTTTCCCTTTGAAAGGATGACCTTTCATTCTGCAAATGTCAGTTTCAGATATAACATAGGCATCCACTTTCCTTTCATATTGTCTTGGAGTCTGGCTCTCTATGACAAAGTGGTGTGTGGAATCACACTCTGAGCTCACTTAAGCACCAGATATAGACAACACCCCATCTCCTGCCTCCCCCGTGCCAATCACCTACCATGAAAGCTGTAATATAACATATTATGAAGGAGAAGGGAGAGGTGCACTTTGAGCATGTGCCATATCTGAGCCACATGCCATTTGGTAGAACTTAACTTGCTGAATTTATTCATTATTTGAAATATCATTACAGAGAATGTTGCACTTGCTATTTTCTTATGAATCCCAGTAAAGCAGCCCCCAAGTGGACCTTCGAAAGGGTCTTCTATAAAGGAGAGAAGTCACATTGCTGCCTGTCATCAGCAGCTCCGAGAGAGAGAGAGAGAGAGAGAGAGAGAGAGAGAGAGAGAGAGAGAGAGAGAGAGAGAGAGAGGCTGAGGTAAAGAGCAGCTGCTGCTTTCTTTAGGCTGCCAGCAGGGGTTCCAGAGATGCTGATTGAGAATGACTTCTTTCATGGCTGAAGGACAACAGAAAGTTGCCTTCCTAGAATTCCAGAGCCCAAGAATCAAAGATTTGGGGATTCGGGACACATCACACACTCTACCTTCTTAACCATCCCTCTGATTTCCCTTGGGCGCTGAGATAACACAAAGGTGATTTTCAAATAGGGTTTTGAGTTAAATTTACACTAACCTAGACAACTGGTGAGTGAACATATTCTGCGATTCAAAGTGTAATCTAGCCTTCCACCAGATTCTAAAAACATCTTTCTAAATTCTTTGCTATTACATTTCAGTTGTCTGGGAAATAGCAGCATAAAACTGGCCCATTTTAGTTGAGTAGATTTTCATTTGGCAAAGTTGGTGGACCACAAAATGCAGGCTGTAGCTATTATGAAACTCATAAGACAGATAGACAGTAGTGTTAATCTTAAGTCAACGACCCCAAACTGCCAACAGTTGCTGTATAATCACAGAGGTGTCTGAAACCTACATAAACCTGTTTCCATCAAAGTCTTTTTCTGACTCCCCATCATTATCTCTCTGAATTTCTAGCCACCAAGAGTTATTCGCTCCCTCTCAAGTGGAGACTGCTTTAGTTCCACTTACAAATTGCCATAAATTTAGTGACTTCAAACAGCACAAATATGTATTGGTCAATGTCCTTGTATGGTTTCGCTGGCCGAAAACTCAAGGCTTGAAAGCTTTTCTTTCTGGAAGGCCTAAAGGAAAATCCATTCCTTTCTCTTCCAGTTTCTAAGAGTATCCAAGATGCTTCCTCAGTCTCCGAAGCAAGCAGTCTGGCAGCTCTCAGAAGCTTCTCCTGTCACCACACTTCTTTCTGACCTCAGTAAGAAAAGACTCATCTAAAGGAGCCATGGGATTAGATTTACTCATCCCAGATAAGCTAGGAATATCTCCCTACAGCAAGATACTTTACTTCAATCACATCTGTGAAGACTTGCCAGCTATGACAGTCTGCTATGACAATTACCCGAGAAAATCAGCTTGTAAAGAGAGAAGGTTCATTTGAGCTCAGTTCCAGAGTTTCAGCCCATCAGTTAGCCTGATTGCTCTGTGATGGATATTAAAGTAGCGCATCACAATAGGAATGTGTGGTATAGCAAAACTCTCTTTACCATGAGTTAAGGAGCAAATAAGGTAGGGAAAGAAAAATAAAAGACTGGGGTCCCATAATCCCCCTGTGGGCATGTTTCAAAGACCTAAATATCTCACACTGGACTCCACTTCTTAAATAGTCCTATTCCTGGAAAGCAAACTTACCACAAGGATCTTTGAATTTCTTAATATAAGCTACAGGACCATGTTAGGCATCATATTCATAGGCTCCTAGACACATGGACATTTTAGGCAGCCATTATTCTTATTAAGATACCCTTTGAATTGTGCCCCATCTACTCATGTCTTTGTCCTCTTGAACATCCCGACAACTGCTTTTCACTAAGGCAACTTCAATACCTTTTAGTGCCTCAAGCACCATCTTCTTCAGAAAGCTTTTCCTGCTCAGTCGAAATGGAAATGTTCATTCCTCCAAATTCCTTTAGTCTGCTAAAATCCCTTGACAATAACCATTTTTAGTACCTTTCATCTCTACATCCTTTAAACTCTTAAATTGCTTTTTAGGAGTCCTCCAAGTATACAAAAAAAAAAAAAAAAAAAAAAAAAAAAAAAAAAAAAAGACATGTGTGACTCTACAAAGATACAAAGCTGAGGATTCCACACTTTGGAGTCTCACAATATTTAGAAATCTTGGCTGTTTAATTGATCGATAAAAACTGTTTGGTGTTAGGCATAGCTTAATTTTCAGAGAAAATTGAAAGACAAAGGCATTTGGTGGTAGTTTGGGAACGATCTCTTTGAAGTCCGACCATGAAGAGAGTGGTGCACATCTTAAGCATGTAAGGCTATAGAATAATGGTATAGATTCCCCACCCTATCTAGAGAATGACATCATTCTTTGCAAGTGTCATCGTTAGATACTGGTATCAACTTGGCAATTGAAATCTAGAGCTCTGGCACAGTTGTGAAGAGTTGGTAGTTGAACTGAACCTTGAGAGCAAGTCTTCAAGAGAGTGTCTTGTTTGATGGGAAGGCCCAACTCATAAAGGGCAGGAGCAGGACCTGGGCAGGTTGATAGGATGGAGCGAACTGGCTGAGAAAGTTGACATCCTTTGGTTTACTTGGCTATACGTGCTGGTCTGACAAGTAAGGCTTGTCCCCCTTTTAGCAATCCTGTGGATGTACGGATAGGGTGTAGTCAGACCACTGACACACTGAGCCACCACGATGCTGCTCTCTGAAAGCAGAGGCTGCGAGGCAACACGAGTGTCCACTAGTACGTGAAGGCTCCACTGCTCCCTTTTCAAACATCTGAGAGGGTACCATCAAATAGCTTTGGCAGGCAAAGAGAAGATCGCCAAATGCCTGGGTCAACAAAGTGCTATTTAAGGAAACATGAAAATAGTTTCACTGACAGAAACAACACTGAGATAACAGACCCACTGCAGTGTCCTGAGAGAAAGCATCACAGTAACTCTTTGGTATTTGAATATAGTTTTTCTTAAATAATGATACCACATCCCTCAATGACATTCAGACTAATCTGTACTAATCTGTGTAGATAGCATGTGTGAGCATGTATGTCCATGTTCATTGCATGCATGTGTGTATGTGTGTGTGTATTATAAATGCTCTGCAAATGCCACATTACTTTGTTATTACATACATCCTGAGGCAAATGGTGCAAATAGTCTTATTAAAACACTTGTATTTGAGAATTATGTTGACTCTTTTTGATGCATATGCATTTCATTCACAGACAAGAAATTTTTGCCAAATTTTCACCTCAAGGAAAAAAAAAAACTCATATTCCACTTTGGGCATGGGCTTATGATTTCCACCAGAAAGAAAGAGCGTATAGGAGGCAGAAAGAGGGAAATATCTTTGGATCATCAGTTTAACAGCAGACTAAATAAAGCCTCTGTCAGCCTAGTCCCAAAGGTCAAGTGGTCAACACTTTCTCTGGGGCTCAGGACAGTTCTGATAAACAAGTTTGGAGGCATGTGGATCAGTGGCACTGACATGTTTTTTGTCTTTCTGTATCATGCCACCTGGGGATACTTTCAGCCTGGAACTTTCTCCTGATGTTTTCAAAATGTGTTTTGCTGCAATTCTAATGGTCCCCAAACTGGTCTAGCATGGAGCACATAAAAGGAACATGTGTATACACATAACTGCACTCATACACACACACAAGCTCACACACTTCAACGATGCTCGAGAAGGTGGAACCTCTTGGTAGCACGTCTCAAGGGGCACCAGAGCACTGGGATATGCTTAAAAAGAAATGTCATTTCAATGACGATTCTAGTTGGTGTTGGTAAATCATTTTCTGGCCAGGATAGAGTTCTTATCTGAAGCTTCTGCCAATTTCCAAGCTGTGCATATTTCTATCATGGCTCAGTCCAAGCTACCAAAGACTCACAAAATTTCCTGAAAGGTAATGGGCTACTCCTGTGGGCCATCATGTGGCTCCCATCACTGAATCTAGTACCGTGAACCTGCAGTGGAAGAAAACGTGGCTGTGGTTCGTCTGTGTACTTTCTCCTTTGAGACAGTCCTCTGCTCCTGTGTCACTACAGAGGAAGGGGTTGAACTATTTCCTTCTTCAGGAGAACCGCATCCTCAGAGTTCATACCAGTATTGGAGTTATCTATGGAAAACTACTTGGGCACTCCTCTTTCCAATTCTTTTTGACTAAATAAGAAGTATTGCTCATATGGCCACAATTTAGTAGTTCTAGTTTCACATGAGTTTCTCAAAACTCGTGCCATGCTCAGGGGTTAAGACTTTGTCTCACAAGCAGAAGGTCCTGAGTTTGAATTCCAGCTCTTACCTAAAAAAACATCAGGCAGAAACAGTGGAGGCCTACACTCCCAGCCCTGGTGGGCTTCTCAGATATGCCCAGTTCTCAGCCTTGAATTGTCAAGTTAAACCTATATATCTTATATATCTCACTAGCACAGCAGCTTTTCAGTCCTGGGGGTTCAGTACCATAAGCATCATTGATCTCTTATTTACCGTGACACCTGGGCGTTAAGTTACCTTCACAGGCATTGTTAGACACAAGGTGCTAGAGTTGGAAAGAGGTGCCATGGGAAGAATTAAGCAGGTGAATCCCCCTAACATCCTTTCCATAACAGTAACAGGGACATCTACCAGAGAGAGGCCATTTGGGGGTTGTTTTAGAGAAGTCTCAATCTGATGTCCAGGTCAAACAAATGAGCCTTGACATTAGCAAAAAAAAAAAGCAAACAAAATTGCAAGAGACACCACCCCTCCCCAAGAAATGCAGCCAGGAAAACTCAAAAGGAAAGAAAGCATCTTGCTATTGACATTTCTTTGGAAACTCTTCAGGGAGCACACATGGAGGGAAAGTTCCTTACCGGGGTTGTCAGAAATGAAAAGCAGCTAAAGCAATTTGTCTGAATCAAAGTCTGTCTTTGGAGGGTTTGGGGTTCCTGTGGACACTGGTCTCCTGCAGTCCACACAGTGAACATCCTGCTTTTCGGCTAGCTTTGCTGTTTCCCGATGAATCCCCTCAGAAAGTAAAACATTTCTACTTGGAACCACATCCTTCTTCCTTCCCTTTGAAGCTTTTTTTTTTTTTTTCAAAGCAAACGAAACTGCTACTAGTTCATCGCAGTGGAAGCTATCTGAACAAAGAAAGTGAAAAATGTAGAGTTTGTCAGCTTACGTTTATGGGTCCTTGCAAAACAACCCAGCTACTCCAGCGTGCCCTGGTCCCTCACTGCTGCCAACTGGTGAACTTTGTTGCAGCTAGACCAGTCTTGCTTTTCTCAGATTATCCCAAATACACTCTGCAGATCCAGCTAGAGTTCACACTCTTCACTCTCGGAAGCTCGTTTGGAACTATGCTTTTCCTGAGATGGTGTGAGTCTAATACCTGATTCGACTGTGAAGCTCAGCTAAGATCTCCTTCCTCTATTCTTCCTCTCCCATTGTTATTTGCCTCCTGGGACTTTACCTGTGGTTACTTCCCATTAGCTTTCAGGCCATGCTAAAAGAAACCTCAGGGCAGAACTAAATCTTAATATAGCAATATTTTGATATCTCAAGTACCTTGCAAGAAGTAGGGTTCATCAAAAATGCTCTTCAAATGTTCCTGCATAGAGGACATGAACATGTTGAGGGTCAAGAAGGCCAAGAAGTTTGCCTAAGGACAGAAATTTAATAAAGGCTAGAGCCAGCATTGGAAATCATTCCTCAACTCACAAGTCCCCAGGGAATTTTTTCCCTTCCTATAAAGCTGCAGATTTACTATCAGAATTCTCCAGATTTAATGAATTAATACTGAGTTGGCGCAGGCAATTTACCTAAGGAAGGTTAGTAACAGTTGTCCTTTATTGAACACCTGCTGCATGCTGGCACGCTGCAAAATCACTACAGCTGTTGCCGCCAACACTCTTAAGAGCTAGAAATCTCACCTGCTCCAAGCAGCGGCTAAACTCTCTTTAATACATGGGAGTTCCCCCCGTAATAGAATAAAATGCTGTTTCTAAGAGATGTGGGTTCCTTTGGTCCCATGAACCACAGGGTTCATTTTGTTGTACCCATTTTACAGACTTCATACAATGAATGACTTTAAAGTGGCAATTGTTTTAAGAACAGACACAAAACTGGAAGAAAGCAGGGCTTTTAAGTGCTTATAGGAAAAGCAAATGATGACATCATGTCTCAAAGAGGAAGTGCCATTCATGACCCCCCCAGTCATATTGCCTAAAGTGGCCATCTTCTCTGTTTTTCCATGAACCCAGGCTGCATAGTTGTTCTATCCTTGCCGAGCAGAATTAGAGAAAATGCGCTGAGAGATTTGGGTTCTCAACCACAAGAAAACCGTCTATTCCCACAAAGGCAACATCTAGGTGTTCCTGTACATCACATTAAAGGCATCACTCAGGACACAGATAAGATGTTCTCAACTTACTTTGGGGCAGAAACTGAATCCCATGACCTTTGGAGACATTTGCTAGGCTTGGCAGGTAAGAGGCACAGTAAACACTGTAAAGTTGAGCGAGCGAGTGGTGTCTAAGCAGCACTCTCCCCTCTGCAAGTGAGGGATGATAACCATGCTTACTGCGCTGAGTAGAGATAATGTTCAGAAAGTGCCCGATTCACAGAGAACACTCGGCAAGTGGTGGCGGTTGCTACTATAGACAGTCCTCGATTCGTGATGACTCATCCAAATGATTTTTCAGCTTTGCGATGGGGTAAAAGTTGTCTGCATTCTGTAGGAAACGTACTTTGAATTTGGAATTTGGGTCTTTTCTCAGTCCATCAACATGCAGTAAAATACTCGGACAGTGGGGCAGCAGCTCCCAGTCAGCTGTGATCAGACGGGGAAGCATCTTTCCCTTGCCAGTGTGCTCTGCGACTAAGCTAGACTACTCAGCAGATTAAATGCCATTGATGCAGTTTTCATGTACAGGGGCTTTGATGAAACATAAAGCCAGCATGAATCAATGCATCTCTAATGCGCCTATTAACCCTTTATCTTGACAAACCTGGGCAAGAAAGATTGTTCCCTGGCACATGCAAGTTTCTCTGGCACACGTTCATTTCTCTCTTCGTCTTTATGCTCAGTACACTCAGAAGATGACCCAGGAAAATGCAAGGTGAGCTGCCAGGTGGGGAATCCTGGCTGGTCTCTGGCCATACCAGTCTCTGAAATCAAGCAGCAACTCAAGCTTACTTCATTCTCTAGCTCCCTCTTTCTCTTTCAGCTTTCTCAAGATTGTCTTTTAGTACATAAATTCAGTTTCATGTACCTAATCTTAAAATGTTTTCTAAACTCTTGGGAGTGAAAGGGGAAGAGCCGAACTTTCTAGACTGCAAATAAAAAAGCAAATTGAACTCATCTACTGCCTCCAAATAGCCTCTGTGTAATGACCACGCCACCTCTAATTAAGTCTAAAATGATGATCTCCTGTGGGCAGTGCTTTATTGATTACACTCAGCTCAGTGCTAATCCATCATTCTAGCTAGGATTTCTGCTGCAGGCTGAAGCTGATGAGCCAGGCCTCACAATGCTCTGTGGGATGTATGTAAATACTGAGAATTGAAGCTGAGAATTTTGCCAAGTACAGAGTTTGCAACCGGATGTCTTTGGTGAATTCCTCTCAGCTCCAGGAAATCCCAGTTCATAAAGCCAGCAAAATTATAGTCTGAAAATACAAGGACCCTTCCTAGAAAGGGAAGAGGTCTCCATCTGCTCTTTCTCACTATTCCTCTATTGCTCTCAGACTCTGGAGAATTAGTGAATGAATTATATAGCTGCAAAAGAAGCCATTTAAAACTTGATGTATTTAATTTGTTTAGGTTGCAGTATGACTGGGCTCAGTTGGCTAACTTCTGTGCTTGCTTACATATAGGAAGTCAACTAACTAGCTGGGAGTGAGTTAGCTGAAGATGAACTCTGCTGAAACAACACCTCTCATTTCGATGTGTCCCTAATTTCCAGTAGGCTCGCCTTGATTTGTTCACCAGATTGATCAGTACGACTTCAAGAACCACTAGAGAAAACAAACACTAAAAGCATGGCACTATTCAAAGCATGGCTTCATCATCGTATTGACACTTGTACTGTCAGTTAAGGTAAATCCCTTGGCCCACCTCCACACTAGTGGAGAAGAAACTTCCAAGCAGATGGATAGAAGAGGTTAGGACAATCAGGGCCAAGAAATGCAGCAGCTACCACAATTGATGACGATTTTTTGAGCATCATTTAAATAAAGTCACACTATCACTTCAGCTAATCTTTATAAGATAAACTGAGGTCTTACTTGTTATTCATTATAAAAATGCTAAAAATTGTCTACCACATACCAAGCATCATTACAATTACCTTTTTTGGTTGTTGTCACATAATCCAAACCAAGGTTGCCATGGTTTCATGAATGGCAGATTGGAGATTTTTTTGAGATTTAATCTGAGACCAAACTTGAGGCTCTTATCAACCAACTCTTGAGGCTGTTATCAATACAACTGCCCCTTCAAATAAACTAATAATAGTAAAAAAAATTATACATCCCTTTTCAATTGTGAAGCACCAGACAATTCGTCTGAAAGGTTGCAATTGCCATATACACAGTACTCTAGGCTGATGGGTCTCTTTCCAGGTAGTGTTTCTTCCTCCAGGGCCGAGGGAGGGTCCTTGTAAAGACAAGGAAAAAGCCCTTCTCTGCCCTCAGGCACCTTTTGAAGTGAGGCAGGCTAACAGGAGAGACCAGGAAAGCAGCTGGAAGGGTCCTCTGCTGGGATTTAGTGTTGCTAGAGGCCTGAAGGTACATCAGCTATGCTGAAGGAAAAAAAAAAAAAAAAAAAAAAAAAAGACTTGTTCGTCAAGATATCCAGCCTTCAAAGTGCCCAAGCAGCATAGATAGCTGAGAAGACCTTACCGAATACTACGGGTTAAATATGTCCTAAAATTTTCATGGTTTGAAAATTTAATCCCTTAGATCACATTAGTGGCATTTGAGGGATCAGAGCTTTGGCAGGTCCAGAAGCCACTGCTAATCCATTCATAGGTTAACATATTAACGGGTGACCAGGGAAATGGCTTTATAATATGGCTTTGTAATGTGGCTAACTTGTTTTATCCTGTCATGCCAACAAGGTGTGCCACCATTTCTCCTGCAGTTTTAGATCACTGTGTCTACATTCTCCAAAGTCCCCAAATTCCTCTTTGAGATGCATTTCTTACTCGCTCTCCTCTTGGAGAAATCTTGCTCACCTTTGCAACTCAATCAGGGAATAATAATGAAAGCCACTTAGCTCTTCTCTCTCTTCCTAAAGCAGCCAAAGAAATTCTACCAGTCTCATGGCTCTGGCAAGCACTCCAGGACTTAACTCGGAATCTTTCGGCAACAAACTCTGCAGCGCCACACCTGGTGACCAGGCAACATTACCACAATATTCGCACCATAGCTGTTCAGCCACGAAGTCTCATCGTGGTTATTTTCTTACATGAGCACATACATTTGTGGTCCAGATTGAGCATGTGAAAATCTGAAAGCTGTAACTTTTCAAAATCTGAAGATCTTTTGATACGGACATGATACCACAAGAGTTAAAGTATGTATCTGATCTTATGTGCTATGTCAGTTCCAACGCTACCTATTAAAAACATTGCAAAATCCTACTTTTAGGCTGTATGTTTAAAGTGTATATGGAACCCAAATGAATGTCATGTTTAGTCTTGATTCCATCTGCAAGGTACTTCATTATCTAAACACGTAGCTATTTCTCTTAAACCAGGTACTTTCCAGGGACAGGGATCACCATGTACATGCTGTTAAATAACGGTGATACTATTTCTTGTTTGAATGGATTTTGCAGTTTACTAACACTTTTATTCTCACATTTTATCCTTCATCATCTCATAGATGAAGGCAGAGGTGGGGGAGGAGTGTTGCCTGTCTCAGTCAAAGCTGCAGAAACTCCAGGGGGGACAGCCAGACATTTGGGTTTCAAATTTAGTGCCTCACATCAATCATCCTGTGTTTATACCTTCCTCCAAAACCATGGAAAGTTTGGAAGTGCAGACTTAGACCATCCATCTACTCAAACATATAGCCTCAGAATCAGCAGCAAGACAATGAGTCAATTTATTTAGTGTGATGACCAGGGGAGACATTCTCCAGGGTTTTGTTTGTCTTCATGTATATCTCTAAAAAAGAGATGAACAAGGTCTTTCTTCCTAACCCAGGAGTATTTCATAATAGCCCCCAAACCATAGGCAACATAAATTCCCATTAGTGAGGAAACAGAGACACAAATTGAGGTATAATTCCACAAAGAGGAATTTTGAAAAGCAACAATATGAGGCCAGAGAAATGAGAGGGCTCAAAGGGTAAATACACATTTGCATGAAAACCTGGTGACTTAATTTCAGTTCCTGGAGCCCACAAGGTAGAAGGAGGTAACTGACTTCCAAAGTTGTTCTCTAAACTTCACATGTGTGCTGTAGTACATGCACAAGTCCTCACAACATCTCTTTTTCTAAATAATTTTTTAAATTAATGCATGACACTTGAAATAACATGGATGAATTCCATACAGGTGATGCTAAGTGAATAAAACTAAGTCCTTAATAAACATGTTTTGAAAAATAAAAGGAAAAAAGAAAGATATTGTGAGTGATACAAAAACCACGGCTATCTCTAGGTGGATTGGGAAGGTTAAAATCAATTATAAAAAGGTACAAGGGGATGATTCAAGGTATTAGGGATTTATGTAATGTATGTATTAATTATATATTGTCATGTTAAAATATGACAATAAGCTAAATATGACCTATCACCTAAGTTTATAAATAAGGTTTTACTAGAATTCAGTCATATTCATTCATTAACACATGATCTGTGAATGTTCCTATGTCACAATGACAGAGGTAAAAGTTGAGATAGAGACTGTGGAGCCCAGATAATCTATTCCAACTTTCCACAGAAATCCTTGTTGACCTCTGTTCTGTACCATAGTCAAAATAGTAGTTATATGCATGTCTCTATATGAAAAAAAATCAAGCCATATAATTTCATTTATTGTCTTAAATACCAAAGACGGATAGGGCAGAGGAAAAGGAAAGAAAAGGAGGGGAAAAGTAAGAATTAGTAAAGAAAGAAACTTTAAAAATGCAGAAATGTGTCCTAGAGCAAATCACCTGTAATTGTCATTTTATGTACTATGCAAGTGGATGGGAAAGGTTATCTTGTGATAATCTTGTCTTGGGTTACAAAGATGAGAGGAGAAAGAAGTAGTGTTATTTTTCAGGATAATTTCATTCAAACCAGCTATCTGAATCATTTTGGGGTCATAGATTAACTTGAATTTGAATTTTTGCTATTATTTCCTCAATTTGTAACCTAAACAAATCACTATTTCAGTCCTGTTGCATAACTGATGTGATAATGATACCTCAGTAGGTTATTCTAAGAATTAAATGTCATAACTACATGTAGAGTATTTACATCAGTACTGAGAGGGAATCTCAGTAGTTATTAATTAGAAAATATAATGAAAGCTGTGGTTGCTCTTGTCAGGAAAATGAACACATTCACAGACTTTAAGCAGCCATACAGGGCAAGATGAGCTGTCCCTTAAGCCCATGATGGGTCCCATTCTTGCTGTGAAGACATCACAAAGTCATAGCAGGACCTGGGCTTTCTCCAAAGCCCCAGGAATGCTCAAGGCTAGCACACAGCATCCTCTTTGCCTCACAGACAACAATCAGTAGCCCTGAGGGTCCTCTGCCAGCCAGGTGTCAAAATGACATCTAATTGAATAGGCTTCCATGCTAGCTTGACAGGTGCTAGGATCTAGAGAGTCATGCAAGAACACCTGCTGTAGGATGAAACTACCCCCACCCCCTGCCGCCACCTGGAGCTATGTCTATATGTGGCAGCTCCATTTTCAATAGAACCCACCATAGCAATGCTGAGACTGGGTAGCTGGAATAGAGCATCCTCAAATCCATCAATCTCTACTACCTTGAGGGACTGTTTGTCATTTGCTGGAGCACAGCTGGCCTCCCTGGGTATGCACGGTTCGTGATAGTCACCAGACAGCTTGGGAGGCACGGGTTCCATCTTCTATATAGTGTGGGTGTGCAGACTTTTCCACACCTGGTCTGGAGGCAGCATGAGCAGATGCCTGCTTATGTCTGCACTGCCAGGAGATGTGCTTTTTATGTTTCCTGGCACTGGGGGAATCATAAGTGAGATGGGAACACATGGCCCTCCCCACAGCAGGCTGCACAGAAATCTGGCTAAGGGACCCACATTGGATGCTGTGATAGGGCTGGGAATCAGAGGGACTGCTGCCCAACTGCAGGTGGGACTGGAAGGAGCTTTATAATTACCTGTGAAGGACAAAACCCTCTTGTGTCTTACTGGTGTTTCTCCACCAGGATGGTAGACTAAGTTATTTACTACTTCCTAAAACCTTCCTCATCATGAAGTGTAGAAAATAGCCAACAAAACTTGCCATTGTGTTTTTTTTTTTTCAAAATAGGGAAATTGTTTCTTACTCTGTCTGACTTTAAGAGCCTCTTTTCATAAGAGGCTGCTCTAAGTTACATTGTTGACAGATTCATTTGTCTTCAGATATACATAAAACAGGGGCTGTCAGTGAAGACTACATTCACTCCCAGAGAACTCCTGCAGATCCTTTTCAGAGAGTCTACTTCTTCAAAAAGCAGCAAAAATATTTTTTAGTTAGACTTTTATGAAACTATATAAAATGCAAATCTAAGAAGTCTATAGGAAGAAAAAGTTTTATATAACACAATATTATAGGAAAAATAATAACTTTGTAATCTATTGGTTAGAAGCAAGTCACAAGCTGTCACATTTATATGATGTTACTAGCATCACAGGCACCACCCAAATTCAAGAATCATGACTGAACAAAAGTATGAATACTAGCAAGCAGGACTCATGGGTCCACTTGCAGATCTGTTTATCACAGAGGACAAAAGTGGAGGTTTGACTTTGGGAGCTGTAAGATGCCCATGGGCTTTGTAATGATCTGACAAGTTCCAGGGAGCTAATATATCCACATTTATAAGTGACAGGCACATCCCCAGAAAAGACAAAAAAAAATTAATGTACATTTCCAAGAAATTTGGCAAACTTCAAATAGGATAACCTCACAGAAATCCATACTCTAGACTCATCATTAAAAAGCATCAAGCATTCAATGCAAAGAGACGTTCTTGGAAACATACAGAAGTCAATTATATGTCCCATAAGACCGCCTCAATAATACTCAAAGATAACATGAATGTTGAAAACCATGGAAGTCAGAAGGCAGAGGGAGGTTGTATTTGAAGGACTTCAAGATTATCGACCAAAAATTAGATATCCAACAACAGCAAAACTGTCCTTCAGATATGAGGTGAAATTAAGACATTCCTAGACAAAGAAAATTTGAGAGAATTTGCTACTAGTAGACCTGCCCTACAAAAAAAAAAGAGAGTTAACACTAGCTCCTAAGGTTAGAAGAATACTAGAAAGTAAATTAAATTCATGCAAACAAATAAAGACCACTAACACAGTTAACTATAGATGTAAAGGTAGAAGGCATTTGTTTTGGTTTATGAACTCTTTTTGCCTCCATTCCTTTAAAAATAACAGTATGAAGTAATTACAAACCATCATTAAAAAGTAATAAAATTTATAGAGATGTTATTTGTACAAAATAACAGGAAAACATAATAGAAAATGATTGAGGCATAGAAACAAAGTACATCATTATAAATTAATGTAATCATAAATTAAGAATTTATTTTAATCTCAGAGAAAACACACACATACACAATTATAGTGAAAGAAACCTGCATAGAAGATAAATAAAATAGACTACAGCATTTCAATACAAAACTATACATCAGGGAAAAGAGAAACAAAAAAAGACATGGAGAAAACAATTTTGAAAAGTCCAACATATACATTATGTTATTGACAATTATGTTAGTCTAAGTGAATTAAATATTATAACATAAAAGGCAAAGAGGCAAAATAAGTTTTAAAAGAGATGACTCAAACTCATGCTGTCTATAAGACGAATACTTTTTATTCAAATAAATAGGCTGAAAGAAAAAGGCAAAAGTGTATATTATTCAAACAGATGAAAAAGAGTAGGATGACTACATTAATATGACAAAATAGATTTTAAGCTCAAAATGTTACTATAAGCAAAAAAACACCATTGTGCAATTGAAAATTATATATATATATACATATATCAATTATACACTTATTTACAGATAACAGAGCACCCAATCACATGAAGCAAAAATCAGATTGGAAATCAAAGTCAAACGAGTCAATAACAATCACTTTGGAATTTCATGCCTATCTTCAATAACATATGCATAACTGGAAGGTTGGCAAGACAATGGAAGATATGCACAGCATTATAAACTAGTTAGATATAAGAAAAATTCCATCCAACAAAAGCAGACACTTTTGTCTCAAGTACAGATACAATATTCTCCACAACATGATATGCGTTAGGTCATATATAAGTCTCAATAAAGTGGAAAGGATTGAAGATTTATAAAGCATTTTCCTAATTACAATGAAATGCACTTAGAAATTAGTAACGACAAATTTGGAAAATTTATAGATATGCAGAAATTTAAAACAAATATACTACTTAATAAAAAGAATCAATTAAGAATCAACAAGAAAATTGGAAAATACTTTAAGGTGAATAAAAATGAAACAACAATGTATCAAAAGTTACAGAGTTCTGATAAAACAGGGATTATGAGGATATTTTCATTTCTAAAGGTCCATGTTATGAAGATCAGAATGGAAACAAATGGATCTAGATATACACAAATATTACAAAAAATTGTCCAGATAAAAGTTGAATCTTTGAGTAGTTCAATAAAATTGGCAAACTTGTGGCATTGCTAATCAAGAAAAAAGGAGTGAAGATCCATATAAATGAAGCCAAGATATTGGGAGGGAAAGGGAGGGGGGTGAAAGAAAGGGGAAAGGGGGGGAGGGTGCAAGAGGGACCAGGGAGGGGTGGACGGAGGGAGGGGACCGGGGTACCTATTAAGTTTATATGATTGGGAAAAAATAAATAAATATAAAAAAATAAAAAATAAAATAAATAAAAAAGATAGCAAGAATGTAAAGAAGGCATTAGTACATGCTTGGAACTCTATAGGCAAGGAGTTAGAGATGAGTGATCAGTGACTACTCAAAAATGTCTCCAGGGGAGAAGGGAAGCCTCATACATTGCTAGTGGGAATGTAGACTTATACGGCTGCTCTGGAAATCAGTATGGCTGCTTTTAAAATAGTTAAAAATTGAAATGCCATATGACCCAGCTGTACCACTACTGGGAATATTTTCAAAAACTGCTTCATCTTACTATAGAGACCTGTATATTCATGTTTGTTGCAGCACTATTTACAATAACAAAGTCATGGAATCAACCTAAATGCCCAACAGTTGACAAATGGATAATGAAAATGTGGTACATATACACAATAGAATACTACAGCTATCAAAAAATATAAACTAATGAAATCTGCTGGTAAAGGGATGGAGCTGGAAGAAGTTATACTGACAGAAGTATCCCAGACACAGAAAGACAGACATCACATGTTTTCCCATATAAGTGCAACCTAGAACTAAGCCTTCATAATGATATACAAGGGGAAATCTCTATAATATCCATTATAACCACAAAGGAACATAAATTGGGAATAGGGGAAAAAAGACCCGAAGAGAGTGGAGACAAAGGAGCACAGTTAAATAGATAAACAAGGCTAGTGTTAAAAAAAAAAAAAGCCTGTAAGCATAGAGACGTCTGATCCTGTTCATTATCAGTCCCCCCCCCCCACTGTTGTTTAGCTTGGTTTGCAGTGCTGTGCATTTGTTCCTTGTCATGGAGGGGAGTAAGGGTTAGGAAGCAGGTGGTTGGTTATGTATAGGCTAACCCCACTCTCTATTTTGTCCTATTCCAGTTCTTCCCTCTCCTTCAAGCCTCTTCTTACATAAAGGCCTTTTTTAAAAAACCATTTTTATCTTTGGATGGGAAAAGATCTGAACACCCAGACAGGACGCAGCTCAGTGCAGTGAAGAGCCATGAAACAGACAATGACAGCCAACAGGAATGCAGAGTACTGGTGACCCTGCAATGTTCTCACAGAATCAGGCCAGTCAAATCACTTTCCATTCTAAGCCTCATGGAACTTTGCAGAAGGGGGGGTAAGATTGGAAGAACCTAAAGATGGGAGATTCACTGCTGGATAAGACATTCCACTCAAGGCAGGGCTACTGCATCCAGGAACTCACCAAAATGAGACTGGTCCTTACCAGACCTGCCCAATGGTTGACAAATCAACATGCCTCCATAGACTAGCAAGGATCTTGGGAGAAATAATTTCTTTTTTTTAAGGGAGAAAGAGAGGTTTATTCAGCTTACGGTTCTAGAGGAAAAGGACAGTCTCTCAAAGCAGAGGCGGCATGGCTGGCTGGCCAAAGCTGGAGGAGGCTAAGTCACCGCAGACATCTTGGAGGATGAGAGCTGCAGACTGCTTGCAGCAAAGGCTGACTTCTCCTGGAGGTAGGGTGGGTGGGACTAATCCACCTCAAGGCCCACCCCTTGTGACTGCCTTCCTCCAGCGAGGCTCCACCTCTCAAGGTGCCATGACCTTGTCAAATACATGAGACTGTGGGGGACACATTTCAAACCATAACATTCCACCCCTGACCCCCACAGGCTCATTGCCCTCTCATTATGCAAACCATACTCAGTCCAACTTTAAAAGTCTTCATAGACTACAATGGTAGTTCCAACAGTCCAAAAGTCCAAAGTCCAAAGCCTCCTGTAAAATCAAAATATAAGTTACATACTTCTAACATACAATGGTACAGAATAAACATTCCCATTCCAAAAGGAAGGAATGGGGGTATATCCAGGAAAGATCAGTTTATAACAAGACTGAAAACCAGCAGGACAAATTCCAAATCTTGTAGCTCCAAGTCCAACAGGTGAGCCTCTCCTTGAAATCATCTCAGTTCCAGAGGGCTTTGGCTCCACCCTTCCAATGCAGCTGTCCATAGAATACGTTGGTCTCTTGAGACTCCTCCCAGGTATACAGCTCTCCTTGGCAGGTGTCCCACGTTGTCTCTGGCATCTCTAACATCTTTACTTTTCAATGGCAAACCAGGCTTTAAATCCACAGCACAAACTGCCCTTCTTGGGCCTCTAAACTGCAGGCTTCTTGCCTCATGATGCCTGGATTCTGCCAATTTTTGAAATCTTAGAGGAGGACTCCACGATCTCCTCCCTCTTACATCACTGATCCTCTAAAACCAGAACCACGTGGACGACTTTGCCAAGACTGGCCCCCTTGAATCACAGCTGATTCTGCTTCTCTAATGTTGACCATCTCTTTCACTCTTAGGCAGTTGCTTGGTAAGAGAAACCAACTCTTGCTTTGGAACTCCACCTTTAGCTCCAGTCTTCTGAAAGGATTTGCATTCTTATGAGTGGGAGACTTCCTTGAGGATCCTGCCCTCAAGCTAGGGCCTCTCCTATTATTCAAATTAAGAGCAGGATTTGATTTACAAATGGAGCTAATCTCTTCAACAGCCATTTTGTTCTCTGCTTCTTTGTATTTTTCATCATTGGATCTTACAGTTTTTGCTTCTTCCTGCCTGATTCTTTGCTCTTTTTCATAACTCTGAAGACAACTAAAAAGTAGCCATATCACATTGTCAAGACAACATTGCTTTGAAATTTCCTCTGCCAAGCACTCCAGCTTAATTTCAGGCAAACTTTCAGGACAAGGGCAAAACTTCACTAAACTCTCGGCCAACACATGGCTCCATGTGTCACTCATCCAGTTGCAGTCTCTGTTCCCCTCTGGACCATCACAAGCTGGGCTTCCACTCTCTGCATCTCTCACAGCATTGCTCTCCTCTGAGCTCTCACAAGAAAGGTCCCTTTGGCCCAACCGCCTAGACGCAAAGACTTTCCCAGCACAAAGTCCCAAAGTTATCCATATTTCTCCCAACGGAACAGTTCCAAAGGCACACTAGCCACATCATAGCATTGGCCATGCTTCTGGGTACCAACTTTTCTCAGCTTCACAAACAATCTCACAGCAATACCCCATTACCCGGTACAAATTTTTGTAATGGTTACTCTTAACTATTGCTGTGAGAGAGCACCCAAAGTCAAGCAACTTAAGGGAGAAAAGGAGGTTTATTCAGCTTACGGTTCCAGAGGAAAGGGAGTGTCTCTCAAAGCAGAGGTGGCATGGCTGGCTGGCCAAAGCTGGAGGAGGCTAAGTCACCGCAGACATCTTGGAAGCTGAGAGCTGCAGACTGCTTGCTGCAAAGGCAGACTTCTCCTCGGGAGAAATAATTTCAAGTAATAAGAACCTTTGAGGCTAAGATTTGACAGGTAAAGGCAAGTGCTCCTGCCAGTGAATCTGCCCAAGGGGGCCACTTGATCTGCCACAGAGGCCTGAACTCCTACTAGAGAAGATGATCCAGATGATCCAGGGAATCATAGAAGCAGACGGACAGGAGGATGGTAGGGAGTGGGATGGATTGATGAAGGGAGGGGATGGAGGGAAAAGTAGAGGAATGTAAGGGAGAGGGAAAAGAGAGGGGAGCAGTGATTATTACTCGTTGTGCTTGTAAAGCTAGGAATAATAATAAAAATAATTATATAAATATATATTATAATATACTATTATAAATAAATATATAATAATAAATATAAACAAAAATAAAAAGAATGTCTCCTTACAGAATCCCCCTTCATGGATAAATATCCTTGAAGCAACTGTTAGCTTGTCCTTTCAGTAAAAAAAACAAAATCATCAGGGAACCAAGTCCTCAAAAGATCCTGAAACCATCACAATATCACTCATTATGGTTTTGACTCCCTTTCCACACTGTTTTAGGGGATTTTCAGGAAGATCATGGGAAGGAACATGATTTGGGAGCAGGGAAAAATTCAACTTTCCCCCTGAGTATACAACTTATCTCAAAAATATTCATTAGAATTCACAGAATCTATGGGCTGGTACTAGCCCATTTTAATCTTTCTCTGGAGTGTACTTTGCTAAGTTAACATCTGTTTGATGTGTCTGTGTCTCTTTACTTAATTCTTTCCTTTGAGAAGACAAGAACTGATGAGAAACCTTAACCCAGTAACAAAAGTAAGAAATGAACAGACTTAAATGCCAATAAAGTGGAAAACAGAGATGAAACAGGCAAATTCTGGAAGAGTGCAATTATAAAAACCTACCCAATAATGCATAGAATATATATAATTCATATACATAAGTATGATCAAAGTATGTGATACTCACAAAGGAAAATATTAAAAATAAAATCCATTATTTTATGCATATTGAAAATAGGAAAACAAATTTCAAAATAATACATAAAAATTGAATATACTTATATAAGGAAATTGAATTGAAATTATTCCTAACAAAAATTACCTCACTGATAATTTTACCCAACATTTAAATAATAATAAGAATATTACCAGTCTTCTAAAACCTCTTTAAAAAATAAAAGAAAAAAATCAATTTCCAACAAATTTCAAAGCATCATTATTACACTGATTCTGACCAAGTATGCATAACAAATCTAGACTCTAGACCAATTGCACTTGCTAATGTAGATGCAAAATCCTTCAATAAAATGCTAGGAAACAGAATCCAGCAAAATACAAATAAGATTATATACCATTTCTCACAGAGATACAAGCTTTCATGATGAAAAATCTATATAATGAATTCAAAAGTGTTTCTAAATATAGAACCATGTACAATCCAAAAGCAATTTAATTGACATTAACAACAAAAATTATAAAATACATGAGAGTAAATTTGCTAAAGGAAGTACAAAACATATGAAACAAAATAAAGAACAATTAAATGAATAAGAAGCATCTTCTATTCATCAATTGGAAGTCTTGCTATTGCTCAGATGAAAATAGCCTCTGAATTGATCTACAAATTCAATGTAACCACTATTAAATTCACAGCTGGATGTCTTCACAAACATTAACAAACTGACTGAAATTCTTATGGAGATGCAAAAGTCTTAAAATAAATCAAACAATAACCAAAAGAATTTTGAAAAACAAGGCTCAGCCTTTACAATTTCAAATTTCTTACAAAGCTACAGAAATCATGTTGGTGCAGTATTAGTAAGAGAATAAATCTGAAACTCCAAAAGTAACCTGCCATTCAGAGTCATTTAGTTTCTGATAGAATACTAAGAAAATTTAATGAGGAAAAAGTAGTGCTTTCAGCAATTTTATTGAGACACAAAGAAAATAATACATTGGATCCCTACCTCATATACAAAAATTAATTTGGTGGACTGAAGCCTAAATGTGAAACCTAAAACTCTTAAAAATATCTTATGCATAAATCTCTTATGGTCTTAGATAAAGCAATGATATGTACTAAATGACTAACAGTCCAATGACAAAAGAAAATCGTGTTTGAAGTGAGGTAAACCTTTGAACAGACACACAGAAAAGTGATCAATAAGCCCGTGGAAGGATGTTGAACATTATTAGTTATATGGAGAATTGCAAATCAAAACAAGGTATGATTTCGCTTTGTACCCATTTTGACAGCTCTAATAAAAAAGTCAGAAAATTAAATAATAACAATGATATAGAGAAATTAGAGCCCTCATGCAATTCTACTGGAAATGTAGAATGATAACAGCTGTTGTGGAAGAGCTTCTTACAATTTCTCAAAAGTTAAAAACTGATATACCACATGATTCAATGAAACCAGAGTTTTTGCCAGACTATTAGATGAATGGCAATTGATTCATCACCTTGAAATTCACAACCTTAAGTATACACATTTCTTTCTGCATTCTGCTTTTCCAAATTTACACCAAAATCAGCTATTAAGTTTTGTTTGTAGCATTCTAGGACTTCTATAGCTCCAAACTCCCCAATATTTTCCCCACAAACCAATTTCAAAGACCTATGAACTATGTGGTCAGATTTATCATAGCAATAGCTTCACTTCTCAGTTTAAATTTTCTTTATTCACTATTTTCCTCACTATTGTGATGAAATAGCTAAAAGAAGATACTTAAGGGAAAGAAGAATTTATTTTGGTTCATGGTTTGAAGGATCATTAACCTTGGTGAACTTACATACCAAAGTCTCCAACAAAATACTTACACATCAATTCAGCTGTGTATTAAAAAGATCATTTCCCATGTTCAAGGTGGTTTCATTACAGGGATGTGAGGATGGATGAACATATGCAAATGGATGAATGTAATACAGCACTTGGGTGGATTCAAGGACAAAATTCACATGAAGCTGGAAAATTCTTTGATAAAAATTAACATCTTTTCATGATAAAAGCATCAATATGAGCTTGCAAGATTGCTCAGTTGGTAGAGGTGTTTGTTGCCCAGCCTGACAACCTGAGTTTGATCCTCAAGCCCATGTGGTTGAATGAGAGAACTAACTTCCTCAAGTTTTCTTCTGGTTTCCACACATGCATTGTGGTTTACATGCACATACACACAAACATACATGCACATGCACACAGCACACACACACACACACGTGGAGAAAAATGCACACACATAGAGACAGACAGAGACAGAATGACACACAGAGAGGAAATAACAGAATCATATCTTAATATTATAAAGACAGGACAGAACACTTCCCAGCTAACATGGCACGGAATTTAGGGAAACTAAAAACGCTTCTTCTAAATTCAGGAATGAGACAATAATGTTCACTCTCATTGCTCTTATTCAATAAAGCACTTGAAATTTTAGCCAAAGCAATGTCAGGAAAAAATAAAGGGCAGACAAATAGGGAAAACAGAGATCAAATTAGTCCTATGTGCAGATGATATGATCCTATTCTTGGAATCCCCTTAGTGACTGTTCTAAAACGCTTTCAGGACTGAGAAAGTCAGAAAAGTAGCAGTATACAAAATAAACATAAACAGACACTAGTGGTTTTTATAGTGCAATAATGAATCCACTACAAAAGAAATTAAGAAAACAATCCTATCTTAATAGCCTCAAAAAGAATAAAATACCTCAGAAAAAAAACTCACCAAGGAGGTGAAAGACCTCAACAATAAAAACTGTGAAACAAGTGAAGAAATTTAAGAAAACATGAGAAGAAGAAAGACCTTTTATGCCCATGGATCAGCAGAATTAAAATTTTAAGAATGTCTATATTACCAAAATCAATTCATAGATTCTATGTAATCCCCACTGAATATCAAATACATTCTCTGCAAAGCTAGGAAGAAATAATCTTAAAATTCATAGAGAAGTAAAAAAGGTCCCAAAAGCCAAAGCAATCCTGTGTGAAAAGAGCAATGTAAAAGGAATCACAATATCTAATTTCAAAGCAGACTATACAGCCACAGAAACAAGTACAGCATATACTAGTGTGAATAGACACCCAGACCAATGTAATACAGTGGAGAACAGAAGTAAACCCATACTACTGCAGCCATCTGAATCTCAACAAAGGTGGCAAAAACTTATGTAGGATTAAAGTACCCTCTTTAGCAAATAGTGCAAGGAAAACCACATATCCTCATGAGAAGATTGGTCTAGAGCTCTATTTCTCACATTGTACAAAAAAATCAATTCAGAATGAATCTTAGACATTCATGTAAAACTCAAAACTCAGAAACTACTCAAGTGAGCACATGGGAAATATTTCCATGCATAGGCATCGGCACCAGCTTTGTTAACAGGTCTTTAATAGCTCAGAAAGTAAGAGCAGGACTTGACAAGTGGAATTGCATCAAGTGAAAAGCTTCTGCTCAGCAAACATGGCATGGTTTGAATGTGGAATATCTTCTATGGGCTCACGTGTCTACACATCGAGTCTCCAGCTGGTGATGCTGCTTTGGGAGACTGTAAAACTTCTTGATCATAGAACCTAGATAACAAACGAAACCACATGGACATATCTGACCTGGTTGTAAACTAACTTCCTTGCTTGCTACTCCTGTGATGATTTCAATCATGCGTTCCACCATGGACTTCATCATGCTTTGCCCACCATGATGGACTTGTAAACTGTGTGCCAAAGTAAATCCTTCTTTCCTTAAGTTGCTTCCTTCCAGGTATTTTGTCACAGTGGTGTTAAACATGATTAATAAAAAAGAAAAACTTAACCAGAGTAAGGACACAACCAATAGAATGGGAGAAAACAATTGAGGACTGTTGAGCCAACAGAGGATTGACATCCAGAATAAAGAACTTAAAAAGGTCTATACCAATTACTCTTCTCTGTTGCTGTGAGACAAGACTCAAACTAACTTTAATGGATAAAGGGGAGATTTACTCTACTTATGGTTCTAGAGAGAAGATAGAATATATTATTGCAGAAAAGGCATGGTTGTCTGACAGAAGCTGGAAGAGTCCATAATCGTATCCATCATGAAGGCTAAGAGCTGCTAACTGCAAGAGCAGACTAACTAACTGAACCAGGGCAGGGCTAACTAACATCAAGCCCCCCCCCCGTGCACCTAAAGGTGCCATGACCTTCCCAAATAACTAAAGATTCAAACCCATGAGCCTGTGGGTAATAATTCACATTTCAAACCATGACAGATCAAACAATGAAAGACAAGAAATCCAATCAACACAGGAACTTACTGATTTTCAAAAAAAAAAAAAAAATTGCAAATGGCTAGCAAAAACACATGAAAAAATGTTCAGCAGTTTTACCCAGCAGTGAAAGGCAAATCAAAAACTACTTTGAGATTTCACCTTACCACAGTCAAAGTGGCTATCATCAAAGGAAACAAAAAATAATGATTGCAGGTAAGGACTGAGTAGACAAAGAATCTTCATTCAGTACTGGTAGAAATGCAAATTAGTGAAGTGCTATAAAAATAAGTATAAAGGTTCCTCAAAAACTAAAAAAGGAATTATTACATGATCTAGCTACAATACTCCCAGGTTTACCCGAAGAAATCTATATCGGGATAAATAGAGATCCCTGAACATACATGCTTATCCTATACTGATCATAATATTTAGGTTGTAGAATCAGTTTAAATGCCTATCAATAGATGAATGGATAAAAAACATATGTGTGTGTGCATTAATGAGGGAAAGAGAGAATGTGTGTGTATACCTGTCTATGTGTGTTACTTTAATGCTTCTAATTGGTTTTCATTATGTTTGTGAGAGAGAGAGACAGAGTGTATATGAATGTTTAAGTGACAGAGAATGTGAATGTGTGTGTGTGTGTGTGTGTGTGTGTGTGTGTGCCCGTGAGGGTGCACTACTCTAATTGGTTTACAACAGAATTAGCCTCAGCAGCCCAAGAAAGCACTATTTTTATGAATCAATTAGAATATTTATTTTATAATCACAAATCAATTATCTTCTAAGTCTTTCATTCCAGTTAAGTTCTTCCTTCATCCAAATCCTTACTACATTTTGTGTCTATGTGATTTCTCTAAAATTCTTTATGTAGTCAGGGAATGTAATTCTAAGTCATGAGGGGTCACATCATTTCCAGGGTCTCCAGATTGCAGCTGTTATAGTAGATACACTTGAAATAGAACATGAGGCTTACACTTGCAAGTAGCAAAAAGATATCAAAGTGTCTCAGAAAAGCTGTGAGTCATGCTTACTTTGTAGAGAAGTTGGTAGATAGGACAGCCTATATGTAGAAATGTCCAGTCTACATTAGAAGGTCCTATATCTGCCACAAGAGAAGCCTTATCAGCAAGCCTCAATGACAACCTCCATTGTCAACTGAGTCAGAAGGAGAAATTGAAAGTCATTACTGTGAACACACCTCACACAGCAGGGGGTATTTACAAACTGGGACAATGTGAAACCTCCTCAAAGAGATGTAACCTTGATCAAGAATGTTGATAAGCTGCAATGGGAAACCCTCAAATTTAAGGCAAAAGCACCGGCTGCTCTATAGTGAGACCTGCAAGTAACCTTCACAGAACTAACCAAACTCTTCACTCTAGGTTTTCCTCCGTGTAAAGAAAGAAATGGAAACATAGGTCAAATATGAGCGCTTGGGAGCATAACTACTGAGTGCTGTAAATAAAGTTTGCATGAATGCTAAATCCACATTTTTAAATAAAATTATTAATTTCATTGAGAACATATCAATGAATAAGACTCAACAAATGCCAACTATTATCATGGGAAATATATACAGGAAATATATGGGAAAGCATCTGAGGTAATGATAGTTGACACTAATGTTTTTTCCCTCATTTTCCTTTCTCCTGTGACTACAATGTGCCCACAACTTTTTTATTCAATAGAAGCTTGACCTGAGTCAGCCTTTAATTTGCCTTAATGTCATAAGAGTTTTGAATTTGGATGTGTGGCACTCTTTGAGTGTCTGTTCTTTCCTTGTGGAATGTGATGATCACATAATAAAGTCCATTCTAGTTACTGGGACATGTGGCCCAGCCAAACCTGCACTAACCTATGAGACATGGAAGGGAATTCACAAACTGAGTATACATATAGCCAGAATGACCTCAGACAAGGCCAGCAGAGCTACTTACATGACCATAACCCAGACAACTGGCCTACAGAGTAAGTTATTACATGAATATTGGGGTGGCTCATTATGAGGAGGAGGTACGGTCCCCTTTCTTGTTCAGTACCAATGTCTCCAGATGATTTGAACTTGTTAGAAAGGAGTCAAGAGTTCAATGCAAGAGGAAAATGAGAGATGCAAAAATTTCTGCAAGAGACACTCAGCAACTTCCTAGCAGTCCCAGGAGGGCTTGTCCTACTAGAACCCTGCCTGGACATGTGTACTTGCTTATCTTAACAACTGAGTCAGAGCCACAGCTCAGTGACTTCCAGCCATAGCTTTGCAATTCCTAATTATCCCACCAAAAACAAAAATGTAGCATTGAATAGAAAACAATCCATTCAATCTCACTGAAGATATACCCAGATAATAGCAGCTTAGAGAGCAAAATGCTCTCTTAAAACAGAATCTCTTAGCACTACCTAAATATGTGCTGTGCAGTGTTTTATGTTAACCAATTAGAAGTTCAAGCCCAGTTAAACCTAAATCATTCAGTGGCCTGATCAATAATAATGTAATCATGCTCATTTATCAAGGACTGACTATGTATCACGTGCCTACTGCACATTTTATATGTGATTGGTTCTTCCAACTATTTATGAGATGGACCTACTGATTCATCCATTAAGAACCTAAGATATGCTTCATTTCATTTATCTTCCAGGGTCTCAAAACTAATCCCTGGCTTAATTAAAATAAACAATCAGATCTTAAACTGGAACACTTGGCTACTTCTAACACTTTTGTGCAATGGCATAGAATTAAGGATTTGGAGTTGTTGGACAATAAAAACAAAACTCCATAGAAGAGTTCAGAAATACACTCTAAGCCCAAAGTATGTCTTTCCAATCCTGTTGTCCTACTATGCAAAGAGGTTCCTGAATAGTCTTTGTCTCTAAAAAATTGGAACATGAAAGACAGGTTCTCAGAAATCCAGTCTTTAATCTCACAAGAGACCTGCTCAACAAGATGAGACTCAAATCTCCAAAAGACACACTGATATTTTTCTTGGGTCCTGACTTGAGTGTCGGGATCTGCTGAGCAGAGGTTTTTTGTATTCACTCACCATGAGACATGCTAAGGATTCAAAAGATTCACTCCTCATTATTCTTTTCTTTTTAATATCCTATTTACTTATGAGAGATGGGAAAGAGAGAAAGGGAAGGAGAGAGAAAGGAAGGAAGGAGGGAGAGAGAGAGAAAGAGAGAGAGAGAGAGAGAGAAAGAGAAAACATGTTCGCTTACAATGCACACATACTCCATAGTGCATGTGTGGAGGTCAGAGGACAACTTTCAGAAATTGGTTCTCTGCTTTCACCATGTGACGTCCAAGAATCAAACTCAGGCAGCCAAGTTTGCAAACAAGTACCTTCATCTACTTCACTATCCACCCATTCCTCACAATTCTTAACTAATCAGCCAACGCTCTACTTCCAGCAATGTCCCAGGTCACAGTGAGTCTACGGATTGGTTGTTCATTAGTTAAGGATACATTTGATGTACTAAGTTCTATCTTTTGAGGTAAAGAAAAAGATCTTTTCAAGCATGCTGTGTCTTCTAAGACATGCATATTTCCTTAGGAGCAAACTATGAGAAAAATCATGGAATGTACTATACAAGACTAGACAAGCTACCTACTGTCAAAAGATATATATATATATAAAGATATATATATTTATATGTCAAAGTGCAGATAGAATATATGTGTGTGTGTGAAAGAATTTATGGCTATTCTGTAGATAGATCCACAAAATAGTATCTGAGTATAGCTCTAAACGGAATTTCCTGGAATAGATCTTCAATCTCCATGAGCATTAGCTAATCTATGTTTGGCCATTCATACATCCACAAGTAAAGCCTCAGATTTACATAAGCACCAAACATCTTTATCATCATGTCAGACTCTTATGTCTAATTAAGGGGTGCCAAAGCTCTAGTCAAAACCCATTTCTCAACAATCATTTTTATGTTCAAGAATCAGCATCTGGTACTCTAACATACATAATGCCTGAAATTGCAATAGTATCCAGTATTATGGTCAAGTGAAAATTCATAAACAAGAGTATCTACTCCATCTGCCATCTGGCCACACAATGCTCTAAACCAAGAGGTACTCTGCAAATATTTATTAAATGAGTGAACACAGTACTTATATCTTCACAAGCCCATCATCAAGGTTCTGAATATTTCTAATACCTCCACATATCCAAATATTTATAGCTTTAGTTCCCAGGATTCATCCCCCTTCAGATGACTGAGCTGCTTCAGACTAAGTCTCCAATTTCACCAAAACTTGTTTTATCTTACAGGATCTATTACAACCCTACCTTTCTTTTTATACAGAAACAGAGGGGGGGAAAAACACCTTTTCAAATATTTCATTATAGCTCTTCTTTCTATTCACTTTCCCATTTTCTTTTTACTGTCACAACACAGGGAAATTGTTTCATATAGATTGTACCATTACATGAGGTCTTACCACCTCCTTTTAGAAAAGGATTTCAGAAATGTGAAAGAGATTCCCCAAAATCACCTTGTGAAGAAAATCAGATTTTAAAATGTGGTCTCACTGAATATGGTGACTCATGCCTGTAATAACAGAATTCAAGAGACTGACGCAGAAGGATTGTGAGTTTATGCTGGCCTGGCAAATCCCTATCTCAAAGCACAACTAACAAAATACACACATGCACACAGGTGTTTTTCACTCCGAATCCGAAGATTTCTTTGTTGACATAATAAATACTTCTCATAGGCACTTGGAAATTAAACTTGGAGGAAGCACATATTTGGTGGATTCAGTTGCTACCTTCCTTTCTATCTTGAAAGAATATATTATTCTTCATTAATGTTATATGGGATACTGTCAGCTATCTCTTAGCATGTCTCTTCCACGAAGGACAAAATAATGAGACATCCAATTTAAGAAGAGAATATCAAGTATTGCCATGGTTGGAATGTGAGCTGTCTCCCACAAGCTCATGTGTTTGCCACCATAGTGGCTGTTAATATTTGGGAAGGCTGTGGGCACCTTTAGGAGGTAGAGCCTTGCTGGAGAAAGACCTATCACAAGGGGTGGGCCTTGATGTTGGCTAACTCCACCCTACTTCTAAAAGCAGTTTGCACTTGTGCACTCTGATTCAGTGGGCGCTACAGTAGTCTGAGCAGCCTCTACCTTTTGCCACTTGCCATGCCTTTCCCACCAGAATAGATTGTATATCCCCTCTGGAACCATAAACCATATAAAATCTTTCTCCCTTTAAGTTGTGTCTAAGTGTTGTCTCATAGCAGTACAGAGAAGGTAACTGCTATGAGTAAGTTTAACCATGGAGGTCTTTATTTACTCTCGTTTCATTAGTAAATAAATAGACCTTAATATTTGTTTACTGCCTACCATATGCCATACCAACGGGCTTTAGACATAAACTAATTTTACCTTCAAAATAATACATAGAATGGGTGTTATAATCATCTCAATCACATAAAGGAAAAAAGTTAATATGTGACATTGATTGTTCAACTAACTTCATAGAGTGATACATACTGAAGATTCATAACAAAAGCTGTCTGTCTGTATCCAGAGTAACTCATAACAAATGTTTCATCATGTCAGGGGCTATATGAAGTTGAGGGAGATGAATTTTGAGAGATAAATGCATTGGTTGCCCTGGAAGTATTCTATGCTAGAAATATAACCAAATATGATAGTTCCAAAGTTTCATAGCCCTTAGGCATGAATCATGGTGGCTTCCATCTGACAGAGCAGATTGCACTGTCTTCTAGAAATACAATCTGTAGCAGGTTTTCTGCAGAGAAAGATAGGAACCACAGATGCTCTCGTCTTTTTCACACTGCCCACTTGGAATAAATTCAGTGGGTGCCATATTGTTTCATGAACTTCTGCAGCTTCAGCTATGACTGGGTATCCATTCTCTTTCAGAATAAGCTCCAAACACTTTCACACTAGACTATCCATTTCCTGCTCCCTCTAAACTTTACTACTGAATCCAGAGTCATTTCTGTTATGACTTGTCACATGCATCATTCAGTGGACAAATCAAGGAAAAATACGTCATTCTTTTCAAAGGGCAAAGCTTCAGAATAAGGTGTGTATTCTTTGAGAAGCCATGGCCTCTGCATGGTGTAGTAGATTTTTTTTTCTCCCACATTTTATTTTTTTTCCCAGTCATACAAGCTTAATAGGTATCCCTGTCTTCTCTCTCTCCTCTCCTCCCCAGTCCCCCTTCCACTCCCCCCCCCACTTTTCTCCTTCCTTTTACCTCCCTCCCTCCCTTCCCTTTTCCCAGTGCCTTCCTCTTCCTCTTTCCCATCCTCTGGAGCATCCTTTTGTGTGAATGCCAAACCTCCCTCTGAGTCTTCCACCCTAGTGAGGGGCAAAACCAGAGTCTTATCTTGGGCTCCTCATTAGTATGGGAACTCTATTATGATGGTTAATCCCTTGCTTCTAAGGATCCTACTGCCTGTGATCCATGTCTAGACTAGTAGATTTTTTTAAAGGCCATAAATTTGAACTTTTTTTCCAGTTGAGGAGTGGAGAGTTCATTTCCTCACTGTTTTAATCTCTTGTTCCTATGGTGTGTCTTGGAACTCTGGGATATTAACAATTATGACTGAACAAATTTAAGATTAAAATGTATGTATTGAGGTTCCTCTGCTATGGTTATACTTGAAACCTTGAGACAAGAAGGACCTGAATGAGTCCTTGCTAGTTTAGACAACACTGAAGAAGCACAGGAAGAAAACCCGGCTATTGTTAGGTCAATGGGGAGAGTAATGGGGGAGGACTGTGCCCATGTGTGGGTACCATGTGGAAGGCCATGAATAAAGAAAAACTGACACAAGGGAGAAACTTGAGAAAAAGGAGTTTATTTATAGTTGAAGGCCTGGAGGTCAAGAGAGTCAAAGTTCAGACCTAAGGGGGAAGAGTATTAGAACAGAAGACATAGCTTAAGGTCAGAAAAGACAGGGAGAAGACTGACATGACAGCCTGTGGAGAGAAGTGAAGAGATCTCAGAGCTTAGACAGCAGAGGAGAGATACTAGGCGGAGTCAGTTTTTATAGCCTCAGGTGTTGCTAAGGAGTTGCCAGGGAGTTACTAGGGAAGCAGGGCAGTAAAGACTAGAGGTGGTCTTCACATGTGGTCTTCACAACATGATCACCTGACTAAGGTGAAGCCTTATGCAAAATGGCAGCTGTAACTAACAACTATTTCAGATAGTGACCACTAAATTATCAGGCATGTGAGGAACCCCACCTTAGATCAATTGGGGGCCATGTGACCAACTGCCCACAGGTATGTGATGAAGCCCAACAGTGACAAGACCAGCTGGTTCAGTCCAGAGAACATTTCACCCAACCTACGAAGTTTTAAATTAAGGGAAATGTTGGTTGATATTTTAAGTTACTAAATTGCAGAATGGCTGTTACCCAGCAAACAATGACAAACACGGCAATAATAAATTATTTGGATAAAAAAGTGGGATGTTTAGTTTTGAGTTCTACAAATTGAAAACACAGATGTCACTACCATCCTAATGACAAGTAAGAAACTAGCATATTGCCAAGTCAACTAGTCTCAGATCCAGAAGAGAGGTGAGGATGTAGGACAAATCACTGTCCTCAAGATAGGAAAAATAGAAAAACATAGAAAGCCATAGCTCATGGGGTAGAAACAGAGGAGTCAGTACAGGGATGGGAGAACGTGACCCGAAATTGATGAAAAGCTGGATGCTCAGCACAACCAAGTCTAAATTCTCCACAGGGACCCAGGCATACGTATACCCCACACTTCTGGAGATTCCCCAGAGTATCAGAACAAAAATCAGAAAATTCCCTCATGGTTCTGGCAAGGAGAAAGGACTCAAGGATTTTGAAATCCATCAGATTACTGCTACTATCCACATGATATTTAACTGAAACCTAAATGCTGGAACTCTCTTAGAGCCAAGGTGGCCTGAGAGAAGGCAATGTCCAACTCTATCCTACTAGACAGTCCTCCCCATCTGGGAGAAAATTAAAAACAAGACAAAAAACACCTACATTTATAGCCTAGAGACTGGCTAATTAAAAGGCCAAAATAATTTCAATCTTCTCACATTCCACTTCCATATTACTAAAGGTTTATTTACAAGTTACTTTTAAGTAGTATGTCAATAAGAAATTACCCAATAAAGATCACAGGGTATATGCAGGACAAAAATAAATACAGAAATTCCATACTACAGGCAGAGAGAAAGCAAATGTCTGAAATAAACATAGTAAGCACCTTGGAATGGAAACTTAACAACTATGATTAATATGCTACAGGGTTTAAAGGATAGAGCAAATGACATTCAAGGAGAGATGGGCAATATAAGCAGGAAGTACTATGAAGAAACTGAAAGGACATATTAGAAATAAAAAATGCTATAATTGAAATGAAGAGTGTCTTCAATGTACTTATTACTATAATGAATGTGGTTAAACAAAGGATCTCTGGATCCTGGGGAGATGGTCCAGTGAATAAAATGTTTTGTCATACAAGACCAAAATTCAGATCCACAGAACCCACATAAAAGTCAGGGGGTGTGATACCTGGCTATAATCCCAGCACTTAGAAGACAAAAACCAGGATCCCTGGCTAACCAGACTGGTTGAAATTGGAGAAAGTTTCAGCAAGAGATCTGCCTTAATGATTATAAGGTAGAGAGTGACCAAGAAAGATTTTTAGTATCAACCTCAGGTTTCTACACACACACACACAAACACACACACACACACACACACACACACACAAACACACACATACACATACAAGTACAGAGTCCTTGCAAATATATGTGCAAACATACATGTAAGCACACATATATGCATGTGTATCACTAGATATGCACATTAAAAATAAGGGGGGGAACTTGACCTCCAACCTATCCACGGGCATGCACGCCAGCAAACATATACACTCCCCTACACTAAACTACACACATTCTAAAGAAAAAAATACCCAGGCTTCAAATGGGAATTATATCAGATTCATACTCAAAAGATCAGCAATTTACAGGTATTACTATAAAGATAAGTGTTGCAGTCCACCTGCATGGTTGCTAAGTGTTGCAGTCCACCTGCATGGTTGCTGATAAATGACCATCACACAGCTTAAGGGAACACGGAGTTTACTTTCTTACAATACTCTGGTTACAGTTCATAGTCCAGCTTGACAGGAGAGCACACACCAACACCAGGGCTGAGGGAACTGGCCACCATAATGGTTGAGAGATGGACAATCCTTACTTGCCAGACCAGCATGTCTGGCCAAGTATACAGATGGATGCCCACTCTCTCAACCAGCTCTCTGTGATTTACCCACGGCCTAATCCCACCCACCATGGGCTGGGTCTTCCCTACCAGCTGGACAATCTCCTTCAGGTTTGCTCTGGGTTTAACCATCAATTCTCTACAACTGTGCCCAGAGCTCAAACCCTCAACAGTCAAGTAGACACCTGTGCTTAACTATGACACTCCACCCCTTGTCAACTTGACACAAAAACAATAGCACTTTTAAACTGTAACCTTTCCTTGTCCCCACAGATGTTAACATATAAATACATTCCATGGACAAATTTAAAATGTTCTCATTAAAACTTTAGTTCCAACATTTTAAAAATTCAAAGTTTAACTTTAAAAGGGTATTAACTCAGAATAAGTTAAATCCTTTAAAACAAATAAAACATTAAAACAGAAGGATCTTGATACAATAAGAAAACATTTAAATTAAGATCAAAGTCCAGCAAATTACCGCATCCTGTACTTCAATGTCCATCTTCTGTTGCTCATCATGTAATCACGGTGGCTCAGATTCTAGGCATTCCCAGTTCCTGTTTGCAGCTTAAAGTTATAAAAGCAGAGTTCTTTGAACCAGGCTGAATCTCCACTTGCAGTTGTCCTCAGCAACAGTCCCACAGTTCTGGTACCTCAAACACCATTTCTGGGTTCTTTTCTGCAGCTTTAAGCTTCACCATCTCTTGCAGGAACTCTACGCCTGCCACTTGGTGCCAAGCTTTTGTTGCTCCACGAACCTCTCAATAGTACGCCCAAACCAGTATCACCTGAGGGATGCTGCCAGTTTTTGAAGCAAGTTCGAAACATAGCTTGGTCCATTGGAGCTACAGCTGCACCAAATCTTGTGCTCTGATGCTGGAAAAGCCTATTTCAGGCAGTTAAACTTCCAAAGGGCAAGAAACGGCTTTAACTTGGGCTTTTGACCGCTGAAGGAATCTGGATTTTCAAACCACAAACTTCCCATACAGTGGTATTCACCTCCACCGTCACAGTGCAAGTCACTAGGTTTTCCTTCACTGATGTTCATTTCTCCAACAATGGCAGCTGTTCTGCTGCCTGCCCTTTCCTCATGCAAATCCTCAAGGCTGCCAACACAGCTCTCCTCTATCAAGCGAACCAGTCCATCATGTTCAAATTCAACTTCAACCAAGTCCTTGTTTCCCTCATCACAAAATGGGCCCAAACAATCTCTCTCAGCAATTGGCCCACTAAACTCTGAAGAACGGTACTTGTAAATCCACAAAGTGAAAATTTTCCAGCATTTCCAACTTTGTCCAGCAGAACCGTTCAAAAGCCACAGAATCCACATGGTCAAATTTATCAGCAACACCCCACTTCTTGGGTACTAAATTCTGTCATGTAATCATGGTGGCTCAAAGATTTCAGGAATTCCCAGTCGCTATTTGCAGCTCGAAGTTGTAAAAGCAGAGTTCCTTTGAACCAGGCTGAATCTCCACTCGCAGTCGTCCTCAGTAGCAGTCCCACAGTTCTGGCATCTCAAACACAATTCTGGGTTCTCCTCTGCAGCATTAAGCTTCACCACCTCTTGCAGGAACTCTACGCCTGCCACTTGGTGCTAAGCTTTTGCTGCTCTCCACGAACCCCTCAGTAGTACACGAAAACCAGTATCACCTGAGGGACGCTGCCAGATTCCGAAGCGAGGTTGAAACATAGCTTAGTCCACTGGAGCTACAGCTGCACCAACTTTAACACGCTGTTGCTGGAAATGCCTCTTTTCTAGGCAGCCAAACTTGCAAAGGGCAAGAAACAGCTTTAACTTGGGCTTTTGGCCCCTGAAGGAATTTGAGTTTCCAAACCACGAACTTGCTATACGGTGGTTTTCACGTCTTCCACCGTCTCAGTGCAAGTCACTAAGTTTTCCTTCACTGATATTTGTCCAACAGCAGCAGATATTCTGTTGCCTGCCCTTCGCACATCCAAACCTTCAAGGCTGCCAACACAGGTCTCCTCTGTCAAGCAAACCAGCCCATCGTCTTTAAATTAGCCTAGCTTGACAAGAGAGCACACACCAACACCAGGGCTGAGGGAACTGGCCACCATAATGGCTGAGAGATGGACAATCCTTATTTGCCAGACCAGCATGTCTGGCCAAATATACAAAAGGATGCCCACTCTCTCAATCAGCTCTCTGTGATTTACCCATGGCCTAATCCCGCCCACCATGGGCTGGGTCTTCCCTACCAGCTGGACAATCTCCTTCAAGTTTGCTCTGGGCTTAACCATCAACTCTCTACAACTGTGCCCAGAGCTCAAACCCTCAACAGTCAAGTTGACACCTGTGCTTAACTATGACAATAAGTAGAAAGGCTCACAAAGGATATACATTTATTCAATTATTTGTTATGTGAATATATGGGTTTGTGTGGGAGTGAACATGTGCGTGCAAGTATATGGACACTTGTAGAGACCAGAGGCCAACCACAGGTGCTGTTCTTCAAGAACCATGTACCTCAATTTTTGAAAGAGGTTCTCTCACTTGTCCTGGAAATTACCGATTAACCTAGGATGGCTGGCCAGCAAGGACCTAGCAATCAGTCTGTCTCATGCAACTGCAAGCATCCACTACCTCACCCAGTTTTTCAAAATGGATTCTGGAGATAAAACTTACATACTTATGCTTGCATAACAAGTCTTTTTTTTATATTGTATTTATTTATTTACTCTGTGTGTGTGTGTGTGTGTGTGTGTGTGTGTGTGTGTGTGTGTGTGTATCAGCGGGCACTGTGTATTTCTATGGACGAACAAGGGTGACTTTAGGAATCATCCTGGATCACTTCTATGTCCTTCTTTCTTTGCTATGGGATTTCCCAGACTCCACCTACCACAGCTGGAAGTATAGGCCACTGCCATTTCTGCCTGGAGTTTTATGTGGGACCTGGGATCCTAACTCAGGACCTTCTGCTTGGGAGGCAGGGTCTTAACCCCTGAGCCATCTCTCCAACCTAACAAGTATTTTATTGACTGAGCTATCTCCCCATTCCTCACAGAGAACTTTAGAACTGTGAAAATACATTGACACCATAACTCTGTGTGTGTGTGTGTGTGTGTGTGTACATACATTTATCCAAACCCATAGAATGCACTACAGTATACCAAGAATGGACTTTAATGTGACCTTTGTATGACAATGGTATATCAACATAAGTTCATTGATTGTAACCAATGCACTACTCTGGTGGGGATATTGATAGAAGGAAGATGTACATGAATGGGGTATATGGGAAATCTCTCTTTGTTTTTTAGGTTTGTTTCAAGCCTATGAGTTCTCTAAAATTATTTTTATTTAGAAACCTAAAGGGTTCAAATCCATTGCTTTAAAGAAGACAAGAAATGAAAATGTAGTGAATTATATTCTTGACACCTGTACCTACTAGAAGTGCAGCAAATATGATGAAACCATGGAAAATTGCACAAAGCATTGTTATCTATAAGAGAAAAAAAGTTTTTCTCTGAAATCAATAGAATGAGACACACTCTCTAAATACACACACGCACACACAATATATATATATATATTTCAGATTGTTAGAAGTATCAATGAAAGCATTCTCCGCAATACCGCACAGCACTGTGTCAGTCATTGGATCTTGTCCATGTGGAGAATAAAAGAAAGCTCTTCTGCTGAATCACTGGCCCCTCCTATATTTGGTTCAGCCATTTTCACTATCCGAAGGACCTCATATTGTATGTTGTAGAATTGTCCTTGGTGCTAGAGCAAAGTCAGTCATGGCTCACGGTTGCCACCCCAGTGCAGCTTATGTTCTTATGGGGAAATATCAATAAATAGATTTCAACAATAAATGCACTTCAGTAAATAAATATTAACGAGATATGTGTGGAACAAATATGTGGAACACTGGTGATTATGCACACCCAAATTTGGGAAGTTGGCTTCTTCAGTGAGTTCCTGAAAGCTTCATTAAAAAAAAATGCTTGGGTTGATATCTCAAGAACCTATGGCACTAAGTATATAATTTGAGGAGTAAACAGTTTTCCATTCTGACAGATCAAAGCATACAAATATCCTTCATTAAGAGGAAATGAGCAAATTGAAAGACTGTTACAAAGAAACAATAGGATGTTTACATCACCGAGTGATGAACACCACCACACTACCAGAGAGTCTTCAGTAGGAGTTCCAATCACCAACCTAGGTCAAAGTAACTAAGATACCTGAACTTAGAAAGACCTGCATGAACGTTCTTAGGCAAGGAATGGTGCCCTTCCCAGCCCTGCTGCCTCTTTCTGGCCCATTCTTCATACACAGAATTCCATCTGCAAAGGACTCCACACCTTAGATCCAAGGTCTGAGCAACTTCTTTCCTGCGTCAGTCTAAATGTTGGCTGTACTGCCAGACATAGACCTGCAGCCCTACCCACAAATGCTGGATGTCTGAGTACAATGCTTATTCAGGTATAGTCCTCTTTGTACGTTATGGTGTGGAACAGGGCTCAGGAATTCTAAAGAAAACCTGGCTTTCTGGATCCTTAGCAAGGTGAATTTTTCAAGAGAGAAGAATAGAACATAATTTATTTAACAGCTAGATTGATTTGCTATTTTAAAATATTTAAGCTTGGGGCATATGGGCCTCCATTTTTATTATTCCCGGGGATGCATTAGACAGGTTTGTTAAATAAGTGGGTAGTCCAAGAGACACAAAGTCTTGCAGTCAAGACTTGACAAATTTTAATGCACTCATGAATTATCCGGAGATCTTAAAATCAGGCAGACACCGATTTTGTACTTGTAACAAGCTCCCAAGAGCTGCCTGAGGTCTGGTGTAGGGACCACACTTTAACCAGCAAAGTTGTTCCATATGTTAAGGTATTTTATTTTTATCCAATGAGCCATCAGAAGCTCTTGAGGGATTTCAAAGGGCAGATTTTTACGTGGAAAAGAGGACAGTGGATGGGATGTGAGGTGCAGATTAAAGCACCGAGAACAATTTGACAGCTTGGATAGGAAGGAAATAAACAGACTTGGAGCTGTTTAGAAAGATGGAAGGTTTGTTAACTAAGAAATGAAAGGGAGAAAGTGCTGGGACCCTAGGAAGAACAATGGTCAATGAAGTGAATAATGAATGAATGAATGAATGATGAATGATCTCTGTCATGCTCCCAACAGATGATCCAAAATAGCAGGAATTAGCATAGTTTTACTTGCATATAGTATCAGAGACCTAAAGGGCCTTGTTTTTTTTCCTGCTACCTTGCAGGAAGTTAGAAGTTGTTTTCCATCCAAACTATCTCTAATCCTTCTCTCACCATCCCCAGAGAGCTAAAATCGAAGGAATGATATTTACAGTGAAGCCATCTCAAGTCATCTGCATTCTCCCATATTTAGGAAAGCCATCTGAGCAGTCTACCTTTAACTAAGTGGTAGGACTGTCATACATATTTTTCTCAGAATGATTTCTTCAGTACAAGTGATTAGGCACAGGACTCTTCTCCCCGGGACTCTTGGGGCAACATCCAGATGCCTGAGAGCCCAAGCGGCCTGCAGGAGAAACTCTCTCCTCTGGAGAGAGGCTTGCTTGCAACCTGCGTATGCTGCAGGAATGATTACAAACTTTGAGGGACTTTCACTTTCTTTGAGATGTGGGGACCAGATTTAACGTCCTGCTGCTTTAATCCCTCTGCTCTAGAGTTGCAAAGCAGTTTGTTCCCAGTAGCTAAAACCCCCAGGAGAAGGTTGGTCCCCTCTCTGGTGGACTATCTGCTTTAAGATGATACTACCAGAGCTCTCCTTCTTCTTTAAGGTGGATTCCTCCTATCCAGCTTCTGTGACTCTCAAGAGGTAACCCTTGGAGGAGCTTCCAGAAGGTGTCTTACCTTTCTCATAAATGCTTAAGGAAAAATTTTAAATCAATATGCAACATTCTCAACCTGCTGTTATTTATTTCGCACCTTCGCACTGCATAATGGTTCCAAAGATGGCTGGCTTGACTTGCACACATTTCAAGAGAATCTTTATCTTTTCTTACTCTTATGTATTATCCTCTCTCATCCTGTCTGCTGCTTGGAATGCTATATCAAATATTTATATTTGTGCATTTCCTAGCTGGACCCTACTTCATCATTGCCTCCCACAGAGCTTTAGATTCTGTGAAACCTGCGTCTTCCCTCAGTCTCCACATGTGCCAAGGACCTTCTTCAACCACAGGAATGACATGAAACTGTCAATCTGGAGTTTCATTGATGGGAGTCCTTGTTTCTTCTAGAGTATTAGACACCCCAGATGCTGTGATACTCAACTCCCAAAAGTGTAGAGCCTATGGAAACTGGTCATCAGGAAGGGCATAGAAAGCAAGGAAGGTGGCTCAGCCTAAAGTGCTTGCTACACAAGCAAAAAGACTGGAATTTAGATCTCCAGGCCCCATGTAAATGCTGGAAGAGCACCGTGGCTCACCTGTAATGCTAGCCTTGGAAGGCAGAGACTGGGACTCCCCAAGGCAAGCTGGTTAGTGGGACTAGCCTCATTCCTTATAGTTAGTGATTGAGAGTGAGTCACAATATCATCTTAGAGTTCCACACATATGCATGTATACATCTGAATGTGAGCTCACATATGTGTGCTCACATACGAGTAAGTACACGTAAACCCACCCCCTCGTAAGTACCCATGAAAATAGAAACGGAAATAAACAAAGTTGAAAAGAATGACAAGGATGCGGAGATGCTGTAAGATGTGCTGAGAGAGGGGCTTGCAACCAGCCAGGGAGCAATGTCCCACTGAAAGGAGATAGCCACATCTCAGATCCAACCAGCTGTGCCATGTGGAAAGTGGTTCTCACATCTTTTGGTTGTTATCAAATACTTGGAAGGCAAATTTAATGTGCAACTTCTAGGTCTGACTCTTGGTTCAGGGAAATTCAAAATAATGAACAGCACCAACAGCTTGTCTGAAGGCTGGATTTCAGGCCATGTGGTTCATAGTTCTCTTGTTGGAAAGCATCCCCCAAACACATCCTCACTCCTGGGATACTGGAAGCTCCTCTCGCTCGGGCACCTGTCATGGCTTCCTTGCAAGAGCTCTGGACATGGAGAAGAGTAGCAATTAAAGGGGTAAAATGTTAGTAAACACCTCACTATCCTTCTTCATCAGCCTGTAACCTCGACATGCCTGGACATACTGGAGGGCTCTGCTTGACAAGGGCATCTTTCAGTAACAAATGCCATCTTCAGAAGCTCAAAGAATAAATAGCCTTTATTCCAGACTTCCTTAAATGGTGCTGAGGACACGGGAATCTCAAGAATCATCTTTTCTGTACCACTTTCTTCCCCACAGTCTTTCACTCAGCTGCTGCCAGGAACCACCTCATTTGTCCTGCTGCTACTGCAGAATCCTAACCTCGCTGCCCTCGCTAAGTACACTCTTCTGCTTAGCACTGAACTCTAGTATCGGGATGAAATACGCTAAACCTTTTTTTTCTATATGTCATCCCATTTGCTTTGGGATATAGTTAGAAAAAAAATTACGTATCTAGAAATAAGAATTATTCTCATTATTTAGCTACGCCTGTCCTTCCAAACAGTATGATTTCCAAAGACTTTATCACTTAAAAATCTCATGACTACTTATCGAATCCAAGACATCTTCATGAACTTGAGAAAATAAGTGTGTGCGCACACGTGCATGTGAGTGTGCGACTACTGTTCATTGAGCTATGAGCACATGGTGGTGCCCCAGACTGGTCTCAAAATTTGCTTTGTAACCCAAGTTGACCTTGAACTTGCTGCCTCAGTCTTCTGAATGACCCAATTGTCATGCTATGCACAGCACTGGACAACTTGATTTAAATTCTTGAAACTAGTTTTCTTAATTATTACTTCTAATGATCAGATTATCTAATACTAAACCCTTTCTGAATCTCTTCATCCTTTTAATAGTTTTTAAACAAATTTCGTTACGGGTACTTCTAGGTCATTTTTCTTTTAAATACCAACTTGTCCCCATTTAGTAAATGGGTCCAGGTGGATAAATCTTTTTGCTATCTTATGTGCACAGACCATGTAAACTGATATTTCAACCATGTGATGGTCTCTGACTGGTCTTAATAAGTTATTGTCTTAATCTACTGATACTTTAATTCTAAATTTAAAGCCAGGAGGTTTTGCATTCTGTATCTTTACATAGCGGAGCTTTCTACATTGTCAGGGGCATACAAAGGCTGCTTATGCCTTCTCCCCACCAGTTCTGCTCACTAATGTCCTCACAGACTGGACACTGTGGTCATAGGCATCTGTGATTTCCACTGTTGCGGAGGATCCTGGCCCTATGATTTGCATTCTTCTCTTTGCATCTGTCGCAGGCAGCTTAGCACTAAATGCCAAATGTGGCTGGTCTGACCTGGGCATATGAAGCATGTTATAATTGTTCTGTTTTCTCGCTTAAATATATGAATGCATTTCTGTGGGGTATATGCTCAGAAGTATATCATTAAACCACAAGATCTATGTCTTCATATGTGTCCAATCTTAGTAAGGAATGAAGTGAGTTACATTTTCACCAAAGAGTATTCCTGGAAGTATTCAAATGGATGGAAAAGTTCCACTGTTCTGAATCCCTACTAGTATTTGGTTTTATACATTTTTCCCACTTTAGTGATTCTGGTGGATGTAGGATCAGTTTTTCAATGTTTTCTGAAGATGTGTCTGCTGTATTTAATCTCTGCAGCAGAAAACTGGAAGTCTTTTGTAGATAAAAACCATTGTTACTGCTATGAACTTCTTTTCTGATACTTTTTTGCCTATTGTGCTTTGACATTGTGACTTATCTTGGAAGGAGCCTTTTGCTGAGCTAGTTTGACTACTTGGTCACTTAACTTTCTTCTTACCTGCTGACAGGTGGTTCCATCACCTCTTTTCTCAAGATATAGGGATCCTCCCACTTGAGGGTCTCTGTCAGTTCTTTCTGCCTCATTGTCTTCCAGATGCTTTTGGTTTTTACTCTGCTTTTCTGCTTGATTGTCAGCATTATTTTTATCTTTTTATTTACAGAGCAATAAATATTTCTTTCATTTAGATTATTTTGACCGCTGATACACACTTCTCAGAAAGTACTTAGAAAAACACTCTAGTTAGTTTGCATTGTTAAATATTCTCCTTTTGCTTCTAAACATACATACACAGCAAAAAACAAAACTTTCAGACTGGACTCAGTTAATGCCCATGCTCCTTGCCATATACTCATATCTCAGTCAAACTAAGGAATCTTAAACTTGTATTCATGAACTCCATGAAATTGTATGGTATCAACTTTATCAACTGTGCACACTTAATATATTCATTTTATTGAAAAAAAGTTTCAGGAAGAAATAAAATCAGTATCTGATTATACTAATTGGAATTGGGGTGATCTCCACAGTAGAACTAACACAATTTGTAACTTTTTCATCCAAATATTGCTTTCTGTAAAATTTAACCTAGAACTCTTTTGCCATTTTAGAATTCGATGCTCTTCTAATCTTTTAAGTTTCCCCCATGCCTTCCATACAAACAGTGTAGGTAAAAATAAAGAATTCAGTAAACTGAAAATTCAGGACCAGGTTACTTCCAGTATTTGCAGGACCCCAATCAGGAGTCAAAGTGGAGGCTCACATGTAAGACAGGTAAATATTCTAGCACCAGGTTTTCATTTTCTTTCTTTTATTTTATGTGTGTATGTATGTATGTATGTATGTATTGGAGGGCACTGTATGTCCCTGTGGAGAACCAAGGGTAACTTCGGGAATCATCCTGGAATCCTTGTACTTCCTTCTTGCTTGGCTCTGGGATTTCCAGGCTCCATCCACCAAGGCTGGAAGTTCAGGTGTCGCCATTTCTGGCTGGTGTTTTTGTCTGGGACCTGGGATTTGAACTCAGGACCTTCTGCTTGTGAGATAGAGTCTTAACCCTGAGCCATCTCTCCAGCCCGGCAAGACAGGTAAATATTCTAAGTTAATAAGTTCTAGGTAAAATGCACTACATTTTTCCAGTCTTGTCAATCATAGCCTCACTTCTACAATCAATTCTCATATGTCTGGCTTTCCATATTGGCAGGAGGCAATATAGCCTACTAAGGGTGCCTGCTTCCCTATGCCAGTGAACACCTTGCTCCTCCTCTCTTCCCTGCACAGGAATCCAGACACATGGTCAAGCTCCATCCACATAGCCTGCCATCAGCCATCGCTTTGGGCATCATAGAATCTAGGGGAGAACTGTGCAACAACATCACTCATCCCACAACGTGACCCTTTCCCTAATGGGCCAGGGGCAAGGTCCAGGATCGTTTCCTCTGTAAATGATTCGTTTCCCCTGTAATTCTATCCCACATTTCAACAGTCACAGTTATAAAGTGGTCCTTTGCATTAGAAATGGAATAAAATATTCCATAATACGTTTCCTCTTTTATTTAGTCTCAATATATGCTACTTTCTCCTTCTTGGGTAGGTTGGAAGATCTGTGGCAGCAGCAACAGCAGCAGCACTATCAGGAGCAGCAACAAGCACAGCTACACTTTCCCCAGGACCGACCTCTTCTGGGCACTGGGCTGAGCCTCCTGCTATGCCAGTAATGCTCCCAGCAATCCTTAAGTGAGCTCTCCTTCCTGTAATAGGGATGAGAAAGCAGATCCCAGAACTGGCGAAGTGAGACTAGAACCGTATTTTGAGCCCCAATAGACAGGATTCCAACATCCTTTCTCAGAACTACTTCATTATATTGTCCTGCTTACAGTTAGCCTATCCTTCAACGAGTGCAATCATTTTCCTTTCTTAACTCATTGTGACTTTTATTCCTTGTGAAAACTTTTCTAAGCCTAGTCATGTTTATCATCCATGATTGGCAGTTTCAAACTATTAACAGAACTCTTTGAGGGTAGCTACCCCCGGAATGCAGTATTTTGTTTAAACTTAATAGTGTGGGTTATTTACCTATTTGCTTTTCTTCCCAGGTTACCATGTTTCCTAACCAGTTAGTTTTAGTTTATGGCATTCCATGTGCTATTGCTGCCCCAGAACTGTATTGTCCATAATCCACAATTGTGGTATAAATCAACACACTCGAATTCCAATGCAGATTCTATGGATACAGAAAAGTGGAGAGTTGTTCTCCCTGCTGCTATACAAGGAATCATCTGGGAAGACTTGAGTGCTGGGATTAATATAAACACCTCACACAGCTGGGGACGAAGGATCCCAAGCTTCCAAGTTAGAGTCCTCGCTCACATGTCTGATGATGGGACCGAAGGAAGGGTAGGCCATATGTGTGCCTTGAGTTTCCTCATGGCGTGGCAGCTGTGCTCTAAGAAAGTAGACCTTAGAGCAAGTCTTTCAGGATAGCTATGGGAGCTGCATGGCATCTCCTGGCTGCTGTTGCTGTCACACAGCATGGCATTTGTCCTGTCTTAGTGACAAGTGAGCACAATTACAACCCAGACTGAGAGAGGAAGTACATTCTACTAAGCTGCCACATAGAGTAAAGGGTACATCATTTATGTATCAAAATTCTTTAGCCCAACCTCCTATATCCCTCAAAGAGGAGACGACAGAGCAGTGGAAACAACAGAAAAAGCGGACTGGAGAGATGGCTCAGGAATTTTACAAACAGAAGGACCTGAGTTTAGATCACACATAAAAATGCCAGGTGGAAATGGCAGTGGCCTGCATATCTGGCTATGGAAGGCAGAGCCTGGGAAATCCCACAGCAAAACAAAAATCCCAGGTAGAAGTAAGGCAGGTTTACAGCAGAAATGCTGGGAAAGTCTCTAAAGGGCTTTCAAGGTCTTTGAAATTCCTAAAGGCCAACCCCCACTGCTGGGATCTCCCTGAAGGAACACCCGTACAGAGGAACTATCTCCAGTCTTCCCAGAGAGAAGATGGCCAACTTCCCTATGAAAGGATTGTGGAGATGAGCCCTCCGTATCCAACAAACAGCTTGATCTCTAGACCCGTGTGGGCCCAGGAACAACCAGATTGGGCTCCAATGGGAGCTAGCCAATGGCAAAAAGCCAGTTTCCTTGGTTTGCCTAAATGTACAAATATGCCTGACCTTGGCAGCCATCTTCGGCACCTGCCCCTCATGGCGCTCAGGATGCCATGAGTTCTTTTCCAGTTTTTTGCCTCTCATGGATACTGTGCCTCGAGTCCACGGGTTCCTTGGGGCACCTGCCCCTCACGGCACTCCTCGTCTGGAGCTCATGAGTTCCATTCTTTCTCTCCTCTAATAAACTCTACCTTAATCCTCTATATGTGTTCTGGTTTCAATCTTCGACCCCAGACACAAAAACCCTGCAAAACTGGGACAGTTGTTCCTGCAACATTTGGTGCCTGAACGGGGACCCTGTAACATTTGGTAACTCAGAAGGAATATTTGAGGAACAGAGAAAAGACTGTTCCTGAAACACTAGCAATCCAGGATGACTCTCAAAGTCCACTTTGGATATTCACAGGCACTCACAGTACCCTCTGATGCACACACACACACACACACACACACACACACACACACACACACACAAAGAAAATGCCAAAAATCAAATAGCAAATTAATTGATTCATGACACTATACATAATACGGCAATTGCAGCTGTTGAAATTATTTTTCAAATGAAATAAAAAATAAGGATCAATGTGTGAAAGTACTATAATGTTGAAAAGTGCTTCACACAGTAGGAAGGCTGTCCACATCACTGTATAAAAATTTTTTTGAATAAAGTTTGGAGAGATGGCTCAGCAGTTAAGCCTTTGCGTCAAAAGCAAAAGGATCACAGATCATATGTAAAAATGCCAGGTAGAAATGGTGGCAGTCTGCAGTTCTTGTTCTGGAAGTTGCCACAACCTCCTCAAACATTAACAACAGCTAAGGATTCAAATACACAGTCCTGTGGGAGACAACTCACATTCAACTCATGAAACTCTAGCTCTTGGCCTCCATAGGTTCATGGCCACCTCATGACTCAAAATGCACTCAGTCCAACTTTATTTTATTTATTTTTAAATTATTTATTATTTACTTTTGCCTTTGTGTGGGTATGTGTGTGTGTGTGTGTGTGTGTGTGTGTGTGTGTATATATATATATATATATATATATATATATGTATATATATATATAAGAAAGCACTGGGTCCTAGGGGTGACTTCAGGTGTCATCCTGGATTAGTTCTACTTCCTGTTTGTTTTACTCTGGGTCTCCCCAGGCTCTGCCTTCCAGAGCCAGATGTATTGACTACCACCACTTCTGTCTCTGTTTTTATGTGGGATTCAGGATTTGAACTCGGATTCTTCTGCTTGTGAGACAAAGGCTTAACCGCTGGGCCTTCCTCTACAGTCCACTCAAGTCCAACTTCAAAAGTCCCATAGACTACAGCAGTCCCAACACATTCCAAAAAGTCCAAAGCTTCCTGTAAAAAACAACTTACATGCTTCCAACATACAGTGGCAAAGAATAAAAACTCCCATTCCAAAAGGACTAAATGGGGGCATAGCCAGGAAAGATCAATCCATAACAAGATCAGAAACCAGAAAGACAAACTCTAAATCCTGTGGCTCTGAGTCCAGCATATCAGCATCCTGTTGAAATTATCTCTGTTCCAAAGGATCTAGTAGGCAGAGCATGGGAAATCCTATAGATAAGCAATAAAGACGTAGAACAATCCAGGATGATTTCCAAATGTCACCCTTGGACCTCTACACACACACACACACACACACACACACACACACACACACACATACATTTCCACATGTGTTTGTACAGAGTTAGACCCTATTGACCTTCCTGGGCTAGAAGGGAAGACCAAGTGGTCATGCACAAGCTAGTTTGGAGAGGAATGGGGAGTAACTTGTGTATGGCGATGTTGCTCATTAGCGGCAGGGTCCAGACTAGAGCACAAGTCCTGCGACCCTGGCTTTGATGGTTTCCTCTCTGCCTGCATCCATCACCCAAAGCTGACAGGTACCAGCTGCCAGTGCTTTGCTGGAGGACTGACATATTTCCACCCTGAGTAGGCGTCTTGCCTGCAGCGCTGTCTCTATGGAGGACTCTTGGATGATTCTGACTTGGAAAAGATGGGGATGTGATTTATGGAAATTGAAGTAATGTTGTGATAAACTTAGCATCGTTGGTCACATCCAATGACAGGTGACAATTTTATTCTGAAAGAAGTTGAACTCCACGGGATAGGAGGGAAAAGATTTTTTAATTTAATTTTTTTGGATGTGGTGGGAGTGATATGCACATGCAGGAGTGTGGTGGTCAGAGGACAATGTTTGGGTGTTAGTTGTCACATGTCCACTTTGCTTGAGAGAGGGTCTCTGCTGCAGTGTACCTCAGGTTTAGCTGGAAGGGGCTTCCCTTGATTCTCCTATCTCTATCATCCATCTCCAGTTAGGAACTCAGGGCTCACGGGGATTACAGATGCTTGCATTACTGCATTGGCTTTTATATGGATTCTGGGGATCTGAACTCAGGTCTTCTGGCTTGCAGGATAGACACTTAATTTACCCGGAGAACCATTTCCCTAGCCCAGAAGGGAAAAGAATATAATGATGCTGAAATTCCTTTTGTAAGGTAATAAGAGAAGGTGACTACTTTAAGAGTGGTGTGGAGAACTCTCACAACTTGAATATTGTTTTTGTTTTTTTGTTTTTGTTTTTCAGTAAATTTTTGAGTGGGCAGATGGCACCAGAACAACTATAAACTTCTCAGACTGAACATATCGCCTCTGCCCCTAACACATTTTCCCTCTGTACCAGCAGACCAGCAGGCATGTGCTCTACAGAGCACGGAGAACAGAGAATAAGATTCAACTGTTTTGAATAGTTCTCTATTTTTATTTTCAATTTCCATCTCATTAGAGCTAGAGTCTCATATACATGTCTGACCAGACACATTTTTTTTAAAATCTATTCATCTTCTAATAAAGAGGGGTTGCCTGTGGCAAGTGAAGACAGAAATAGGATGCTTGGGTAGCATCAGGGTTGAAGGAATCAAGAAAGAGGAAACACTCATAAGCTTGGTTTAAAGGACTCAAGGATACGGGTTTCTGGACAAAATCATTATCAACAATACTTGCAAGGATATGGGCTTTGTATCAGATCACTCTGTGACTACAATGAACAGGCAAAAAGTTGATTTTTTTTCTCCCCCAATTTTAACTCAGCTAGATCTTACGAATTTCTCTCAGTGTTGTTATTTTCAGTGAAGTCAGAGAATAATGGGATTTCTCCTATCATTAGGTCAGAGGTCAGTTGACATGAGCCTTTTCCCCTAATTTTTTAAAAATGTCCTTCTCGTTCTGTTGCTCAGATCAACCTTCTGTAGAATAATAATGATCCATCCCCTTCCTGCTCCTCTCCTTTTCCTCCTCCTCTTCCTCCTCCTCTTCCTCCTCGTCCTCTTCTTCCTCATTCTTTGTTGAATGCCTCCCTGGAGTTTGCATGTTACACACAGTTCTTTTTCACTCTTTTAAGAAGTTAAGGTGATAATTATGATTATTTTTATTAAATGCAGTGTTCACTAGGTTAGGGCTGTGCTAGTTAGACACAGGCGTCAACATGACAATTGAAGCCTGAGCCTTAGGAACATCTGTGGTAGTCAGGGCATAAGTCTTAAGCAAGGCTATGAGAAAATATCTAATTGAAAGAGAAGAACCAGCCCGTGGTTGGTAGGAACATTTCCTGGGCAGGTGGGTAAGATGGCGGGAGTTGGTTCAGTAGCTTGGCATACATGGGCAGACTTGCACCCTGGAAAGCGATGTGTGCCTCTCTCTCAGCAGTCCCTGTGCATGTGGTTTGACTAGTTCCCTCTGGCTCTCGGTGTTGCTCTGAACTCTCCTGTCAAGCTGCATTATGAACTATGACAGAGAGTAGTGAGCAGAAATAAAGCCCCCTTTCCCCTAAGCTGTTTGATCATGAATTCATTCACAGATTTAGACAAGTACTTATCCAAATGCACCCAGCTACAAAGTTATTAAGATAGGAATCAAATGCGATGTGTAATGTATTAGCATTGTGTTACTTTGATGAAATACCTGAGATAATTAACATATATAGAAAAAAAACTTATTTGTATTACAATTTTGGAGGTTCCAACTAAAAAACATGGAAGAAAGCTTCATTTGGGGCCTAGGACAAAGCACACAACAAGGTGGGAAAGGTGGGAAAGCATCCACCATGTCAGGCTAGAAAAAAAGAAGGGCAGGAGACTGGGATTCTTTGGTTCCTTCCAAAGTCCCCAGGGACCTGCTGATGTCCCACTAGGTATCACCTCCTAAAGGTGCCACCCTGGTGAGCAAGCCTCTAACAGGACATGAAAACCTTAGGAGACATTCACACAAACCATAAGTCCTAGGGCAATATCAGTTTCAGTCATGAAGTAAAATAATAAATTAACTTGGGTAAAAAAAATTCAAAGAAAGCATAGGAATTCAGAAACAACGAAAGCATCCTAAAGAACACCAATCCCAAATAGGACTGCAAAGAATAGGACATTCAGCATTGGTCAGCAGGATTGTGTGGCAGCCTCCTGTTCACAGTCTATTCAGGAGGCACAGTAGGTCATTCTGGAGGTTCCTTGAGGATCCCTTAGACTGGCAGTCTAGAAGCAGAGAGCTCAGCTTCCCCTCTCACAAGGCCCTGGTTTGAAGGATATTTTTAAGAGAGAGAAAAGTGCATACCTCTCATCTCTCTTTCCGCAGCACCTAGCAATATGCCTTACACTTGATAGGTTCAGAGCAAACTCATGGCAAGAAAGTACGGGTAAAATAATTCAAGGTTTCTTTGTGTAAATTCTGTACCCAGTTAGACTCTTTTAGCTGCAGGCTCTAAAACAAGGAAGTCATAAGTATATTTGGTAGATGCTAGGAAGTGTCTATAGGAGTGAGGAAGTAAGACAAAGGAAAGAGCCATTATGGTGGGGGGGGGCACGAGCCAACATAAACCCAGATTTGCATGCAAGAAACAGAAGTGGAAGTGGTAGAAATTGATCAGGCATTAGGTCAGAGGGAGCCTAGGATGTCTCTGGCCAATTTCATTGTAACATACATGAGTATTATAGGAAAAAAAATCAAAGATCAACAGGGTCAAATTCTCTACAGGATTATGTTAAATATATACATTCTGGCTAGCAATGAAAAATCAGGAGTTACATCTACTTTCTGGGTGGGATCAGACACGATGTCTCCAGGAAGAGTTAAAAAGCAGGCATGATACTTAGTTGCTAAAAGAGAATGGACAATGAATTCTCATAGCAGAGTTACTTGGTTCTGTAATATGTGCATAATTTTGTGATCCATATATTAACATATCTAATGGCCTCAAATGGACAGGGAAGAAACTGTTGGGAAAGTTTCAGCTTTGCTGGTTCTGAGAAGAATAAAATAGATCTAAGAACAGATAGGAGGCAATTCCCCAAAGGGAGGAATCCAGTCTCCACTGTCTATACAGACAGGACACAAACAGCTCCCAGAGGGAGGAATCCAGCCTAACAACTGTCTATTCCATTTGTTAATGCATCAGTTCTCTAGAGAACAGGTTTAGGCCTTGATGATTCCCACAGTAGAGTTCCTGAGTAGATTTCCATTATAGTCAAGTAGGACCAACCCTACTGGGGTTCACCTGAAAAGGGACTCACTGGAGGCTGATATATATCAGAAGAGTGAAAATGCACCCAAAGGAGTATCTTGAAAAGGAGAATACTATGGGGAAGAGGTAAAGAATGTACTACAGTTGGCCATAGAGTGTCCTTGCTGGAAGTCAATCATGGCTCCCCATGTCTGTAACCCCTGCACTGCACCCCATGTCTGTAACCCCAGCACTCAGCAGGTGCAGGCAGGAGGATCATGAGTTGGAGATAACATAGGAGGCTCATGATTAGTCACAGGTATATAGTGAGATCCTTGTTCAAAAAGAAATCCAGTTTGGAAATAAGTTTGTTTCCTTGTGATCATGTCTATTGCTGTGGGCTGGAGAGAAAGAAGAGGGATTTAAATGCTGAAAGAAAGCATAGCAATTTCATCTGTAGGAAGCAATAGTAGACCCCTCTTTCTCTGCCTCTCTGATATTTAAATCTCTGCCTCACACCATTCAGTGAGCATCACTGAAATAATCCATGCAAGAAGACTTAAGGATGACATCATTTGAACCATGAATGTTCCACATTCCTCTGTCTATCTCTCTGGAACTCTTTTTATTTACAGACCTTGCTCTGAGAAGACACTTAGTCTGTCAGATCTGTTCTCACATGTGACTCATATCACGAGCAGCCAGATTGTTCTACAATGGAATAGTGAACAAGTTGGACCCATGTCTCCAGTTTCTATGCCAGCACCAATTAGAAACTGGAGAAAATATGTCTTACCTAGATATGTTCCCTTCCAGAAAAGCCATTTGTTCACCACATTTTAAGAACAGAATTTAGGAGATCTAAGCTTCAGCTACTTCAGAAACAAAGATATTCTTACCCAGCCTTTATCCTACCCCTTCGGTCTCCTTAGAATTCCACCCAACCATGGCTGTTACTACTAATTCCATAATGATAGTGGAGCGTTGAAGTAAAATGTTAACAGTTCCTCAGATAATCATTAAAATTAGCTTATCAGGGTAAAGAGATCTTCCAATGTTTCAGGGCTGTGTAATTTCCGATAATAAGTGAGATGATGGAAAAGGGTTTTTAATGCATTCTAACTCCATGGAGGGCATTGAGACTGTTTTCACGGATGTTTTGAAATGCTAGAGAGAGCCCAAAACAAAACAAAGTCTAGCTCCATGCAAAGGTCATTTAGATTCAGTTTCCAGAGGAACGGGCTTGAAGGCTGGATATATGGAAAGAGGTAATGAGATGCTGAGTCAGTGAGGTGATTCAGTGGGTAAGATCACTTCTTGTCATACCTGATTACCTGACTTTAGTCACTAGGGCCCGTGTGCAGAAGGAGAGAATCAGTCCCCATGTGTTCTCCTCTGACCTCCACACATGTACTATGGCACACAAGTGAGTGCCCACCCACCCCCCAAAAAGCTGAAGCTTTTTGGGTTCATTCCAGAAAAAAAGAAGGCACTGAGGACTGGCTGAGAAGACCAAGCAGGTAACAGTGCATGCCCAGCAAACCTAGGAACCTGAGTTCAATCCCTGGAACCCACATAAGGTAAAAGGAGAGAACAGACTTCACATGTTGCTCTCTGACCTCCACAACAAGCTATGGCACGTGCACCTTCACACAGACACATGTCTCTCTCTTTCTCTCTCTCTCTCTCTCTCTCTCTGTCTGTCTGTCTCTCATGCACATACGCCCAAATAAATGTATGAAATATACAAAAAAACTATAAAAGGAAGATGCTTTTTTAGAACTGCTCCTTGGGAGAAAGCAAACTTCTTGAACTATATTTTTGTTCTACGACATAGTGAAAACCAAAATGCTACCCAAACTAAGGCTAAGTCTTTATTTTGTAAAGATTTATGACTGACTTTTTTTTTAAAAAGTTGCAGTATAAGGAATGCCTGCCTATTTGGAGTTATTGCCAGCTCCTGAAGGGGACTGTCCATTCTCGAGTTCCTGTATTTTTGCTTATTAATCGGCAGTGGTGCCAGCTCAACAGTGGGCACTCAATGAGTTCTCAATAAGCTCTCCATTATAGAATAGTTGAGATATTTTCCATGGAGTGACAATTTAAAATGTGGCTTATCTGGAAATAATTTGAAAAGGTACAGAATTTCTCAAATGACCTGAGTCTTTTTTAACAAAGTGGAAGAGTCAGGAATGACTAGAACATTGAATTACAGCTGCAGATCCCAGAAGTGTTTTTGTAAAAATCCTATGGTTTTTTTCCCTAGAGTTGGGACCACTTTACCTATGAGGGGAGGGGAGAAGGGTTCCTGAAGATGCGACTTCCCCGAGAGTCCCTTCTGTTTGCCTTCATGCCCTGTCCAGCAGGAGACTGAACTCAAGAACATTTAACCAGTGAGCACACCACTTTCTCCTGACTTTCTTTTGTACTTGGCTTTTATGCTGTCCATTTAGAATCCCCCTAATGTCTATGAACCTGGGGTTTATGAAAGCTTTATAGACATAAAATCAGCTTCATATAAAAGACCTGAAATTTTGTGAGGTTATGTGTCTACGTTTGTGTCAAGGATGATTGAACTTTTTTAGCCTCCTTCCTCCTTCTTGCCATTGAATTCATGGATCTTCCAGTTCATTTTTTGTTCTGCTAATACCAGTTTCTCCCAGACTTCTGAATTTCCATGTGGATTGAACAGAGCAGAACTGTGCTATGCTAAAACTTCCTCTGTCTCAGATAGTTTCTTTTCTCTCCTTTGTTCCTGATTGCCACATTGATTTTTTGGCTTTGTTTTGTAATTGATCTCTCATAGGCAGACACCAATGGAGACAGGTCATGAAAAGACCATAGGGACACCACTTGTATCAGTGCTTTCCAGGCCAGGGAAATGTGGACCAGACAATACATGAGGTCAAGTCATATATTATACCTTTGGCCATCAGGCAAATTCCTTCTAATGATGTCACAATATCGCCCACCGTGATTGTCTAATGATAAATACACTGTGGCATTATAAATCTTCATCTGCTCTTCAGTTAGGGCTTTGACCACAGCAAAATCAAGGTATCTGGCCTCTCAGGCCAATTAGTGTTTGCATGAGACACTGAACTGGTGTCCTAAGACACCATATAAAGTGTGGCCATACTGTGAAGAAGTCCAAAATAACCTAGAGAGACACCACATGAGAGACAATGAGTCTGCACATACAGAGCTTTGCTGCTGCTCACTACCTGCAACTTGTACAAACCTGAGCAGCTCCACCAGGCTGGACCCTGCCTGAATGCCACACCCTCAGACGCTAGCAGTGACAGCAAGCTGATGGCTATGGTTTTAAGCCACCAAGTTCTGAAGTCGTATCTTACACAGCAAAAAATATCCATATCATTTTTAAAAAGCTCAAAAAACTTCAGGTTGAGGAGTGTTATGATTAGATTTGAGTGTCAACAGACTGTTTAGGGCACAGCTGGAAGAAATAAATGGTTGAAACAGGCCCCTGAAGAAGTCTGCTGGTACTTGCTTAATTGATGTGGAAAACCCAGCCATAGTGGATGGTACTTTCCAGTGGTAGACTGGATAATACGCTGACTCAGAGTTCCATCCTTTAACCTTGCCGCTGTTCCCGCTCCCTTTGGAGCCTGGTTTCATAGGCCTTGCGGCTGTTCAATGTTCATCGCCAGTGTTGGAGCCCAGCATCTTCAACTCTCTAGTGAGATAAAGGCTTGAGACCTTCTCAGGATCCTTTGGCTTTGTGAGATATTCTGGTCAAGAAAGAAGCAGCTGTGGGCAGCTACATTGAAGGAGTCTGCCTTTATTGTCAGATTATTTAATAAAGTTATATAAACTATATGTATATAGGTAACATATTATATAGAGATATATAGATATATATATCGCATTCTAGTGATTCTGTTCTTCCAGAGAACCCTGACTAATACAAGGAGCAAATAGTAATTAAGAATCTTTAGTGCCAGTATAATACATTCTTGTGTGGCTATGCTTAATAAACCATATAATTTAATTTCTTCTTAGCTAACTGGTTTGGATTGAAAGAGTAATTACAGAACATACACCTAATATCTCCAAACCAGGAAAACCCAATAAAACCATCAATTTGATGTTGGGATATAGGAAGGAAATTACTTTTATTTACCTGTAAATCATCCATGAGCATGGTAAGGTATGACATGATTCCTTTCAGTGGGTATTACCCAAGGTTTTATGAGTGTGACCTTACAACAGAGATCAGTTAGATGTACTTGACTCAGCTTGATGGGAGGTGGAATAACAGATCAGGTATGTACTGAGTGTGAGTTTAATCTTTAAAAATAAAAGCCTTCCTGGTGTTGCTGGTAAAAAAAAATATGAATCTCTAGAATAATGAGGACTGACTTCTTGGAAGCCAACTCCTAAAGCACATAGATTTTCAGTGTTCAGAGACTTCGTGACACAAAATATATTGCAGATAAGTTACCAATATGCAAGTATTTGCTACACTTTCGGCTATATAATAAGCTACCGGCCAAAGTTAGGTGCTGATAACAACAAATCTGCATAATTGACAGTTCTGTGACTCAGATGGAAGTCTGGTCTGAACTGGCTTGGTTTGTCTGCTGGCAGATACATGGCTGTGGTCACTTGGCTGGTTGCTGTGGCCGAGAAATGTAGCATGGCCTTCTTCATTACCTAATAGTGCCAGAAGTGTCAGCTAAGCTAACTGAAGGTTTCTTCTCCATGGTCCATCATCTTGTACCAGGATAGTTCAGAGAAGGAAACTTTAGTAAGAATCTCAAGATTCTAGGTGCAGCTCTGCTTTTCAAACCTCAGCCAGCAGCTCCTGCGACAAGAAAATCACATGACTAAAGGCTCAAATTCAAAGTGCAGAACTGAGAATCCCTCTGTTGATGAGAAATCACAGCTACAATGCAAAGCTGTGATCCCCAGAAAGGCAAGAGGATTAATTTCCATTGTCAATTTCACTGGCTTTAGAATTCATCTAGAAGATTCTGGATATGTCTATACAGATATTTCTAGAAAGGATTGTCTGAAGAGGGAAGATCCATCCTGGAAGCACCATCCACGTGCTGGAAACTTGACCAAATGAAAGTGGGAAACCAGATGGACGTCAGTATTCCCTGGCTCTCCTTCCTGGTCAACTCAGATGTGAGGCATCCCAGCCACACACTCCTGCTGCCAGGACCTCTGCCATGTTGTTGGCCTCGCCCCATGATGAACTATATACACCTTGAGAAAGAAAAGCCTTCTTCCCCTAAGTTGCTTGCTGCCAGGTATTTTGTTCCAGCAACAAAGAAAGTAACACAGAAGTTTATGAGTCTGTTAGGAATTGCTCACGGTCATACCTTAACCCTGGAGCCAAAACTCTAAGAACAACAGCTTTCTTTCTTTCACCAGGAGCAACCAGGAGGACCCACCAGAAAATAAGCCATGCTGCACCCAACCCACTCCCTAGCAACCTGCCTGCAGCCCAGCTCTCTAGCAACCTGCCAGTTCCCCCAAAGCAGGAGAATAGTTAGTTCTAGACAATTGGCTCTGGAAGACAGAGCATAATATTTTTTTAACTGCAGAATGACACGGATTCAATACAGCAGCTTTGAGATGATCATAAAGAGAGAAGTGAGGGAAAGGCCCGCTGGAAATAAGATTGGGAATGTTTCAGCTCTAAAGCATTCACTGGCCCCTGGGAACATACACACAGAAGAAAGGTTAGTTAACTTCTCCCTCCTAATGAACACGATGAGGACAAATAGTCTGTTCACTTGTACCCTTTTGTGCCTGGTTAATTTGTTAAGCCCAACTGGGCACATAAAGAGATCCCTTCGTCTTCATTAAACCCAATGAGAATGAATGGCACATGCAGCATCCTGTCCCTGGCCTGACAGGCTTTGTCAAAGGGCCTAGAAAGTTTTTTAAAGCCCCAGATACCTTTAAGCTTGGCTAGGCTAGCAGTAATTGTTCATCCTTCATTGTGATCATCGTCTTTTCTTACCTCCATCCACTGACTCAGAAACACCAGAACCTCCTTCCAAAACACTGTATGCTGTACACATATGCATCAGCACACACCAACATAGACATGCACACACCTACACAAACCTGCATAAACCAGCACAGACATGCACATACACTCATTGCATGTCAGTGTACACATAGACACACATACAGAACTCATACACCATATACATATTAGACATATATATATACATATACATATAGACAGACACATATGCCAACATACACACATACACATACAAACAAACACAGATACCCAACACACAAATGCACGTGCATTCAGCACGTACACACAGAGCATAACACGTATATACACATAGAAATACACACATATACAATATCAGTACGGACATACATATAATATAGCACATACACACACACACACAGAGATAAGTAGTATGATAATATTTGTTTTACCAGCAGGAGAGGAGAGAAGATTTTCTTGTGAATGATAAGAAAGACAAAGGCAACAGTGTATGTGGTGTGTGTTGTACCTGCATTTGATAGAAACCCATAAAGATCCAAGGGAGATCAGTAAAAGCAAAAAATGCTCTAAAAAGTCCTGGCTCTACCACTTTATTGCTCCATGATCCTGATCAGATTACTTCGTTTTGCTCTGTCTAACTAACCTCATATATTAAAACAAAATAACAAAACTCAAAAGACTTTTCTGAAAGTTAAACTAATATTTTTGGGTGCTTAGAATAGCACTTGTCCTAAATCAAGCACTATATAATTAGTGGAGTATGGCCACTCGGGCTGGCACGAAACCACTGAGTTGGTTACGCTTTGAGCTACATCAGAGACAAAGTGGCAAAGTGTAACTGGAAATTGGCACTGTTGCTTCTTCTTGCTCCTTGCCTCTTACTGGGTCCCACATAAGACCCAAACCATGCCAATTCAGTCAGACTTGAAGAAAAACAATCCTCTCGGATTTAGTTCCCAGTTTCTGAACCCACTTGGGCCTTGCCAAGGAGGAGTCCTGCCTTCAGGGATCTGGAAAGCTCCTACATAAGATTCCAGGCAATACCAGCTGTCATGCTGTGACCGTGTTGATGGCCCCAGCCTTTGAAATCAAGGCTTTCAGAGCTATTCTGCCCTTCTTGATAAACAGGACTGCACTAACTCAAGGAACTCTCCTGTGTTGTCCCATAGACTTGGATTCTGTCAACCTTCTTTGCCATCTTCCATTTCATCCCTTCGCCCTTCCTTTCATTCGCCTGGCACTGTTTCTGCACCAAAGGCCCAAACTCTTTACTGAGTGATAGGTGGACCACCCTCTAGGATTGTTCAATGAACATGTGTCCTTGTTTCTTTCTAAGCCGTTGTCAGAATCACCTTCAATATAAACAAAGGGACCAACAATCCCTTTCAGACAGTCTAGATTTTCCTAGAACATATCTCAAGACTTTTCTAGTCTCTACCATTACCTAATTCCAAAATTGCTTCTACATTTTTCCTATGTCTTACAAAAACATCCTACCTCCCAGTAACAAAATCTTTGTTAGTTTGATGATGCAGCTATAACAAACTATTCCAGGTTGGGTGTATTAAATGATATAAGTTTATATTTAATAGTTTTGAAGGCTGGGGAATTGCAGTTCAAGGTGCCAGCACAGTGTCTAGTAGAATCTCTCCTTGGCTTGTAGGAAGCCACATGCTTGCTAAGTGTGGTCACACAATCTCTCTTTGTGGGAGAAAAAGGTAGAAAGTAGATAAAGGCAGAGAGAGAGAGAGAGAGAGAGAGAGAGGGAGGGAGAGAAACTTCGTTGGCTCCTTCTACAAAGGCATAAGTTCTGATTAAGTTCCTACCCCATGACCTCATTTAATCTTGCTCTCAGAGGTCCTATTTCCAACTCCCAAGTACAAATAAGTACACTGGCTGTTAGGGCTTCAATGTATGGGTTTTGAGAGACAACATTTAGTAAGTAATTTGCTTTGCCTACATGGCTTTTCTCCTTTGTCTAATGCTAGCATCACAAAAGACAATCCCAATACAAATGCTGTCATTCTGTGGTTCATGATGGAATGTAAACAGGGACTTGTGAGCCAATTGTGTTCACTGAAGGATAATATTCTATATGGTGATAAGCTAATAAAACTGAATATGTCATTAAAGCTCCATATGGAAAAAAATTAAGACTACTAAGGCTTTTATGCTCAGGAAAGATGCTGAGTGGCTTAGAGAACAGCAAGAAAAACCTCCATTATTTGGATTCTCAGGTGGCAATTACTCTTTCCAGGAGGTCGGTGTTATGGTTGCATTTTGCTGTCACTTGACAGCTGCAGACTGTTTGGGATGCATCTGTGGAAGGTTAATGGTTGGAATGGCCCTTGAACAAGTCTGCAGGTACTTGATTGATTGCTGTGGAAAACCCAGCCCATAGTGGGTGGTACTTTCCAGTGGTGGACCAGATAATAGGAGGTGCAAGGAGGAGGGACATGCTCTTTTCTTATCCAGAGTCGACTTGCTGTGCAGTCCACTCTGCATGTGTCATTTGCTTTTAGAGCATCGTGGGCTTCTTCGTTGCTGCTGCTGCTGCTGTCTCTGTCCTTGGCTGACTTGGAGCTTCACTTTTTCCACCATATTGTTGCTATTCCTGCTGTCTTTGGAGCCTGGTCTCTAGGCCTTGCTGCTGTTCCCCATTCATCACTGACATCAGAACCCAATGTCTTTAACTCTCCAGAGAAGCAAGGGCTTGAGATCTTCTTGGGATCTTTGGCTTTGTGGAACATTCCAGTCAAGAACAAGGCAGCTGTAAGCAGCTACTTTGAAGGACACTATTTATATTATGAGTTATTTTAATAAACTTATTTATATATATATTACATTCTATAGATTCTGTTTCTTCAGAGAACCCTGAATATGGTTGGCTTTCCTCCTTCCTGTTTTAGACATGAACTCATCTTCACTGAGGTGGAGGACATGCGGAGACAGCAACATACTTTGCCAGATAAAACTGCTTTCTTCCACAGACAACAATGACCAGTTTCCATGGACGGGCTCTTGATTTGCTATGCTTTGGTCACATGACCACATCTGGGGATGCCTCTTGCTGTGGTTGACGCTTTCTGTATGTAGCCAGGATATTATGTACTCTCTGGCAAAGGAGTCAGGACCTTCTGCATCTACTGTATACATTTAAAAAAACCTAAATATGTGTATATGCACATTCTCAGTCATGAAAATAAAAACCCAATATTCTAAAAAAAATCAAAATGCTGTTAAAATATTATACAGACTTTCATGTCTTCTAGGGATGGAAGACAGCTAAGGCTATAAGAATATAAGGAAATTATAGGCAATTTTTAGAAACATTTTGATTTCTTTAGAGCTTTGAGTTTCTGCTTATTTGGGGGGATTAAGCATGTGGATATACACATATGTTTCTAGATAGGGTGCACATGTGTAGAGAGAAGCCTTGGAGGATGTATGAAGCCATGAAGAGAACTGAAGACCCCAGCTGAGAATTAGGCCAAGCTGTGGGTAAAGCCATCTTGACTCAAATCCCCAGTCAAGATCTGAAACCAATGCCTCATGAAGAAGTGAACAGCGGCCTTTGACCCTCCCAGAGCTATGGGAGTCCTGTGCAATGCCGGACTTGAAGCTCCCAAGCAGTGGAGGGGCTTTAGCTCAGCAGAAGACTCTTCACTTCTCATTCCCTTGGAAGAAGTGGTCCTGCTGTTGGGAAAGCATGCCAGAGGAGGCTTTGTGTCACTGATCCAGAACATTCCTCTCAGCAAATTAAACCCAAAACCACCTGAGCTGATTTTCTGCAGAACAGGAGCATGCCCTTCACATTCAACCACCATACTCAGTTCTGAAAAAACCTTTCAAATGGCACCCATGGAGTCAGTAACCACCTGCAGTTTCCTGAGAGTTGTTCTATGCTATTTTGACAACCGAGTCCTTTCAGAGCTTGAAGAACTACTGTCGATAGACAATTTTTAAAATGCCAGCTTTGATCTTTGAGGTTGTCATGGTTAGGCACAGGTGTCAACTTGACTGTTGAGGGTTTGAGCTCTGGGCACAGTTGTAGAGAGTTGATGGTTGAGTTAAGCCCAGAGCAAATCTGAAGGAGATTGTCTAGCTGCTGGAGAAGACCCAGCCCATGGTGGGTGGGATTAGACCCTGGAATAAATCATAGAGAGCTGGGAGAGTTGGCATCCTTCTGTCCACTTGGCCAGACATGCTGGTCTGGCAAGTAAGGATTGTCCATCTCTCAGCCATTATGCAGTGATAGTGTGGCCAGTTCCCTCGGCCTTGGTGTTGGTGCATGCTCTCCCATCAAGCTGGACTAAGAACTATAACCAGAAATCATAAGAGAATAAACCCCTTGTTCCCTTAAGCCATTTGATGGTCATTTATTAGCAACCATGCAGGCTGACTGCAACAGAGGTATATCGCTGCAACCAAATTTTTATTGAATATGAATGTAAGTGTTCAGGCAGCTAGACTCTGGATCCTAAACATTTGCCATATTAACGTCTGCACCTTAAAACTTATCTAATTCCACTCATTGGTCTCCAAGGACCCAGGAGAGTGCCTCAGCCGATTACGTGTGTTTCTTCATTATCCATTGATCAATAAATCATTTTCCTAGGTATGTTCTATGGTTGGCCAATCCACCAGCATAATAAAAGCTTGAATTAGATAACGTTCCTTTTTATTATCAGAGATGAATTGCTGATGCAAAAATGGAGGGCGACCTTTTGCTGAGTACGAGGCAGTTTTCCATCAGCTTCCGGCAAATGCAGGAGGTAAAAACAAAGGGATTGTATTGTGATTGCTTCACATGAATATTTATTGTACTGGATTCATTGTTGATCTTCATCTGGTAATAAATATCATAATTTTCATAGCAATCATGGCAAGTCATCAGTGCAATATGAAACATAAATTCTAAACTTTCAGTATTACTTACTAAGATCCCAGAAGATAGGGCTTTCTTCAGCGTGTAGTAAGATGCTCATATGAGGGGAAAATATATATATAGTTTAGTCCTCACAAGCCATCAGAGAACTGCTGTTTTACCATCGAGTTCACTATATAGAAGAAAGAATGGGAAAATACTTTGAGATCATAGTGGCAGCAGAGATCTGTGACTTTGAAAGCTTGTGCTTTATTCTTAAATTTTTAAACAAGATGCATTTTAAAATGACTAAATGCTTGCTGCTTAGAAGCAATGATCTCCTGAATCTCTTACTCTTTAGGATCCAGGGAATAGGACCATGTCATAGTTAGATACAACTTGACAGCTAAAGGCTTAGAGTTTTGAACACATTTGTCAAGAACTGGTAGTTGATTTAAGCCCCAAGTGAACCTGCAGGAGATTGTCTAATTCATGGGAAAGTCCAGTCCAATCTTGGGGGTGGGGTAGTCCCTAGAAAGGTATATGAAAGGGAGCTGGTTAAGGAAATGGATATCATTTGGTATACTTGATCAAACATGTTGGTCTGGCAAGAAAAGATTGCCAGTCCTATGGATTTAGTGTGGCCAGTTCTTTTGGCCCCTGGGTGTCTGTATGTACTCTCTTGCCAAACTGGCTTAAGAATTGTAACAGACAACTGTAAGAAAAAAAAAACCCTATTGTTCTCCTATTAAGCTGTACTGTCATGAATGTATAAGCAATATGCATAGTAATTGCTACAGATCAGGACAATTGAATAGTCAGTCCTTGTGTTCTTGAAGAGTAAAGTGAAGATCATAGTAAATGCATTTCAGTCAACATTTCACATACAGTAGCTCTCCCCTCCCTGTAAATGCTGGAATTAAACATTGCCTGCTAATACCCAGACAATAAAGTGTGTGCTTAATCCATTTTTTCATTTCTATAACAAACCATAACTCTGTGTACTTTATAAAGACTAGAAGATAATGTGGCCCACAATTCTGAAAACTGGAGAAGCCCAAAAGCCTGGTGGTGACAGCAGCCCTGAATATGATGCTCACTTGCTGCATAATGACACGGTCAGGGCATGTCAGAGTTGAATACTGGTATCAACTTGACGGTGGAAGGCTTGGAGCTCTGGGTTCCTTTGTAATGAATTGATAGTTAAGCCCAGAGCAAGCCTGTCTAGGTGCTGGGGAAAATTCAGTCCATATGGGCAGGGCTAAGTCCCTGGGTAAGTGAATAAGATGGAGGGAGCTGGTTAGGGTAGTTGTCATCCTTTGTTATACTTAGCCAGACATGCTAGTCTGGCAAGTGAGGATTGATCCTTTCAGCAGTCCTGTGGGTTGGGTGTGGCCAGTTCCCTCTATCCTTGGTGTAAGGACAAGGAACTGTAGTTAGACTATCATAAAAGAAAATAAAATCCCTTGTTCTCCTATAAGCCATTTGGCTGTGAATTCACCACAACATGTAGTGTAATTATAGAAGGTATCATCTCAGGGTGAGACGGAGCAATACTAGCTCAGTCTCTTTTCTCATAAAGCAAAGACATTGTAGCAGCCACTTTTCCTTTGCTGCTGTGAGACAATACTCAGGCTTACAGTTCTTCAGGGAATATTGTCCATTAGGGTGAGAATCAGGGAGCAGACGGCAGGATTCCAAGTTTCAAGGCCTGCCCCTGTGTTGTGTTTCATCTCCTAAAGGTGCCTTCCCAAACATCAACATCAACTAAGGATTCAAACACATCGACCTGTGGGGTACAACTCACATTCAAACCATGACAGATGTCCTTATGCCCCCCCACCCTTAAACAGTTATCTAATCCCAATTACCTCCCCCAAACCCCACCTTGAATTATCATCAACATGAATTTGGAGATTAAGTTTCCAATGCATGAACTTTTGGAACACACTTCCCAACCATACAGCGTGGTGTATTTTCTAGAATAAGACCCATAAATTGAATGTGAATCTTAGAATATAATTAAAGGAAGATTGGAGAAGGCCTCCAGGAAGAAAGCATGTGCTGGAGAACCAGGAAGCTGCATGCACTGTTTGGGGACGCTGCATCTGCAGTTGATTGAGGAGAGAATTAAAGTCGGCTAGGAGGGAACCAACCAGGTCATGGAGCATGATGGAGCTTGGGCTTTGGGCTTTTGCCCCATGAGTACTGCAAAGGTGTCAGAGTTCTGATTTTAAGAGAATATTCTGTGCTTTTCTACAGAGATGTTACATAAGAGGTATAGCTAGAACAAAGGAGACAACAAGGAGGCCATTCTGACACGGTTCGCTGCCCCCACAGGCTTGCAGCCTAGCCTAGCATTGGCACGTCTGCCATCTCAAGTTAGCTCAGTAACTCAGGGTAGCCTCTCAAAGCCTAGAGGCTGTTTTGAGAGAGCACTTGGCTACAGAGTGTCTCCCCCACCTCTCCTTCTACACATGTGAACCTGGGAGCACGATGACCAGTGTGGACAAAGGAAATAGTATATCGCCAACTCTCTCCCACCATCCCCTCTGTAAAGAAAACCCTTCCTCAGGGCTCAAAGGGTCCTCCTGTTCTCAAACTAGCACAGGAGGACTAGTCTTAAATAATTGCATTCGCCAGCAAATAGCTTCCCTCTGCCGCAGACCAGAGTCGCGGCCTCGAGACCAGGGCTCCCCAGGACCGGGTGGAGAACAGAACACACGCGGCTCCCTCTCGTCCAAGTGAATCCTGAACCCGTTTATTGAAACTTTCGTGACAACTTTTATACAGAAAATTTTGGGGTAAAGAATGTTACACCTACAACAGACATATTTTTTAGTCAGCAAAAATCACCTTCAGGGTGGACATTTTTTCAAGAACCTAACCCATTGCTTCAGGGCAGAGGCACTTAACAGAAACATTCTCTCAGTATTTCCAAACTTATCTAATCTATAGTGCTTCACCGGATAGCTATGGGGCTGAGTCCACATTTTAACTGCTTTTTTAAAATACAGAGGCAGAATGATCTCCTTTTGATTTTAGCAAGGAACATATTTTACAATTAACTATAGGAGTCCCCAACACCCCATAAGTCCCAGCATGAGCTTTGGCTGTTGTCCTCTCCAGGTTGATACTCTCAGTCAGGCAGGTCGACATAGGCACCAGGCATGGCAGCAGGTTCTAACTTGGGAAGATGTATGTAGCTCATGTAGTCTCTACTATCCAAGCTTAAACTACATCTCTAAGGGGGGGCCTTGACTTGAATACTCAAGGCCCATAAGCTATAGCTGGTTCTGTCGATGGAACACTGAGGTATGCACTGAAGAAAACACTTAAACAACATAATTATTAAAAGAATAACTTCTATAATAGCATCCTTCTATTCCTTTAATAGTAAGGTTGCTTATGTCTTCCTTTGAGGAATTCCAGAAGTGTATTGCCATCATTTAGATGACCCATCTGTGAACCATGCATACTCCAAACCTGGGGTCCAGTCAGGCCCCATATGCCGAGGGTGTCTCTTTCGAGGGTGTCTCTTTCGGGGCGGAGGCGATCATTGGTGGGAGTGCACTTAGATGGTCCATCTCTGTGATTTCTCATAAGAGTGCTGTTTGGGGTAGGAAAGACACGGCCCCCCTTTGCTTCTGACATGGATTCTCCCAGTTTGGATTGCAAATACCATCTCCAGGGGCAGTCTTGGCATCTAGACTTTCTGGCATGATGGTCTCTTCCTTGGCCTTCAGCCAGGGTAAGAGGGTATCACAGTTTCTTTTAAGGTTCTGGTGGACTGAGAGCATAGTCTTGTACTTCTGGAATTTCTGAGTTAGTACGTAGGTGGGAATTTTACCCACCTATGTTTTAAGACTCTAGAAGTTATTCTCTAATTTCCTTAAAATCAGTGCAGACATTCTGATTAACAAGTCTACTTATTGTAAATGACTAGACATGAAATTTCTATTTAGTATTTGACTGAAACTTAAAAAGCAGGCTTCTTCTCTAGAACAGAGAGCAGGAAGCTAATTCCAAAAAACCCTAAGAAAGGGCACTCCTAAATTCCAGAAGGATTCTTCCTGCCAGAGGCAAAACTTGAATTATCCCAAACAAAACCTAAGTAAAAATGCTTAGCACCTGTCCATGGGCTTTATTGTGATATACCGAGAAATTCCTAGCACTTGCCCCTGGGGTTACTGTGACCTTCCCAGGGAACAGGTTTTAGGCCTGAACTGGGAAGAAACACCAAGACCTGACAATTCCCATATTTTTCCTTATTTCTCTAAAATAAAGCCATGTCCTTATCCCAAAACATGTTACTTTGAATCCACCTTTTCAAAACTGAGACATATTCTACCAGATTAGTTGGATAGGAGCGCGGCATCCCTCCAATGGAATAGGAGGAGGCTACTTCCATTGGAAAACGGTCCAAACCCATAAGCAGTCAGTCCCTCGCCCCCACCAAAGTTCTATGAGTCTCTTCTAGGGCCAGGCATTGTTTGAAGTTGCTTCAAGAGTACTGCAATGTGAGGGAAGAGAAACTCAACCCCTACGTTATGCTATAAACACTAGAAACTGCTTCTTTAATGTGGACTCCTTCCCTGTTGATCTGTGAAAGTAATGGGATGTTTAGAAAAAATATTCATGAAATTGTAATGATTCGAGCAGAGGAGAGTAACACCAGCAAAGACTCAGGGATCCTCTGAGGCCAGGTTGCTATTTTCCATGGCAAAGGGAGTCTCACTGGTTGACCAGCTCAGTCTAAAGTACAGACAGAGAAGCATGCTTGCTTGTGAGCAAAAGGGATTTAATTTGGACAGAGAGGAACATTTGTTGATAGAAAAGGTTATTAGGAACTGTAGTGTATTATGAAGGAAAAAAATCTGCAAATTCGCCCTTCAGCAAATGTGTATTGAGACTCACTATGTGATAAGCACTGCTCTGTGCTGAAGAGTGATTAGTGGAAAAAATAAAGATTCCTAACCAAGCAGGGATTATATTCCAGGATGGAGCCTTAGAGACACCAAAATAATGAGGCTTGCAGACCTGGGAGCTGCCAAATCCCTGATTCCAGAGTGAGCCAAATGAAGTGTGGGTAGAGCGCACCAAGGTAAATATAATATAGCATTAGTCAATAGCATAGTGTGGGTACAATGCATTGTGGATAAAGTCGAGGGTGGGTATAATAGAATGTGAGTCAGTGCAGTATTAGTACAGTGCATTGCATATACAATACAGTAAGGGTACAATGCAGTGTGGGTATGCACTGTGGGTATAATATAGCATGGGTAAAATGCTGTGTGGTATACATTATGGTTGCAGTACAGTGGGGATACAATGTAGTGTGGTTCAAGGTACTTACTATAGGTAATACACCTATAGGTGTATTGTGGGTACAGTACATTGTAGGTACATTGCATTTGGATTCAGTACGCATATTGAGGTACATGCAATACAAGTAGAGTGCACTGTAGGTACAATATATACAGTGTAAGTATAATGCAGTGTGGGTCAATGCATTGTGGATATGGTACAGTGTGCATAAAATGCAGTGTGGTGAGTGCAGTTCAGGTATATTTCAGTGTGGGTGAGCCTGCTGTTGGTACAGAACAGAGCAGATACAATGTAGTGCAAGTAAGAGGAATACAGTATGGGCCAGAACAATGTGAGTCATTTTGCTTCAGGACTAATGCAAAGCTCATTTCAGACTCAGATAAGGATGGGATATGAAGAAGCTCACAATCATGTTGCAAATTTCCCAGTTTTCTAAAGAGAAAACAGTCATGGGGGAAGTGGGAATGAGAGTTTGCTGGATGAGCTATGCAAAAGAAGCTGTTGACTATTTGGAGAGAAGCAGATGTAGAGCAAGAAACCTGGGACGCATTTAGAATGATGCAAAATGAGAGATAGTGAGTATAATTCTAAAAGCACAGGATTTCAAAGCCACTTGAATGCAATCTGTAAAAAGTACATTTTTTGAAACTTCATCAAGTTCTGAACTGGGGTACCTGGCACTCGGGTGTAGTCAGGAACACACATGAATAGGGCAACAGGGACAGGGTACCAAGATACATACAGTATCTGCTCTAAGTGCCTACTGGGATGTTTAGAAGTCACACCCTGCAATGGCTAACTCTCCAGGAGAGACTACAGAGATTGGCTTGTGGTGTCATTAGTGTGTGCTGGGTGTGACCCCGGATCAAGTGGTACTAGGCAAAGCCCTGGATACAAATGAATGAGATGATCCAGCATCACAAAAGAGGCCAGACTTCTCCTAGAGTATCCTCGTGAAGTGAGAACACAACGATGAACCAACCTGCTCACCGCTTACAGTCTAATGGGGCCAACTCATCACTGACTGAGAGATGCTTACCGCCCTACACACACATGTATATGTATGCACACACACACACCTTCAAAATATATGTATGCATCATACCCATTCACTTCAGGATATTTGTTGCTTGTGGTATAGAATACTAGATACATTGAATGAATTCCTTGTTGAAAAATCAATTCTGGACAAAGCAATGTAGCATCTGACTTGAACCAAAGAATCCTCTAAAGCGCAGGGACACAGAATGAAAGAAGCCCTTTGGATTTGCATCATCCATGAAGAGTATTGTTTTGCCTCTGTGAGCAGCATAGGAGCCAAAGGACACAATGAAACTCAGCCCAAGCAAGATGGAAAAGCAAATGTGTGAGTTACATATTAGTCATCTCAAATGGTCACTGCTGAGAGGATTCAAGACTCAGTTTACCTTCCTAGAATAGCACTCAGTATAACAGCAGCAGAAGAAGAATTTGCATTGAAGGATGCAAAAAACTGTGGGCCATGGCTGTTTACACATCCATTAGGACATCTTTGTTTCTAGACTTATGTCAAACATTGGTGTCTGTGCGTATGTGTATGTGTGTACATATATGTAAGAGTGTGAATGCATGCATGATTTTATATATATGTATACTTTTATGTGTACAGGTGTATATGTGTATATGTATGCATATATATGCATTCTTGTATGTGTACGAGTATATATGTGGGTATGTGTGCATGTGTGTAGGCATGTGCATATATGAACTACTATGTATATACAAGCTTCTGTGAATGTGTATATGTGTTTCATAAAACACATTTGTGGTGGAAGCCTCTTACAGATAGGCTAACTGTATAACCACCTTTAGACATTGAAACTCTAATCTCTATCAAAAAAAAACAAATAATAAATCCAAATATTACTAGGTAATCCTGGCAGATGCTACCTTTTGCTTTGAAACAACTCACTGATCCAGGATTATAGAACACTGTTTATCTTTAGTGAATAGCTTCCAAAGACTTGAAAAGAAGAAGGGCACAGAAGATACACATCTGTCAGAAGGTGACCTTCAGGAACAGGTCTGCAGTCCAAGAAACTCAAGAGGAAATTGGACATCAGTGGTCTCAGGTGGTAGTCCGGCAGGTAGGAGGAAGGAGGAGATACAAATCTTTAATGAACAACTAAACTTTAATTGTGGCCTCAAAAAAATTCTTGCCACCTTCCAGAGGGACTGGGCAGTGACCATCACTGGAACAACAGAGAACAAGGACAGAATTTCCAAACTTTTTGAACATTCCCACCGTGCAAAAGAAAAAAGCAGATTCATAGCTTACAATAATAATTGCTCATATTTAAACAATCAGGAGAAATCTAAACACAGATTCCTTGAAAGAGGAATCAGATATTCTGAAGAATGGAAAAATACTAGTAAAAGCTTCTCAATGTGAGAACTTAGGCTGAGCATCTCTAATCTGAAAACCCAAAATTCAAATGTTCCAGAACTCAAAATGCAACCTCGTGTCACAGCTAGTCAAAATACACAGCTGTCAAAATACATGGCCATGAAGAAATACTGTCTAAAAATCTCCTTTTGACTATGTGTATATGGTCTGTATGAAACACAAATGAATTCCATAGTTAGACATGGGTCTAATCTACACGATATCTCATACATGAGGAAATATTCCAAAATCAAAAACAAAATTTAAAAAATCAGAAACACTCTTGATTCCAATGTACACTTCAGCTATGTCAGAACTGAAGTTTTTAATGAGCTAAAAAAAAAAAAAGAATAGAATCATCTGGAAAAGAAAATAAGTGAAGAGGTAAGGTTAAATTACCCATTGCTTGGTTGACAGGTCCAAAGGGAAGAAGCAACCCACCACATCCTGATCTCTTGGACTCAGTATTTGCTGCCTGCTTGGTCCATCTTGCTAGATAGTCTAGTGTACTTCATATTGTAAAGAGAAAACAGAATACATCTTCTTCTGAGAAGTCTCTTCATCTTTGCATGTTGAAATTACATGCAAATTCAATTACAACAGTTCTGCAGACCTCAAACTTGAGAAGACTGTTGGCAAGAAGACAGAGTGGAATTAGAGGACAGAGGTAACCTATAATGGAGGGTCTTACAGCCAGGCAGGATGGGGTCCACTGCTTTTCTTCTCACATGGATTAGGTTGGGCACATCCCAACCAGCTTGAGAAGTTTGCTAAAACTTCGACATTCTGTGGACAAGCTGCCTTTGACTTTATCCAAGGATGTGCATTCAAAGAGTTGCTGTATACCCAAAGTGAACCTTCAACACAGATCCACTGTTTATCAGCATTAGGAAGCTGGATGTTGTCTGGCTCTGATAAAATCCAAACTGTTGGGAACAATCTCGGAAGCAGAGTTTCCCGTGCTACTGGGCAAGCTGACAGCAATTAAACTAAGGGAAGCAATCCTTAAATGTTCATTAAAGGATTAATAGGCATCTTGGAAGAATGTAATAAGGAAATAGCTTTTCTGATGCTGTTTTTGGAAGGCAGGCTAGCTATAGTTTAAGAAGCTAGGGAATGAGGGGCTGGAGAGGTGGCTCAGAGGTTAAGTAAGCCTCTGCCTTGCAGGCGGAAGGTCTTGGGTTCGGATCCTAGACCCCACGTATAGACGCCGGGTAGAAGCAGGGGCAGCCTGCGTTTCTGGTCCTGGTAGGGCGGAGCCTGTGAATCCCGGGGCAGAGTAAACAAGGAGGAGGTGGAGGCGGTCCATGGTGGTTCCCGAATTCGTCCATGGTTCTACACACACACACGCACACACGCACAATTGAATAAAAAAAAAAGAAGCTAGGGAATGAGCAAGAGGCAAGCAGGGAGAGAAGGAAAAAAAGGAGTCAGAGAAGGAAACAATCTCATCTGGATGTTTTCCACAACATAGAAAAGTGGCAAGGGGGTTTCTAAGACTTCAGTACAAAAGCAACATTGATCAACAAGATCCTCAAGGACTTCCAGGAAATCTCCCTTCACAAAGAAGCCAAGAGGTCTGGCTTCAGAGATTCTCCTCTATCATGGGCTAGAGGCAGGATCGACCCAGCATCCATGCTGCTTTTGGGGGATGGAGCCTCTAGCTACAAGGCCAGCAAGTTAGAGGTCAGCAGAGGCAAAAAAACCCTGCAGCCAGAGCTGGAGCTACTCAGCAGCCAATGACCCCTTCTTTTCTGCTATTTCAAAGGACTGAAGCTCCTGCCAAAAGGCCATGCCCAGTCTTCAGCTTCAGATAGGAATGCATATTTGATCAGGTTCTATGTAAATTCCATCTACAGACAGAGCAGATATTTTCCCTTGCTTAGAGACTACGCTTCGCCTCCTGTCTGTATTTGTGTTTCTACAAGTACAAAGCCTCCATTTATTGTTTTCTGTCACCATGTTCTACTCAACCTTTCCCATTCTAAAGCCCTTCTTGAAAAAGTAATGCATCTCCCAACAGATATATCAGCCTTTATAGAAAGGAGGAAAACAGTCAGACAATCTTTTGTTTTGTTTTTGTTTTTGTTTCCTTGTGGGATAATGTCAAGGCCCCATGTCTTGATTATAGCTTTTGATCATGTTTTGCCTACAAAATCATCTTCTCTAATATCCAAACATACATTAAGTATTTGAAAAAATTTTAGAATTATGTAATTGGGGATCTTTTCATCTTAATTCCTTGGTCAAGTTAAGATTTAAAAAAGAGGGGCTGGAAAGGTGGCTCAGGGGTTAAGCCTCCGCTTTGCAGGCGGAAGGTCCCGAGTTCGGATCCCAGATCCCACGTATAGACGCCAGGCGGAAGCGGGGGTGGCCTGCGTTTCTGGTCCTGGTAGGGCGGAGCCTGTGAATCCCGGGGCAGAAGGAGGTGGAGGCATCCATGGTGGTTCGCGAATTCGTCCGTGGTTCTACACATACACAGACACACACGCGCGCGAGAGCACATACACACACACATGTACACAGTTGAATAAATAATAATAATAATAAAAAATTAAAAAAAAAAGATTTAAAAAAGAAAAAAACGTAGATGGTCTTTTCCCACCTGAGAAACTGACAAAACCTCATTGTCTAAGGAATACTACTTAGCAATTTCTGAATTACTTATTACAGTACTATTACTTAGAACCACAGTTACTTTTTAACTATATTAGTTACTGGCAGAACTTAAAGAGAATTATTTATTTTGGTTCATGTTTCAAAGGTTCAGTCCTTTGGACAGAATAGTTCAGTTCCTACCATGGTGGGCCAAGAAGTAGAGAGAGGAAGTGTTAGAACTCATAAGGTATTTCAGCTACTCTGCATTATTGCCAATAAATTCACTACCAGTAACCTTAAGGGAATAAGGAGTTTTATGTTGGCTTATGATTTTTGGTTACAGTTTCTCAAATTCAGATACACATGCCAACTTCATGGTTGGGGATTTGAGTTTTGGGCATATTTGTAAAGGATCAGTGGTTGAATTAGACCCTGAGCAGGTATGCAGAGATTGTCTACTTGAAGGGAAGGCCCAGTCCTCGTTGGGAAGGGTAGCCGCTCAGCAGGTGAATAAGATGAAGGCAATTGGTTCAGGAAATTGGCATCCTTTGGTACACTTGGCCAACATGTTGCTCTGGCAAGTAAGGATTACCCCTCTCACCCATCCTGTGGATATAGTGCGGCCAATTTCTCTGGCCTTTAATGTTGGTATGCACTCTCTTGCTAAGCTGGACAAGGAACTGTAACCAGATTATGATAAACCAGAACACAAAGTCCTCCTTTCCTTCCGTTTGGTCATGAATTTATCAGCAGCCACGCAGAAGAGGTGTAACACAGTTCCTTGTCCGGCTTGGGAGGAGAGCTTGTACCAACACCAGGGGCTGAGGGGACTGACAAAACCATATCCACAGGACCACTGAGAAAGAGTCAGTCCTCACTTGCTGGACCAGTATGTCTGACCAAGCATGTGGAAGAAAGCTAACTTCCTTAATCAGTTCCCTACATCTTAGCCACCTGCCCAGGACCTAATTCTCAGCCACCATGGACTAGGTCCTCCCCATCAAATTAGATAATTTCCGGCAGGCTTGCCTAGGGCTCAACTCAAATGCCAATTTTCCATAGCTGTGTCCAGAGCTCAAGCCTGAGTTGCCAAACTGGCACCTGTATCCAACTATGGCACTTGGGCCATATTTTGTCAGTGCCGTGGCCCATTCACAGTCAGGGTGTGTCTTTCTGCCTCAGTCTTTTCTGGAAATGTCCCCATACATACAAACGGAGGTGTACCTCACCATCTTTTTGATGATCCTAAATCCAAATTAACAGCGTAAATCAAACATCCCAAATACTTCTGTGAGGAGAGGCAGTGAGACAGAGTCTCATTCTACAGTCTGGGAACTTAGTATGTAACCCAGGCAGGCCCTGAACTTATAGTAACTCTCCTGCCTTAGCATCCTGAGTTCTGGAATTATGGGCATGAACCGCCACACTGGACCTAATTCTTGAGATAGCCTATGCACAAATGCTATCTGATAACCTTGTGTAAAAGGCAGCTTCTGAATCAGCGCTCTAGGATGGTGCAAAGACAACATGTTACTAACAAGCCTCTGAGTGAGGTCAAATTTGCTGGTTCAAGCACTATGTTCAAAGGAGCAAAGAGCTTGGAACAGTGATTCAATGTCTTGGCTTCACTGATACCTCCCTTAGGAAGCAGAAAAATATAAAGGGATTCCTATGTCATTAGTCTGCAGAGTACGGGCATAAAGAGAATCCCAACTGATCCCAAAATACAGTTCAGGTGATGAGTCAGTGACTAAAGGGAAGATGTAGCTGCTGGACTCCCCGTCTTTGGCCGGGAGCTCCTATAGGCCAGGTTCACGGCTCTGAGGCGTTTCCTTCTGGAAGGCTTTACATAGAGATCCTCATGGGATCACATCATTGACAGCAATGCCACCTCTTGCTTAAAATGACCCTGCAAGATAAGTGATCTGGCTCCCTTTAACATTTAGTTTAGGGTCCAGAATATTTGAGTCAGTGGTTCTCATGGGACACAGGCTGAGAAATCCCATGTGAGAATTTGGAACCTTATATCCTTGATATCATGTAACTGTCACATACAAAAAGTCTTGGATAAAGATAATGCCTTCTGCTTTCTCTAGAAAGGAAGACTTGGGCCATAGTACATTAAAAAAATGGTGTGGGGGGGTTAGGAGTTTGCAAGCCTTTATTTCAGGGACAGAAATGGCAGTCTATTGCCACCATACGAAACAATGCGAAGCCACTAAATGGTTTCCAAAATCTTAAGAATCTATGTTCCTGAAGACTTTGTGAGAAGCCCATGATATTTAGAGAGTCCCAGGCTATCAGTTCCACCTATGATAACAGAAACTGCTGGATTATCAAAGTTCCAGCATGCACTGAAAAGAATATAAATGCAATAAATTAAATGAATGGTGAAAATCATATTTGATTTTCACAGGTGGAGAAAGAGAGGATGAGAAGTCATCCTTGGTGCAATTAGCACTTCTGTTTTCTTGGTTTAGAATTTGTGGTAGTGTTTTCAGAAGTCTCCCATTACAATACCTCAATGCCTCATTGCAATACCATCTGTTATAGTTACTCTGCATGTTGCTGATACATTAACAACAAAAAAGGCTTAAGAGAGCAAGGAGCTTATGATTGTCTGGTTACAGTTCCCTGCTCAGCTTGGCAAGAGAGCTCAACTAACATCAGGAGCCAAAGAACTTACCCTACCACTGAGAGAGGGACAATCCTTATTTGCCAGACCATTACATCTGGCCAAATACCAGAGGATGCAAACTTCCCTAACCAGTTCTCTTCATCTTCTTCACTTGCCATGAGACTAGCCCCAACACATAGGTTGTGTGTTCCCTCTCAACTACACAATATCCTGCAGGCTCACTCTGGGCTTAACTCAATTATTATTTCTCTACAAGTACCCAAGCCGTGAAATCTCAACTGTCAAATTGACACATGTATCTATCTATACCATCCATTACCATCTACTGACTATAAGTGGTCATTTGAATTTCCTGCAGATTTCCTTCACTTGTTGATATCTTATGTTTATGACTTTGGAGTAATTTGTAAATATACTTCATAGAGGAGTAACATTGAAAACAACACACAAACCCTGGGATGAAACTCTGGTGAGGTAGAGGGGACTCAGGACTCACTGTCATGGTGCGAGGTCTACTGCACACAAGGTCAGTCTGCCTCGTGTGCTAGTGAAACAAACCACTAATAAAGAATGTTAATGAAGAGTTGACGCAGAGTTGTGCTGAAGGCCAAGTTCAACAAATTACCACCAGCATGTGAATGTGCCTTGGATTCATGACTGTCAGCATGTACTCAGACCTACAACTCTATTCATGTATTTCTGAGACTTCTGAGAATGGCCCAGGTATGTATTCAAATGTTCAAAAGGGCATTGTGCTGCCCATAAGTTTCTTACAGATCAGAGTAATCTCCAAGCACATGTCTCTGTGTGATCAAGTGCTTTGGTCTCTTGATCTAGAATTTAGATGCCCATGTGTCAGTCAGAGCCATACCAAGTTTGAGTCCCATTTGCTCCATGCATTTATGATGCCTGCTCTTCTAATGCTCACAGAAAAAAAAAAAAAAAACGATTGTTTTCCCTCAAAAGACACCAAGCATATGTCCATAGGGCTTTCTCATACAGCCAACAAGGCAGGAACAGACACATGAGCACAGATGATACTGAGGCAAAGATTGATCAAATCACTAAGGCGACCTGCAATTCCAAAAAGGTAAACGGAAAAGATACCATTGCCACTAATAGCCAGCCTTTCGAGGTCAAAAAGAACAAACTTTCTAGAACAAAAGGAATCTATCATGTGGTCCCGTTATAGACGTTCTTGAGACCAGAATCAACTCACCAAATGGGAAACCCCAAATCAAATTACTATTCAAGTAAACAAACTGAGAATGAAGTTGTTCCCAGATGCTTTGGACAAGGAGGAAATAGGCTGTGGAGTCCAACATGCCATAAATAAATTAGCAAAACGCATTATGTAACACCGATATTAACAGCACACACCGGATTGCCAAGGTTCTTAATCAAATCTTTTCAGTGTAGGCCATGATGCTGTAGAAGGGTCACTTCATGCAGACAGCTCATAGCACTAAGTAAATCTCTCCACTGACGTTTCTGCCACTGCCAAATGCTTTCCTTCTGATCTGTCTCCAGGCCTGACATTTTTGTAAATTAAACTGGATTACATTATCCATGATGGCTTAAATTCAATTATCCAAATAACTAACCAGCCAGCTCCATGACAAAATTATCCACCTGCTGCCTGAACTTTTGGGATTTAAAAATGGGTAAGTTTCATTTCTATTTTGGAAAAAAGAAAATGGAAGTAGATCTGAATTTCCACTGGGAAAAAAGTGAAGAATCGTCCTTCCATTCAAAAATTCCTTTAGGGATACAAGATCAGAATCTCACTATAAAAATTTCCACAAGTATTAGAGGCAAGAGGTGAATATGCCTGTTTGTTTTTTCACGCTATTCTCTAATGTCCTTCTGTCTTATAAAATCCAGCATGATTTCTTGACCATTTATTTAGATTTCCATAAACTCAAACAGTGCTAGCATAAACTTGAACAGTTACAAGTAAAGTCCCTTTCTCTCAAGGAGTTTGAAACACTATGTTTATCATATTATTTATCCCAATTTATTCAAAATGGGTTTTTATATGTATCAAAATGGATCTGTAAATATATATATATTTAATGTAAAGCAATGATTAATTTCATTGCCATTACCATGTTGTAGTATTTAAAGCTAAGAATAAGTCTCTTTGTCCCTTTTCTTTTTCTTTTTTTTCCCCTTGCTTTAAAAAATTAATTTTGTTAAAGAAAAGTCTTCCTTGAGTTTATCATGGTAACTACAGGCCTCGATGCTGGTTCCAGGTAGTCCTGGCCAGAAATCTATCATCATTAATCTTCATTCAAAGATCTCCATGCTGCGAGGAGGCAACTTACACCACAGCAAAACTTAGGCTTTGGCCGATGCACCTGCTTTCCACAATGGCTTTCACACAAGGAGCAAGTGAAACAGCCTTGAAAAACAAGGCCCCCGGACCTGGGCTCACTGCACGGCACCTGTTAAACATTTCCATTTCCCACATGGCATGGATTTCAATGTGGCAAGACTACTGGGACTTGAAATCTGGGGGGAGTTTCAAGGTTTTAGGCAAGTTAGCAAGAAGACTTATCTGACCCTTGTCCTGCCTGCACCACAACTGAAAGCTAAATAAAATAGCATCTTTGCACTAGACACTCTTATCCCACTCACTGAGGGAACAGGATTGTTGTTTTTATTTCTGCACTTGTGTGTGTAACCAGAGCGTGTGTGCCTGTGAAGTTCCAAGGATGATGTCAGGAATCATCCTGATTTGTTCTACCTCCTTATTACCTTGCTGTAGAGTTTCCTAGGCTCCTCCTTCCAGATCCAGAATTATAGTCTGCCAATATTTCAGCCCAGCATCTTGACATGGGTTTGAGGATCTAAACTCAGGTCCTTTCATTTGTGAGCCAAAAGCTTAACGCCTGAGTTATCTATCTAACCTTAAGAATAGGGTTTTTTTAATCCACTCAGGACCCCAAAAATCGATGTATCATTAGAATCACTACTGAGACATCCAACATATCCAATGTCTTATTTCAGAGAAACAGAAAATAAAATTCAATGAGAGGCAACGATTGGCTCTAGGCTTTGTATCACAGGATTCTGAGTGACTCCTGGGTGTTCTCTCATCTGTGCACCTGTTTGTCACACAGGGACTTCTAATATTCAAGGAATGTCATTAACTAGCTTCTCATTAAAGAGGATGCATGTGTGACTAGCAATCAATAACAAGCATATGCATATAGATATCAAAACACTGTGTTATGCCTCACAGTCCATACATCTAAGAATCTGAATCTTTGGCCAAGGAGAGCTTGAAAATATCAGAGAACTCCTCAAAGGTGCAGAAATTGTTTGTGTCAAGGATGGTTTTGGAAAGTCATGGAAACAAAGAATTGGTTGAAAATCTACTGAAGACAAAGTTTGAACTTAGATCTCTTTCATATGTCCACACAGCAAAGCCAGCTTCTCTTACTTTACTGCAATGGAACGATGCCACCAAGTACCTGAAAATTATGCTTTGCAGATGTTGAGGACTATTCATGACTGCAGAATCAAAGGCTTATAGCAAGATCAGGTGTCTGATGCCCAAAATTAATACTATTAGCAGCTGATACTATTAGTATCAGGTCCCACGTTAAAATATGACATATAAACCATGAACTCCAGGATTGCCCCTGCTGTAGACCCATATTAAATACAACACCAGAAAAAAAGTCCCAGATGTCTTTTGGGTATGTTGAATATCTTCAAATGAAACTGTCCATTTGGGCCTGATGTAATCAGACCTTTAGAAGAAGGTGAAGCATCGCCTTGCTAAAAGGGAGCAGCATGCTATGACCTATAAATGGGAGTGATGTGGCAAGGAACTGGAAGGTTCCTTGGCATTGAGAGTGATCTCTAGTAGCAAGTTTCAGGCCTATGGTTAGGGTATAACTTCATGGTGTGGTATAGACTTAGCCTGGATGCCATGTCTGCCAACAAGAGAACAAGAGAAGACGGGGTAATGAGGGTGTATGGGGGAGTGTTAGTCACAGGATGGTAAATGGATTCTTGCATAAGCCAATAAATATGGAAGATTCTGGTTCCATCCACTTCTAGAGATGGCCAAACTTGCTCAAAAGCAACCTGACTGAAGGATAGCAGGTTTTATATAATATGGTTCCACATAGGGAAACCAAGGAAAAATGACTTGGAATCAGTGTCTCCAGAGAGAAATGATACAGGCACAGAGGATCAAAATTAGGACTTGTGCTTGACAGAGTCCAAACCAGGAACCAGAGAGACAGATTAAAGCAATGGTACAGTAGGTCCTAGAAAGGTCAGGAGTAAAGTGGGGTGACTGTATGAGGCTCCTGTAAAAACACAAATTCACATGGACTTCATGAAGCCTTAGCTCACAGCTCAGGGAAATATTCAAGACTAGCCTTCACTAATGTGTGCAAAATTTTCTATAGGACACCTTCTAAGGGTAGGATTTCTATATGACACCTTCTAAATTCAGAGAAGAGAGTTGAAAACCCACACACCATGGATGGACTCATGTCCCCACTTACTTCCTCCACCTGGCTTAAGGTGGACCTTTCTTAGAACACCCTGGTGGAGGTCTCTGTGGCTTTCAGAGAGTATCTGATGATTCGTGAGCTTAGAAGTATCTCATGTGGCAAGTAAATCTATCCTATAAAAATAATAAAGTAAAACACAAAAACATTTTGACACAGTCTCACTGTTTACAGCCCATTTAATATCTAATTGTTGGGGAGAACTTTGGGAAGGATTTTTCCCAACAGTCCTACAGTAGTAAAGAAAGCCAGGTTCAAGTAGTATATGTAACAATGGAAAGACAAGGCTGTAAGACAAGGCTTAAGTGGTGTGATCTCAACCAAGTCACATGGCTCTAAAGCTATTTCCTCATCTGCAGAGATGATTGTAATGAATGTACTCCTAGTATTTCAGTAAAAATTAGACAAGATGTACCAGAGTGAGCAACAGGGTACATGAATAGAATTTCTCCATGTGTTTCCTCATGATCTTAGAATGTTGTTCCTTCCTCTCCACTCTTAGCACCTATTCCTCAGAACCACCTTGGAAGAAGTCAAAGATACTATTTTTATTTTTAAAATCAGTAGTCGATGCTCTTTCCCTGCTCTTCACTTGCTCCACTCCCCATGCTGCCTTGGCACCTGACTCTCCCTATTCTCTCTGCCTTTAAGGTATCTCTTCTGTTCTTCCTCCTTAATATGAACTGTGGCTCTCTTGACTACCAGACCCTCGACTCTAAATAAACTTCTATTTCTTAAGTCTCAAAAAAATCTGCAGTAGGGCCTAGGAGATGGCTCAAAGGTTAAAGTCTCTGCCCTGCAATCAAAAGGACGAGTTCAGAACCAGATCCCATGGAAAAAGGATGGGCAGAGATGTCTTCAATATGCACACCTGGGTTTCCACAGGCACACACACTCAAGTTCTCCTTGTACACACACACACACACACACACCCCTGCAGTCTTAAATCCTGAATCTTACAACAAAACCCTTCTTCCTTTGTCAATCCAGAATAAAGCATTACCGGTCTTCCCAGCATCCCACGAGGGCTCCCTAGCTTTGTAAAAAACTGTTGCTAGTCTGGTCTGCAGAGGAAAGATCAAAGTCCCATGTTCCAGTTCTGAACACAGTAAAGACAAGCTGTCTTGAAAGGATCAGCTTGCTAGATTGCGGGATGCTTCGAGCATGTTAAACAGGAAAGGAGCAGCAACAATGGGAACAAGACTCACGGTAACAAAAGTGCAGCCATTAAATTTTTATGATTTCAGAGCTCAGGACACACCAGTTCATCACCATGGCACAGCTTATGACGGTGAATATGTAACGGACAGAGCTGCTGGAAACCAGCACTGTTCATGGCCGTAGTCTAACACGTAAGGCTGGCATATTAGAAATGGTTATTAACATCATCTCACTTTAAAGACTAAAAGAACCTTTAATAAGTAAAGAAGCTTAAGTGGCTGTACATCACTACACCTTCAATTGCTAAAACTGATTGGAGACTGTCAGCTAATGCTTCTTATTATGGTAGCCAGGGAAGATCAGTTGGACTTTTATTTTGTGGAAGAGAACTCAATGTAGAAGCCTCAGTGATTTAATTCATAGATAGTGAAGTCTGGACTGGTTTCTATCATTCATCCTCCAGTTCAACATAATCTTTACATATCAAGTCCCAAAGTGCCACCACACAAATGCACATATATACACATATGCACATATATATACACTAAATTCCTTAGGAGATCATTAATGTATTGATATCTCTTGTCTCTCAATGACCATCACTTCCAGCACCTATTGGCTGTGACATCTGAAGACCCTCTTCTCAGGTTAGTCTCCTAGATCACAGTTTCTTAAACTGTGGGTCATGCATGACAAATATGGGGGGTGTTATGGTTGCATTTTGGTGTCCACTTGACAGCTGCAGACTGTCTGGGGCACAGCTGTGGAAGGTTAATGATCGGAATGGCCCCTGAACAAGTCTGCAGGCACTTTGACTGATTGCCATGGAGAACCCAGCCCATAGTGGGTGGTACTTTCCAGCGGTAGACCAGATAATAGGAGATGCAAGGAGGAGGGACTTGCTCTTCCCTTATCCTGTGTTGACTTGCTGTGCAGTCCACTGTGCATGCAATTGTTCACTTTTAGAGCATCAGTGGCCTTCTTTGTTGCTGCTGCTGCCTCCGTCCTTGGCTGACCTGAAGCTTTACCTTTTCCATCATGTTTTTCTGTTCCTGCTGCCTTTGGAGCCTGGTCTCTAGGCCTTGTTGCTGTTTGCTATTCATTGCCAACGTCAGAGCCCAGCTATTTTTCACCAACATCGGAACCCAGCATCTTCAACCCTCCAGAAGCGCAAAGACTTGAGACCTTCTCGGGATCTTTTGGCTTTGTGGAACATTCCAGCCAGGAAAGAGGCTGCTGCAGGTGGCTACCTTGAAGGACGCTATTTTTATTGTGAGTTATTTTTTAATAAACTTGTTTATATATACTACATTCTATAGATTCTGTTTCTTCAGAGAACCCTGACTAATACAGGGGTCTTGGAATATTTAGAAACTATAGAAAATTTCTGAACACACAAGGACAAAACCTTAATTCAAAATCACATGATTCCACAGTGCTTCTGGCCATACTAGCTCATGTTGAATTGTGCAAGACCACTGTAGCCTGGGTTCTGATTGCACAGCATAAACACCTGCACATGCCTACGGTCATACTACTCAAAATCTAAGAATGCTGAATGAAGTACTCTGGCCCAGATTTGAGATGATTTTATATATAACAATTGCGATGTTTTCAATCTACGTACAAGGTTATCTCCTGTTGTAGAAACAATGGCTTATTTACAGAAAACAAAGACATTTAATATTCTTCTTTAGTCATTCTTTTGCATACATTACATTAGCATGTCCCTGGACTATTTTGTTTTAGAATGCTTGATTTTTAAAATTGCTGTCTGTGTTGCTGACTTGAGTTTCACTTAAAAAAATAATTAAATAAATTTTGCTGTGGGATTTGGATGGAATTCCCAACAATTTCTGAAATGGCCCTAAACATATTTCTGCCATTCTTGTACTGTGGATTTATGCAAAGCAGCATCTTCAGCATTGACAATTACACATCACAGTATCAATCAACTCTTTAAAATGTCAAAGGTGCTCCACGTCCGCAGCATCAGATAACCAAGGTTGAATTCTTTATGTAGAAATAAAGACATACTTCATTAGTATGCAAATGTTCCTTCATATTTAATAAATGATAAATTTGTATGTGTACCAAAAAGTGTTTTCAAGTAAACTTTATTTTATTATCACTAACTGATTTGTAGATCTATGTTATATGCCCAGATGCTGGAATCACTGTAAAAAAGTCTCAGTCAAAGAGGGGTCAAGAAGGGAGAAAGGAGAAGTTCCATCCTAGAAAACAGCCCTGAGACAAGGCTTTGAGTGTGATGATGATTGGAGGAAGATGACCACAGGAAGCACCGAGAGAGACTGGAGCACAGGCAGTTTGAATTAAGATACGTGATGATCAGGCCATTGCTGTGCGCAGTGGGGACTCAGCCCAATCCTCACTGGGGGAATCTGGGAGGCTGCATGGAATATACTTCCAAGGGGGAAACAACTGAGGTTTGGTTTCACTACTTCTTTTTGCCATTGGCTCATGACTGTTCCAAGCAAACTCTTCTGCACTATGCGTAGGCATACACACACACACACACACACGCACACTTCATTCCTGCACCTGTCCCTAAAGGCACTGCACATGTGCTGCTGTGTCCCATGTGCATCAGATGGTGGCAGAGAGGAGATGAGACTGTTGCTACATTCAGTGTTCTGATCTGTGGACAGCTGAATGATTAATAGCCTGACATACCACACTGCCTGCCAAAACCCTGAATTCCCTATCTGTGTACTCACAACATGAAGCCCTCTCATGGGGGGGGCTCTATGTGCACATAATGTGGACACCTCCCTGGGCTGGGGTTCCATATGCTCAGAGGTGAATGGCCTCCTGTGTGCTCACAAGTGTGCTGGGTCTCCGTGTGCCCACAATATAGATGGCCTCCTGTGCAGGGCTCCGTGGTTCTCACGCCATGAACTAAGACTCACAGAAGATGGACAAGACTGTTAGTCTTCAGCTTCATTATGTGTTCTTAACCATGTCGAACTGGACACTTAGTCATAACTATCTACATCCTTAATGCATTTTCTTTTATTGTTTCCATATTATTTTATATTTTATATCCAATTTAAAAAATAAGAACATAAAGACAGAAAGTGGACATGCTAGGGAAATGTCCAGGGGAAGCGGGAGGGATAAAGGGATAGCTATGATCAAAATGTAATGTCTATGTGCATAACATTGTAAAAGAGTAAAAATAAAAACAAAATTAATTAATTTTAAAAAATGCATTCCTGCAGCTGGCAAAGACACTCATGCTTTCTTGGGGACTGGCTTTAGGAGGTCATCAACATGCACAGTGGGGCAGTGACGATGTCTGTTTAGAACTACCATAAACCTCCAGACACACAAGTAACCCTTCTACCACAAGTCCTCTCCTTTAATAGTGAACGGACTAAAGACTCTAGGAGCTCTTTCCTGCAGACCCTCCCCATGCCCTCAGGTACAGTCCTGACCAGGACTAATCCTAGTAAATCAATGACAAGCAGGGATAGATAGTTGGCAGGCAAGAGAAGAGAGATTGATTGAGTACCTCTTATCCTAAATGCTTGGGGACAAATGTATCTTATAGACTTGCAATATTTTGGATTTTGGAATGTTCAAATATATGTAATGAGAAATCTTGGGGATAGGAGCAAATCTAAATATGAAGTTCATTTATATTTCACATAAATCTTATATGTATAGTCTGAGTGTATTTTTATACAGGCTTTTTAGAAAATAATTTTGTGCATAATTTTCATGGTATGGAATTTTCCACTTCTGGAATCATGTTAATATTCAAAAAGCTGATGATTTTAAGGCATGCATGGTGTCTCACTCCTGCCATTCAAGCTCTTGGTGAGGATTGTCATGAGCCTGGGGTCAGCCTAGGCTACCTCGTGAATGCTGGCTGTGCTGGGCTCTACGAGTAAGATCTGTCTCAAAACACAAAAAGCAACAGCAAGCAAATAGTGCTGATGTTAGAGCAATTTAGATCTTAGATTTTGAGGATAGAGAAGCTCAATCTGTCCATGTGGTCATTAATATTGTGCATGTTCCATGCCTCACAGATTGCAACTGGAGTGCAAAATCTCCTCTTTCCTACTCAAAGTTATTTTCAACCCTGGACCAGGATATTTCTACAAGCCAACTTGAACAGCCAGAATTCTGAAAAACTCCACACAAAAAACAAAAACAGCACCAAAGTATGTCATGTTAACACTATACTTTGTAAAGTCAGCACGCCAAACCAGCAGGGCAGTCTGCGAACTCAGAGGGCCAAGCCATGCAGCAAGACAAGAACACTCGGAAGAGCCTGATGGCAGCACTGAGTTCCAGCGTAGCTCACGGAGAGCAAAGACTTCATCGCTCCGGCAGATCACCAACCAGGAAAGGAGAGTCACATGGGCCTGAGTGTAAGTGAGGCCAAGAAGGTTTTAGCTTTAAAGCATTCTAAGGCGAGGAGAGGAGGGGAAGGAAGAGGGGAGGGGAGGGGAGAGGGAAGGGGAGAGGGAAGGGGAGGAGAGCAGAGGGGAGGGAGGGGAGGAGAGGAGAGTAGGGAGGAGGGGAGAGGGGAGGGGAGGAGAGAGGGGAGGGGAGGGGGAGGGAAGGGGAGGGGAGGGGGAGGGGAGAGGTGAGAGGGGAGGGGAGGGAGGGAAGGGAGGGAGGGGAGGGAAGAGAGGAGGGGGGAGGGGAGGGGGAGAGCGGAGGGGAGGGGAGGGGACAGGGGAGGGGAGGGAGGGAGGGGAGAGGGGGGGGAGGGGAGGGGAGGGGAGAGGAGAGGAGGGAAGGGGAGAGGAGAGGAATAGGGTACACAGGAGCAGAAATGTGTGCATGTACTTAAGAAAAGAGATGATTTAAGAAAAAAAAAAGCACAGGGCTGGAGAAATGGCTCAGGGGCTAAAACTCTGCCTTGCAAACCTGAATTCGGATCCCAATCCCATGCAAAAATGCCAGGCAGAAATAGCAGCAGTCTGCATTTCAGGCTCTGGTGGGCAGAGCCTAGGGAAATCCCAGCGGAAAGCAAAAAGGAGGTAGAAACTATCCAGGATGATTCCCAAAGTCACCCTTGGCTCTCCACAGGGACACAGTACTCTCCCTCCCTCCCTCCCTCCCAAAGTCACCCTTGGCTCTCCACAGGGACACAGTACTCTCCCTCCTTCCCTCCCTCCCAAAGTCACCCTTGGCTCTCCACAGGGACACAGTACTCTCCCTCCCTCCCTCCCTCTCTCCCTCCCTCCCTCCCTCCCTCCTCTCTCTCTCTCTCTCTCTGTCTCTCTCTTTCTCTCTCGCTTTCAGACACACACGCAAAAAAAAACAATTTTTTAAAAAGCACAGAGAGGAAAAGAGAATGAGAGGAGAGAGAAAGGATGGGGAAAGAGTCACCTTTCAGTTGAAACATTAGATCTAAACAACAAAAAAAATCTAGTTGATTAAGATTTTAATGGCTGTGAAAAAAATAGTTCACAAAGCAAAAGACAGATACCAGATAATAAATAACTAGGCCTCGGGAGAAGAGAAATGAGGCAGTCAACTCCCCAGACCCAGACAACAAACATGTTGGCATTTCTCCAGGTGTCCACACTCCACGGTCATCATTTTCCTTCAAAAACCCAACCAAACCCTCAAATTCCCTGGCCAAAAATTTTGGCCTATGATCACATGACTTACCTGTGATTGAGAGATTTTAGGGAGGGTCTTGCTTGAGAGAAGGTGTCTATTTTATAATACCAAAAGGGAAAAAAGGGCAAGCCAGATACACAAACACCAGGTGCTGCCCCAGTTGAAAGGGAGCCCCAAAGAGAAGAAGGGATTAGGACTTGCAGGATCAGTGCCATACATGGTGAACCCTTTCTAGACTCTCCTGAGGCCTTCAAGGCCTCGAGGGCACGTGCAATTAGGGCAGAATCACACAGTAGTGGCTGAGAAGTGTTCCAGGTGAGGTCAGAATCCCAAGGGAAAGTCCCACGTCCCTCCCAACCACCTTCTGTCTGTGAAGGAACTTCAGCAGTCCACAAGTAGGCTGTCCCACTGAATGATTTGGGATCCATGAGAGTATTGCTCAGCTTCTCGGGCTGTAGAACAAATGCTTTGTTGGTATCTCCTGTGCCTTTGGCTTGGATTCAGCTGAATGGCGGTCACATGTGTCTCAAGCAATTCAGTCAGGTCCAGCACGAGCTGCATTCACCTGGGTCACCTGGGCTGCAAAACTCAGCATCACTCATTTACTCAAACGGAAGAAAGTCGCGCCGCTCTGCACCGTCTTCTAAAATGCTTCATGGGAACGAGGAGTTCCAAAGTGTGGCTTCAAGGTTCTTTGAGGGAGTAACCCAAGAGTGGCCATTCTGGTGAGCAACAAAAGACATGATCACATAAGCTAAGGCAAGCCTGGAATTTCCCAGCGTTGTTTCTACCAAATACTGATGGTGAACACTCGTCTCAAATAAAAGGAGAACAGATTTTTTCTCTTGCTTAAATTCTGGACAAGTTTTTTTTTTTTTTTTCAGCAGAACATCTTAGCTATGAAGAATGTTATCATTGTCTCCTTGAGCCTTTCTGGCTGTTAACTGCAAACAGAACATAAATGGTACACTTGAAATTGCAAATGACCTCCCATAATGTCAACTCAAATGCAATATGACTGGTCAGAGAAAATGCTCTTTCCTAAGGCTCTGCTTCAATCTTTTCATAAGGACTATGCAGAGAACATACCCAGTCTGTGGAGAACCTATATAAAACAGGTGTTTGCAGTACCATGCTCTTCTATTTATTTATTCATGCATCCTTCTCATATATATCTTAGCACATGGGATGCATAGATAAAAGGCACAAGTCTCTGATGCTCAAGGGTTGAGTGCCATGAGAGAGGCTTGTCACATCTTATCTAAGTCCTGGAGAGTCAGAGTTTAAAATCAGCAAAGAGCTTAAAAGATGCATATGCTAAAAGTCGCTTAAAAAATCCCTCAGGAAGGTGTTTCTTTGCATACCACTTGCAACAAGCCCAGCACAGATGTTTTGCATCCATTATTAGAAACGGATCATTGTTTTTGTATTCTGAGCACCCAATAAAACAGCTTCTTTACATTCACCAAGCACATCTCTTCTTCTCCACTCTCACTGCTTGCTTCCCTGGACTGTAATGAGTCCTAGTTGGTCCCTCTCCTGCACTGTTGCTGTCCTTGACCTCCTACACAACTAAAGTTAAAGAAGGATCACCAGATAGCTTCATTCCTCTGTTGGAAAACTCATCTGACATCCACTTAGCGTATCCAAACGTTTTCACTTGATCCTGCATAGTGAGGTGTCTGTCTTCCTTTCCAACGTCATTTCTCCCCATTCATTGCCAACACTACAGCCATGCAGACTGCTTCCTTCTTATACCAGCTCACTGATTCCTTGAGACAGCTATATCTCTGGCGCTTTAGTTTAGGCCCATTAGGCCTGCTAATTCCTTCATTTCATTTACACCACTGCTTTAAAAGAATCTGGCCAGAAAACTCTTTCTGGACCACAGTGTAATATACAGCATTTTCTCTCATTGTCCACCCTTTCCTTGCTTTATCCTTCTTTATAGCATCTCCTATAATTTGAAATTGATTGTCTACATCTCTACCCATTACTAGAATATAGCTCCCACGAACACACAGCTTTCATCAGCTGTGGACTTCAGTATATTCTTAACTCCTATGATGGGGGCTGGAACATGGTGTACAGGAAAGTATATCAAGTGAGGATGGATGGATGGATGGATGGATGGATGGATGGATGGATGAGAGAACATATGGAATAATAAATGGACATTACATAGGTTCACTTTGTACCCAACTTGTAACAAGTCCACCATAGACATTTTGTACCTACTGTAAACTGATCTTTGTTTCAGGGTCCCCCCCCCTTGTTTTAAAGACAGGGTTTCAGATATGGTAGGCTGGCCTTAAATTTACTATGTAGCCAAAGATAATCTTGAATTCCTGATCGAGCTTCCACCTTCCAAATACTGATACTGCAGCTGTGTGCTGTCATACTGCTTGCTTTAGTTCTCTGGCCACCAAATAAAATGACTTTTATTTTTTTCCCCAACTAAGAGCCACATCTCTCCCTTGACAGTCTCACTGTTTTCTTCTCTGTGGACTAAATTTACTTCTTAATTGATCCTCCTAGTTTTATTAAATACAGACACTATGCCATAACAATATACATGCTTTGACCAAGAAAGCCAAGAGGTACTGAGCAGGGCAATTATGAACAAGTTGAAGTATTAGAAAATAGAAAATACATGGCCACTACTGTAGCTGCTTTTCTTCTTGCTTCTCAGAGACAATACTCATATTCAGGCAGATTTATAGTTCCCGAGAGGATATAGTCCACTATGGCGGGAATCTCATAGCAGAAGGCATGACTGGAGGCAAAGGAAAAAAGATTTAGGTCCTGGTTATCATAATAGAGGCAGAGAAAAGCAAGAGCAAACTGCAAGTAGGGATAGGCTACCATAACTTAAGACATGTCCCCTGTGACATGCCTTCATCTAGCAAGGCTCCACATCCTAAAGGATTGAGGACGCAAACACATAAGCCTGTGCGGGACAACTCACATTTAAACCATGAGAACCACCCTTCTACAAAGACCATTTCCCCAGCTACAAAGAGTACTGTGGCTGTCTCTCTGTGGTAACTGCTGTCAACTGAATGGGCCCACCTTGCCAAAGGTTATGCCCAGTTCCTGGTGGCATTCTGCTGCTATTCATTCATTGACTGGGAGCTACACAGGCCCCTTAATGTTGTTTGTAGCAATTCTGAAACCTCAGTTGCCGGGCACTTAGGTCTTAGATCTATTTGTAGATTTCTATGATGTGCTGCAATGACACATGTGCTCCAACACTGGGCTCGTGTGCGGTTTAGGATTTTTCTCCTACCACAAGCAGCACATGGAAACTGAAAATGGAGAGGTTTCAGATTCACATTTTTCGCATATTTCTTATCCCCACTGTATCTGTTCATGAACTAAGATGTAGGCCACACTTCATGCCCCACCTGAGCTCTGACATTCCTCTTTGCCTTCCAATGGTACCATCTCTCCTTTTAGTTCTCTTGCATATGGTTGATGGAGTTGAGATCAGTTGCATTAAAGCCACACACAGCACCAACCAATTGTATTAACTTTGACCAGGATGGGCATCTTAACCAAGTAACCAAGTAATCAGACATGCTTGTTAGAAAGTCTGAAAAAGAAATTCCTCCCCTAGATTGTACAAGTTAGACTATGTTTACCAGATCTCTGGGGGACAAAGGGTAGAAAGGCCAGCAGGAAGAGCAAAGACACCCCAGAGAAGTTAAGAGGGATTACATGAACCAAAGTGATGAGTCATTAGAGAGTGGAAAAGACCTGGCAGGGGAGAAAGCTATGACATAGAATGGTAGCACGAAGAAGAGGATGGAGGAAGATAGCTGTTAGAAGAGAAAGAATAAGAAATTTTTTAAATGAAGCATAAATCCATTACTTAAGCTTATGGAACCTAAAATATTTTACTCAAAAGTACAGGTGTTACAGACTAGTAAAGTCACCAGTAAGGAGAAATGAGGGTACACTATGTCCTCATCCTCATGAGAACTGCAAAGAATGACAGATGAGGAAACTGTTCCAATTATTTGAAGGGAATGCCAAATTCTGGGAAACCAGTTGGATAAATTATTCAGTCAAGCCAACGTGCCTGAGTTAGATCCCATAATAGGATTATCAAATTCTAAGTCCCAAATCAGTATGATTCATTTTTGTTTTGTATATAATACAACACAGTATGTGTTTGTGATATATTTTCACGTGTATAGGTGCACAGGATTCTATGTGTGTGTGCCTGTGTGCCTGTGTGTGTGTGTGTGTGTGTGTGTGTGTGTGTGTGTGTGCGCGCGCGCGCAGAGACCAAGAAGGACACTGTATTCCTCTCTACTTTATTTCTTTGAGACAGAGTCTCTTACTGAACCTGGAGCTACACTGCTATCTAAACCCCAGTGATTTCTTATTTCCAGCCCCCATGGTACTTAGGTTACAAACCACCATTCTACATGAGTTCTGGGTTATTGAGCTCAGGTCTTTTCACTGGGCACAGCAAGTGCTCTTATCCTGAGCCATGTCCCCAGCTGCTGAATCAGTGCAACTCTAAAATGCTGTTTGCTGAAATTTGTTCTGCAGTATGCAGAAACCACTCTCACCACCCACCAGAGCAAGACAGGGGATTAGGTGGCAACTACAGAGGTACAGTTTATGCCACACTTTAGCTCTTGGTTCTAGCCCTGAACCCACTAGATGACTCTTGGAAGATCTCAAGAGGGTTTGCATACTAATGAGCCGAGCTGAGAGAATGACCGATGATCAGGCCAACCCCACAGAATCCAAAAGACTGCAGAAGAAATAAAAATCCTAGCCCTTGCTCTGGGAGGCCTCATGGATAAACAGAAGCTACCAGCAGCAAGTTTTCTGTCTCAGAGACAATCTAAGCATCCATTTACCTAATCGAGCTTCCTTTTATGCACACGTACATTTATAGTTTACAACTGAGCCATCTGTGTTACCATAGTTATGGTCCTGCCAGCATTTCCATAAAAATGATAGTAAATCTTTCTTTTCTGGGGTTCATAAATAGCCTATAAAAACTAGGTTTGGACTGAAACTTATCTCCAGCAATTTCCAGCCAAGACACTGATAGATTTTTGTTAACAAATTAAACAAATATCAATTTACTTGGCAGGCTAACATAGTACAAAGGTTTACAATTTTAAAAGGCAAATATGTATTTACAAAGAAGAAAATTAAACTAAATCTCAGCATAACTAAGCTCATAGACTTGCTCTTAATTTTAGTAAGTCTGCAAGTCATTCCTTTGATTAGTTTAAAATGCTAAAAAGGTAGATTAGTGTTGCATTGCCTACGTATGCTTCCTCACTGCATTTGCTAGAGTTTATATACAAATATACCTATATCTATCTATCTATACATATATACATATATGTACATATCTATCTATACATATATGTGCATATCTATCTATACATAAGTACATATATATCTATCTATACACACACACACACACACACACACACACACACACACACACACACATATAATGCTAAACCAAAATGGGCTATGGTACAGGCAGTATGGGAACTCATCAGAAAGGCTTCTAGAATCTCACAGGATTATTGGGAAGGGAAATAAGTTGTCAAAAACAAGGTTAAGACAGATGGGAAGCAGATCTGAAGATTTTCTGCAGCATTTCTGTAGAAATTCACTGTCTCAGGAAAGCATCAATCTATATACACAAACTCTAATTACGTGGCCATCTCTTGTTTCTGCTAGTGGAGTTGCCACAGTAGAAGGTGTCCACTGCATCATTTATACCTGCCAAGTGAAAGAGACATAGGAAAGAAGGGGAGGGAGAGAGACATAAAGACAGAGACAGCAAGGGAGAGAAGAGAAACAAAGACAGAAAGACACAAAGAGAAAATCACATGAGGATGCAGTGCTAGGGAATTAGTTACAAAAATTATTCTACAAATGTACCACATAATATCATGCAATCATTAGAAGCTATGCTACAGGAGAAAAATATTAATAACTTGGACTACTATATTCAATATGGTATTAACAAAGTAGATTACCAAATAGCATGTGACCAATATAAGCCTAATTTATGAATGAATAAATCAATAAGAAATCATGGGTATTATTACTTACTTTTCTTGTTGCTGTAACCAAGTCCTGAAAGAAACAATTTAAGACAAGAAAGATTTATCTTGGTCCCATGATTTCAGAGGGTTTGGCCTTGTATCCCTTGGCTCCAGGGAGTTGGACAAGAATATGATGCTGGAAGCATGTAGTAGATATCCATTCACTTCATGGCAGACAGGAAGCAGAGAGCAGGGCAGAAAGTAGCCTGGGATGACATATCCCTAAGGATTAACCCCACGTGACCTACTTCCTCCATCTGGACCTTGCCTCCTAAAGTTTCCAGAACCTTCTAAAATTGCGCCACCAGCTTTCAAAATGAACTTGTGCAGGACATTGCACCCTGAAACCACAATAGTATGTGTGCTGACATCAAACCTATGCTGAGAGCAACACGAGACTCCAGCATCTGCATTTCAAGTGTCCTCTAAGACTCCCTGTTCTGGGGCAGGCTGGCCCTCTGGCCCTGTTACAGGAAGGAAGGAACACAGCAAGCAGCTAAGGGTATTAAAAACATTATGCCCTTGAGGAGCTAACCATTTCCAACACAGGTTATTATTATTTTACTCATAGTATAAGGATGATTGAGGTGTGAACTAAAAAGCAGAAGCCCATCTAGTGAGAGAATTCTCTGCTTTTCCCAGGACTCTTAAATGGACACTTCAGCATGGTTGTTTCAGCAGGACTATTTCCACTTTGTCCACTGGATATTGTAAGTATCTGATTTGATGATGCTTTGCTGTCAATCTGCTGCTCTTTCTACCTACTACTTGTTGTTTACTCTTTTAATTCTGCCTGCTATGTACTTACTAAGCTCACTCATTTGAAACTGTCATAGCTCATTCTTGGCACAGAATATACCCCTAAGGGAAAAAAAATCAGTGATGGAATTTCAAGTTATTTTTAGCTTCCTATTTTAGCGAATCTATGTGATCTAAGTTTTTAAAAATAGATGTGTATCACTTTGGAAAGGATTATTATTTTAAAAATGCTAAGCTTTCAAAACCTTGTCCTAAAATGTCTGAATTAAATACAGCAAATAGCGTTACCCCATGCCATGCATGGAGAAGCTCCAGCGCACAGCAGACCTTCTAGAATCTCAAAGTAGGATGAAGATTGGAACTCAGACCTTCAGTCTGCAAGTCTCATCTCTCTTCAGGTTCATGGGCCCTCTTACCTTTCACAGAGATCAGGTATCACATTGATGTAGTGGATAAGCATTGTTTGTAACACCTTGTCCCAATGATTCAGCCTCGCCTCCTTGCTCACCCAGCTTTGAAGACTGCAGGAGAAGGTAATCAAAGTACTATTGGAGATTCTGAGTGTTGTATTGGAATTGCCAAATGCTATCTCACACATGCCATTCTAAAGTCATCTCTGTGTCAGAAAGGTCACCGCTACTGGCTAAACAGTATCGATTTCCAGGCATTTACAAATGTACATGACAACTCCTGAAAGGAGCTTGTTTTCATGGATTAAAAAAACCAAGACAGTGGGATGCAGTAGGTAAATACCTCCTCTGAGCGACTCAGGCAGAATCATTACTGAATACAATACACCTACAGGCAGGTTTGCCAACCAACTTCAAATGTAGACCTGTTTTCTGAGACATAGGCTAGTGCTACAACTTTCCCAAAGCCCATCATGCCCTGCCACAACTTGAAGGCTGACATTTCACTGACTCCCTCACCAACACTGCCTTGAGAAGTTAACTCCTGCTTGCAGATCTTCACTTCCCACATTTGAGTGAGTAGAGTTCCGCGACCGACAAAACATACTAGGCTTAGTGGTCCGCAGGGTGGCACAAAGGCACAAGTTCTAAGGGTCATTCTATTCCAGGAAAATTCATCAAGTTTTTAGAAAGAGTGAGCAGTTGGGTTTAATTTCAGTGCTTTTTATTTGAGGCACTCTAGTTAGTTAGTGCCAAAGGTGATTTCAGAAAGCCAGAAGAGCAGTGACCAAAAGCACAGGCCTGAAGCCAGTGAGGCATCTACCTTGTACTGTGTGCTTCGTTCCGTGGCCAGGTCCTCATCTTCCACACTCAAGCATGTCCCGGGAGGCTTGGCTTAGGCTGTGTATGAAGACATAGTGCAGACTTTCACCCTACAGAAGAGAGCACATGGAAGGCCTAAGCAAGGTAGTTTGCTAATCCCTCCCAAGTAAATATGAATATGTCATCCTGGTGAATGATAGAATGTTTTTATATTCTCATGTTTTAAATTTTTCTGTTCTTATTTTTAATATGATAAATACTGGCAAAAATTATCCACATGAGGAAAAGGATTTGGGGGTCCACTATTGGAATTCAGAGTATTTGAGAACTATTGCTCTCAGGTCTTTGCCCCTCTGTTCCACAGTGGGTTGACAGGCTATTGTGAATAATAGCTTAGAGGAAGTATGTGATCTTGCAAGCAATAAACCCAAACACATCCTTCTCTGCTTAAACACAGCTGTTTGTCCAGGTTTATCTGAGTACAGTTGAGCATGAGGCCCTTTTGGAGACACTGACCACATAGTACTAGCAGCCCTTGTCCTTCTCTGTACTATCAAGAGACTTTAGTACTACTTCCTGCTTCAGCTTCTCATCCTTGGCTTCTCTGTGTATCGCCTCTGCAAGGTACTGAGTGCAATTTACCTTAACCAAGTTTATGCATCTCCCTAGCACACACGAAGACCCATAGAACAGAGACAGCGTCTTAACAAAATACGTTGTCATTTCTGTCATTAACTATTCCAGGATGTGGAGAGCTCTCAGGCAGCAGGCAGCAACTCCTCGGCATCTTCGATGACCTCACACACAGGATGGCTGGGATATATGCTAAACCTGTGGGGACTCCAGGAAGTACAGCAAAAATGGCCACCGGCATTTGGGAAAGAAATCAGGAGCCTGGCATCAAAGACCTAATGTTGGATGTTCACACTTATCAATCCCAAGTCTCTCCTATTGTAACTTCTCAGGTATTCATTGGTTCTTTAGGAATATGCAAATAGCCCTTCTCTTGTCTGTGTTCCTTACAACACATTTCCTGTAAGATGGGTCAGTTTTGGTATCCAGATGAAAACAGCAAACAGTCTGGTGCCAGGAAACCCCACCACAGTCAGTGGGTACATAGAAGCTACTTAGAAACTTTTTTGTTCTAAAGAAGGACTCATGTGTTCTCCTTTGACTACATATGACTGTTAAAATCATGCATCTGAAGGAACTGCAACTTTCCCAAGAACTTCAGGTTGAGGAAGGGAAAGGTGGAGACCCTGGCTCCAGCCAGAGGAAGAACTTGCTTCCCACAGAGGAGAGTTCACATTCTGTGTAAGTGAAGGAGCTGAGACAGACCAGGAGCTAGAACAATGATCCGTGGGGTCATGCTGTATCCTGGACCACATAATCCTTGCCCCCTCTTTAATCATGACCACATTAGTACCTCAAAGATGAGGCAGTCACTGGAACTTTTTTAGTTATTGATGGCCGCATGCATGGCATAAGTCTCCTTTCTCTGCTTTTACTGACTTGTGTCTTTAATAGACAGGAGGCTCAGCCCAGCTAATTAGGCTATCAGAGTTCAAGCTTTGCCTCTAAAATCTCAGGTAATGCCTCCTTTAAGTAAAGTTCGCCTCTGTTTGCCTCTGCACATAGGCTATACACTCAAGAAGTGCCTAACTAGACTGGTGAGAGTTAACTAATCTTATCCCCTTCAAGACTGAGGCACAAAAAAAAAAAAAAAAAAATAGAGTAACCAAGACATCTTACTGTCAGATTTTTTAGTGTCTTGCTCCTAACTCTGGAAGGTACCTGTCAGTCTCAAGTATTGTTGAAAACCTGCAGCCAGCTCGGAGCATTCAAGAACAGCTGATCAGACTACTTCCCAGATGAAACAAATAATCAGTAATGACAAGACCGTACCCTGGAGCAAGTTCTCTTATCTCTTAAGAACCAGCTGGTACTCTCAAACACCGGGGACATCTTTGGACCATCTTGTAGACCCAGAATTGAGGTGATGATCAACTAGACTACAGCTTAACATGGCTGCTTAACTATGCAAACCTTTGCCCCTGATCTCTACTCTTCATCTTTTTAAAACTAAAACTCAAATTACTATCCTTAAAGATACATTGGGATCCTAGACTTCGTTATCCGTTCCTCTTCCCGATGTATGCATTGATTAAATCTCTTTTCTCTGCTTTTCACAATTATTGGTCTCTCCGATGTATCTGGGGGACAGTTGACCAAGCTGTGACTCTGGCCTTAAAACTACAGTAACAGATATGGGAACATTAAGTGATCATAAGGGTCAGAAATTGAATCATTAAACTGTGTTTTATCTAGAGTCTGCAATCTGAGAAGGTGGTGAATTAGCATCCTTTCTTCCATCTCGCCTTCATAGTCACCACATTATATAGGGAGGGGAAACAAAGGCAAGTCAATCGTTCTGCCCCTCTGATCTGGTGCTCAATCTTGAGACTGAGAGTTAGAGTGTTGGTGATTGTTTTCCCTTCTTGTCTCTTCTCTGTAGCAGAAGAGGGTTTCCAAAGCCCAAGGCCACTGAGTCATTTTAATGACATATAGATTGAGATTTTACTCAGAGCCAACAAACCATTATCTGTGTGTGTATTAGATTCCTTCCTTCAGAATGAAATGAGAATGTGTTCTTGTGCCCTTCAATATGCAGTGCCGTATGGATGGGCTCCTATCAGAACACTGGTTTCAGTAGCTATTTCTCAAAAACAGAATGTCAGGATTTGTGATTGATTCTCTGTGGGGACTCGGGAAGAGAGAGCAGCTTAGGACAAGCAGGGATTCTGCATTAGAAAACTAATGAACAGAGAGACCTTGTACTCATGGAAGAGTAAATGAAAGGGAGCTGGGTCGGGAGGGGCAAAGTGAGAGAAACTCTAGTCTAAGTTAGGACCCCGTGACCCTAGCCACGCTCTTCCCCACCCTTACCACCTGTGGGCCACCGGGCTCAGAGTGGCTGTCTGGGTTTGGACAGTCAGTACCTTCATGAAAGTCTCTACTGTGTCTTTGGCTGTGTCCAGAGACCAGGAGAAGAAGGCCAAGCTAAATGTTCTAGAAAAATGATGGCGAGTAGCATGATGTTAACAAGTAGACCACCTGGGTTCCCAGTGGACTGAGGAGACAGCAGCTGGTCAGTGCACAGCAGCTGACAAGACACAACAAGCACCCTAGAGTGTTCAGAGGCAAAATGCTGGAGCACATGGAGATGAGGCTGGTTTTGTTCACCAATGGAGCCCCAGTGCCTAGAGCATCACTCCGTGCATTTGCCTCAAATGCCCTTCTTGATCAGATCCAACAAAATCTCTGAGTGTTCTACAACCTGCTGCTAAGATGGAATTCACTTATTTTCTTCCTGAAAACTCACAGTTCTTTCATTTTTTTCATGCTAAAACTTATCCAAATTAAAAACTTTGCAGTTAAAAAAAAGAAAGAAACTGTATAGAGAAGGGAAAGGAGATCTGGGTCTAGGGGTGTAGGCTGGTTTTCTCCACAAAATAAAGAATTAAGTAGGAAGAGAGTTGAAAATATGCATGTTCATTTTAAAACAAAGTGATAAAACCAGAGACTGAGAATCCTAGGGAGAGGTAAAGTGACCACTTTGTGAAATTAGAGTCCTCAGAGAAGCAGTAGAAAATCTTGAAGATTTTTAGGGAGACCTTGTTTAAATTTAGAAGTTTAGACTAGAGTACAGAAGACAGAGTTTTGGCTCTTCTTCCTCTTTCCAGCTCTCTGATCTCTCTACCTAACCCCTCCTCTCTTCCATCTCCATCCATGTAGTCATGGTGACGCTCTCCCTGTCTTCTCTAATGTCAAGCTATCCCTTCTGTTCTGTTTCCCATCTTAAGGTTAAACTGTGGCTCCCTTGGCCACCAGGCTCTCTGCTCTAAATAAGCTTCTTTTTCTTAAGTTGAAGAATAAGGATGAATAGGAGAAGGAGAAGGAGGAGGAGAAAGAGAAGGAGGAGGAGAAGGAGAAGGAGGAAGAGAAGAAGAAGGAAGAGGAGGAGAAGAGGAGGAGGAAGAAGAGGAAGAGAAGTATTTTGTTCTTTAAAAGCCCAAAGATTGTGTTGTTTATAAGATTACATCCTGGAACTTACGGAGTTTTCATCCTGCTTCTGCTTGTGTCTTGCTGAGAGGAAGAAGAGAGAAGAGAGACTTGGGAGATGGATTCTGAGAGTAGAGAGGAAACACCCATCTCCTCGCTTAGTCACACCTTCAGGTCCCTTGGGAGGAGGACATCCTGCCTGGTGATTATTACTCAGATGAGATTGCAGCCTTACCAGGAAAACAGAAAATCAGTTACAGCTGAATCCCAACTTGGAGTGAAGAAGAGGAAATCACTGGGGACAATCAAGGATTCTGCATTAGAAAACTGGTGACCAGAGAAGCCATTCATTGACAGGAGAATAATAGAAGGGAGCTGGGCGGGAAGGGATGAGGCAGCAGGAAGGGACGAGGCAGTGGGATGAGACTGTGTGGTCTAGAGCAGGGAGAGGAGTTAGAAACTCCTTTGGTCTGGAGCTCAGGCTGCAGCTAATGGGAAAGTCACAGAATGGCAGCCAAATTGCACAGAGTCCCTGCTGTGCCTCTGAGCCACATCCGAAGCCAGCAGAAAACTGGCTGGATGCTATGAAGCCAGCAGAAAACACACCTATCTGTTTTGTACAATTCTCACCTCTGTTGCTGATTCTTATCGCTAACTGCCTTTCCTCACTGCGCTACTACCCTGGCTTGATGATGTTGCTTTGACTTTCAGATCTTCCTTTTGTTCCCCCACCCACCTATCCACCTAAGCTTAAGTATCTCCAGCTCCCTAAACTATTCCTTTGAATCTTTGCCCTTCCTAAGCCACCTGAGAATGTTTAGCACAACCAAAGCAATTGCCCCAAGGCTGAACACAGCACACAGCTTCCTTTATTGCACACTCCCAAGACCTGAGCAGGAAATACTTTCTTCTTCCTTTGCTGAGTCTCTTTATATTAGAAAGAAGGGAGAGGTGAGACCACTTAAGAAAAACATGTGCAACCAGAAGAGAGAAAGATCCCAGAAGAATGAGGAAAATAAAGTATCAATGAGGAACTGTGGAAGACATCTTTCTTGTGGACATACCCAAGTGCGTTAGCAAAGGAATTCTTAAATTGCTAATGTGGACAGCTCCTGTATCGTTTTGGAAAATATACGCCAGAACCAGGTCGTTCACTTTCAAAATGAATCTATTCGTCATAGCAAATGCCATTCAAAAAATTCATAACAGGGGCTGGAGAGATGACTCCGTTTAAAACCTTTACCTCATAAGCAAAAGGACCTGAATTTGGATCTCAGATCCCACATATAACTGTAGGGCAGAGATGATGGCAAACTGCACTTCCAGCCCTGTAAGGCAGAAAAAAAAAAAAGAGGTAGAACAATCCAGGATAATTTCCAAAGTCACCATTGGGCCTTCACAGTCATATGTACTCAATCGCCCTCTTATACACACACTTGAACACACATGAACACACACACACACACCCCACATAACAACAGAACCAGAACAAAAAACTAACTGTGCACAGCAGTTTGTTTTTATAGATGACCTAGTGCATGTTAAGAACACAAGTCCTACTTTATAATTCTCTATTGACAGGAAATTTGTTTACCAAAGACTTGAGAAAGATGAGAATGTGAGTTGGAATTAACAGATTTCTTTTTTTAACTTCAGGTGACTTGCAAGTTTTGGTTGAGTAATGTGCAAAGAATATATGACAGATAAGTTCTCCTCAGGTCAAGTTACTGACAGAGGTTGGTTCTGACTCTGGCAACAATTGGTTCCTCAACATGTTACTTGCCAATCATCTACTTGAAATGAAAGGAGGAAGTCATTCTAGTCAGAAAAGCTAGTTAAGCTTCAGTGAATACTAATTCTGGGAAGGTTCAAATGTGCACATTTAGTGCTTGTAGATAGAAATGTTTATACCATAAAGCTATGCTCAGAGACCAAAGCTAGTCCTATAGTAAAGAGGGAAGAGAAAGAAGAAAGGAGAGAAAGATCATTTACTCTTAATTCTAAAGCTACATAGTCATTCAGTTCACATTGCAGTAGCCTACACATCACACAAATTGGCTCAAACTTGATAGAGAATTGAGAGTACTGTTTAGAAACAAGTATAAATTTTAACAGACTAGTAGTTCCCTAATATACTCTAAAGTCATCAGCAAAATATTCTACATGAAGACAAAAGCAAGCAGAGTAATAAGATACAATGACCCAAAACACATCTTAATATTTTAAGTTCTATGTTGGGAACAAAATATTTTTAGAAAATTATACATATGTTCATATCTTTTATTAATGAGATCTAAGCAATTTACCTGATTTCTAGCATCATACGGCATAGTTAGAAGTAGCCTTCTCATAGTCTTTGAAGGTGAAGCCATACAATGACCAAGATGGAAGGAAGAAAAGAAGGAAAGAAGGAAGGAAGGAAGGAAGGAAGGAAGGAAGGAAGGAAGGAAGGAAAGAAGGATGGAAGGAGGGAAGGATGGAAGGAGGGAAGGATGGAAGGAGGGAGGGACAGATGGAAGGAGGGAAGGAAGGAGAGAAGGAGGAAGGAGGGAGGGAGAGAAGGAGGGAAGGACGAAAGGAAGGAAGGGGGGAGGGAGCGAGGGAGGGAAAGGAAGGAAGGAAGGCGGGAGGGAGGGAAGGGGGAAGGAAGGAAGAAAGGAAGGGAGGGAGGAAGGAAGCGGGCGGGGATGGAAGGAAGGAAGGGATGTGGGGGAGGAGGGGAGGGAGGAAGACAAGAAAGTTATAATAATATAAAAGGGACAATTTGAGGAAAAATCTTATATTAAAGCTCAATAATTACTTTAATTCTATTTTAAGGACATAATTGATATATCTTTCAATAGAAGCAAAATGAAATCATTCCAAGACTCCATGTGTTGTGCTATAAACTTGTGCAACCTAAACAGCTAGGCAGTTGCCTGGTATATTCTCTGTGAGTGTGTCCTCAGGCATGACATTTGAAGTCAAGTAGAAGGGCTGACAAATATTAAAGAGACCTGGGAGAGCCAGATCCACCCAAGGATTCTCCAACAGCCTCGTGGTCTTATTCCACAGAGGAAAGGACAAATTGGAAAAATTAATTGCAAAACAAAGTACATTAACCATAAACTTTGCATAGTCCATTTCCCTTCTGAGCTTGCTTAAAAATCAAAAGTAAAATGTCAAGCTAAAATGCATGTCTTTCCATAAGACCTGATCTGTTGAAGTCATTTATCTCTAAGCATTACAAAAAGCTAGTAGAGTGGAGAGAAAGGGGGAAGAAAGGAGAAGGGCTTCATTATAAAGCTGCACAGTTATGGCTGAGGATTTAATCTTGCTTTGTTAACAGGATGGATTTGATGATTGTGTTTGAAAAATAGCCAATGAGAAATTCTCTCCTGTTTTTAATGAAGACAATTATGAGTCATCTGTCTGCAATATTCATTTGAGAAAGGGAAGCAAGAGGTAAGCTGGCATCTAAGAAGTGTTTTGTCTCAATACTGATACCAATGTAGGACCTTCTGATTACCTGTTTGATGGTCACTTTGTCACAAGTATTGGAACACAGTAGCTCAGTCCTTGTGAGCATGCTATATCAGAAATATAGACATGTTAGTCTTTCTGCAATGTCAGAATTCATTGAATAATACTAAATTCACGAGCTTCACTGCTGGGAATTTGCCAAGTAAACCCAATTTCCCTTGATAGCTGGCCAAGGCGAGCATGGATTCTTCTATTCCAATTTTAACTGCTAATATTAACTTTCAGATCACACATTACACATCACACAGTAAATCTATCTATGTATAACTAGGAAAAGGAGGGGGGAGGCTAGGTATGGTACAGAATGGCTGTGATGGGTGAAAATGGCCACAACAGAGTTTAGAGAGTTCAAGGAGACGTAGTGGGAGACAAGCAGAAAGCTAAGGACAGAGGAAATCTCTGCAGGGAACTAGATAACGAGTCCTATTGGAAGTCTGCTGCATGAACCAACCCTGCAGAATCCAGCTGAATGGGCCAGAGTGGTCCCAAGCCTCAGAATCCTGCACAGCTGAAGAGATGAGATGAGACTGGAAGCCTTAGGAGCGAAGGGCAGTACCAGCTCCAGACAGACACATGGATGGCAAGTCCGCGGGATAAACAGATAGACAAACAAGCAGATGGCAAGACCACCAGAGGGTACCGGGCCAACTGAATCTCCTGCACACCTGGGAGCTCTCTGCCTGTCGGTCTGTTCTGAGTAGACCAGATGGTCAGATGACAGGCCAGCAGTATAGTAGTATTGGGTATCCTCCTCTTTCTGACATCCATGTGAGAGCATTACACCCTTTCCTTAGAATAAGTTAATTCTTAGGTTGGTGGTTGATATGATTTTAATACACTCATATGCTCACATGGCCACAATTTACAATGAGAAACTTCTAGGGTGGCTCCATTTTTAGGAATAATGTATCAGTCTATGTCAACTGGGTGAGATGGTGTTGTTTACACATCCAACAAGGTACACCTCCCTACTGCCTTTGTTTGCACTCAAACTGGACCGCGATGATGCTTGTAAAGTTGAGACTCTCAGAGCAAGGCATGGCCTGAAAACCCACTATTTCACAAAATGAAAAGGAACTTAGAGCAGAGCACAGCCTTATCCCCAAAGTCCTCTAAGATGAAACAGAAAGGGACAGCCCATCTTACAACACCCTTTCAAGAATGGAAAGTAATCTTGTGAAATGGGCTTCTTCCAACCACATCATGTGCACTTCAAGGGTGTTTAGGAGTTCAGGAGTCAGATCATAGGTCTGTGTGGGTCTCTTCTAAGGAAAAAGCATCTCACGAGACCACACTGTCAGGGGTAGGAAGTTGGTGCTTGTTGCAGTCCGCCTGCAACATTGCTGATAAATGACCATCAAACAGCTTAAGGGAACAAGGGGTTTATTTCCTTACAACAGTCTGGTTATAGTTCTTAGTCCAGCTTGACAGGAGAGCACGCACCAACACCAGGGCCGAGGAAACTGGCCACACCATCACTGCATAATGGCTGAGAGATGGACAATCCTTACTTGCCAGACCAGCATGTCTGCCAAGTACACAGAAGGATGCCAACTCTCTCAACCAGCTCTCTGTGATTTATCCAGGGCCTAATCCCACCCACCATGGGCTGTGTCTTTCCCATCAGCTGGACAATCTCCTTCAGGTTTGCTCTGGGTTTAACTCAACCATCAACTCTCTACAACTGTGCCCAGAGCTCAAACTCTCAACAGTGCCTAACTATGACAGTGCTCTACTTGACTGAATGTACTTCCCAGAAATGGCATTTTGGAGAGAGAAAAAGCAAGATGGAGAAAGCAGAGATTCTAAGACTGAGGCCATGAATATGCAGAGCATGCAAACCTCCTGGATGTTGTGGGAAAAAAATCTGCCTATGTGACAATGACCAGAAAGCTTACTTCTACTCCATTTCCTTAGCTGTGCTTGAGGAATGAGAGGAGATTGGCCATATGGGGGCCCGTGCCCATTGTTTCTTAATTTGTTTCTTAATTAGCTTGAATTCAACAATCATTCAATGTGAAATCCGGCTCGACATAGAGGGAGATAAAGAAAATATGAAGCTCTAAGACTGATAGCACATGAAGCCTCAAAGACCCCAGGATATAAGAAAAAGCTGGAGGCCAGGACAAAAGAAACCAATGGTTAAGGTAAAATACATGATCATGAGCAGTACCGCCATTTAGCAATGGCGATCTTCCTACCTTCTTGTCTGTCCTGGATCCACAGCATCAGAGATTCTACACTACTTACATCAGAGACCACATGCTGGTTATCAGCCAATTAGTCTTCGCACTGTAGATGAATAAAAGCAAGACTCATTTGGTGTTACCTGTGTCATCTGTCATGGACAAGATCCTAAACTTCATGTGAAAGAAGAAGTTGTTAACAGGATGTTTCTTCCCATGGACAGACTCATCAGCAATCTCCACTAAAGCAAAAACAAAACAAAACAAAACAAAAAAGCCCACAGAATAACTCTGTGAACACACAAAACTTACAGCTAAATCTTTTCACCGAAGTATTGAAAGGACTTAAATTTTCTGCTCTTTTGCACTGTGAACCAAAAAGAGTTTGAAAGAGCTACAACCTGCGTGTCAGTGTGAATGGACAGGTACATACAAAGAGCTTGACCATAGCTAAGACAAAAACACAGACAGGGTAATAAGATATGCTCTGGGCAACGCCACACAAAAGCAGCAAACTGGTAAACTTATGCTCTGGATGATGACCCTTGAAAATAGGGATCTAACATATTCAGATGAGCAAGTTTGAAAATATGAAAAATATGGAAAACTCTAGAATTATATTGGTGCATTTATGAATTCAACCATATTTACTTCAGGATGGAGAATGACTTTATTTTTTTTATTTTTGCATGTGTGTGTGTGTGTGTGTGTGTGTGTGTGTGTGTGTATGTGTATCAGAGAGCCTTGTATGTCCCTATGGAGGCCCAAGAGTGACTTTGAGAATCATGCTGGATTGTTTCTACCTCCTTTTTGCTCTGCTCTGGGATTTCCAGGGTCCTTCTTCCAGAGCCAGAAGTACAGGACACTGCCATTTCTGTTTGGCACTTTGATGTGGAATTCAGGATGCTAACTTAAGTCCTGCTGCTTGCAAAGCAAAGTCTTATCCCTGAGTCATCTCTCCAGCCAAATTCTGGTTTTTTTTTGTATGTATACGCATATGTACGTTTTTTTGTATGTGTATGCATATGTACATGTGTGTATATGTGAGTGTGTTATGTGTGATGCATGCACATGTGTGGAGGGCTGTGTATATCCTTGTGTGCATATGAAGAGGCCAAAAGGAAAAAAAAATGGATGTCCTGTTCCATTACTCTCTGCTTCATACCCTTGGGACAAGATTTTTTACTGAACCAGAGCTAGACCAGGATCCAGCAAGCTCCTCCTGCCTGTGCCATATCTCCTACCTTGCTGGGGTGACAGACCTGTGCAACCACACCCAGATTTTTATAGGGATTCTTGAGATTTGAACTTAGATTCGCAGGTTTATGCAACAAGCACTCTTACCCTTGAACCATCTCACTAGCCCAAGAATAACTGCTACAAGGATATTTACAAAGATGCCAGAGGAGAACCAAGGCTTGAATACATGGAGCATCTTATCTTGGCTTAGGATTTGCACAGATGCCCTGCTAAGTGAAAGCTTTTAATATGCAACTTGTTAAATTCACAAACAATTAAGAGACAGAAATATGGATCACTCTACTTAATTCTTCAGCAGCACTCAAAACTATTGCCTCCCCTCTTTCTTATAAAACCTTGAAGTGTCATCAGACCCACATAGAAAACAAGTTGTTTAACCCTTATGCCTGGTCATAAGCACTGTTTCTACTTGAGGAGACTTTAGGGTTTTTTTTTCTACTACATTTTATTGTTTCCCAATCATTCAAGCTCAATAGGTCCCCCTGTCCTCTCCCTCCCTCTCCCCTCCCCATTCCCCCCTTGCACTCTCCCTCCCTTGACCTTCCTCTCACCCTTTCCTTCCCTCCCCCTCTCCCAGTGCCTCCCCCTTCCTCCCTCCCATCCCCTGGAGCATCCTTTTGTGTGAATGCCAAACCTTCCTCTGAGACCTCCACCCTAGTGAGGGGTAAGGACTCAGTGGCATAACCTGGAGCCCTTTCTTGGGCTCCCCATTAGTATGGGAACTCTATTATGACTGTTAATCCCTTGCCCCTAAGGATCCTACTGCCTGTGATCCATGCTAGACTTTGGAGGGTCCTAGATATGTCATTTATTTATTGTGCAGATCAGGCAAAGTCTGATTATGGCTACAGAGGCCCTAATTTGTGTGAAGTATCTTGTATATCTTTAGGCTCTTACAATCTTACTGCGCCCTCTTCCACAAGTTTCCCTGAGCTTTAGGAGTGGGAGAGATTGGGCTGGTCTGATAATAGGTGGATAATCTAGGGCTTTTGGTGTTCTGAATTATGGTTTGTTGTTGTTTTCAGTTTTGCTTTTCCTGCACTGCCCTTGGCTGCATCTTGATTGGTACCAAAGGTCACCTTCTAACCAAAAGAAGATCTTAATCTAAGAGGAGATTCAAAGGTAGATGGAAGAATAGGAGCAGGACACAACAGTATGGGGGGGGGATCAGTGTCCCATTTGAGGATGGTTACCTTCAATCTGCCAGTCCCTGTACCCCCCTGATTGGTGAGATCAAACCTCTTCAGTCGCAAATGACCAGGAAGGGAAGTGAGAGTGAGCTTCACCAGATGGCTCGCTACTTACATGCAATACTTGATGGTGACCTATTTTCTCTATTGAAGCATGAGCCCCTTTCACCTTTTTTGGGGGGGGGCCTTCTTCCTGTTTATAATCTTTGTGATTACAGTAGGTATTACAGAGATTTACCTTTGAATATGTCATTAAGTGGGTTTGGTACTAGGATCCACCTATTAGGGAGCACATATGGTGTCTAACTTTCTAGGAGACGCTTCAGAAAAATATGTAGGTTCTTTCCACACACCTACAGTGATCCTGACTGACAATCCTTCTTTGGAACATTCGTTTTCACAAAGAGATGGGCTTGCAGTTCAACTGTCATATTTAGATGATATTGTGGCCCTGTTACTCTAAGACACATGGTTCATTTTCCTGGAGGCTGGATTCCATTGAACCCTTTCGGTGGATATAAACTTTGTTTCCTGTTTGCTTGAATGTCAAGTGAGCAGATGCATTCTTAAGCCCTGCAATTTTTACATTTTTAAAGACAATGTTTTTGACCATGTTCCTCCAGAGACTTTTGTTTTATTATTGATTAATGTTCTTGTTTTATTATAGATAACAATTACTTTATCCATATGCAAGTGCGACACTCTCTTCTTAGTTTGGATCTCAATTTTTTTAACAGTGCTGGGGATTGAATATAGGGCTTAATGACTGGATGGCAAGTATTCCTATATCCCCAGGTTTCCTTTTACATTTTTATTTTGAGACAGTGTCCAACTAAGCTACCCTGGCTGGTCTTGAACTTGTACTCTTCCTACCTTGGATCTCAAAGCAGCGGGATTATAGGACTGTGTCATCAGGATCAGCCTCAAGCTAGTTTTTTTTTTTTTTTTACACTTGGCTGGAATGAGTAGATTCTTGCCTTTACATCCATCCCTGAGGTCAGCAGGAGAATTAGGATGAGTTTGCAGATGAAAGTTTGGGATCTCCCTTTCTGGTTCTTTTTAGGATTTCTTCTCCCTGTGCTTAGGGTAGTCTTTTTTTCAATTTTTTTGGTATGTATGTGGGGGGGGGCACCTTGTGTGTGATAAGAGCCATCAGAAGGGCACTATGTATGCCTGTGGAGGTCCAAGGGAGACTTTAGGAATCACCCTGGATTGCTTCTACCTCCTCTTTGCTTTGAGGCTTTGCTCTGAGCTTTGAGGCTCAGCTTTCCAGGACCAGAAGTACAGGCCAAAGCCATTCCTGCCTGGCATTTTTAGGTGAGATCTAGGATCCAAACTCAGGACCTTCTGCTTGCAAAGCAGAAACTTAATTCCTGAGCCATTTCTCTGGCTCATGGGTACTCTTAAACTTTCTTTTAGTTTTTGAACCTAGCAAAACTATGGGTTTTAGACAACCCACAAGGTGCCAAGTAAGGGGTATTTCGCAGGATAAAAGTTACATAAAATGAGAAATGTGCCTTGTGCTGATCTATTAGTCTTTTTCTTTCAAAAGAGTAGGATCTGTTCCTGCTTCTGTCTGTTGGTATGTTGTGTGTGTGTGTGTGTGTGTGTGTGTGTGTGTGTGTGTGTGTGTGTGTGTGTATTTTATTCATTTTATTCATGTTACTTTTCTTTAGAACTAGTTTTAATGCAAATCCCAGTTTGAATCTTCAGTTCATAAGTTATGTTAGTTTTGTGACTCTGAGACAGTCTTCCAAAGTATAAAATGAATATAATGATCCCCATCGTATAAAATCTTTGTGAATGATAAATAAGACTGGATGTGCCAATCATATAATGAAAGTTGGTTTATTCTCCCTACTTCAATTCTAAATGAGCACGTGACAGCCAAATATGAAAACTATTAAATTCAACTAAGGAAGTTTGCTTTTTTTTAAATGAAGTATTACAAGCGGGTCAAGGAGAATTTCATGTTTTTGCAGTTGTGTGTGTGAGTATGCACATACATGTACACACATATGTATACATGCTGGTGGAGGTCAGCAGTCAGCCTTAAGTGTCATTTCTCAGGTGCCATCAAATATGTTTTCAGTTTTGGTTTTGTTGAGATACCTTCTCTCACAGGTCTGCAGTTTGCAGATTAGGCCAACTGGCCATTGATTCCTAGGGACCTGCCTATTTCAGCCTCCTCTGGCTTTTTATGTGGATTCTGTAGATTGGCTCAGGCCACCATGCTTCCACAGGCAAGCAATTTACTGACTCTGCTTTGCAGTGTTCTTTTGACCTTCTCTATGTACAATTTCTTAGAGAGTTCGGCTGTTTTGCCAGTCAAATTGATGATGTTGCACTCTTCTTTGCTCTTCTGAAAATATTCAAGGATTTCCTCCTGAATGACTATGTTCTATGAGTGAGCAATTTGCTTCAGAAGTTCTAGTGCCTATTTAAGGAATAGGGGTAAAAATAGTATCACAAAACTTATAATACTAATAATAAATGCAATAGCATATAATTTCTTTTGTTTCTCTCAGTACCAAAATATAAATTCATAGAAATATGTATGGAAATAACTTGAAGTTTGAAGTATGCACACAAAACATAACCTAGAAGAGATAAGACTAATGTATAATGAAGCACAGGTACCAAATTAAAAACAGATTCATGTTTTCATTTTCCTTTGCTTATCAGGCTTTGATTATATTATGTACATAATGTGACTGCATTGAACATAATACAACCCAGTTATTAGTTAGGCAAAGTATAATTAAATTCAGTATTGCTTAGTAGTCACAGGGTTTAGTGTGTGTGTGTGTGTGTGTGTGTGTGTGTGTGTGTGTGTGTATGTGTGTAAGTAAATCTTCCTGTCCCAATTGTAGATATTTCCTGGAACTAGTCTCTTTTTATGCCTGTTCCTTGGAAAATCCCATTAATATCTACACAGTTTGGCCACCAATAAGTAGATTAGTGGTGCCTTTCAAAGTGGATTAGTGTTCCCTATGCATTTCATTAAAATGGACCTCATTCTATCATCCTCAAGAGAAAAATTATTCAGGGAGAAATTCCTCATGTGCAGTCACAAGCTTTGAATATGTCTCCCACTTGAGTCTTTAAAGTGATCCAGTTGGCTGACACATTCAAAATTTCTGGAATAACACATAAATTCGTGCTTTATACTCCCTTTAGGGTAGAAGGGTCAACTCTGAATGTGAAGGGTTATATCCCTGATACGATATGGATCTCATATTTTCTTCCACAGGCAAGTCATTTTGCTAAATGCTAACAAAATTAAAGCATTCCTCAAGTGGGTAGTCTTGGAGTGGGCAAAGTCCAGCCAGTATGTTTCTCCAGCCCTCATATTAGAGTCATCGAGCCCATTGCCACTTGAACTTGCCATCATGGGACCTGCAGCTGGGTTGCCATTTATGCAGCCGACCACACAGCAGCATGCGTTTTAGTCCTGAAGCCCCTGATATCTGGAAATGGGCTGGCTTCATTCTTTTTGTAAGGAGCATAACCAATTACCACAGAGCACCTACCTCCGAAGTTCACAACTCTGTCTACCCACTAAAAGCACCTGGAAAACAATTATTACATTGCATGCTTCAAACTCACTCTCAGAAATTCTCATTTAGTATAGTGTGGATTAGCTATAGTATTTTTAAAAGTGTACTAGGTAATTCGAGGATCTAGATAGAGAATCAAGGTAGAAACCATCATTTTAAAAAGTTCCATATCTATCTATCTATCTTCCTTTCTTATATTAATTCTCATAAAGATTATTTTTACTTAGAGCAAAGTCTTGCACTTGACTTAACTGCTGTCCTTTGGTTTTGACAACAGCAGTGGGATAGTGTGTTAAATAGGGAGCTGTAGAGTGGAATACAATGGAGTGATGTCTAGCCCCACCTTATTGTTGATGCTCTGAGAGCCATTGGGGTGTGTTGAGACCAATGACAGAGAAAGGGGAAGGCAACAGTGCAGGGTCTTCTCTGATTACAGGCATCAGAGGATATTGCAAATGGGATTTGAACTGGTAAGAGCTAGTTAGGAATCTAAAGCAAAGAATCTTCCAGTAGACTATCTCTGGCTACAGACTTAGATACAGGCTGTGGACCCTAGGAAAACATACCTTCTTCATAAACCAAGTGATTAATAGACACTCCCAAGAGGGCTTTTAATCTCTAATTAGTTTCTCTGTTACAGAGTCAGCAGAACCAGGTGGGGGGGGGTAGACTCTCCATCAGCTTCTTTTTCCTGTACTCTAAGGTACTGTCATGCCAAGTCTACTTTCTTCTCATCTCTCCCCACCCACAAACGTAATGTCTTGATTCTAAAGACCTGGATTGGCAATAACAGATGCTGCCTTGTTGGTTCATATCGATAACTTGCTGTGCTGACTGACCTCTGAGAAACACAAAGATGATGTGGCAAGATTCCACTGAAGCCATGGGGGAAACTAAGTACCAAATGTGCCCCTCATCTAAGATGCAACCAAAGTGATGTTCCCTCAGAGAGGTACAGAACTGCCCGTGCAGTCCCTCCATACATGTGCATACATACTGCAGAAGATCAGTGTGGTTTAAGTTTCCCACATGAAGTTATAGGGCTCCAAAGGGCATTTCCTGGACAGAGGAGACATTTCAACTGTGGAATATCTCCTGAGTACACCTGGACCTTTTATAACTTACCCATGAGGACACCTAACACAGCACAAAGACAATGTAAGCGGAAGTCAACATAAATCATTGGCCCTACCTAATATACTTCTATTTCAGTTTACACACAATAGCAAGGCACAGCAATTAACCCATAAATTAGGTAGTGTATGTGACATTTTCTAGTGGGCCATGCCTTATAAATCCATAAATGTCAGGTTTATTTACAATAAGTAACTGCTGCAAACTAAGTACATTCTACTAAAAGTAGTTTACAGACAATGATGCTTCTTCATTTTTCTTCTGGTAAATGCTACTGTGTGTTTTCCAGGAACTCTGGTTAGCAGTTTAATAGGGGATTTTCTTGGTTCATTTCTTTCTTTTCAGGTGTCTCAAGTAAATGCCAAAAATAGATGGCAGACCCATTGCCAACATTTTGCTTTTCAATTTTGTAGTTCAAAAAATAATGTTGATGGCTCAGCTTGTAAAACCACTTGTTGACCTGAGTCAGTTCCCAGAACCTTCTCAATGACCTCAGTTTGCTCCTAGAACTTTCCCCTACCCCTGCAATGGATGTGGTGGTTCACATCTGTAATCCCAACACTCCTACGCAAAATAGAAGGTAGACACAGAAGCTCACCCGCCAAGTAGCAAGTTATACACAGAGTGGCAGAAACAGTAAGAGAGACTTCATTTCAACAAACTGGAAGGAAAGAACTGACCTCCAAAATTGTCCTCTGTCCTCCATACACATGCTGCGGCACACATGCATCTGCACATACACATGCATACACATACAAAAATAATTTAAACAAAAAATAATGTAGAGTCATGCCTATAATCCCAGTACTCAGGAGACCAAGTCAGGAAGATTGTGAATTCAAGACCATCCTGGACTATATAGTGACTCTCTCTCTCTCTCTCTCTCTCTCTCTCTCTCTCTCTCTCTCTCTCTCTCTCTCTCCAGCCCCCTCTTCTCTCACTTGAAACAGACAGAGAGAGAGATTCCAAAATATGCTATTTTGAACCTTAAACCCAGAGTTCTAGGGAGCAGCAAATGCAGAATCTCTCTCTGAAGTTTCTTTATCTTTCAAACAAGGCACTTGCCTTCCATCTTCTCACTGACATTTCATTACTAAAGATTAAACTCATCACAGAGGAAGAAACTGAAATCACATTGCATACCTGGAGTGGAGTAGTTCCTTGTCCCAGACCAACCCTCAGGTCCATTCATAGCCTTTCAAAACATTTGTTACTCTTCTAAAGGGGCCAAGGCCCCTGTTTTCTCTCTCCATATAAAGGGCATTCAAATCCCAACCATCTGACCCCACTCTGAGGTTCAGATTTTATGTGGCTTTTGCGCATGTGTTCATGATGATGATTTGTATGGCTTCTCTCCTGACACCACCCATTGTCAGCTGATTCCCCTTTGAGTCCCAGAGGGAAAAGTCCACACTTCCCCACACTGAAACTGAGGAATTTTTTTAAATGTTTTCACACCCATTCCCATCTCAACCTCACCTTTGACACAGAGTAAGATGCTACCCTGCGTCAAGCAGGGGGAAATCAAACCTAACAAAATAATGTGAGAAGTGCAGGACCTTAAAGCAAGTTGGAGAGAAGCAACACGGGACATTCAGCCTTCGCTTCCTGATAGTGTTACATTTCCCTCATGGGTCTCAAAAACAAGATAAGGATTCTCTCTCTCTTTCTCTCTCTCTCTCTCTCTCTCTCTTTCTCTCTGAATGAATAAATGATGTCAGTGCTGCTTTAAACCACTAAGTGTTGTACTCTGCACAACTGTAACTACCAAGAAAAATAAATGGTGGAACTCTGAGCTGAATGGGGAACGGAAGAGCAGACAACTATCTTCCCAGCTAGGACTTCCAAGGAGAAGGGCAGCCCTTAAGGTGATAGCAGCAACTCTTTATTCATTTAGCCTACATTTTATGTCCTTCCTTATTCATCTTTGAACCACTAGTTCCTGCCATAATATATACCCTAGAGATAGTAGGCATCCATTAAGGGCTTTCGTGGGATTGAATTTTTTACACTTGGAAAAAGTAAATTTCTAAAGGAGGTGGTTCAGAAATAATTAACTTTGCATTACACACAAGGGAAGTAATAGAAATTAAAAGACACTTCTATGTTCACAGTTGGCATCTAAATCAGGGCTTATGCCCAGGTCTCAGTGAGCGCAGATGAGTTGCCTTCCTCCACGTGTGGCATGTATCGCAGGGCTGTTGTCTTGTCACTTTCCACAGTGTCAAGGTCAGGATTGCTACTCAATAATGTCTTCAGTGTTTATATAATCTTTGCCTCCAGTTATCCCCAGTTCGATTCTCGTTATTCAAACTGTACACACTGAAAGTGCTCTGGAGACTTCTAGGTAACGAGACTGTGGGAGCAGAAGTGAAAACCCAGCACTCAAACCAGATCCTGAACACGTCTATCTATCTGTCTGTCTGTCTGTCTGTCTGTCTGTCTGTCTGTCTGTCTCTATCTATTTATCTAACAAGTCCTTCCACCTGCTATGCCTCCTTTTCCTCTTTTGTCAGGAAAGGAGGAGATGGTTTGGTTGCTATGGCTTCTTGGAGTTCTACCCGTCCTCGATGATCCTTTTATTGCTATTTTAGCACTTAAGTAGATGGCTCTCCAAGCACTGGAATTGTAGCTTATATCCTCTATGATGTGGTACTTTCATATTTTTTTGCCTGTAAGATGCCCAACCAAAATGCGTGTAAAGTCATCATCTTCAGCTACTTTCTGGATTGATCCAGAACAAGTGATTAACTTTATCTTTTCTCAAAGAATGACTGAACCCTGTGCTGATTCACTCCTGCCTTTCAGATTATGTCTCCTTCAACCTAGAAACGTAAGACAGGATAGATAGCTCAGAGCTCCCATCGATAAAGGAAAACTTGCCTGATGTTTACAGAAGAAGGCAAATACACGTCAGAGTATCATAAAAGAGAGGGCAAGACAGAGAGGGATGAGGAATAGGAACAAGAAAGGGAAAAGTGTAAAAGAAGGAAAACAGAAAAAGACCAAGCCCAAGAGTCCCACAACCACTCTGGGGAACAGGCTATATCCAGACTGGAAGTTTAGGAAAATTGGCTGAGTGACTGTGGTCTTGCATTTCCCCCTGAAAAGCCAGAGAAGAGGTATCACTGCAGTCGGAGAAGGAATCCGAGGCAGCAGTGAAGCTAGCGCCTTGTGGTGAGCCAGGGGGCTTCCTACATCAAAAAGAAAGTCTTTGTACTGTTGTCAGCGCATACAGAAGCAGAGATGTCTGCTGGCCAAACCCAGTTGTGCGCTGCCAGTTCCTGGCCTCCAGTAAATGGAGGCTGGTATGTAGAAGAACTGCAGCTCAAGCCTGCATTTTTCATCGGCGGAGGCTAGGATCAATGTTGTCAAGGCTTATTTTATTTCTGTCCCTGTTCCCAGCAGCCTGGTGGAGTCAGCATTTCCAAATCCCACAAGCACTCCATCATGAACTAGCCCATCCGCTCAGTAAGTGATGGGGGTGATGAAATCACAACTGTTATTTTTTCAGGACCTTTAAGCACTGGATCAAGCATGGCCAGGATAAGAAACTCCCAAGGCTTTAGGGGATTCTTCCCTTCCCACTGATCTTGCTCTTGGTCAATATAGAAAATAGTTTTCCTGGGAATGTCCTCCCTTAAAGCTATGACTATCTCTCAATAGCTTGGTGCCATCCCCACCTCTCTCGCCCATCCCCTCCCCCACCATCTCTGGGAAGGAGGAACCCAGTTTAGGCTATTTTCCCTGGAAACATCGCAATTAACCCACAACTCCTTCCACTTCCACCTTCTCATCACCCAGGAGCACCCAAGCCTGGTAATACATCCTCCATTGGACTAATTTTTCCAAAGCTCAAAAGAGAATGCAACCCGACTGAAGAGATGGCCTGGTGGTTAAAGCCTTTGCCTCACAAACTAAAGGACCTGAGTTCATTCCCCAAATCCTGAATAAAAATGCCAAATGGCTCTCTCCGGTGACTGCCTATAATTTTGGTCCTGAAATGTGTAGCCTGGGAAATCCCAGAACAAAGGTGACAGACTAATCCAAGATAATTCTAGATATCACCCTTGAGTTTCACAGCACATATATTTAAAGTTCCCTCTTGTACACACAGAAGCATACATATACACATATGCAAAAATAAAGTACAGATGGCATGTCGGTCTATCTTAGCGTAAGTTTGAAGTCTAGCAAACCATGTCCACTCACAGGATGATGAACCTATCATCTTGTGACTATAATCAGGAGGTGGTGAGCGCAAGCTCCAGTTTCTCCTAGGAACTGTACCTCCCACTGTCAGTTTAATGTTGAAAGTGCTTATGAGAAATATGCAGCTGGAACTGTGAAATTATATATTCTTATAGGATTCTACAACCACAAAAATTACAAACCCATTGTTATTTTTTAGGTCGGAATTGCTCAGTGAGACTCGGCTATCCTTCCTTTCCTACTAGAAAACAAAACTATTTGCAATTAAGCAATTCATGAAAGCCCTTCAAGGAACATCCGTAAAAACCTATGGCTCCCCAAAACCCTGTATCAGGTCTTTTGTATACATAATTTCATTTCAAAATCACGGCGAGTCTCTAATTTAGGAATATTTAGAATGAGTGTAGTGTAGTTATTTGTCTGTTGCTTCAGACCTAACATATGGTCCAAGATTTTGACCTGGGTCTTTCTAAATCTGAAGCATTGAGGAAGTACCGTCTATGCTTTTTCATATTTTCTCTCAGTTTTTAGGTAACACATCTAAAATCCATGTTTGAGCCTTAGGTTGTATCCTCCTGGGTCTAACAGTTGTTTCTGGACAGATAACAATGTCAGGATCATGACCTCGGTTTCCCTGCCTGTAATTTTCAGAGGAAATAAACACAGAGCAAGGACTCCTCCCTGTGATCTCTCTTCTGTGTCAGCCCCAAGGCCTGGAAGATACTGTGAGCACAGATGCTGAAAATTCTCCTACGAGGAAGGTGTCCCTCGGGGAAATTTAATTTCAAATGCCTTAGCTATTGGATTCAAAGTTTAGCGAACACAGAGTGGAACCGTGCCTATTCAGACATCCTGAAAAATCAATTGCATCCTTCCCCCAGAGAGTTGCCCCTAATGGGTCTGTGATCTTAGGTAATTCTTGGTTCTGGGGGCAATGGGCTTTCCTCCAAGTTTCTCTACCACAACCTGCTCCCCTCAAACAGGGTTCTGGGGGTGATGGAGAGAATGTGAATGCTGTAGTCAGATAGAACCAATTTTAAGGACCAGTTCTGCCACTGGTACCATCTTGGGTAAGTGAGAGACTTCGTCTCACTACATCTGGTTGCCTAATCTTCAAATCAGGGCTAATGTTTTAGGTCAGGTTTCCCAGAAAGCAGATCTCAAGAAGAGAATGGTATCATTAAGGAGGTCCTTTCTGGATAAACCAGAAATTGGGTCTGAAAGAGTGAGGAACCCAAGCAGCTCGTGTGTGACTTCTGATTGAAATCCCACACAGGGTAGCTTCCGCTTTATTGTAGGCACGCCCCAAAAGATGTTTAGGGTTTTGCGTTTGTCTCTGCTAGTCCTTGGTTTAGAGTCAGTAAATCTGGGGCTTTCCAAGCTCTGTAAAGCAAGACAGCCAATGACATCAAGCAACGGATGCCAATGTTTCCCTTGTGCTTCTGTTGATTTTACACATATCCCTAGAGTCTGCCACATGGCCACAAATGACATGTTAGTGTCATCGATAGTCAAATCTTGCCCATGAAACCTCTCTAAACATGGCATGGCCATCCAAATAACAGGGGGTCCTGCTGACTCTACTCAGTGTGATATCATACCATATCATACCATAGTGTGATATGCCAGCTAGGTTGGCACCTCAACGATGATTTCACTTCAGTGGTTATCTCAAGTTGTGTTTGTGGCCCAGCCTGATGACGATGCCCTTTTGGGCACTGGGACACACATGATTGGGAAGCCTCTGAGAAAAATAATAGATCCCCTTTTGAGGGTTTCTCTACCAGAATCAGAGAGGCCACACTTGCCTGACCTGGTAACACAAGCCACTAATCCCACTTCTTTAGGAGGCAGCAGCAGGAGAGTTATAAAGTCCAAGGCCTGCCCTGGTTATAAAGCAAGTTCAAGACCGGCCTGGGTAACTCAGTAAGATCTTGTCTCCAAACAAAAAAATGAAAAGTGACTGGCGATATAGCTTAGTGGTTAGAGCACTTGTCTAGCGTGTGTGAGGCCCTGGTTCAAACCACGGTTCCAATAAATAATAACTACATAGCCAAGCAGATAGATGAAAGATTAAAAGAAAAGAAAAAAGATAACAAGCAACATTTGTTGCCTGGTGGGACGCTCTGCAGGAAGCCTGATGGTGGGCATGAGAGCTGGCCCTTCTCTCAGCAGCGCCAGAGGGCTCCAGCCCTCCTCCCTCATCCAATAAATCCTTGGCCTTTTCACGTTTCACCTATTCAGCTTCCTCTCCTAAGACCACAGGGGATTCTTTAAAATGACCCACAGTTCACAAAGGGGGCTTTTCACCTCTTTGTGTTTGAGATCTTTCTGCCTTGGGTTCCTCCCTAGGGACCAAAGGACACCCACAGGAACAAGGGAGCCCAGGGGCTTGATTTAATTAATCTCCTTTCACAATCTTCCCTGCCCAGCCTGATGGGGTCAGTTCACCACTGAGGGGGTATACCTCTGTGACTGAGCCTCTCTGCCTTTAAAGGGTGTTTGCTCCAAAGCCACCTTTCTTATATATCCACTCACAAGAGCCTTCTCACTATGCTGGGGGGGGGGGGCTTGGCCACACTGCTCAGGGCCTTCATTGCCTGGGCTGCCATCAGCCCTGAAATTAATCTGAAAGAGGTCTCTTTGACAAGAGTGGCAGCAAATATCCGATTCAATTTGCTTTCACCCAAGATTTCCCAGGAGTCACGCCGAATGAGATAATCGATGGTGATTATGAGACTTGGCCTGCCTCCCCGAGCCAGCGTGTTGAAGGAGGGAGGATTTCTGCTCTGGTGCTCGCCCAAGTCAGGTGTTAATTCAGGCAGATCCATTACCTTTCTCCGCGCCTCTAAACCATATGTGCCAGGATAATCACGCTGGGCAGGTACGGGCCATCAGTCCTCCTCGCTAAGAAAAGAGAATTCATTTCTCGCTTCTCCTCCCATCCCAGAGCAACAACAACAAAAATGTTCAGAGCATCTGGAGCAAAAATGAGTAGGCTGTTCGAGCCAACGATGCCGAAGAGATTTAATTTAGACAGACTAAACTTTCTTTGTCTCAGCTGGAGAGACTAGTCAATGGTCTTGCCACTAATCCAATCAAAAGAAGGTATTCAATTACTTGTTGCTGCCTTCTTAACCCAAACAGAAGACTGTTTTCAGCTTGACTAGTCGTTCTCAAAGAGCACAGCATCCAGGGAAAGGAAGCAGGGCAAATGGCTGAGGAGCTGAAGACAGTCCCAGGCTCCCCCCACATCCCTGTCTTAACCTCTCTCTTTCTTGCCTCTGCTGGTCTTATACAGATCACCTGTTTGGTGAACTGGGGTGCTCCGAAATCGTGCGTATTTTTACAAAGTTAGTGGTTGAAAATGAAGGTGAGATGGCTTATTAGTTCCTTCATTGTGTAACAAATTATGACCCCCCCCCCAATTGAGTATCTGGAGAGAACGAAGCCTGTGTAATCTCACAAGCCCTGGAGCATCCTAGTTGTAGGTCAGACCAAGCCTCTTGAGAGGCAGATAGGGTATCTGCTGTCGCTTCCTGATTTCCAGTTGTAACAAGTAATTAGAAGCTGCTTTCCTAAAAAGCGCTGACTCCTCATTTAGACCCACAAACAACCAACAGCAGAGTGAAAGAGGGAAGGTATATTGCTAAGGATCTGGCTGTATTCGTCCTCGCTTCATTCCTTCTTCTTTCCTCTAGTTCTTTTGTCCTTCCGTCCTTCCTTCCTGTTTTCTTCTTCTCTTCTTCCTTCCTTCCTTTCCTTCCTTTTCCTTCCTTCCTTCTTCTCTTCTCTTTCCTTTCTTTCTTTCTTCTTCTTTCTCTTTCTTTCTTTCTTTCTTTCTTTCTTTCTTTCTTCTTCTTTCTTTCTTTCTTTCTCTCTCTCATATCCTCTATCTCTATCTCTCTCTCTCTCTTTCTTTCTTTATTTCTTTCTTTTTCTTTGGAAACAAAGTCTTGCCGTACAACCCAGATGGGCCTTCAATTTATAGCCATCTTCTACCTCAGCCTCCCAAGTTCTTGGAAGATAAGCATGTGCCTCTATGCTGGGCTGTAACTGTCTCCTTTACCTTCTTGGCTCACACCCTGTTCACTCACAGGCATGTTCCTCATGCAGTGTGTCTAAAAGCTAGTGATACCCAGTCTGTCTCGTCCTCCTTCGGGATTAAAGGGTCGAAGCGTATCCACAGAGGCATCTTACTGTCAGCTTTAATGTCCTATCTCAGGCACTCGACTGTTGCTGTGAGAAAATACTCTGACCCAAGCAGTTTAAGGGAAAAAGGGTTTATTATTTGATTTAAGGTTCTAGAGAAGATAGTGTCCCTTGTGGCGGGAACACAAAAGTTGAAGGTACAGCAGCAGAAACAGGAAATATAGACATGTCACAGCAGCCATGAGGAGGAAGAAGGAGATGAGGATCAGGTTATTCAATCTCAGGCCTCTCTCAGGGATTTCCTTCACCAAGGCTTCACTTCCCAAAAGTCTCATTACCTGCCCCAAACAGCAAAAGCTCCACCAGCTGGGGTCCAGGCATTCAGAGACAAGAGCCGTGGGAGTCAGTGCACAAGTCAAACCATGATACGCCCCTCTGAAAAGCATCGGAAAGTCTCCAAGCACTGTCCCAAGTCACCTGGATCCAGGAACAACAGAACCTAATAGATCACTCCATGGTGTGATCACCCTACACAGGAGCGATCACTTCAATCCTCTGCTTGAATCCAAAGCTCATGTTACTACCCCAAAGAAGGACCGAAATGCTTTATTTCCATCTTACCCAAATGATCATGTTGAGTAAAATCTTTTCCTATATGTTCTTCATTAGTGAGTGTATTGTTTGGGGAGTATTTATTTATTATTTTTTACTTTGGGGTACATATTGAAGAGACCTGTGGGGGGGGGGGCTGGAGAGGTGGCTCAGGAGTTAAGCCTCTGCCTTGCAGGCAGAAGGTCCTGAGTTCGGATCCCAGATCCCACATATAGACGCCAGGCAGAAGCGGGGGCGGCCTGCATTTCTGGTCCTGGTAGGGTGGAGCCCGTGAATCCAGGGGCAGAGTAAACAAGGAGGAGGTGGAGGCAGTCCATGGTGGTTCCCGAATTTGTCCATGGTTCTACACAAACACATATACATACATACACACACATATACATACATACACACACACGCACGCGCATACACACACAATTGAATAAATAATAAATAATTGAAAAAAAAAAAGACCTGTGGGGTCTCTAGGAATCTGGTTGCACAGAGGGTCAGAGGAAGGTGAATTCACTCACTCACTGCCTGGCTTCTAGAATGGTCTTGGGTCCCAAAGTCACTGCTGGGAACATTTCTCCAGAGCTGCTTTTTAAGTCTGGTGTTACAATTTGAATATGAAATATCTTTCAGAGGCTCATACTGGTGCCTAGCATAAAGTGTCATTTTGAGAGGTTCTGGAAAGTTAGGGGACGGGACCTGGCTAGAGGAGTAATAACACTGGAGGCAGGTCTTTGAGAATATTGTGTTTCCAGTTCCTTCCTGTCTTCTACTTTCTGCTTCCTGTCTACCATGAAGTGGACAGCTTTGGTTCACCAGCAACTCCACCACTGGTTCACACCCAATGTCATACTGGTTAGGAGCTGAAACCATAAATCTTTCTTCCTTTAAATTGCATATGTCAAGCATTCTGCTATAGCACCAAAAAAAACCTGGATTATACAGTGGTATTGTCTGAGTGTAATCAACTCGTGCACATGTATATGATGTGCCAATGAGAGAAGTTGCAGCGTTTTAATAGTCTAATATGCAAAACCTCACTTTTGCTGCATTCTATTGGTTCAAAATAAGTCAGTAAACCTTGGTCACTTGCAGGGAGGAACACACAGGGCAGAATGGCAGGAGGCAGTGAGACTAGAGGCCATCTTAGAGTTGTCCATAGCAAATGAGAAACCTGCCTGCATGGGGAGATCATATGAGTGTGAAAGAGTATGAGTGCTTTCCTGCTGGCTGCTAAGCTCACGCCTGCCTGAGGTCAGCTTCAGCGGGAGGTTCATGCTTACTGTGCAAAAGTGTTAACGTGTGACTGGGCAGGCAAGAAGGGGTTTTCATGTGCACAGATTTGATTTTGATACAGAAGGCCCAAATCAGTGTTGGAAACAGGGTTCTCATCTGGGACAGTTAGGTACATATGTCAACTTGACAATCAAAGGCTTCAGCTCTGGGGACATTTGTAAAGAATTAGCAGTTAAACCCTGAGCCACCCTGCAGGAGGTAGTCCAATTAATGGGGAAGACCCAGCCAGCCCATGGTAGGCTGAACTATTTTCTGGACAGATAGATAAGATGGTGGAAGCTAGTTTAGTTCAGTTTGGCATTCTTTAGCACCAGATTGGGACTGCTGAGATGTTCTGGTCCTGAACGGAGCTGGCAAGACCAGTGAATTCCATGAGCATGAGCCCACTGCAGTACGTCTTTAGCTGGTTCAGTGAGTTGATGTTCTTGGACATACTTGGACAGACAAGCTGTGTGGCAAGCGAAGTTTGCCCCTCTCTCAGCAATATTATGGATATGGTATGGTCAGTTTCCACAGTCCATGGTGTTGGTGTGAGTTTGCCTGTTGAAATGGACTAAACCACTGTAATCCGACAATCCTAAAAAAAGAATAAAATCCCTTGTTCCTTCTTAAGTCATTTTGTTGTGAGTTTATCGGCAACATGCAGAGTAGCTTCCACACATTCCCCCAAAATTCCAAAAAACAAGGGGCCAAGGGTGGTCATGTTAGCCCAGGTACCTACTGAGCATACCCCTGGCACTGACATCAGTGGGATCCTGGATACTGCAGGTCAGAACTCCAAGTAAGACACGAGGTTGAAGAAGAAAGATATGGGTTAGTAAGATCTGAGCTGTGTTCAAGGATTTGAACACAGGCTTACAAAGTGCTTATGCAATGGGACTTGCCCTATATAGGTAAACTATCCTAGGGCTATCAGGCCCGGTAGACTCCTGCCATAGAGAAACCGGGATGAAGGGCTATAAGGGCAGCCCCCCTAGGGGCTGAGCCCCAAGTTGGCCTGCCAGCTGCATGAGTGATCAAAGAAAACCAGCAGAAGGCCGTCTTGCTGGCCCACGGTGGTAGAGCAATGTAGCAGTTGACGGCTGTATTTGTATAAGCATTCTCTAATGGTCCCTGTTTTAAAGTCTTAGTCCAACAATGGTTTTTCTGGGAGGTGGTAGAGGATGCTGGAGGTGGAGGAACTTCACCTGTATCTACACAGATGCAAGGCATAAGCTCCAAGACTCCCAGCTCTATGTTCAAGCTGCAGGATACATGGAAACTCTTGGGAGGGGAGAATTTTGTTTTACACTTGAATATCAATAATAATGAACAAAGAAAAACTGGTACATTGCACAAAGCCATAGAATTCTTTTTTTTTTGTTTTTGTATGCATGTGTATGTGCTTGTATGTGTGTTGGTGTTGGTTCTGTGTGTGTGGGTATGTGTGTATGGACATATATACAAAAGGACCCTTTGAATGTGTGTGTGTGTTGTGTGTGTGTGTGTGTGTGTGTGTGTGTGTGTGTGTGTGTGTGTCTGTGTGTGTGTGTGTGCCTGTGGAGGCCCAAGGGTAACATCAGGAATCATCTTGGATTGCTCTTCTACCTTATTGTTTTGCCTCTGGGGTTTCCCAGGCTCCACCCTGGCGTTTTTATTTGGGATATGGGGATCCACATTCAGGTCCTTTTGCTTACGAGGCAAAGGCTTTAACCCCAGAGCCATCTGCCAAGCCCAATCCACAGAATTCTTGCCGGTCCCACAGAAGAAGGTCTCGGTCACACCTTGGAGTTGAACTGACCTGGTGACTTACCTTGCCCAGTGGAGAGGGAGCAAAGCTACATGAATAAGTAAGTCCATGCTGACCTTGCTTTAAGGAAGCTGATGGCAACCTAGAATCCAGGGAGAAACATCAGGGTGTCCAAGTTAAAGCACCAACCACCAGGCAGGTGAAGGAGGCCATTGTGGATCTGCCAGCCTCCCTGACTCTCCTGTTGGATATCCTCTCACAGATGTACTCAGACAAAATACTCAGGTAGTCAACTCAGACCATTACGAAGCTATGAGAAGGGATAAAATGCTATTGTTTCAGGCTGTTAAGATTAGAGGCACTGTGAGGTACAGAAACAGTTAACTGGTATTCCCTCACTATCATGAGAACCATCATTCAGACCCTGGTAGTCTATGATAGAGTTTGTAATAATCCTGTGGTCAGAAGCCCCCAAGCAAGAAAACAACATTTACTGAAATCTTTTTCTCTCTCTGTCTATCATTTTTCTCTTTTCTTCTTCCCTTTCTCTCTTCTCTGCTCCTCTCTCACTCCCTCTCTCTCCTTTTCTTCTTCTCCCTCTTGCTTTCTACTTCTCTATAAAATGAGGCACTAACAAAATGTGGCAGTCCTTTTAGACAATAGGCATCTAGGCCCAATGAAAATGGCTGAATGAATTCCAGACACTTTGACTTCAAGGATGTCACCCTAACACAGAGAACAAAGATCCTTTTGTGCAACGGGGCTCCTTGGATGTGCAAGGGAAGCAGGAATCACGAGGATCCAGCAGATGGTGCTTAGTAAGGTGCCATGGGGTGGAAAGGTCACCTGGCCGGCTGCTTTCAAGAGAAATTGCTTTTCTGTTCAACACAGGTGAGCAGCCTGGATTGACTCAGGTGCCTCCAGTGTCCTGGGATGGTCTGGAGTAGCCTGCTGTCCATCTGGAGGGACTCACTGTATGGATCCGTATATCTCTGGGTCCAAGCCTGCCCTGGAATCAATATTCAGAGGCAAAGCCTGCTGAGATGTGAGGGACAGCTCTGTCACCAGCTCTACTGCCTGGTAAAATTCCACTGGCTGGCTAAGACTCACCCCAGAATCATTTTTGTTCTCACGAAACATCACCTACTTGAATCTCGCCCCCCTGTGTGGGAGAATGGAACTCGTGTGCTCATCCTGCTAGTTGTCTGCCATGCAGCCTGCCCAGGGTCCATGCACACCAGGCTAGCTGTGTCTGTCACTCCAGTGATCCCTAACCTTGGGGTCACATGAGGGGAGAGAGTTTTGCTGTTATCTCTTGGCTAGTACCTGGCCCATCGGGGATCGTGGGTGGCATACTCCCGAATGTATTCCTTCAGCAAATATTTATCAAATTCCAACTTGGTGCTCAGGTACTTGTCCTGATGTCACAGCAGGGAACAAAGCACATACATTTCTGCCTTCAGAAATCTTAATTTGCACTCCAAGGAAACAAACAATCAACAGAGTAATGAGTAGCAGAGCTTATGAGGAGGCAACAAATGCTCTTAGACACAGGAAATGGAACTGAGGCAAACAGTTGTAACAGCAGCTTATGTTTGATCAAAGATTGAAGACCGAGAAATGAATATGGGAGAGAGTGCTCTAGACTTGGGAAACAGCCAGTGCTGTGGTGCTGTGGTGGGATACGACTGGTGTTCCTGGGGGTCAGCAAGGAAGCTCCTTTTTAGAGGATGAGAAGGAAATGGAACTAGAGAAGACGTGTGTGTGTGTGTGTGTGTGTGTGTGTGTATGTGTGTGTGTGTGTGTTGCAATTTGCATGACAGGAAGGGTTTCAAGCCTTTGCTCTAAGTGAGATAAAATTTTTCCCTGATTTTTTTGAGCAGAGGAATATCATGACCTGTCTTAGACTTTGATAGATTGGCTAAAACCTTCTTGGCCTAGTGAAAGACCCTACAAAGGAGTATAAGTCAGGGAAGTGAAGACCACACGGAAGAAAGCAAAGATGCAGATAGAGGGCAGTCATCACGACTCATGTGCGAGAGATGCTCAGTGACAGGGGAGTTGGCAAAAGCAGGTCAGAGTTCACATGTGTTTGGCATGACATCTCCAAACTGATCAGATGTGACATGCGGAAAGAGAAGTGGAGAAGCAGAAGAGTGGGAACTCGCTCTCAGCTGAGCTGAGAAGGCTATGGGGAGACAGTAGGCAGGTTGCAGTATTGAGTTTGATATTCTGTTAGACAAGATATCAAGATCATGGTGTGATATTTGATTCTGTAATCCTTTGAGGAGTTGAAGGCTAGAGACACATTTGAAGGAACTAATATAGCCAGCATCTCATTTTACTCTTTTGATCATATCTGGCTGGAAGGAGAGATCAGATGAGCTATTAGAACATGCACATTAGAAGTACACACGGGTCTTTCCTATGCAGACATCAGTCATTTATCTAAAGGACAATTCAGCCTCTCATGCAGTGCATAGCTTTGGCCTTCTGCCTTTGCTGGTCTCGTCTCTTCTGATTCCATTTTTCAGGCTTGTGAAAGGCCTGGCTCATTCAAAGTGGCAGCTCAGATGCAGCAGCGAGCAGCTGGTGGCAGAGCAGGGCTTGCCAAGTCTTGGGCACCTCAGCTTCTGGCTAAAGAGAGGCTCCGTGTGCGAAGGCGGGCAGAAGACAGGACTGCAGCGCACGGGGTTGTCACCCTGTGAAAGCCACAATACTGCCCACAGTGCAAGAGTACACGAGTCTTTGTTCTTTCTAACACTGAGCCAGAGAAGGCTTTTTGCAGGGCTGCCTCCTTAGGAGAAGAATGAGTTTCAGGCCTGCATTTGATTTTTTTTTCTGTGTAACTATTTACAACAGCTTGTTTCAGTCTCAAAAGTGCCTAAGTTTGATAGACAGAATTGCCTATTACAAGAGATTGCCTTTTGACATCCTTCCCTGCCTTTCTACAAGGATCCGGCATGGTCTTTCCCTAACAAACCCAAACATTCTGACTTTTCAGCATAGAAAGCTCTCAGTTCACCTCTCCTTGTGACCTCTGCTTCCCACCTCACCATAGAGTCAGACATGAGACCCAGGTAACCACCTGTGCCTATGGCTGTCTGTCTAAGAATCACCAAAGCTGTAACCTTCTAGTGGCTCTCAGACTTACTTATGAGTACAGCCTTCTAAGAGCTTTGTGGGGAACAGTATAAATGACTCAGGTCACCTTCCCAGTGAGATACTGAACCTCACGCCCTAATTCAACATCTGTCCATGTTGTGGCCCATTAATAGTCTATCCACACAAGCAAGAAAGACTGATCACACTCTTCCCCTCTGCATAGTACAACAGGGGATGTCGACAGGATTCACACATTATCCCAACCTTTGCCTCTGACAGAAAGCACAAATGTGCATACTTATATCACCATGGCAAAAGCAGATCTGGCTGGGCAGAAAACAATCTTATGCAATGCCCACTCCCCGTGCTTGAAAGCAGAATTTCATGTTCGCTATGAAATTTGCCAGCCGTTGGGCATACTTCCTGTCATCTGATCTTTGCGGCCATGCTTTGAGGTCAGTATTCTTATTTCATTTTGGTAGAGGGGAAGCCAGAGGTTTATAGGAGTTAAGTGACTTGTTGAAGGTCACATGGTGGTAGGACAAGAATTAGAACCAAGGTATATTTGCCCACCTTTCCAAGTGCTGTCCATACTATACACTCCTCTTTCTCCTCTTCCTTCCTCTTCTTTTTCTCCTTTCTTATTGTCCCACTCCTCTCTCCCTTTTGCTATTGTCAATCTCCTCTTCTTTCTTCTTCTTTTCCTTCTTATTATCCCTTCTTATCCCTTCTCTACCTCTTCTGTCTTCTTCCTCCTCTTCTTTTTTTCCATGTGTATTCATTCAAATGAAGGCATGTGTGTGTAACAAAATGCTTGTGGAGCAAAGAAGACAACCTCAGGCATTGCTCCCTATCTCCCTCCTTATTTGAGACAAGTTCTCTTGTTGAACATTGCATACATCCAACTAGTTGGCCTGTAAGCTTTCTGGAATTTTTCCATTTCTGCCTCCATCTCACTGTTGAAGAGCTGGGATTTTGGACCTGAGCTACTATACCCAGCTTCTCTTAGATTTTGGAGACCTCACTTGTACATCATGTGCAACTGCTCTACTTATGGGCACAGCCTCCTTGGCACCTGAAGCCTTCTTCAGTCCTCAGCTCTGCCAAGTGTGGGAGTATCAACTGGGAACACATGGCTGAGGCCTCCTGCAAAAACATATATTTCAGTTCTGATGGAAGACAGAACTGGGACTAGGGCAAGGATGATGAGGCCCTGGTCTTGGGTACAGCACTCAAGGGGGGACCTAAAACCTCAATAACCAAGACCAAAGATATTAATGCAGTATTAACAACATTCAGCTTAGGAGCAAGTCCCCCAGACTAACATCTCTTCCAGCCCCAGTAAACTTACAGAAACAAGACAAGCCAATTCTGCGAACCATTGTGAGCTATAGTCTCTATAACTTACAGTTGTGAAGATTGGAGCTGAGAGAGTGGGTCTTTATCTTCTCACCTTCCTGCCCACCCCATACAAAAGACAACTGTGACATGATAGAAGTGCTAAATACCTAAATTGTGATCATACTTCCCAGTGCAAATATCCATTTACAATATTTTTTAGTTATACCGCCATACAGTTGAAAAAGTAAAATAGATAACATTGGCAAACAACAGTCCTGTGCACTCATTACAGATTGTATGTACTCATTAACAAGACTTCCTTCCACTTCACAGGTCAATAGATCACAGTCACTGAAACCTCGTGCCTACTTTGATTTGCAAAAAGAAAATTTAGCCTGGAGGACAGAGTACTTGTTTATACATAGAAAGCAACTGGCAAATTAAGGTTCTGGACCACCTCAAAGCATGGCACCAGGAGGGAGACTGTGCCTCGAATCCTCCTCAGAGTCAGTGTGACCAAACTTGAACAGGAAGCAAGTAGGCAGCGAGGAGCCCTGGCAAGGGTACTTGAGGTGGGGAAGGCAGCACAAGGTGGCTTCAGCCCCCAAATCTTCAAAAGGACCATCCTGACCACCCAGAAGGAACAAGATGCCAGCTGCCATTTCTACATCCATTAATATGATGGGAGCTGGAGCTATTTTTTAACGCACACACACACACACACACACATACACACACACACATTAGCAGCTTGGCACCACCAGACACATAGGCAGTTATTCAAGCACCAGGGCTGACAAATTATTAATGGGAAAGAGAGTGTCGTGGCCCCCAACAGCCATTTTTAACGGTGGACATTATTGCTCAATTTTGAACTGTGCCCAGGGACTCGTAAGAGGAAGACGTAATGCTTGTTTGTGGAACTTTTATAGCTAATTGACATTTTTTCAGTGCTCCCTCGACAGCTGTAGTTACTCCTGATTGGAAGGGCCATGAAAAAGCATCAAGTTGAGCACCGTCTCCAGATGGGACCATATTTCTGATGTACTACCAGAAAGATAAAGGATAAATAAAAAGCTGTCAAAATATGCACACTCAAAAGTAAGAAAGGGGCTGAAGTGATTGGAAACCCAGCTCTCTTTGTGCACAAAAATATATACATGATAACAATAGTAATAGATGCTATCTTCATAGTAACTGTGGATGTCTAGTTATGTGAAGTTGCCAGACTTCCTTATTCCTGGTTGTGTTTGCCACTTTGTACACCTGTGCTTTCCACGACAGAGAAAGGGAGAACCAAAGCAAATGTCTCCTTTCCCAGGTGGTAGACGCTTCCTTACAGACTCCTAAACTCTGTCCTTGGTGCTAAATATATAAACCAATGCTTCCACTCTCCTGGAAGTGTCCAGCGCAGTTCACAAGGCAAGTACCAACTAACAAGCTGAGGACTAGGGCTCATGTTGAACTTCTCACTGTCATCTCTGGACATATTTACATACAGTTCATCCAAAGTTATGAATTGAGACTGTCCAAGATAACCTTGTAGAAGGGGGCAGTCTCTTGGGATAGAGCCAGTTTGGGTTACAGGAAACTATAAGTGCACGTGTGTGAATCAGCTTGCTGTCTTTGGCTTCTTTCTACTTTTCTTGATCTCAGTGTGCTTTGTTTAGAGCCTCCCTCCCTCTACTTCTTTATACTTCATGTTAAGGATTTCTTTGTGTTTCACCTCTAAAAAGTCACTCTCACAATTACACTGAGTGATTAAACTTTTAGATACTACTTTCTCCTGATTTCCTACCTCTTCATGGGTGTTGTAGCTTGTCTGTATGTTGCCTCACTGTGCACATGGATAGGAATACAGCTGTGGACCGCCTCTCCTGTATGCATGAACGAGTACTCAGGTATGCATAGCTTTGCCTATGCACAATTACAAAAGTCTGGCTAGGCGGATTGTAGTTACTCTGCAGTTTTGACGATAAAACCATGACAAAAAAAAATCTTAAGGAAACAAGGGGTTTATTCTCTCTTAACAATTGTCTGGTTTCAGTTCTTAGTCCAGCTCGTTAGGAGATCCCACACCAACACCAAGGGCTGAGAAAACTGGCCACACTCCTTACTTGCCAAGACCAGCATGTCTGGCTAACTATACAGAAGGATGCCAACTTTCTTAAACAGTTCTCTCCATTTCATTCCCCTGCCCAAGGACTAATCCCACCCACCATGGCCTGGACTTTCCTCATCAACTAGACAATGTCCTGCAGGTTTACTCTGGGCTTAATTCAATGACTAATTCTCTACAAATGTGTCCAGAGTTTGAACCCTCAACTATCAAGTTGACACTGTACTAACTATGAAACAGCTCTCACTTGTGCATGTGAATAGGAATCTGGTTGCTTAGGTCTCATTTGTGCATACATACATTTGCAGAGTAGAGGGCCTATGGATTTCAGCAGTTCCTTAGAAGTATTTGTAATTCCACACATGTTTAAGAATCAATATTCCACAAAGTCTTCTTTGTAGCTACTTTTTAATGAAGAAAAAAACATGATAACTTTTAGAACAAGGCCAAAAGAGCATTGCAAAAAATTTACTCACAGATTACTGAGAAATGAGTAAGCACAAATTATAAGGATGAATAAGACCCAATTGCTGCCTAAATCAACACACATACAAACAGAAAAAACTTGCTGAGAGGACCTGGGCAGGTCATGTCACTGAAGGCAGTGTAGGTGGTCCTATGTCCGAGCTGGAATCTGAGACTCCCTTGTCTTTGATTATTTTGTTGTCTACCAAGGTGCTATTTATTGATTGGTATGGGAATAATTTCAATTATTGGAGGATTTATGTACTATTTGACATCTTTTCTAGTTATTTCTTTCAATTGACCTTTTAAAAAAATTAATATGGCAGTTTCAATAGTGACTTCAGCAGATAAAAGATTTTACAGAAATGGAAAATTTTATGTCATTTTGAGTAGAATGCTCATTTATCTATATATATATATATTTTTTTTATTTCCACTCATACAAACTTAACAGGTACACTGGTCCCTTCCCTCCCTCCACCCCCCCACCCCCCTGTGTCCCCCTCCCCTCCCCATCCCCCAGTGCCTCCCCCTCCCATCCCTGGAGCATCCTTTAATGAGCAGAATGCTCATTTTTATGGTTCAAAATTTAAAACTTTTTCTTAAGAGATCTTAATGAAGTTTCCTCTCTACCCTGCTTATGTCTCCCACATAGTAAATGTTATAATTTTTGTGCAGATTCCCAAATGTATTCTCTCTGCTTATATATGCATGTATTATCACATAGATATTCTAAATGCATATGTACTATGTAGGCAAATATACACATATATGGACCTATGAATGTTTATAATCTTTATATTATAATATGTGTATATTTTCTCAAAGAGTAGTGTATTATACATACTATTATTGATTTTTTCTCTTTTACTTACTTTTAATTTTTTCCATTTTTATGTGTCCGTGGGATGTATGAAGATGTATATATGTATTTGCATGTGTATGAGCGTGTGTGTGTGTGTGTGTGTGTGTGTGTGTGTGTGCGCACATGCTTGTAATCCTTAATTGCTCTTCCACTTTTTTCTTTCCGAGACAGTGTTTTTAATCAAATCCAGAGTTCACTAATTAGGATAATCTGGCTAGCTAATTTGCCCTGGGGATCCTTAGTCTCTGTCATCTGTCATTTTATGTGTAATCTGAACACCTGCCCTTTTGATGTACTACAACAAAACAGCCAAGCCATTGCCCCAGCCCAACCCTGATTCTTTTTTTTTTTCTTCATACATACCAACATGAATTTTGAAGGGCAGGTGACAGCACACGCTACCCCAAGCAAGGTATACCAGTCTTTGAGTAATAGCACTTGAGAAACAGTGGCTGTAAGAAAGGCACTATGGCCTCCTTATACTCCCTAGAAACATAAAATGAAAACTCTTACATAAAAGATGCCCTCCCTATACCGGGACAAAAGATGAGTCCTTTGATGGGAAGTCATAAAATTCTGTACAAACAGAACTTCTGAAATAATTCTTATCTAGTGGACAGTGACAAGACTCTGTGGGTAAAGGTGCTTGCTGCTTAAGTAAGCTGGTGACTTGAGTTCAATCTTTGAACACCATATAAAGGTGGAAGAAGAGAACCGATGCCATAAAACTGTCTTCTGGCTTCCACATATGTGTGCCCTAACTCTCTTCTCTCTCTTTCTCTTCTCTTTCTCTTCCCTTTCTCTTCCCTTTCTCTTCTCTTTCTCTTCTCTTTCTCTTCTCTTCTCTTCTCTTCTCTTCTCTTCTCTTCTCTTCTCTTCTCTTCTCTTCTCTTCTCTCTCTCCTAATCTCTCTCTTTTCTCATGCACACATAATAATAATACAATAAAAAAAATTTAGAAGTCTTACCTGTTTTTTAGTTTCCCTGCATAGTTTGGTTTCTTTTTTGCAGTTGCTTCTCTTTGTTCATGAAATTTCATATGAAAGCATTTCAGTTTTGCTACCTCTTTGGTCTTCATTTCCCAAGAGGGTTCCACATGATGTAAATTTTATACAAACCCATATGCTTCTGTCGGTTAATCTGTCTCATCCTAGCTGATACCCCAAGGAGAAAAAGAGATAACTCCCCCAAGGACTTATTAAGGGTCTTAATATTCCCCTTCATAGAAGTACCAGTTTAGCAAACCTGTGCCTGTATGAAAAACATCTTGGTTATGTAAAAATATTTTACTCTATGGCAACTGTAATAAATAAACTTAATTATGCATACATTTGTACATGCAAGCCTATCTATTACAAAAGTCCCTTTAAACGAGATTGTGAACAAAAATATAGCTCCTTTTGTAACTTCAATAGGTACTGATGAATTACTTCTTGCTGAGCTTATACTAATCTTTATATCAATATATAAATGTGCCTGTTTCCTTATAATTTTGCCTACAGAGTGTGTTCATGGACTCCTCTGTGTGTGTGTGTGTGTGTGTGTGTGTGTGTGTGTGTGTGTGTGTGCGCATTTGAATGTGTGGGCCTGTGGATGCCCAAGACTCAGGAATCATGCTGGATTGCTCTACCTCCTTATTGCATTGCTCTAGGATTCTCCAGGTTCTGTCCTCTGGGGACAGAACTACAGGACACCACCATTTCCTCCAGTCGTTTTATGTGGGATCTGCACTCAGGTTGTAAGGCAAAAGCTTTAATCCCTGAGCCATCTTTCCAGCCCAACTCTCTCCCTCCACCCTGCCAAAGGTAATTAGTGAGAAAAGTGTCTCAGTGGATACTTTATTCGCTTTTCTCTTATTTAGAGAAATTACACCTTTTTATGACAAGCATTATTTGTGTTCTTTTTCTGTTAAACAAGTATCTGTACATATTGCATATTTTCTATCAACTTGTAAGAGACTTTTACATATGAGGTTATCATGTCTTTGAAATGTGTATCAGACATTTAAGATGTTTTTTACAATGTTTGGAAGGGAAACGTCCCAAGGGGATTTGAAACATCCACCAAAAGGAAGTGGGCAGAAATAGAATGGGTTTGGCTGCTGAGGGGACAGGAAAGCCATGAGAGAGGAGAGTCTGGAAGGAGTCACAGGAAAGCTGTAGTGACAGGCTACAGGAGAGGATATGAGAGGTAAGCAGAGCCAAGGGAGGCTAGATAGCAGTAAGAACTGCACAACTGATTGGATAGAACCATTTGCTTCTTGTCCAGTGCCTGTCCTAGGCAGGTGGCTGTCTTCATAGTAGAGATCAAGGGTACACATCCATCCCTAGGGTCTTCTTGAGGTCTGATCCTTTTCTAGGGAGAAAACAAGAAGCGGTGTTACAATATGTGCCTGTAATGTGCCCTAAAGGTGTATGAGCTTCAGCCCCAACTCAGGGTGCTACTGGGAAATGGAGGAAACTTGAGGAGTGGGGCCTGACAGATGGAGCAATCACTGGGGACATGGCTTTGAAGGGCTCACCTATGCCCCTCTCTCTGTCTCTGTCTCTCTCCTCTTTCCTTCCCTTGCCCTTCCCTCCTGCTCTCTATGGGTGAGCCACTTTATTCCATAACCATAACATTTTTCCTCACCACAGGTCCAGAGGTAGCCAAGCCGGGGGACCATGGACTAAAACCTCCAAATGGAAGAAAAATACATCTTCCTCCTTTTAGGTTGTTTCTCTCTAGTATTTTGTCTCAGCAACCATAATCTAACATGAGCAAGTTTTCACACCTTAAAAGCATTGGCTTTGAAATGACCCCCATCACCCCTGCTTGTATCCCATTAGTATGAGGCAGTTAGCAGCTGCCTGGGGATTCAACATCTGAAAAGCCAGGGTGGGTAGCCACTTCACAGCTACTACTGTATCATTCTGAGAGCAGGAAATAAAATTTTATGTGCAAACAGCCATCTAGAATATATTTAGTAAGAGACACAAAGTAACAGAACTGGTACTCGGGACTTAAAGGGAACCAAAGGGATACAGGAAGCAGAGGCCATCCCTTGGCTTATTATCCCAAGTCTAAGTGGGCATGCTTATAACTCACCCTGCTGCTATATCCCCTGGGATCTGTGCTGTAGTCACATGGAGCACGAAGCAGATGGAGCAGGCATACAATAATATCTGTTGACTAAACAGTTTTGTACCCAAAAGGAACACAATGACTGTTCACTGAATGACAAAAAAGTCCTTGCATGAGTTCAGAGGGAGCTCTTGGAAGGTCGCATCTTACTTTTGGTTTTCTGTGTCACTTTAGGAACTTCTTCAACTTCTCAATCTCTAAGTCTAAGCTCCTGGGCTCCAAGGAAGCCCAGAGCAGTTTGTTATTAGACTTCTACCCCCTAAGAACTTCTCTCTAAAACTCCTGATTTTTAATATGAAAAGGAAATAATTTTGATTCTGTTCTTAATTTCTGTCTCTCTTGAAGCTCTGATCCTCCTTCAATCCCTAACCCTCGAAGAAGAATGGAATGCAAGACTCAAACAGACTGTGAGATTCTGGGGTAGTTGTTGCCAATCCTTTGCCTCAAATATTTCGGTCTCATTAAAAAAAAATCACAAACTGGGATGAGTTTTTAGGACACAATCAAGGAAGATTAAATCCATTCATAAGTATTTCCACCTCTACAACTGTAGACTGAGATTCATTGCATTTGTTGGGACTCTGCTGACGGGTAAGCTATGGGTCCTCCTGTAGTGGTGTATACCAGTGCGACAGCTGCAAGCGGAGGGAATCTCTCTCATCAGAAGGTCTACCTCTGAATATTTAATTCTTTAATTTAAATGGTATGCTTTACATGGAGGAAATCATTAAAGTTGTATAAAGCAAAACAAAAGGAGCCCAGACATAGATTGTTGGCAGAGTTGATGTTATGCACGTGGTGATTATGCCAGGGTTTCTGTAGAGAGACACTGACTCATTGATACCTTATCCCATGGCTGTCTGCATTTGGGAGCTCAAGAATATCGTGGACAAGGGACCACAAGGACAGTACTGGCCAGATGGATTCAGGGGCAGGGTGAGGCAATAGAAAACGGGAAGCAAGTAGAGGATCTGTGGAGCATGTGTTGTGTTCAGAAGTTGTCAGTTTTCTCAAATTATATTTCATCCACTAGCAAACTCTGAGAGCCCTTCTGTCCCTTTTGTTCTCATAGATGAGGAAGCGAACTTGCATAGTATGAACAGCCTTACCAAATATGGCAACAAAGTTAGGTCCCCATCCTTCCCCAATATGCCCTTAGGTCAGGAGACTTCAAAATGCTCCTCATTTGCTAAAAGGTACCATACACCACAGTGACCTAGATTATGTGGAAGCTTGTGAAGGTCTGGGTTGAAACCCCATTGTTATCTAACAGGAGCGTTTCTGCAACAAAACATGACAATCATCCACTAAGTGAGTAGATGACAAGTCCCCACAAAACTGTGGCACCTCTGGTCCAGCTTTTCTCTAAGGTGATTGCAACAAGCTTAAAAGGAAAGCTTCTGGTTTCAAGGCAGAAAGTCCTGAGTTCTGATCCCAGGCTCCACATAAAAACTCCAGGCAGAAATGGCAGTGGCCTGCACTTTTGGCTTTGGCGGTTGGAGCCTGGGAAATTCTAGAGCAAATCAAAATGGAGGTAGAAGCAATCCAGGATGATTCCCGAAGTCATCCTTGGGCCTCCACAGGGGCACACAGTGCCCTCTGATACACACACACACACACACACACACACATAATAGTAATAATAATAATAATAATAAAATATATTTAAAAAAGAAATGACAGACTGTCTCTTCCTACCATCCTTTCATTCCTTCCTTGCTTTTATTACCCCTCCCCCACTCCTTAAATATTTGGTATGTTCTGTGGTATGTTGTTTCCATCAGCAAGCACTTCCTTTACCATTTCAACAAAATCAATGGGCCAAAGTATTCTATGATTCTATAGTTTTAGAAAATCTTGGATACAAATACCTATTTTCCTAACAATATTGAAAGGGCTCACGATCATAAAAAACCTTATAGATTTCCAAAAAGCTACATGCACTATGTATTTGATCATACCAATCCACAGGTGATCTTTGAAGGTAGTGCCCTTCCCTTCAGGCACCGAGTCCTGAATGGACTGAGTCCTCCCAGGGATCTGGTCTGTCTTTACCCATTTCCATATCTACAACAGGGTTACTTCTGCTTGTTAGTTTGGGAAAATCAGTTGAGATTTCTAAAGATTTTTATTGTGGTGCTGAAAATCGATCTTTAAATTTCTCCAAAAAGGGTCTCGTATTCTAGGGATCTTTTACTTTAGTGTGGATTCTTGTGGAAAGTCAAGATGCAGTGTTTGGTAGATAATATCACTTCAACAATGATGAGCTTGGTGTCCACATTACTAAGTCATCAGTTCCCTCTAGCTTAGAACCTCAATGTCATGGTTAGGCACAGGTGTCAACGTAATGGTTAAGTGTTTTGAGCACTGGGCACATTTGTAGAGAATTAGTGGTTGAGTTAAGCCCAAAGCAAACCTGCAAGAGGTTGTTTAGCTGATGGGGAAGGCCCAGCCTACAGTGGGTGGAACTGGCCCTGAACAGATGAATAAAATACTGAGAATCAGCTGAGGAAGTTGGCATCTTTGTGTGTACTTGGCCAGAAGTGCTGGTCTGGTAAGTAAGGATTGTTCCTCTCTCAGCTGTTATGTGGTGATGATGTGGCCAGTTCCCTCGGCCCTGATGTTAGTGCATGCTCTCCTGTCAAGCTGGACTGAGAACTGTAACCAGTCTATTGTAAGAGACAATAAACCCCCCTTGTTCCCTTAAGCCGCTTGATGGTTATGTATCAGCAACCATGCAGGCGAACTGCAACACTCAGGATGCAGCTCACTGACTGTAGAGAAGCCAGAATGTATTCCTAATGTGCTGGGCAAATGTAGGAATGGCTACAAAAAAAAGCACATTTCAATCACCATGAAAACTCTGAGATAGAATTTTATCTGTGACCAAAACTTGGCTAGGAGTTCCTAGATGGCAAAAGAAATAGATAGATAGATAGATAGATAGATAGATAGATAGATAGATAGATAGATAGATAGATAGACAGACAGATAGATAATAAAATGGAGGCTGTCAGAAGTCCTAAGCCTGAGCTCTAAGATACACGTTGACATCTGCTGTATTTGTAAGTCGAAGCAGGTCTCCACTGAGCCTGAGCTGAAGCTTCAGTTAAGGAGCTTTGCTCAGGGCATGTGGTGTGGCCTCGGCTCATCGTGCACAGTGCTTCTAGAGTCGGGCTGCCCTCCAGTCACATGAGGAACACTCATAGCTCAGCCTCGCTCTACACAAAGAACAGCGGGCTGGGGTCAGCTCTGTGGCAGTTTACCATCAGAGCAAAAGGGACACCTCGCCATCCACTGGGGAACTAGAGAGAGCTTGAATTTGAGCCCCTGAGATCACGCGGTGCTCCTTGGAGGCTTTCAGTTTCCCTCTGTGGCTCAGAAGAACCAACCCTGCATTTCCGTCTCACTCAGCTCACTGGCCTAACTGAGAAGCAGGCTCCTCGGGGTGTTGGCAGGCTTGGCATGGATGGAGCAGTGGCTTGGGGCCTGCAATCTCTGAATTGCTATTCTGACCTCAGAGACATGGCACTTTTGATGGTGTGGCCCGGTGAGTCAATCAGACGTTAACCTAGTCTAGGCAGTGGTACTGCGAAAGCACTTTCAGTTGACTCTCACTCAAACTCTGGAAGAATTTGGACGCCCTACATCATGAGAAGACCTTAAAAGAAGGTGGGTAAGAGACAGAGGGTGAAAAAGGGGGCAGGGAGAGAGAGAGAGAGAGAGAGAGAGAGAGAGATTTCACCTGTAAAAATATACTTGGTCTATCCCACTCAAACTATTCTTCAGTGCCACCTTCAATTCTGCATAAGCCAACTCATTGGGTAATATGAACGTGTGCTATCTCAGTGCTTCTCTGGTGTAAGAATTTCAACCCTGATAATAAAGCTTCATGTTAGAGCATCTAACTCCATCCTTTCTGAGACATGCTCTTGGCCCTGAAACCACTCCAGTGGCTAGGATGCCTTAGCTAATTCTGTGTTTGGGAATGTCAAGGGTTTGGTTTTAATTCTATTCCTGGATAGAAAGGCAGAGAGAAAGAATAACTGTAGGCCTCTGAGGGACCCTGCCGGGCTCTCGGCAGCTAGTGTGGAAGGGAGTGCTGGTCCAGCCAGGCACAACCTGGGGCTGAGCAGGATGATGAGTGTCGCCTGCCCGGACCCTCCTCACCCACCGGGGAAAGACACACCAGGCCGGGAGCTCTGTCGAAGCAGGAACCGACTTTATTCCAACAGTCAGGTCCTTATATACACCACCCGACATCCCATAAGTCCTAGCCTGAGTCTTTGCTGATTAGCCCTCTCAGCTAGGCAGTTTAACAGCACCAACTGTAGAAGGTGTAGTCTTGCGAGATTTGTACTCTCATGAGATTGTTATTGGCTAGTGGGGCGTTACTATGGGCCAGTTGCTTTTGCAACCTAAGGCTGTATTGCATCAGCCACAAGGCTGTGCTGAATTATGCTGGTGAGGCAGCTTAAACAGATCATGAAACTCTAGCCAGGCTCAGGAAGTTCCAACAGGCCTTGTCCAGGGTCTTGACAAGGCCCAACATCACCCAAGATAAGGCCTGAGAGGCTCAAGCTGGTGTTTATTTGATGATGGGCCATGCGAGCTGCATGCCATGGGAGAAGAGGTCAGGAGTTGAACACAGGCAGCACAACAAACTGCACTGAAGCATTCCTGAGCTTACTTTCTTTTCACCCGCCTCCATTGTTTGTAACTCCCAGCCATCTCCCATCCCACATCAGTGCCTGGCTGAGAATCCACTTCCTGAGCCTCTGCCAAGCCGCACCCTCATCTCCCTCCAAAGCCTGATTTCACGCTCCAGTGTGCCATGACGGGCCCCCAGGCTGGGCCCATCTGGCTGTGGTTTGTAGTTTCCAGACTTCCTAGAAACCCAATCAGCTTTGTTCTCGTGTGTCCTGCGGCATCTGGAATGCCTGGAAGCCTCAGGTTGTAAATATTCCCTTCATTCAGGCCTCTTTGCTGGGACAAGACATGGCGATGCACGTAGGAGCCTGGAAGCAGCTACCTCTGCGTGGGCGCAGGTGGCGCTTCATCTGCTCCTGCTGGTGGGCTTCAGGGATCTTTGACTTTCTTTGGTCTCCAGCAGCCACAGACCGAGGGGCAGGCCCAGTCACTGTGCTAGGAGGTGGTGAGCTTTTCTCCAACTTTACTTTTGAACCTCATTTTACCCTGTCTCACGAAACCTTGATATCCCCCTGTGCACGATGGCCCATTCGTGAGTCAGGCAAAGGATTCCATCACCCGCTGCACCCTGACTTTCCTGAGTCCTTCCTCTTTGCCCCTCTAGCCATTGTCTAAGCACCAGCCTGAGAGATCAATTTAAAATGTTCAACTAGTTATTACTGTCTCTTACCTGCCGCCCTGAAATACACCCAGCAATTCCTTTAGATAACCACAGAACATGATGTGTGTGTTTGCAGCACAGCCAAAGAAGACAGGAAAAATGTGGTCTTGTTTTCCCCAACTCACGCCTGGGCAGGAGGAGACCAAGGGAGAGAAAATGACCAAACAGTTGCTCCATATCGTGTCCTGCCTCTCCGTTGAGATCCCATCCCTCCCTCCTGGATTTCCTACTTTGGCCTTGCATCTTTTGCTTCCCCCCTCCCCCCAACACACTGGCCCCTACTGGCCCTAGCACATGCAGGGCATCTCCTTGGCTCTCAATTGGAGCCCCTCCCTGTCTGTTCCTTTCCAGATGAATTCCTGCCTTGTGGGTGCAGGTGAATTACAATGTTCTCCCTTCAGGGAGTCTTCCTAGTACTGGGAAGAAACTCTTGTGCTTACCATTGTCAGTGATGATTAATCTCGACTGGACTGGGATCAACCAACAGGCCACCTGAAGAGATGATCCGTACTAAGACATCTGAAAAATGACCAATCCTAAATGTGAGTGGCATGAGAGGGAATGGATAAAAGAGTGTGCAAGAAAGATCTATCTATCTATCATCTATCTATCTATCTATCTATCTATCTATCTATCTATCTATCTATCTATCTAATCTATTTATATCTCTCTCACTATTTGCTGGCAAACTCGTCTTTCCTGTGGCCACCATTCTTTGCTGACATCAGAACCCAGTTTCTTCTCACTCCCAATGTGACTGAAGTTCAGAGGCTCCCCAGAAATCCCTGGCCTTCAGCAACAGACTGGGGTTGCTGAGATACTCAGCTCCTGAACTGGGCAACTACAGGCAGCCATTGTTGGACTACCTATACCTTATCTCATAAGTCAATCCAATAAATCCCCCCTTTTACATCTATCTATCTATCTATCTATCTATCTATCTATCTATCTATCTATCCGTCCATCCATCCTAGTCATTCTATTGGTTCTATTCCTCTACATAAACTTGAATAACACATTCAGTAAGAATCTGATTAATGTTAATGATTCTTTAGTACTAAGTGGAAATGGTTCATATTCTCAGGGACTGGTCAAGAGAGAAGGGAGAGGGTATGAGGAGGAAGTGGGGAGAGCTGTTGAGCTGGGCAGCTAGGGGAGTGGCAGTCCCAATTGTTACAATTCCCAGTTCTCCATACTCAGGGCAGAGCTTCTACTCAATGGTCACTACCCTCTAGTGACCATTTGGTGCTTACAAAGCCCCCGCTGTTCATTCCTCTTGGAGATAAGCCACTTCTTTCCCTTTCTCTCTGCTCACATTCACAGGGATAAAAAAAAAACTCCATTGCACCTATAGATACAGCTTCTTTTCCCTTCCAAGAATTAGTCTGGATGCCATGTAACTATGCAATCCATAAAAACATTTTTCCATTCCTTGTCTGGCATGGTGAATCCACCCTTTCTGCCACATTTCCAGAGCAGCTGCTGCATGCTGAATGTGGCGGAATGACCACTGCCATCTGCCACAGGTCCACTTACTGGCTGGTGGTAGAAGACAGAGGCAGTGTGAGCTCCTGCCTGTCCTAGGCTCATGTAGGTCATGAAGTGGGTTTTACAGGCTGAAGCATCATTTAGTTTTTCTCCCATGGGACTACGTAAGGTAGCTTGGATGCAAAGGAAAGAAAGGAGGCATAGAACCAGTCCACACACAGCTGGAGAACACTATTGATCTTATATACATTTCAGTAAAGTAATTCACAGATGATACAATTTACCCTTTCTAGTCTACAGTTCTATGGTTGTCTAATGACCCTCCACAGTGGGGATCCAGAGCAGACCCCTCCTTCGAAGTATTTCTAATCACGACCATTTTGTAGTTAACCTCTCTCCACTCCCACCCCCTCCATCCCTGGAGACCTTTGAATTGTTTCTGTCCCTGTGGGTTTGTGTTTCAAGACTCTCCTCCTAACAGACTCTAATAGTAATTAGATTAAGCCATCATGACTAATCTATGTTCAACCTAATTCTGTGATTCTTTCCCCCACTTCCTTGGTTGTATCCACTTTCTTTGGCCTTGTGGGCAGTGCTTCTTACTGGGCAGGTCCTGGGACGGCGGTAGTTCCGTGGGTCCCTTGTTCTGGTCCTTGCCCTGACTGTGACTGGTCCATTTAGCAGTTTAACGAGGAAGCAATCAGGGAAATGAAGCCCGGCCACTCAGCAGCTCGAGGCTTGCAGAACCACTGAGTGTTAGGGCAGCCTGCTCCCTCCCAGCATTCCATGAGCAGTGACTATTTCTTTCTCATCAACCTTCCCAGAGAACTCAAGGACCATGAAAGGGTGTTTATGTATGTCTGTGCTTCACATTTTAATGTCTTCAAGAATAATCTATCCCTGCCTTTGATTTTCCCCTAGGATACAATGCAGATTTTTCAGGAAGGAGCAATGCCCCCAGGCTTAGAAAGACACATTCCATTGTTCACAACTGTTCAACACAATGATGCAGAATGGCACACCAGAGCTTTCCGTATGTGCCCTCAGTCTTTTCTGCCCTCTTAAAAAGAAAAGAGGACACTGGGCTCTGAATTGGAAACCCCAGTCAAGAGGGTAGGGGAGGAGGAAGAGGAACCCAGACACTTTTGAATCGCTTGTATTTCACCAGTCCCTCTTTACCAAGTGGGCGATGAGCAGCTAGAAATGAGCTAAAATTGATTTATACTCTATCGAGACTTTCCTTTCTGGAGAGTAGCTCACTTTTAATCGTGTCCCATCGAATTTGTAGGCATGGCTTGGGTTCCTCTCCACGGATCAGCCCCAGACTGTGCTTCCAAGAGAGCAGAGATGCTGCAACCTATAACTCCCGACGCCTCCTCTACAAACAAGATAAAGCTGTCTCTGTGATCAGACCCATGGACCGGGCTTTCAACAGCCTGTCACCCCCACACTAATGAACAGATCCTCTGTCACTGAACATTAATGAAAAGGAATGAAGTTCCTTGAGCTGCTTGAATAGCTTCTATTTCAAGAGGTTGCCAGACCAACACAAGCCCAGTCAGAGTGGCTGGACAAGAAAGTGAGAAGTTACAGTAAACAAGTATTAAATGTCTGTTTTCTTCTTGAGAATTTTTATTATGCTGTAGACAGTCCTTGAGATGGTTCGATTTGTGATTCTCCAACTCTCTGTTAGTGTGAAGGTGTGATCCTCTTAGTAGAAACTAGGCTTTTTGGATTTTCATCTTTCCCCAGGCAAGTGATGTGCAGTATTATATTTCTCTTGAGTAGCTCCCAGTCCTCTGTTCCTCAGCAGTGAATTGTGAGCTAAATTAGGATACTTAGCTGGCTAGGTGTATTAAACACATCTTTCAGTGTATGACATTTTCACCCTGTAAGGGGTTCACTGGGACATAACCCCACCAGAAGTTAAGGAGCGTCTATGTTTAGATAACTGTGGGCCCCAGAGCCAGAGACTTTCCTACGGCATCAGAGTTATTTTTTGTGATACTAGAGTTTGTGGTCACTTCTTACCCATAACTTCTTTTGGGTATCACTCTGTTGCCATCCATTCCTCTCCCTTCCCATCCTTCACTCCCCTAGTATCTATCTCCTAGAATGGGTGAGAAGTTTGAATGGGAAGAGAATCCTTGGATTCTGTGCTTAGCAGGACTATACTCTACATTAGAAGCATAGCCATGTAGCAAAACCACCCAAAGACTAGGACAATAAATTAACGACTGCACTTCAAGGTCTGGAAGTGATGCATGTCTGCAATCCCATGTATTGAGAGGCAGAGGCAAGAGGAATAAATACTGCAAACTTGAGGTTGGCCCGTTCTCCAGGCTAGACAGCGCTCCATAGCAAAACAAGACTTTGTCTCAAAGAGCCAACAAAGTCTACAGCAGCAAAATGACTGAGCCACCTCTTGTCTTCCTGAATATGCTCACTGCACCTTAATTATTTTTAGAACACAGTTCTTCTTTAGAACAGACAGGAAAACAACCACCTTGGCTCCCTGAAGGTCAGTGCTATGGCCCAGGCCCAGGGATGCTATAGTTGAACCTGTCTCTCGAGGGAAAAAAGAGAGAAGCAATTTCTCAGGTGAGTAACACTTCAGTCATCCAAGTGGAAAACAAGAGGCTGTTTACTTCATATGGTGGTGGTGGTGGTGGGGTCCTCATGGATCAGAAATAAGAGCAATAAGGACACAATTGTCAACTTCATAAAAGAACACAATAAAGCCAACTGCTGGGCTCCCAAACCCTGGCCCATAAAGCTTACTCTTCCGACAGGTGTCCCAGAAACATCCTCATCTTATGCCTTTGAGACCCATCTAGATGGTGACTCTGTCCCATGTGGCCTTGGAATTACAGCACATCCTTTCAGAGATTCATTTTCGTAGTCACAAAGCAACTTTCTTGGTCATTAAGAGAAGAGGGAAAAATCCAGTTATTATTTTGCCTTAGGAATGGGCATCTGGATGATTTCATGTCTTTTCACAATAGTCTTGTAACTTCTTACCATAAAAGGGTAGATGACCCACAGCAAAGCCTGGTGAAGCAGGAAGTGCTCATGTATTTCCCATATGCATGGACACTGAACTGCTTCAACATTGCAGGGCCACGGTTGCTTTTGCAGAGAAGTCTCCACTCTTTTGAACTCTGTGATTAAGGTTTGGGACACAGTTTATTCTGCTAGGTAAGTGCCTGGGAGTGGGGGTGGGAGGCAGAAGTCACGTGGATTAACTCTAGGTCATGGCATCACAGCAGTTATAAAAATAGTGACCCTGGGATAGGAATGACGGCGTGCAGTTTCTGATGCCAGAGCAGTCCTGGAGTTGGGTGACAGCTGGCGATTGGGTGCGTCACTTCAGGTGAAGCGAAAGCTCAGTATACTAATTAGCAGAGCTTCTTCCAGGTTCCAGACTTGCTCTTCTCTGCTGGCCCCGCCTCTGCTCTGGGATTCGGGGGCTGGTGTGTGCAAACCTTAATTCTGCTTTGCCAGCTGCTCCCAACTAGGTACTGCCAAGTCAGGAGAAGCAGAAAGAGACCTGGAGAAGGAGGTGGAGAAGATGGAGGAGGAAGAAGAGACGGGAGAGAGAGGGAGGGAGGAAAAGAGGGAAGGAGAGAGAGAGAGAGAGAGAGAGAGGGAGGGAGGGAGAGCGAGCTTACTCCTCTTTTGTGTTTCTATGACCAGTGTCCAACATCACACTTCCTTTCCCTAAAGACTTCCTGTTCCTATTCTCATCAGTGTTACCTTCTTCTTCCCTCAGTGGGACTCAGACCTTGCAAGGGGCCTCAACTGGATCCAGGGGACCATTTCCCAACATCTTTCAACAAGGTACATTCCACTCTGACTTTCAAGGGGTATGGCAGTCCCTCTCCAGGGATCTAGATGGAGGCCCCATTGTACCCTCATCTCTTCCTGTCCTCTCTTCCTTGGGGTCTGGATATAGACTGGGGTGCTTTTTCTCCATGCTTCTGCATTCATCATTTTCTTTCTACATGCCCCCCCCCCCGGAAGTGCTTCCTGTGTTGTGACTTGTGTAACTCTATTGAGTCCTTTCTTTTCTTCCTGCTCACCTTACTATAATTACTTGAATCCTTTTATGAAAATAACTGATATGTGCTTTATATTTCTCAGGACTGACATACTCAGAATCCATCTAATCCAGGCAGTGGCAAGGGGCTGGAAGACACTGAGTTTCAGGTCACTGTTAACTCTGTCACTTGGGCGAGTCACAATTCCCTTCAAGCTGTTTTACCTCTAGTAAAGCCAATAAGTAGTTTTAAAGCAGAGACAATGAGGGACAAGTGCAGCTTACAGGTGTGATTGGTACAGCCTAGTGCCTGCATGCATGCTTTCCCACTTCCACCGGAAATTCCTCTGCTGGCACGTGTCTTCTCCATTCACATTTGTACTGTGCCTAGCAGCTCATTGACACCTGAATCCAGATCCTTTCCAAGGTTTTCATCTTCTCCTTTCCAACCAGGTACATACAGTGCCGCCCTGGTTATGACCCATGGTTGTTCTGGGAGTTTGGAGAACATCCCACTTGTTAGCCAAGTGAGGTGATCTCTGCCCCACCACAGGCATTAGAGGACATGCAAGAAGGGCTGCTTCCCGTCTGCCCTGGAAGCTCCTAACAACGCAGATGCTCAGAGTGGTGCTACATGGAGTCCATGTCAGATGTAACCCATCCTCATTGGCAGTGGTTTCTGCTTGGCTAGTAGCTTTCCAGAGTTAGTGAAGAATCTTCTGAACATGGAAGCCACTAGCAACAAGAAGCTGGACTACCGGTGGCAGAATGATTATGACCTTGGAAACTTATAAGGCACCTGGGATCCCCATAGATCTTCTAGAATGTCAGTCTGGATCTCTCTGGCTCACCAACTGGGTAAGGTGATGATGCCCATGCATCAAACCTGATGGTGAGAGGTGACACTGAGTGTCCCTGGAAAGATCTACAGCACTTACCTCCTTCTGCCACTGGCTTTAACTGTTATAGATTTGTACCCGGACAAGAGCTCGTGCATTTAAGGATCTCCACCTCCATCACAAACAACTTGTCTCAGCTTTCAACTACAAGGGATGCTGAGCTATAAGCAGTTTTAGCATTGAAGGGCCGGTGTGACGGCTTGTTCTTTGGAGTGTATCAGTGCACTCTGCAGTGGGAGTACGGCCTTCCACCTCCATCCTGCAGCTCCTTCTCACCGAATATTTTTGTGGGATCATTTTCTGGTGCAAGCATCCCCACTGGTGTTCTGTCTCCTACTGGCGATGCTGTGTGTCTCTATTGGGAACCAAGGGCCTTTTCTGTTTGGAACAAGATTGAAAGTTAGTTAAAGGAATGGCCTAGTCAGTCATCCCTTTGGCTGAAGATTCTGAACTCACACACTCATTTAATGGGAATGTTTTTGGAGACCACAGGTAGAGGATCAGTCTACCAGCCATGTAGTCAGTAGAAACTGACACATTTCACTGAATATCATTCTCAGTGTAGCCAAGAAACACTAAGGGCTCCTCTGTAAATCCAAGGAATAGGCCAAGCAGTCAATTTCTGAATAACACCCCCTACTCCCCAACATATCATACACATGTTGGCATCTCCTGTTTGATGAGGCTGAGGACAGATTGGCAGCCTCCTGAAGGCACAGGACAACCTCGGGTCTTGTCCTGTCCCCTGGTTGCTGTGTAGTTAGGCTGCCCTTTCACCTACTGCACATGCGTTTAAGGGTGAGGCTTCTTTCTTACCCACGCGTGTCCTTTTGAAATAGTGGTAGATAATAGGAAACCACAATGTTTCTCATGGAATTCTGGCCAGCAACCTTTCAGGGGTTCATCAGTCAGCCTCCATCTGCCTCTCAGATCCACTACATTCCTGTCATTCTTATGCTAGTCATGATGGGTAACCACACTCTTGTGGGGGTCTTTTGATTCTCAGGGCAATCCCCCTGTTACCATGGCACTCACTCCATATCCTCAGCCAATATCACTTGTACGGGGAAATCTCAGACTTCTCAGGAGCCCTTCTTTAGGCAGCTCTTCCAATACCTTCTGCCTTCCTGTAGAACATTCGTCAACATTTGCAGTTATGTAATTGTGCAGTTGTTGGTGTTTCTGGATGGAATGGGAACTCCTGAGGGGTGTGTGTGTGGGGGGAGGTAGAGAACTGGTAATTGTGTCCACCAGTGTGTGCCTGGCACTCAGTCCCCGACTAGATTATGGATTGTCATGCATGAAGGTAGCATGAGCAGATGGAGCGTGGAGCACCACTGCTCAGCACGTGGCTGCGGAATGACGAGGTTGGCAGTGAACACAACTAGCTTGCTCTGCCTTCTCTGCTCCAGCTCAGCGGAGTTCTTCATGCCAAGCATGGACCAGTGGAATCTCAACAATAGCTAAGTTGGGTCTGATCTTTTATCGCCCCCCCCCAACTGAAGACTGAAGCTTGGGAAATAGCTCTAACATGAGTTGATATAGACTTCCGGTAGGGAAGTACTACACAAACTCTCAATCAGAGTGCACATACAGTACACAGTAGTGTAGCCATTGCAATCTAGCAACACCATTCACCACGGTCCCTGTGAAGGTAGTCCTGGCAGTTTCAAATGCCTTGTTACCTCTGTGCTTATTCTTCCTTCTCTCCAAATGGGAAGGAAGCAACAGGAGGGCCACAGAGGCACAGAAGGCAAGGAGGAGAATGGCATATCCAGGAAGGGCCTATGATGTGAATTAGACCTGAGAAGTAATGCAGTAAGGTCTGTTGGTATGACTGTTTTCTGGCCAGACCTGCCCACATGAGAAATACATTCAATAAACCGCAAGCTCTTCAGATGGGCTGTCCCTCAGGGATGCTCTATGCCCCAGACTCCCCAAGAGAGTGCTGAGCCCCTGACCAGGAACACGTCACTAAAACAAACCAAAGTGACCCTGTTAGGTGATTTGCCCCTGACGAGTGTCAGGAGAAATATTCTCCAAATCTAAACATGACCTTCCCTATCCACCTGTGAATGATAAATAGCCAAGATTTTAATTACGGTGCACCTGAGGGCTTGCACCTTCTGCGGCTCAGCTTTTTTTTTTTTTTATACTCATCGAAAGCAAGTTTGAACACACAGCAAGAACTTGAAGACTGCAAAGCCATCATCTCCTTTTCCATGGCTTCTAACTCATGCTCTTACAAGAATTGTAATTGTAAAAGTTTAGCCATCTACGCAAGTGCAAATTAAACAACAAACTTAATTTCACAAACTGCTTTTATTTACAGTGGTTCTGTTTCTCTGAAGACAGCCCTGACAGCTTTGAAGGAGCAGCTGTGGTCTTCCTCCCTTCGTTTTTTTTTTTTTCTTTCTTCCTCCCATCCTGGGGCAAGACTGAGAAGGCAGGATGCTTCTCAGGAATAACAAGCCCGCAGGCTGTTCTTCAGTGAGATGTTCTCCAGCGTAACTGTAAGCGCTACTGCAAAGACACAAATACTTCTGCTAACATTAGCTGCCCAGGGACACTTTCAGGAAACAACTCTGCTTTCAGGAAGCTGAGGAGATTTACTTGCATTTTCCTGTATTTTTCCTCTCTCAGATCAGCTTCTTCAGAGAAAGACTTCTTTCTTTCTGATGACCTGCGTTCATCTTACCAAACAGTTTCCTTCACTAATTCTGAGGGGGCCTTTTATCTTTTCTTTCATACATTTCTCACTTTGTACCTCTCCCACTGTCTCACTTTGATGCTCAGAAAGAGATAGTTGATCCACCTTCTTACAAATAGACTTTCTTGTATGACTGGGAAGCTACTGCCTGTCTGGAAATGCGGAAGATGTGAAGCCAAATGAATGAATCTCTGATTTCCACAGCAGTCAGCATTTGCAAAAGGAAAATATACCACTATCCTATTTTCAAACTAAAGGACACTGAATAAGTATAGCCCAGGGGAAAAAAATCTTCTAAAGAGACAGGGATCAGAATTAAGAGAGCCACAATCCAGTGGCAGATACCATAATGGAAAGTGAGCGGAAGGTGGTAAGGGATTCATAGCCTTGAACGCTTCCAGATCAACCAGCTGTCTTTCTGTCTCTTCCACCACTCCAGGATGCATGAGAGCTCTGCTGTCCTGCTAAGTAAATGCTCATCGTGAAGATGAGAACGTGGACACTAGCGACATCACTTCTCAAACTCTCAGGTCCCTCCTTTTGAAGCAGTGTGTTCCTTATATACAAAATTCAAAATTTCACACCACAGCATCTCTTTCCATCCAATGAACTATTATCAAAAAAGTCTTAAAAGAAAATATAAAGAAGGCAATGGGCAAGTGTGCTTTTGCACATGGTGGAAGGAGCCAGCTACTGAGGACAAATGCACGTGTCTAATGACTCTTCCCCAAATGTAAGTCACTTGTATTCATAATCCAGATAAAATCAAAGCAATTAATTCTCACAGGAAACTGTTTTATTTAACATTTCCTTAGAATCCTTTTATTTAAAATGCAGAAAGAAAAGACTTTTCTAATGAAGTTCTAGTTGGACTATTCCTGTAGAGGTATTTCTTGTTCTTTCCCTCTTGCTCTCTGCCTTCCCACCCCCACCCCCTATATATATGCGAATATCAGAGAAGGTGACACATGAGACTTAGGACACATCAGGAGACACTGCAAGAACTTGTGAGAGCTTTTGGTGGAAGATACATAGCTGTGTGCATGAGGCCTATGTGTCTGAAAAGGGATGAGATTTGCCATGTGGAAAGCTCTGTGCAGAAACAATAGGGTCCACCTCAAATGGAAGGCCAGTCCATTTTCCACAGTCAGCAGAGGAAACAGGGTCATGTGACAGGAAGCTGATGAAGATGTGTCTCATTAAAAAGTTGGACTCAGGGCTGGGGAGGTGGCTCAGTTGGTATAGTGCTTGTACAAGGATCTGAATTTGGTCTACGGAACACACACAGAGCAGTTGGGCATAGTGCTACAGTCATATACTCCTAGCATGAGAGGGAAGCAGTCTAATTTCTGGGGCTCACTTGCTTTGAGAAAGACCTTCCTAGCCAGCTAGCCAGGGGATCCAAGACTGTATATAAATAAAGAGAGAGCTAGTTGAACACAAGCAAGCAGACAAGCACGCAGGCAATTCATTCACTGCTGTCCCCCCCATTCCACTGGGTGCAGTGTGACCAGTGTCCAGCTCCTGTAGCTGTAACATTCCCACAATGATAGATCAAAATCTGGAATTGTGAACCAATGGGGAGGGGGATGACAAACCTTTCTTCTTTAAGCTGATGGGGTCAATGTGTAATGCAGCAATGTGTGATGAAATTAATACAGACCTCCATGCATATGCACATGTCACCCTCCCCAAACATTCACATGAACACACAACCATACATACTCCCCAGGGCCTACCTAGAACACCAACCAATACACTTCAACTCTGAGGTTAAGAGTTACAACTCCAAAATAACTCCTTGGAGTGGGCCTCCCTTCTAGTTAATCCACGTTCTAACTTGTGCAAGCTTCTGCCAAAAGGTGAATATGCTGTCCAGAGCTCTGTGTATGTAGATTAGAACCCCACTGAACAGAATCAGCTTTGATTTGCGTAAGCATGTAAATTTCTATCCAAGATGTAAATCTGCATAAAAGTGTAACATGGAAGTGATCTTGGGAACAGGTACACTGTTCATCTTAAAGCATCTCCATGTTTCAGGACAAAAACTCTTGTATGTGTCAATTACTGGTGAGCCAACCTAACTTGAGACTCCCTATTACCTGATAAATTTAATTGAAGCATTGAATTTGAATTTAATTCACGAATAGCAAGGTCTGAGGGGGAAGTGAATTTAAGTGTAACTGGTTAAATGCATTTTTTTCTTACGTAATTATTTTGCCCTGTGTATGTGCATGTGTATGTGTGCATCAGTGGACACCGGGGGACTGTGTGTCCCTTTGGAGGACCAAGGGTGACTTTGGGAATTGTCCTGGATTGTTTCTACCTCCTTTTGCTTTGCTCTGGGATTTCCCAGGCTCTGCCCACCAGGACCAGAAGTGCAGACTGCTACTACCTCTGTCTGGCATTTTTTCCCATGGGATCTGGGATCCAAACTCAGGACTTTCTGCTTGTGAGGCAGAATCTTAACTCCTGAGCCATCTCTCCAACCCAATGGATGCATTTATTTTGTAAGCAAGATCTTGAAGGAAATATTAAATCTTTAAAAAAATTCTGCTTAAATTCCTTAGATTTGTTCTACTGATTACAAAAGTACAGGTGGATGATTTGTCAGTCTAAATTGCTAATATGGTCAGTTTGTATTACTGCTTTATTTGAGACATCTGAAGATACTGTAATACAATACACTAATTTTCATTTACTCCCTTCGATTAGTTTAAGTTGGTAAAGTATAATAATGTGTAACAATAAAAATATCATTTTGTCTCCCTAGCTCTGTCATGCCTTATATTTGTTCCAGAGAGGAGTCCCATGGTTTAGATGTGACTTGTGTGTGTGTGTGTGTGTGTGTGTGTGTGTGTGTGTGTGTGTATCAGAGAGTACTGTGTGTGCTGGTAGAGACTAACAGGTGACCTTGAGAATTATCCTGGACTGTTTCTACCTCCTTTTTGCTATGCTCTGGGATTTTCTTTTTTTTTTTTTGCTTTTCTGATTTTTTTTTTTTATTTCAGCTCATACAAACTTATTAGGTACACCAGTTCCCTCCCTCCCTCCTCCTCCCCCCGTACCCCCTACTCCCCCTCCCCACCCCTCTCCCTCCCCATCCCCCAGTGCCTCCCACACCAATTCCCAGAGAGTCCTTTCTTGTGCATGTCTGATTTTCCTCTGGGCCCTCCTCTCCGATGACGTACAAGGACCCAGTGGCCTTTCCCGAACCCTTTCCCATGTTCCCCTTAGGTATAGGAACACTGCTGTGGCTGCCAATCCTTTGCCTCCAAGGATCTTGGTGCCTTTAGCAGATGCTAGACTTTGTGAGGTCAACAGTGTGTTGGACAATGCGCAGGGCATGCAAAGTCCAATTATGATTGCTTCAGCCCTAACTAGTATAGAGTATCTTACATATCATTGCATGCTCTTACACTATTACCGCCCCCCTCTTCCGCAAATTTCCCTGAGCTTCAAGATGGGGAGAGACTAAGCTGGCCTAGTTCTAGGTGGTTGATATAGAGTCTCTGAAGTTCTGGATTGTGGTTTGTTGATTTTCTTTTGCAGTTTTGCTGCTCCTGCAATGCCCTTCACTCCATCCTGGTGGGCATTGTATGTTACCCCCTGGCCAGAGACAAAAAGCTGTTAGAGTCTTGTGATAAAAGCACATTCAAAGGTAGATGTAATAAAAGTGGGAAACCACAGTGAGGGAGGGGTATATCACCCATTTGCAAAATTCTTACTTTTTATCTGCCAGACTATATGCCCTCCTCTTCTGGTGAGATCACTCCCCCTCAGTAGTAAATGATCAGGAACAAAAGTCTGTGAACTTAATCAGATGTCTCATTACTTATTTGGGTCCTTGGTGGAGGCCTATTTTCCCTGCTGTAACATGGTCCCTTCTCTCCTTGTTTCTGGTGTGGCCCTCCTACCCCATCCCTCCTGTTCATAATCCTTGGAATTACTGTCTCTAGGTGGGCTGGGTGGGTTTGGTACTAGGAGCCACCTATTAGGGAGTACATACGGCGCTTAATTTTCTGGGTCTGGGATACTTCACTTAATATAATTGTTTCTAATGACATCCATTTCCCGGCAAATTCCAGTAATTCATCATTTTTGATGGCTGAGTAGTACTCCATTGTATAGATGTACCACAGTTTCCTTATCCACTCATCAACTGTTGGACATTTGGGCTGATTCCATGACTTTGCTATTGTAAACAGTGCTGCTATGAACATGGTCGTGCTTGTGCTATCAAGGTGAACCTCTGCTGCATGGGGGGTTATTCCCAAAAGTGGAATAGCAGGGTCATATGGCATTTCAATCTTTAATTTCTTTAAGAATCTCCAGACGGCTCGCCAGAGTGGCTGTATGAGCCTGCATTCCCATCAGCAATGTAGGAGAGTTCCCCTCTCTCCACATCCTCTCCAGCATTTGTCGTTGTTAGTATTGTGGATTTTTGCCATCCTGACCGGGGTGAGATGATATCTCAGGGAAGTTTTGATTTGCATTTCTGCTCTGGGATTTTCTAGGGTCCACCCTTCAGAGCTGAAAGTGCAGGCCACCATTTCTGCCTGGCGTTTTTATGTGGTATCCAGCATCTGAACATTTTCTTGTAAGGCAGGATCTTTTTTTTTTTTCTTTTAGTCTAGTGCCTGATTGCTTTTTTAAAAAATTATTAGTATTTCTGCTCATACAAACTTTCTTATACATTTATTATTATTTCCGCTCATACAAACTTAATAGATACACCAGTTCCCTCCTTCCCTCCTCCTCCCCCCGAACCCCATGCTCCCTCTCCCCTCACCCCTCCCTCCCTATCCCCTAGTGCCTCCCGCCCCAATTCCCAGAGAGTCCCTTATTGTGCATGCCTGACTCTCCTCTGGGCCCTCCTCTCCGATGACGTACAAGGACCCAGTGGCATTTCCTTGAACCCTTTCCCATGTTCCCCTTAAGCATAGAAACACTACTGTGGCTGTCAATCCCTTGCCTCCAAGGATCTTGGTGCCTTTAGCAGATGCTAGACTTTGTGAGGTCAATAGTATATTGGACATTGCGCCAGGCATGCTCATACAAACTTAACAGGTACACCGGTCCCCTCCCTCCCTCCACTTGCCCCCAACCCCCCTGCTGCCCCCTCTTCTCTTCCCTCTCTCCCCTTCCCCCAGTGCCTCCCCATCCAATCCCCAGAGCATCCTTTACTGTGCATGCCAAATTCTCCTCTGGGTCCTCCTCTCCAATGAGACCCAGGGGCATATCCCAGAACCCTTTCCTGTGTTCCCTTTAAGCTTAGGAACACTACTGTGACTGTCAGTCCCTAGCCTCCAAGGATCCTAGTGCCTTTAGTCCATGCTAGACTTTGTGGGGTCAATAATGTGTTGGACATAGCGCAGGTCATGCAAAGTCCTATTATGATTGCTTCGGCCCTAACTTGTGTGGAGTATCTTGCATATCATTACTCCTCCCATCTTGTGCTCTTACGATCTTACTGCTCCCTCTTCCGCAAATGTCCCTGAGCTTCAGGATGGGGAGAGATTAGGTATTACAGAGATTTGTCTTTGAGTGTCTCTAAGTGGGTTTAGTACTAGGATCCACCTATAAGGGAGTACATACGGCACTTAATTTTTGGTGTCTGGGATACTTCACTCAATATAATTATTTCTGATTCCATCCATTTCCCGGCAAATTGCATTATTTTTGATGGCTGAGTAGAATTCCACTGTATAAATGTACCACATTTTCCTTATCCACTCGTCAACTGTTGGACATTTGGGCTGATTCCATGACTTTGCTATTGTAAACAGTGCTGCTATGAACATGGTCATGCTTGTGCTATGAGGTGAATTTTTGCTGTATGGGGGGTTATTCCCAAAAGTGGAATTGCAGGGTCATATGGCATTTCAATCTTTAACTTCTTTAAGAATCGCCAGACGGCTCGGTAAGGCAGGATCTTAACCCCTGAACCATCTCTCAGTCCTAATTCTGGCTTTTCATTAGCTGTTAAACTTTCTCGCATGTTTTTTTCAGATTCAACTGGGAAGCAAGTCATTCACATCCGCATGGTAGGAACTGTAACTGGGCCAACTGGAATCATCTATTCCTTGGCCTCAAATGTGGGCCAGAATGGAAACCAGGGTCATAGCACACAACTGCTTTGTTTTCAGATGGGGGGCGGGGAGGAAGGCCTGGCAAGGTAACAGGATGACATCCAGAGCTCCCTAGTCCTGGGCGCCAAATTCATCTGTATGAACAGGAATAGAAAGACTTTCCCATTACTGCCTGTCTCACAAACACAGTTCTATCCTTGCTAAGTATCGTGCAGTTTTAACAAAATGTTTCCATGAGCCCAGAATGGATCCCAAAGAGCAGGAGACAAATTGCATGCAGATGAAGAAAATAATTTACTCAGCAAATGAGGGACAGTTTTTAGCTCTTGGACTTACTCTTTTAAATAAATGACCTGTGGTTAATCATCTTCTCACTGATTTTAGTTTTTAATCTTTAGTTTTAAATTCTTGGTAGCAATGGCTCCTTAACCTATGCCTGGAATCACAACTGGAGATGGAATGGCAAATTCTTTTGCAGCAATTAAATAAAAAAGTTCCCTTTTCATGTGAAACCATGATACTTAATTAGTAGGATAAGAGTTTCCTTTTTATAAGGATAATTGCACCTTTAAACATATTTTTGAGGTTAGAATGTTGTACAGGCATTTCTTAGAAGACTCAATGCAAACATGTTCTGTGAACTATCCATTTGCAGCTTCAGTCGTTACTATAAGTGCATTTTCTGCAACATAAATGTTAAATTATACATTATTTATCTTTCCAAGCACATTTTATCAATTTTTTAACACATCAGTAGGAATGAGCAAATACAAACTTAAAATAAACTGGGCCACAGGGTGAATTCTGTCACTTCATTTAATATTGATAGCAGCTCAATTTAAAATTTGGAAAAGCAAACACCTTTAATAAATCTGATGTGGATAATTATACAGCCCCACACACTGTTGTGCAGGCATATGCACATATAGAAATCTATAGCAGAATTATATACAGTTCAATAGATACCACATATTTTTCTACTCACAATTTCCTCTTCGAAAAAGCAGTTTCTCTATACATCAATGTGCAAGGCTACATTATGTCCTGAGTCATTTAGGGATTATTAATAAGCTACTGTAAATTCTAACCTTCTAGCTAAAAGATCCTGAAGATTCTGTAACATAAACATTAACAAAATAACAATTTAAAGTACACACCCAGCTTTGTACTCATTTTGTGCAGAAAAAGCTCAAGAATGCACAGGAGCCATTGAGATTTGGGGAAACGTCTTCAAATATTCAACATTAAACATTGCTTATAAGATGTTGCCTACATCCAATTTCTGAGGCATGGAAGACTCTATTCATGATTGGACTAAACCTCCCTTTTGCAGAATTATGAAATTCTGTGTAAACATCAGTGTATATGTATTGTGTAGACATTCTGATCCAAATAAAGACAAAATCGCATTTCTTGAGATATAGCCAGCCACATGAAAGGGTTTTATATATATATAAAAAGTAAGCATATTTTGGTGAAAGAGAAAACCAGATGAAAGTCATTTAAGGTGGTCTGGTAAGTCACTGACCCTGGACGGTCCCAAGATGACTTGGCTACAGAAACCATATCCATCTTGCCACCAAGGTTGGACTTTCTGCACGATGAAAATCAAGCATTATGTGTAAAGGCCACGTTCAACTTCAATGAAGAAACAGTAACAACTGCCCGTCAGGGTTGCTGTAGGCAGGCAAAACGTCCCACTCCCAAACTCAGGCACTAAGTATGGTGTGTGAGGTGGTCCGGGCTGGCTGCTGCACATCACGCGCAGCAGAAGAGCAGGCTGAGATGCAGGTGCGGGAGGTCGCCCTGCACTGGAGCCACCTTGAGGAGAAGGCACGTGTTGGTGGTTCCTGTCACCCCGGCTCTACCCTGTCCCATGGCTGCTGTAGTCAAAGACTCCTTTCTTGAAGAACGGTGAGAACTCACAGATGGTGTGTTTCGAAAGGGTCAGCCCCACTTTGTTGATGTGTAGGGGAGACGTCGCTGACTGCAGCATCACACTGAAAAAGTCCCTGAGGTATTTCTGGGGAGGAAACAAAGAGGAAGAGCATGGTCAGGACTGCGTCAGGAGAGTCAAGGAGGCAAGCGCAACGTCCAGGCTCTCGTGTCCCCGGACACCTGCAGTTACAACAGACAAAACCCAAAGGGACTGAACCGAGGAAGACCAGCATCCCTCCCTGGTCCTTGCTCACCTTCGCCCACACCTGGGACTGTGACCCACACAATGTCACCTTGGGTTCCTCTCTGGACAATGCGCTGAGGAATGCTGGGGTGCCAGCTCAGGACATCTGCTCTAGCACTCCACTTAAAATGTCATTCCCCAGGGATGCTGCATGCATAGATGTGCTACAGTAATATATGCATTTCTATAAGACCCACATGGGACTAGTCCTATCGTCACTCTACCGTGGAAGAGGAAAGATCTCAAGAGGGTCCACGCCTACTTGGCAGACAAAGCTAAGGAGGGGACAGGGAAGGAAAGATGCTTTTCTCCATGGTGTACCCCTCACGTGGCTCATGCTTCAGCAAGGACTCAGGCAAGTGCTATCGAAGGCAAACGAGATGAAACACAGTGGTCCATACACGGGAACAGTCATGAAGATGGGAGGAATGTGGCAGGGGGAAGAAGGTTTACAATGGGAAGAGGAGAGGGGATGGGATGGAGGATCAAGGTGTGAAAACGTCACAAATTCATTGTATTTATGCATGAAACAATAAAAGAAAAAATTTTGAATAAAAAAATTAAAATGCCATTTCCTATCACAACTGACCAAAGTGCAAGTAAGTGACTGTGAACTGCTCAGCCCTAAACAGTACATGTAGACCCTACTACCCACCCGTGGCTCAGCTAGCTTAGTGGAAAAGCAAATGAGTGGTAAAACTAAGGACTCAAAGGGATGCAGGGGAGCAGCTAGACATTATCTTGTAGACATGACAGGGCTGTTCCATCCATGAATTTACTGCAATTCTGTCCACAAGAGCAGCGTGGAATTTGTTCTACTGACATTTCACTGTGGAAGGAGAAAGATCTCGATAGGAGAGGGAAAGATCCCACACTTCTGAGAGACTGATGTTGACAGTTATGCTGATGGGGAGAAGGGAAGATGTTTTCCTCAACGGTGTACCCACTCAGTGGAACAGTCATGTGCAAAGACATGAAACTAGGAGGGAGACTGGCAGGGAAGAAAGGTGATAAGGGAAGACGATGGCAATGGAATTAGGGATTAAGATATGAAAATATTATAAATTCAATATATTCATGCATGAGAGACTGAAGGAATAAAAAAAGTACAACAGGTGCCAAAAATGCTATTTCCCAATCAAGTTTCTCACTGAAGTGAAGGAAAGGACTTGGCCATCTGTTTCATGTATTTACATTTTAAAACTGCATAATTACTACCCACTTTGAATCCTATGTGTAACATAGGATTATCCCCAAGTAGTGATATTTGTGGATCATTTTTTTCTTCCACATTTTATTTTTTCCTAATCATACAAGTTCAATAAGTATCCTGTCCTCTCCTTCCCCCTCCTCTCTCCAGTTGTCCCCTATTGCATTCTTCACCTTTTCCTCCCTTCCTTTAACCCCTCTCCCCACTTCCTTCTCCTAGTGCCTCCCACTTTCTTCCTCCTCCCATCTCCTGGAGCATCCTTTTGTCTGAATGCCAAACCTCCCTCTGAGTCCTCTACCCTAGTGAGAGTTCAGGACTCAGTGGCATAGCCCAGAGCCCCTTCTTGGGCTCCCTGTTAGTATGGGAACTTTATTAAGACTGTTAATCCCTTGCCTCTAAGGATCCAACTGCCTGGAGCCTTCTCCTCTGTGATCCATCCTAGACTTTGGGGGATCGTTTACATGTCAGCCATTGTGCAGGTCAGCCCTAACTTGTGTGGAGTATCTTGCATATCATTGGTCCTCCCCATCTTTAGGCTCTTACAATCTTCTATCCCCTCTTCCACAAGGTTCCCTGAGCTTTAGGATGGGGAGAGATTTGGCTGGTCTGGTTTCAGATGAATAATGTAGAGTCTTTGGAGTTCTAAATTATGGTTTGTTGTTTTCAGTTTTGCTCTTCCAGCACTGTCCTAGGTTGCATCCTGATTGGTGTCAAAGGTCACCTCCTAACAAAAGATAAAAGTGTTTAAATGGAGATCTTAATGTAAGAGGAGACTCAAAAGTTGATCGAAGAATAGGAGTAGGACACCATAGTGGGTGGGGGTCATTTGTAGGATGGTTACCTTCTATCTGCCTGTCTCTATATCCTCCCTGATTGGTGAGATCAAACCTGCTTAGTACCAAGTGACCAGAAAGGAAAGTGAGAATGAGGTGCACTAGATTTCTTGCTACTTACATGCAATACTTAACCACAGCCTATTTTCTGTATTGAAGCATGATCCCCTATCTTCTTTCTTTTGAGGTCCTTTTTCCCTTTCCTCCTGTTTATAATCCTTTTTGATTATAGTGGTTATTTCAGAGATTTACCTTTGAGTATATCATTAAATGGTCTTGGAACTAGGATCCACTTATTAGGGAGTACATACGGTGTCTAACTTTTAGTGTCTGGGATATTTCACTCAATATAGTTTTTTTCTAATTCCATACATTTCCCGGCACATTTCATCAATTTATCTTTTTTGATGGCTGAGTAGTATTCCATTGTATAAATGTACCACATTTTCATTGTCCATTTGTCAACTATGGTGCATTTGGGTTGATTCCATGACTTTGCTATTGTAAATAATGCTGCAATGAACATGGTTGTGCTGTGTCACTATAGTGAATTTCTGCATCATGGAAAATTATTCCTAGTAGTAGTATAGCAGGGTCATATGGCATTTCAATTGTTAATGTTTTAGAAATCGCCATACTAATCATCAGAATGGTTGCATAAGCCTGCATTCCTACCAGCACATCCTCTCCAGGATTTGGTGTTGTTTGTATTGTGGATTTTTGCCATCCTGACAGGGATGAGATGATGTCTCAGGGTAATTTTGATTTGCATTTCCCTGATGGCTAGGGATGTGAAACATTTTTAAAGATATTTGTTAGACATTTCAATTTTGTCTCTGGAAAAGTTTCTTTTGAGTTCCCAGGCCCATTTTTTAATTTTTAATTGGGCTATTTATCTCCTTGTTGTTTAGTTTTTTAAGTTCTTTGTGCACTCTGGATAATAGAGCTCTATCAGACATTTGGTTAGTGAAGATTTTCTCCCATTCTGTGGGTTGCCTTTTTGCTCGGTTTACAATCTCTTTATCTGAACAGAAGCTCTTTAATTTCATAAGATCCCATTTGTTGAGTGTTGGTTCTAGTGCCTATGCTATTGGATTTCTGTTTAGGATCTGTTGGGCTAGCTCAATCAACTCGAGAGAGTTCCCTACCCTTTTAACTAGGGTTATTAATATTCTCTGGCCTAATATTAAGATACTTGATCCACTTGGAATTAATTCTTGTACATGGTGACAAATATGGGTCCAGTTTTAATCTTCTGCATGTGGAGATCCAGTTTTGCCAGCACCATTTGTTGAAGATGCTGTTCTTTTTCCATTGAATTTTTTGGGCCCCTTTGTCAAAGATCAAATGGCTGTTATTGTGTGAACTTATATCTGATCTTCAACGCTTATCCACTGATCTACGTGTCTATTTTGAGGACAGTACCAGGATTTTTTTAAAAATTTTTTTTCTCTTTTTTTTTTTTAATTTTTATTCAATTGTGCGTGTGTGAGTGTGTGTGTGTGTGTGTGTGTGTGTGTGTGTGTGTGTGTGTGTGTGTGTAGAACCACGGGTGAATTTGGGAACCACCATGGACACCTCCACCTCCTCCACACCTCCATCTCCTCCTTGTTTACTCTGCCCTGGGATTTACAGGCTCCGCCCTACCAGGACCAGAAATGCAGGCCGCCCCCGCTTCCGCCCGGCGTCTATACGTGGGGTCTAGGATCCGAACTTAGGACCTTCCGCCTGCAAGGCAAAGGCTTAACCCCTGAGCCACCTCTCCAGCCCAGGATGTTTTTATTACTATGGATCTGTAGTATAGACTAAGGTTTGGTATGGTGATACCTCCAGCAGTGTTTTTGTTACTCAGGATTGTTTTTGATATTGTGGATCATTTTCTAAATTTCTATGATTATCCCTGGAAACAAAACATTATGATAAAGGTAAAGAAAGGGTTCTGAGCCCCTCACTATATCCTCTCCTATCATAGGTGATTATCACAGAATCCTTTGCCTTTTCTGGTGCTGAGAGAGAAAGGATGGCTGAAATGATCTCTAAGACACAATGAGTGAAGTCACATTTTGGAAGCATGAGCTAATACAGAAGAGGCTGTGCAAGAAGAGTTCCTGCCTCTCAGGTAAGGAAAATCTTGTCAAAAATATTGGACTTGAGCAAAGGGGCAAGACCTAAATCACATCACTGTCTCGGTTCATTTAAAAATACAAATGTGGCTCAGTGAACAAAGCTTGCTGTGCAAGCATGAGGATCAAACCTTGGATTTCCCAAGTCCACATAAATGCTGGATGGGCATGGTAGCTGCCTGCAATTCAACGCTTGGACCATGGAGAAAAGGCACCCCTGGTACAAGCTGGCTAGCCAAACAGTGCTCGCTGCTATCAGTGAGCTCTGGGTCCATTCGAGAGACCCCGTCTTGATGAATAAGATAGACAGTATTCCAAGAAGACTCCCAATGTCAAACTTGGGTCTTCATACTCACACCCACATCTGAGCACATGCATATGGACATTTACCCACACATGAGAGCATGCATATACACATGCATACCACATACAGGAAAAAATATAAATAAAACTGGCACAAATTTACAAATTAGGTTTAATTCCAGGCTGTAACAAACTTGTCTAAGAAACAGTCTAATCCTAAGGCAGTGACCCCGAAATAGGGGGGTACTAGGCCTCAAGGCCATTGCATGATATTCCAAAATGGAGATGTGTGACTGTCTTATATGTGGGAGATGCATATAGATGGAGGCCAGGGATGCTGCTAATATCCAAGACCAAAAAAACATATGGTCCCAAATATTACTTATACCACAGCAAAAACTTTGTCCTTGGGGAGAAATCAGCTATTGTTATAAACAATAAAACTGAGCTATTATTTGGAAAGAAGTTCTCAGCTCAAGGAAAGTTTGTTAGCTATTTTGTTAAAAAATACTAACAAAAGTTAGATGATACTAGCATCCATGAAACTGCTAACATAACTTTTAACTCCTTTACACTTTATAAAAGTAAAATCAAATGCTCAGAAATAAATTAAACATTCTTTTTCAAACCTTCTGCAGTGCTGAAGACAAAACCAGGGCTTCATCATAACATAACATAACATAACATAACATAACATAACATAACATAACATAACATAACATAACATAACATAACATAAGCACTTTCCCACTCAGCCTCATTCTTTGGCTTTAGTCATATACAATGTCTAGATGAACAATTCAGCCAATGTTGACACATGTGAAACCACTACCAAACTAAGATAATACACATTTGCATCTCCCCAGAGGTTTCCTAAGTTACCATATTTTATTTGGTCACCATGCTCTGTCTAGAATTGCACTTTCTTCTTATAATAGCCATTTCTAGAAAGGCGGCTGCTGCTGTGAGACATGAGAAGTTGGTCATCAACAGTGAAGACTTAAAGCAAATGTTCTTCATTCAAACTTAGTGTGCTGGCTCAGCACTCCCAACTCAGTAGTCTCAGGCAACCTCTACAGAGAGGATCCTGATGCTGAAGTTAGTGGAGATAAGAAGGCTCCAAACACAAACTCAAGGACAAAGATTATAATCCTGAAGCCTTTTCTTTTGTATCAAGAGGACAAAGGAAACTTGACTTCAACTTTCTTAGGTGAGGGCACTCTGAAAATATCAATTCTATCTAGAGGCACCATAAGTCAATCCAACATGGTAGCCAGCAAGTATTATACATAATACCTAGGCAGATGAAAACCAAATGTTGCTGTCATTATTCATAGAAACCAAGAGTGAAATGAGGGAATAACTAGATCAGGGCAAAAATGAATCAAATAGAAATAAAAACAATAGAAAGAATCAATGAAACGAAGAGCTGTTCTTTGAAAAAAATTAAAAAAAATTATCAACGAACTCTTAGCCAAATCAATGAGAGAGACCAAATTAATAAAACTGGAGATGAAAAGAATACAACATATAAATTAAATTCAGAAATCATGCAGCATAGCTTAGAGAGATATATTCTACGAAACTGGATGAATTTCTAGATGCAGATGACTTATCAAAGATAAATTAGGATGAGGTAAATAATTTCAACATAACAACCAGCAAGATTGGAACAGCTATAAAACAAAACAAAACAAAACAAACAAGCAAAAACTAAAGTCCAGGCCCAGACACAGTGACCATAGAATTGTACCCAACTTTAAAGAAAACTAATATAAATCCTTTTCAAGTTATTCCAAAACCCAGAAAAGGTAGGCTTCCAAACTCGTTTTGCAAAGCCAGTATTAGATCCCAAGGCATCATTAAGATGCAGAGAATTTGTAGGCAATTAATGATTGACAGGCAGTTAATGATCTAGAGGGCAGAGGCTCATGAGGGGTGGCCCACTTGTGAATGGAGCTGCGTTTCTTCCAGGAGTCACTGCAGGGGCAGAGGGGGTCCTGTGTGTGCAGGCACTGCTTCAGTGGCCCATGCCTCAGGTAGCCCACAGGCTGTACCCACAGCAGCCTACTGTTTACAGCAAACTCAACTTTCAGATGAACTCTGGCAGACCAGAGACAATCAAAACCCGGGAACAGATGTTGTATCCACATCTGTCATAATTAGTTCACAAAGTAGGTCCCTTTAAAGAGTCAATAAAGCCTGAAGTTATGTGTAATGAGAGATAAAAGTCAAAAGTATAAATAAAAGAAAAACCTGAAGACACCTTCCTGCCAGAGCATAGCCATCAAAAGAGAACTATATACCAGCTGCAGGTAATGATGTTTTCTTTAAATAAACTTATTACCATGACTCCGTGAAAATGTCAGAAAGACAGGTCTGATTAGGCCACTTTTAAATATTACAGCAGAGCTTTATCTTTGCAAAATGGATCTTTGCTTGGCAGGAGCACGGTAAGAGTGCTATGCAGACTGCTGTAGTGCGGAGAAAGTATCTGACTGGAAGTGCTCGCAGGATTACAACACACGTCCTTTACTGGCTGTGTCCACAGTCACCTGTCTGAAGGGGACTGAGCAAGTCCTGGTTTGGACTGGGAGTAGAGAAGATTCTCGGGGTCGGGGTGCTGTCACGACTCTCTGCAGTCCCTATTCATCGATGCCACAGGACCTGGCTTGGGAACAGTGCTGAGACGCAACTTGGATGGATGAATTTTATAATTTTAAGTTGGGATGTGGACATGGAAAACAGCACACGAGGTATGATTTTTTTTCCACAAGAGCATAGTGATGTGAATGGCATCTGATTATACATAACACAACATCTCCCACTGATGTTGCCTTCCATCTGCAATCCTTCCCTTGAAGGTAACCACTATTCACTATCCGGACTGTATTACTAGTCTATTCTGAACTCCACAGTAATGGACACACTGTGCTTGATTTCCACTGCTGAATGCTGTGTGTGAGATGCATCTGCTCTGAGGGTACATTCTGGTGTGCAGGATGCTGCCTTATAGTATCTTACAAGTGAACATATCTTTGGAGTCTAAGAGGGACTCACAATGGTATTTGATCATTCTGAGCTCAGCTTCAATAATGAAATATGAAATCTGCTTTCGTATGTTTTTGGTGTTTAGTGAGTCAAGTTCATCACTATTCAGATAAAGAAGTTCTGCATAGGACTTGAACATCAGTCTAAAATCATCCAATGCACAAGGTTTCTGTAATTACATATAAAGTAATTCATGCACATTTACATCAGTGATTTTGGTATCTGGGCTTAAAAACATTTTCTACTACATCTGCAGGTGAAGGAAGACGCCTTAAGCTCTCCTGTCAAGGCTGTCCCTTTTCTGTGCAGTCAAAGCCCTTAGCTCTCCCTAGCATGAGAGAAGTAAGTCTAGGAACCAGGCTGCACACACCTGGAAGCACACTGTTAAAAAAGAGAACTGGAAAAGCTGAAGGACATTAAGAGTTTAAGTGACTTTATCAGGGTCAGAAGTGCAGAGCAGGAGAAGGATTTGTAAAATCCAATATCCAATTGCTGCATCTGGCTTTCATTGAGCATGTTCTCTACTACAAAAGGAAACAGAAGTGGGCATATTTTAATCTTTGCAGCCTGTTAGGAACCATAGAGGACCAGCACTTTCCCCTTAACCTAGATGTAGGGTGGTGTCACAACTGAGTCTTTGTTTGATGCATGAGCTGGCTTGGGGGCACCCAGAACAGTAACTATACCCCTGGGGATGGACACCATTGTAGCTCAATCATGGAAATGGGAGGAAGGACAACCAGGTCAAATCAAATCCTCTCCCAGTAAGGCTACAAAGTGGGATGACAAGGCGAGTGAGGCTCTGAGTGATCAAGGAAAAGGACGAGGTTGGGAGACAAGAGGCCATAGAGGGAGAGAGCTGAAAGAGTTGACTTGTGGAAAAAAGGAAGGGCTGGGATGGAGGGAGAGCAGAAGAGGCGGCCAGTGAGGGGAGAAAACATGACAATGCACAAGACAACGCCTGCAATTTATGTGTTTACAAGTTGGCCAAAAGGATCGAGGAATAATAGGAAATACATCAGACATATTTATCTAAGTTATTTACTTTTTGCTACTTGGCCTCACAGTAAGATATAAATAAGGTGTTTTCTTATCAATGCTTTCAGAAAATCAAATTTAGATGGCTAATCTTCAAGGCATATTTCAGCACTGACACGGAGCACCTGGATGTCTCAAAGTGCCTTTCTTCCATAGGTTGGCAACATAGCATTTTGTTGGAAAAGACAATTTCCACAAGGTCAGCAAGTCGACAGGGTCGCTGGGAGGGACGGACCCTCACGGATCTGTTGTAGAGAAATACTCTAAGCAAATGATCCTGCAGGGAACTATGAGCTTTTATTTGCTTGTTTGAGGTAGGGGCTCACGAAGACATTCAGACTGGTCACAAACTCACAGCAATTTTCCTCCATCAGGCTGACAAGCACCGGGATTACAGGCACATTCCACGAGGCCCAGCTTGGACTGCGTGCTTATAAAATGGAGGAGAACTCAAAATATGGAAAGAGAAGAAATGTGTGATTGTCAGGGACACCCCATAGTGGGGGAGCTGAATCACATCTTTCCAATGCGAACCCCTTTGAGCTAGAGAGATGGCTCAGGAGTTAAGCCTCTGTCTTGCAAGCATTAGGTCCTGAGTTAGGATCCCAGGCCCCATGTAGAAAACACCAGGTGGAAATGGTAGCATACAGTGCCCTCTGATACACACATATATACACACACACATACACACTAAATTAATGAATAATATCAAGTATAAGTTAAAAAAATTAAAAATCCCCCCAAAACAAAGTAAATCCTTTTCTGCTAAATCCCAAGAATTCCCTTAGGACTATCCCTCCCCCAAGTCTGACCGGCTACCATCTCATGACTACTAAGCTTTGCAAAGTTCTAGGCACTGTGGGAACTTCTGAAGGTATGTACTATTAAATCCCTGTAGCCACACGAGACAAGGGACTACTATCTCTATAGATGGAGAAGCAGCCCAAGAAGCACTGTGGAGATTACAAGGAATATAAGCTGGGCAGCCAAGACCCAAAGTCAGGGCTCCAACTCTAGAGGCCTAGCTGACTCACCGATGCTGCTGAGAGAACGAGAGAGTATGGTATTTCACAGCAAGGCCAGCTGTACTGGGTACCACAGATGCTTGCACCACATACGCTGCCTTTTCCAGGACTGATGGTGCACCAGGAACTGAGGGGCACCTGGCTGTTCATGCTTTTCTGCTCATGCACTGACACCCCACAGTAACTTGGAGAGCCTTGCAATTTTTCTCACTATGCTGCCTCTCCTTCCATTCCCAAAGAGCATGCCCGTGTCCCTCTGAAGAAATCCATTTCCATTCTTTGGAGGCTGGTCACTTGGATGACTAAGGTAGAAGGCTGGATAATTTTTTCATTGATATTCTGGGATGGACACGTGGCAGCCCGAGAGCTCTTGGAGCTCCTGTTGGAAATACGCTGCAACCATGCTTCGGGAGCTCAGCAAGGCACTTCTGGATTGCGCAACTGCTGCCACAAGGGCATTTTCAAGAAAGAGAGACGGGGGTGCAGAGCCTTTGCCTCTGTCCCTTCCCAATGCTTGGAGCTGATGAGTCTGTCAGCAGCAGCAGCCACAGTCAGTTTCTCTGGTATGCAGTGATGATTGACAGCAACCCCCAGAACACTGACAGGTGCTGGTGACAGGTGCAGCAGAATCAGAAGGCACATTCCTTATAGATCATAACAGAGCTCTTCAGGTTGACCAGTTGCTCAGTTAAGACCTCTCTCTCTCTCTCTCTCTCTCTCTCTCTCTCTCTCTCTCTGTCTCTCTCTCTCTCTGTGTCCATGACACTCTTTTTCTAGGAAGTGAGTGACACATAATGCTTGGAGAGTAACAATTCAGATGGGGCAGGGCATGCTCATGGTTATTTCCCAGATGAGCATTAGGCTGTAACATGACTTCCCCAAACCCTGAGCTACACAAAGGCCAATCTTTAATGTTTCCACACTACTTAAAAACATAACAAAACAATTTTTAGTTTTCTGATCCAAAACATAGGCTAATATGGTCTGTTGGCCATGTTAATGAGTTCTGAAAGGCAGAATACACTCCTTCCAGCAACGTGGTACAATTGAGCAAGAACATGCTCCTCTGTATTTTCAGTTTTCTTCCAGGATATGGTGTATTGATTATGGCTTCCAAGCTTTGGCTCTCAAAGAATGTGCTGTTACATGCCATTCTATTTTAGACATTTTTTATTAACTTATTTACTTATTTTTATTTATGTGTGTGTGTGTGTGTGTGTGTGTGTGTGTGTGTGTGTTGTGTGCATGTGTCTGTCCCCGTGGAGGATGAAGGGTGACTTTGGGAATCATCCTGGATTGCTTCTACCTCCTTTGAGCTTTGCTCTGGGACTTCCCAGGCTCTGCCCACCAGAGCCTGAAGTGCAGGCTTACACCATTTCCACCTGGCATTTTTATGTGAGACCTGGGATTCAAACTCAGGACTTGTGAGACAGAGTGTTAACCCCTGAACCATCTCTCTAGCCCCTATTTGAGACATTCTTGATGAAAGTCTTACACTAACATGATCCACATGTGATCTGAGGACTGGTTGGAAAGCAACCCAGTACAACAACTGGGAGACTGTTTCTCAGATAGTCTCTACTGGGTGTTCCTCTCCAACTCCACATCTTCTGACTGAATGGGAATCTGGCCGTAGGTACTGATCCCTTGTATACCCTGACAAACTCCCCTGAGGTCAGATGGACATTTTCCTTGTACATTTCCTTTGAAGGAAGGGAAGGAGAAATGGCAATATGGATGAGGAACCTAGGACAGTGTATGCAGGGCTGTGTGTGGAGAACTGCACAACTTGAAAGGGAATGTGGAAGAACATAAATTTGGATTGTGATTGACAGGTGCATTGTATGAAGCATTTCCTAGTTACTGAGCATCTGGAAGCTACTAAGATGCCTTTGGGATGAGAACACCTCTTGTTTACAGATAAGGAAACTGTCATTCCAAGAACCATAGAGGAGGGTAGAATACCTGACTCTTCAGATTTTGGATGAAGTCAGGATGCTCTTTCATAATCCTCACAAATCAAGCCCTGAAATCTGAGATGAAATGTGGCCTTTCTTTAGGACCTTCAATCCCACGCTCGAGTAGGTTCCCAGAATTTCCTTGGATTTCATTCGACATGTGTGGACATGTTTGCAAGCACAGGCAGCAGAGGCTAAGAATTTGGGCCTTCAGAAGCATCCACAAGGCCTCAGCCTCCTTATCTGTCGGTTTCTTCTGTCTATTTTAACCACCAGAGGGATAAAGTCGTGACTCGTTCATGTTATTAAAAAGCTTCTGTTGTAATAAGCTTGTGACTATTACTGTGGTCTCCTTATTTCATGAACAATTCATCACCCCAGGTTGTCATTCTAATGATTTTCTGGCCTTCTCATTGTCGCAGAATCTTTTTCATTTTGTGAAATTTTAACAAAAATCTGTAATTTAATTTAATGTTATGGAAACTGTTAAAATTGAGGCATTTCTAACTGTGCTTATTCAGCTTCTGCTGTGATACGTAACGGAAACAAGTTCATCCCCAGAAGTCATTAGGCAGGTGGCAGCTTAGACAGGTAGCGGTCTAGTGTGACCCCAAGGTTGTCACTGACTTGGCAGAACTTGGAGAACTTATCACTGACTGATAAGCCCTGAAGATATTCCAGGTCCCAGTGAAGACACCTTGGGATGTTCCTAGACCTGAGAAGGGTCTGGACTCACTGACTTATTAGCTGATTCATCAGGCTCAATGTGATCCATCCCACACCCAAGCCTTTCCAGTTTTTAAGTCCCCCATTCCCATATTACCAGCTCTCCCTGGCATTTCAGACTTCGCTGGGTCATGAAACACATAGAGTATACTCTCCAAATGCCCTGACACCCTGGGAACTGATGCAATCAGGAACGCACACACCCGGAAGTTACTGTACAGTTATTCTTCAAAGCAGGGTGCCAGGTCTGAGACTGTGTTTTGAAGTGGGACAGACACACAACACCCCTCCCGGGTGACGCTGGTCTGTTTCTTAGTGTCTGCCTTCACGTTTTGCTTGTACTTGTGAGTGATTTGCTCCTGTCAGCTAAACCCTATGTGGCATTTTCATTATTCTTAGTATGCAAAGTACCAGTTCTCATTATGGGATTCATACTTTGCTTTTAAAGATCCTCTTCCCCTCTTCTGCTCTCATGCTGCGTGTATTGTTACCCTGTTTTTGCTCTTTTTACTCTTCCCAAATCTCTCCTAAACCTCCTTTTTCTCCTATCATGGTGCTCTTTCTAATTTCATGATTTATACCCATCTACATAAATATTCACATATAAAAGTTAAAATCCTGGATCCACAGATAGGAGAAAATTCTTAAGATAATAATTCCCAGTTCCATGCATCTTTGCAAATATCATGATGCTGTTTTACTTTATGGCTGTGTATATTATCGTTTAGGAACAGGCTCAAGTTTGCTTTTTTAATGGCTCCTCCGACTTCATTCAGTATTAAGAGTTTTTCTACCTGTCTGGGTAGAACTAGGTGCTAGAGACTGAACAGTGAAGAACTTGGAGTTTATTTTAACTTATAATCCTGTTGGAGGACAGATGATAGAGCAGTGATTAAAATATGGCCATAGAAAAACAGTAAGGGAGCACTTCTGAAGCACCTGCAAAATGTACCTGGTCAGTCTTGGGAAGTGGTGAATGTGTTGTAAACCTGAAAGGTAAGAACTCCGCAGCTGGAGAACCTGGAGGAAAAGACAGGAGGAAGCTGGTTCTAAGTACAACTCCAAAGAATAGAGATGGAAGACAGAGCTCTGGACACCACCGACAGTCTAGCTGGGCTAGACTGTCCAGTGCATATGGCCCACTCAGCACAGGGACCCATTCCTGGAAGGGAATTGTCCCCTCTGTCAGTGCTCTGCCAGTCCTCATTCTGGGGTCCAAGCACTGTCTTGGTTGACTTTTGCTGTTTCTCTTCAACCTTCAATGCACTGTAAGGTCAAGTGACGGATGATACCAGAGGAACTTCATGAGCCTTGATACCTGCTACCTACCAGCTTCTCCTTTCTTCATCATCAAGACATCCCTAGTAACTATAATCCTTACTGGCACCTACAGTAAGAGACCCTTGGGCTCCTTGCAGCACATGTAGTCCTGGCACACACTTAGCCCAGTCTTTATTAGGGCATGTCAGGCTAGGCTATCTTTTTCTGTAAGACAGGATGCTCCATTTTGGGCCCTAAAGGACATGGGTCAATAAATATTAATGCTTTTACCTAGGCCCTTACATTGCAAGAGAAAAACTTCCTACTCTACCCTATAGCTTCTGTGGATCCGCCTACACTTAGGTGGTGGGTGCACTCTAACCAGCACAAGGCAGATGACTCTCACAGTTACTTTTACTCTCTGCTCAGGGTTCCTGTTCTCCTGGCATGTAGACTGGCAGTTACTTAGGTAGCTGGGCAGAGCAAGACATCTTCTTAGATAGAGGCTCTGCTGCTCAGAGACGGGCTGTTCTTAGCCAGGAGTCCCCAGCGTGCACGTCACAGCACAGGTCCTGTGGAGGGATGAGGAGGCATGACTGCCAATGAGAATAAGGGCACAGAGATAAAGGGCAATGGGCCCACTTGGACTCCACAAAACACAGCGCTGGCTGGCACACTTGAGCAATACTCAGCCTGGAAACAGGTGGCAGGGTGGATACGACCTGTGGGTTCCTGTGAATTTTCTACAGCTGTAGAATGAGTCGCCTGAGTTTACTGGCTTGAAATAATCCCTATTTGTGCAGAGTTCTGTGGGGCTGGCCAAGGTCCACCATGGCAAGACATTCTGCTTCAGCTTTTACAGTTCACACCACGGACAGAGGATGCTCTAGGGAACTACTTTCAAATCCATCCAGGTTACTAGCTGAATGCAGCTCTGGGCAACTGTAGTACTGATGTTGCTTTTGAGGTCCCCTAGGGGCTCTCAGCCAGAGGCTAAGCCTGTTCTTAGATATCCACTTTCTGTGACTGCTCCTTCCTCCGCACTCCTTGTCTAAATCCAGCAGTCAGATTCCTCTTCATACTTCAAATTCTTCTTTGTCCTCTATTTCAGGCCTGAGAAAATTCGGCTTTTAAAAGGTTGGTGGGTTATATAAGTTCACAGAGCTTCCTCTTTTTGGCTGTGGTGCAGTGTAATCATAAGACTCACAGCTTCCACATCACAAAGAGGAAGGACACAGGGTGAAGGTCATTCAAGACATTCTCAGAACTTTCCCCAATACAGCACTGCAGATTGCTCAAAGCTGTAACCAATGGTAGAAAGAGGCCACAAGGCAAGAATAGGTACCAACTAGAAGGTAACAACTAGAAGAGAACGCCCACAACTCAAGAGATCATTGACATGTGCTGGGTGGAACAACCGCAGCTGGAGCCTGGGGCTCCCGGCTGGGCACACACTCTCCCACTTGCACCATTCAGGTCCACAAGACAGAAGTGTTCATGCACGAAGGGCTCTATAAAGTTCTGAAAGGACCTGTATCAACACCATCCAACCCAAAATGCAAATGATCGAGCATTTAAAATGTGGAAAATAAAAAGGAAATAAAAATCTAACTTTTTTCATTTTGTTCCTTTTGTTTGGTTGGTTTCTGAGGCAAGTTTTGAGAGTCTAAGCTGGCTTTGAATTTTTTATTATGTAGCTGAGGGCAACCTTGAACTCCTGACCCTCCTGCCTCCATCTGCTGGGATTCCAGGCCTGGCTTTACCTTAATCTTGATCTAACACTAAATACTCACATGTGGCTGGTGGCTATTTTATCAGCCAGCTAAGCCCTACACTACGTTCTAAAGGGCCATGCTTTCTAGCACATGAGCTCTGAGCACTAAGTATGCATCAGTTCCTGCTTTCAAAATGTATTTGTCTCTATTTTGACTTACTATTTATTTCCTCAAATATCTCCTAGTACCAAAAATATTTGACTATTATTAGTTTTATGTGAATTTTTCTAGAGCATTTTTTTTATCTAGGATGCAAATGCCAAATTATTACCCCCACTTCAACTAATACAAAAGCAGTTCACAAGAGTTCCTCTGTCACACTGTTTTGTTTACATAACAGTCTGCACTAAAGATTATTCTGTGAGTCTACAAAAAGTTTCACACTCAGGGCCAGCAAAAAAAAATCTCAGTGGGTAAAGCACCTGCTTACAAACCTGGCAACACAAGTTCAAATCCTGGACATCTGCACAGTGAAACTAACTTCTGACCAGTTTCCAAAAGTTGTCCTCTGACAGAGCTCTACCCATGCACCATGGCAATAGCATGGATATTCATATTCTCTCTCCTCTTCCTTCTCTTCTCATAAATGTACAAATAAATACTAAAATGTGAAAAAGAAATCCTAGATATTTAAAAAAAAGTTTTTCATTCAGAAATTAATTATTTGAGCTTATCACTGAATACACAGGCTGTTCCAAACCTTTGTAGCAGCCCAACAATATAGACCAACCACACAAGGGGAAAGACTTTTCACTATATTAAAAGTGTGAATACCCAATATCTGGCATGGTGTGTGCTCTAGGAGCAGGAAATACTTGCTGAACTTGAGATGAACAGTAAGTACTATGACTAACACTGCCTGAGCAATCATGTTTTGGTTAAGTGTGTCCTTATACAGTAGGGAAGCTCCTAAAGTGGAATTTCTGATGAAAATGTTTGTGTGTTTTCAATTTTGATAGTTACTGACAACCTGTTACCCACCAAGTTATGTACTACTCTCTTCTGCAATGTTGGAGAAGAGACAACATTTCAATATTTCTGTCAGACTACAGATTCAAGTTTAAGAAACTCTGAAAGGTCCCTCAATTCTTTCTCTGTCCTCAAAAATCTATGATGTTGAAGCCCATGGATCTTAGCAAGATCCTTTGATCTTTAACAAAGAAAGGCAGGGAAAGAGAAAGATAGAGAAAAAGAAGAGAAAGAGAAGGGGGAGGGAGGGAGGGAGGGAGAAAGAGAGGGAGGGAGGGAAAAAGGGAGGGAGGGAGAGAGGGAGGGAGAGAGAGAGGGAGGGAGAGAGAGAGAGAGAGACAGACTGAGATGGACTGGGAGAGGGAGGGAGAAAGAGAGGGAGGGAGAGAGAGAGGGAGGGAGGGAGAGAGAGGGGGAGAGAGAGAGAGAGAGAGAGAGAGAGAGAGACTGAGATGGACCGGATGAGAACATCCTTAAATATTTAGATACCTTTCTAATAAATTTTCCCATTACTTAGGACAGGATCATATCAAAATTTCCTAAGGTCCAGAATTCCAAGAACCATATAAAAATAGCTTAAAGCTAAAATACATTTTGTTCAATGTACGTTTCCAAAGTACCAAGAACAAGGTCCAGAAGAGGCGCAGGTGGCTATAAAGAGCAAGTTGACTGGTGAATGGAATATCTGACAGCTTATTATGCTGGCAGTCTCAGTAAACTGTACATCCTGCCTCCCTATCCATGTGGGGGTCCCCGCCCTTGAAATCAGGTGAAACCACTGAATGAATGCATGAGAGGGCATACTGTAGAGAAGGCAGCTGCTTACATGCTTGTGTCCTGGCTGACTCCAGTTCTTAGTGAAGCCCAGATGTGAAAGCAGTTTATAAGAGGCCTGGCCTCTGTTCACCTGGGGCAGATGAAGCATCGGGCCTTGCCTTGCTGGGATTCAATAACCACAGAGTCGAACATGAAAACGTGGTAAAGGTGTCAAGGCACCAAAAGGTGGGGTAGTTTGTTATACAGTAATAGACAAGCGAAGAACATGGGACTGGGGTACGGTGAGGAAGCAGAGGGCAGAGGGAACCAGTCAGGACACAGCGAAGGCTCCTCTGGCTCGATTTCTCATTTATGAATAGACGCAAATTAATGTCCTGTTCTAACTCCATGCCAATGTCTTCCACTCTGCTCAGCAGTTCTAATGAATAATTCTGCCTCTGCAGGTACTTTTCCAACAGCTGCCTTTACTATCTGAGGCTTTAAAGTAAATACTTGAAATCAAGTAGTCGTCATTTGAAATATGGCATTTATTTCTTGATGCTACACAGAAGTCTGAGAGCTCCCAGTTAAAATTCAACAGGGTAAAAATGTTAGTCTGTGATTACAGAATCAGAACTATTCATTACAGCTATTCGGAGAATCTCCTTTATGAGTTTAATGACATAAGCATATTGTATTGAATTATTATGGTACTGCATCAATTGGATTCATAAATTTAATATACTCAGTCTGGTTCACATATTCTAATAAAATCCAGCAAGCTTTAAAAATTTTATAAGGGATATGTGTTTAAAGTCCATGTGATACTCAGTTTTTACAGGTTGATGTTCCTGCTCAGGGTATTAACTAGCTCTAGTGATCATGATCCTGCTTGGCTGAAGAGTGAACGCTGGTGAAACCCACAGACAAGCAGTACTAGAAAGACCAGAATTTCCCCGGTCAGAGAAGCTGCCTGAGCCTCTCCCCAGAGTGCAAGTGACAAACATTCTCTATTTTCAGCTCATTGAGTGTGAGTATGTGTGTGTGTGTGTGTGTGTGTGTGTGTGTGTGTGCTGATCCTGCATCTGTCAGCCAGAGGGAAGGAGGCTGAGCTCCCCTATGCTCTGAAAGGTGTTGCTCTCCACTTTACTGAAAGTGTGGGAAGCAAATTAAGAATGTGTGGAAGCTGCCGAGACTCTTTCCAAGTCATACCTGTGGGACTTCTTCACCTTGTGTCTTTTGCCATTGGCTTCAAGGAAGGGTTGGTAACTGGCTCAACCTGGACACTTTCCAACAACTGCAGTGCTACCCAGAATGCCAGAACCCTGGAAACATTCATGTTGTATGTGGAGAGCCCTGGAGGCATGCAAGAGCACATGTGGACTCTAGTTTTGTGTTGAGGCTGTGCTTCCTCAGGGTTCTGACCTATTTGGTCACCATCCTTAGGGAGCCTTCTACCCCAGGAGTGTACACTAGGATCTGAACTGCACTACACTCCAGTTTCCTCATCTGATGACAGCACCTTCTTCTTTAGCTGAGAATATTATATGAGTGGTGGAGAAGGGTAAGACCTCTATAACAAGGAACCAATATTATTATCTAAATAGCATTGGCCTCAAGGAACTAAGAGGCAAATAGGATAATTTTCTCTCTTTTAAAGATATTTAGAACATATGAGCTCAAAATATGTAAATAAACACTTTATCCTTCAGGGAAAGCAGAAAACAGCAAGAAACTGCGATTATTTTCCTCATGCATCACCTCCCATTAGATATTGGCAGACCCTTTATTTCAAGAGTTGCTCTAAAGCAAGGAAGAATAAATGTTTTCAGAGTGGGGAATCAGAATTAAATACAAGTTGAAAGAACCTTGTCCCATTACCAGGTAAAAGTGTGTTGTTAGGTAAGTCTCAGATGTTGATGCTCTGAAAAGTACATTTGGGAAAAAGGCAGTCATTATTTTCCTTGTTTCCAAGCTCAGGGTTCTTTGTAGCACTATAGAACTTTCAGGGGTTCTTGATATTTTAGATATAATGACTGTTACAAATGATACTCTGACTGATACAGACTTTCAAGAGACAATTTTGCTTTGTGGTATCTTTTGGTTACAGAGCATTTAAGGACAAATTCAAAGAATAATGTGCAAAAAAACCCTAAACAATCCATTGAGGATTAGAAAGCCACAGCTAACGACTTGCTGGCAGCCCAGAGCTTTCCTTCCACAAAAGTCAGGATTGGACACAATTTTTGCACCATGAAGACTGAAGGAAATTATCTTGACTTTTCTATCAGTGTTTATGGTTGAAGAGAACAAGTCTTTCCTTTGGTTTCTGGCCTACATACATTGTATGTGGATGGCAAGTTCCCTTTAGGTAATTCAACTGGCCTTGGTTATCTGAATAACACTGCATCCTTGAAGTCAGGGCAAGAGGGCAAGCTTCTCAGATTCCAGGAGGGAAGACCTACTGCCCTTTGTTTTGTTCCCTAAACAAGGAGCTCCTGATAATGCCAGTGGGACTATTTGCCTCACAGATTACTTTCTTATCTTGTGCCTTAGTCTAGGCACAGTGCTCTGTGTCTGGGGAAGCCAAGGTCAAGCTCTAGGTGTGAGACCATGACCTTCAGCAGTAGATCTGGGACCCCACCCAGCAGAAGAGATTAGCCAGGGATTTGAATTATCTGCATCAATGGTCCCCTTCACTGGAGATAATGAATGAAGCCTGGTTGTATCAGGAGGGAGAGAAGCAGAGAAAACTACAGATCCACATGTCAGAAACACACCATCTCTAAGTAAAAAGGATGGGATTAGGTGCCTGTTTCACACAGGGAAATGCAATGAAAATTCCTCTTCTATTTCTATGGAATTAGGGAAACGAATAAAAGTTTGTGCATGTGTATGAACATACAGAGAAATACCAGCATGTGTGTCTTTAGGCTAAGTGAACAGCTGCTAGGCCTTGAAACAACAAAGAAAAGTATGGGGTTTCTTACATCAGGTCCTTATATGTTATAGGGAAATGTCATAGCTTTACAGATTTACAGTAACTACCCTCTTAAGAACATGGGAAGATTATAAAATTTGTTGAAAGAAGTGTAACAAATATTTATTTGTGCTTCAAAATCAAACTTTGAGAACTCAGTAGTCCAGGCCACCATGCAAAATCCAAGAAGCTGCTACACATGAGCAACGAAGACTATGGATGCTTGGGAGTTGGACCCACTTTCTGCAAGGAAGACTATCAATGCTTGGGAACCTGGTAGGTGTGCTTCCTAAGACAAATATGTCTGGGCATGTTAAACTCCAAACAAACCCTAATCAATTGAATGTCGGTCTTTCAGTCATCCAATCCTACTGCACTGGTTGCTGTGTTTGGCCAAGAGGTAGGAAAAATAGCCTTAAATGCAGTTAAAGAGAAGGTTGGCAAAGCATGAACAGAAGACAATGTTCCACGACAAGGCAAGAGTGCCACCTGGAGGGCCCTGTGGAGAGCTAAGGTGCCTTGAGCTGAGAGCTAAATTGACAAGAACGGTCTCTGCTACAAGGAAACTGCTCTTCGAAGTAAGAAGTGTCATTGTACATTGACTGAGTTATTACTTGAATACAGCCAGATTAAATGCATCCAACTGCGAATAAATGCATATGGAAAACAGCAAGGCAAGTCTACTGACGGATGAGCAAAGGCACAAGACATCAAGAAGCAAACACCCCAACTCTGGAGACATTTTCAGCAGACATAGCCGCCTGCTGCTCAGGGTGTTTAATCAAAAAGCCCCGAAACTCAAAGGTCTGTGGTCCCCTGGGGCTGAGCTTCCAGCTGGCTAGAAAGTCCACGGACTGTGGCTTCATTTTCTGCCATTTTCAACTTTGATTAGCAAATGCTTTCTTGATTTCAGCATTGGCTTCTTTTTTTACTTACAAATAATACGAAACAGGTGATCTCAATTAAAAAAGCAAGTAGGTAAAGTCTTAATTTAAAACATTTTTTTTTTGGTTGCTTGGAATGAAAATTACATGTGTAAATGTAAACGTATTACAGGGAATTGCTGAGAATAGAAATAAGTCTATTTAAAAATGGAGGGGAGCTAGAAATACAGGTAAAAAGTTGTGCAGACTTGGTACAAACTGATGCTATTCCTGAGTCTCTCCCCCAGCTCAAAGGTCTACAACAAACACTGTGATTCATTAATGGTGTGAAACATATATGATACATACAGAACCAAAGACAACTGTCAAGGGGAAGGAACAAGCTAGCTGAATCCTTAAATTAAGATGCAGTGGAGAATAGAGCAGCCATAGAAGAACACGGGGTTCACCAGCAAAAGCCACGGAATGCGCCTTTGATCCAAGGACAGCACCAGTTATTTGGGAAACAAATCTAAATAAATGGAGTTAAGGGAACTGAAGCATCTGCAAGAAAGCCTAATGCAAATTGGACAGGGCTTCATAAAAGAGGAAAGATGACTCCCCAATGTTGATATAAATAGCAAGCCTAGGATTTAGTGGTGATGGCACAGGGACTGCAGCTCTTAAAATACACGAACGCACTGCAACTCCGAATGCGTCTTTTGGGCCATTGCAACAAAGAAGATGTATGAGAAGGAACAGCACTAACATCCATGGAAATAAACAAAACCAACTATTTCAGGAAGCGAGAAGCTAGGCCTTTCGGGTTTATAACAGCACTCTGATGCTGCTAAAGTAGTAAGTAGTGTGCAAAAGCAAGCGATGAGAAAATGGGACCTGCAGAGAAGGACCGGTTCAGTGTGAGGTTTGGGAAATCAGAGACAGACTGACAGAGAGAGACAGAAAATCAGAACCAGAAAACCAGAGAATCAGAAAAGTGGAAGGACCAGGGGGCTCAACAGGGACAAAAGTGAGTTCTAGAAGGAAACTCCAGACACCACTGTAGCAAAGGAACCATCAGGAAAAGACGTCTCAGAAATGAAGACTAAGAAAGGGACAGAGCCCATGTGGAGTCCAGTGAAACTAGCGGACTGCTGACCAAAGCAAAATTCTCAGCCTTCAGAACACTGAGCCCTACAGGGAGGCTGTGCAAGCTCACAGCAGGAAAGAGAGGAGGGAAACGTCACAGGAGGAGCAAACTCCAGATGGGCCTGAACTGCTTAACAGCAGAAAGCAAATCTGAAGGTGACGTACCTTAACCATGGTCCACAGAAAAAAGGTTTCTCTGGTAAGGTGTGAGGGATACACTAATCTATGGGTATGAACATAAATATGACCACTGAATAGAACGACAGTAGCTACTTTCTTCTCTAGTTGAATGACTAATAAATTGTTCATGTTAGTAAACCTTCCACTCATGCACATGACAAGTCATCAGCGACTGTTATAGCTAAATGTGGATCATCTCCCACAGATTCATGTGTTTGAATACTGAGGTCAGCTGGTAGTGTTGCTTGGGAAGGTCATGAGACCTTTAGGGAGTGAAATCTTGCTGGAGGAAGCATACATTGGAGGAGTGTAGGCTTGGTAACCTGACCCATTCTCTCTCTCTCTCTCTCTCTCTCTCTCTCTCTCTCTCTCTCTGCTTCCTGATGGCTGCTGTGACCTGAACCGCCTGTGTCAGCTGACATAGCTCCCACTATGTATTCTCCACTGCCAATGGCGGACATCCTTTCTATAACTCTTTTTTTAAAAAATTTTTTTATTATTATTTATTCAACTGTGTGCATGTGCGTGTGTATGTGCACGCACGTGTGTGTGTCTGTGTGTGTGTGTTGTCTGTGTATGTGCAGAACCACGGATGAATTCGCAAACCACCATGGCCGCCTCCACCTCCTTCAGCCCCGGGATTCACAGGCTCCGCCCTACCAGGACCAGAAGCGCAGCCCCCCCCCCCCTTCCGCCTGGCGTCTATACCTGGGATCTGGGATCTGAACTCAGGACCTTCCGCCCGCAAGGCGGAGGCTTAATCCCTGAGCCACCTCTCCAGCCCGCTCTCTATAACTCTTTCTCCTATAAGATGTCTGGGTCAGAATATTTTCTTACATCAAAAGAAGTATAATTCTAACAATGAATCACAAGAAAAAACACTGAAAAGTGAACGGAGAGGCTCTTGATGGAAGAGGGGTTCCAGTGACAAAGCGAGGCTATGAGAGATGATAACATGGGTGAAAATGACCAAAATCCATTACACAGCATAAGGAATTGCCAATAAAATTAAAATAAGATAAATAAAATAAAATGGTGCAGCAATTTTATGAAATTTGCAATTAAAACAAACAACTTTTGACCTCACATTTTATATTAAGGAAACAAATGCAGACATTTTTAGGCATCTGCTCCAATGAAATAAAGCAGTCAATCAAGAAAGAGGAAGACATGGAAAATAGGGAAACAAGTTGAGACACAACACAAAATGGAGAGAAGGAAGATTTCAGAGTAGATTATTACAGGAGCACTCTGCAAGAAGCTATGTTCAGGCATATCTGATTATCCAAGGGTTTGGGAAGGAAGTCACACAACTGAGATCCAAGTTTGTGATTGATGACGATGAACTAGCTAAGCAAAGAGCTGACTGGAGCTCCCCACAGTCTTGACACGTCACATGACAAGAGTAAACAGGGGATGATGCTCAGCATTTCTGCATGTGGAGGAACCACTGTCCACAGTCAGATGTGAACAGACAGAACTAAAGACATCAAGGAGATGAACTATATAAATGAAACGTCACCCTGAAAGAGAATACTAACAGGTGCTGAGAGACTTGCAACTGGGAGAAAGGAATAGAAGGTATGAACAGAGGAAATGGTGCTTTTCTGAATAGCTTCAATAAACAATTTAAACATAATTGATACCAATTAAAGAGAATGATATACACAAAGGATAAGAATAGGCACATATATACAGATCTGTACATGTACACACATGCACACACATGTGCAGACGCACAAGCATGCGCACACCCATATATGCATGCATGCACACAGGGAATGGCCAGAGAGGAGTCCTGCTTTCCCATCAAAGAGTTACCTCTGGGGAGGCGACTCAGTTTGAGATGCTCTGAAAGCAGAATCTACTCAGTTTTTTAGAGATGAACCTAGAAATAGAAGGAGGCAGTGGAGAAGCAAGTGGGAAAAGCTAACAAAAAGGGACAGTGGAGCAGGTCATTGCTAACAGCAATTGGACTTAGTCCTGCAGGGGACCTCTTGGGGACCATGCAGCAGCACTTCAGAATTCCTTGGGAGCTTTTGTCCTCTGTTCCTGGACAGTTATCTCCAGGACCTCATGCCCAGCAATCTGAACTGACGTGTAGTAAACTGATGGAGTTGCCTTGACTTCAGAGAAAGCTGAGGGAGAAAAACTGTGAAGCCCGCTGGGGTGCTATGAGGACACAGAACTGTCCATTGGGCTAGTCATCAGCAAACAGCATCTAGTAGCTTATGGAGCAGGACTGTGGCTGTGGTGAGTAAGGGGGCTGTGAGCTTTAGGTAAAAAAAAGGTACTCTTTTCTTAGGTACTTGGTAACTGTCTGGTCAGGCCAGGGCACGATGGCCAGTATAAGACACTACTTTTGGTTCTACATGACATTTTCTTTCCTGATTCTTTAACACTTTGTTTTACGCTTCAGACTTTTTGATTTACAGTGAGCTTACTCATCCTCTAAAGGATAAATACATCTTTTTTAGGTTAATTTAAAAGGCCAACCTTTGTGCTGGAGAGATGGCTCAGAGTTAAAGCCTTTGCTTCATAAGCATAAGGACCTAAATTCAGAGCCTAGATCCCATGTAAAAGTGCAGGACAGAAATGGCTGTGACCTATATTTCCAGCCCTGGAAGGCAGAATCTGGGAAACCCCAGAGCAAAACAATAAGGAGGTAGAGCAATATAGACTGATTCCTGAAGTGGGCCCCACACAGACACACACACAGAGACACACACACAGACACAGACACACACACACAGACACACACAGACACACACGCTCAAGTGGAGGGGTGCTTACTGAAATTTTAAGTAGTAAGAACTTGGGTAAATATGTCTCTTAGACCAAGTCCAAGCCAATCCCTTACCAAAATGGTTTCAGAAGAGATCCAGGAAGCCCCATGAGCTCCATTTTGCTGCTGTCTTTGCCAGTATCAGCCAGGCCAGTCGTGGCACCTCTGGGAAAAAAAGCCAGAGCCAAGGTCTCTGGGGACCTGAGCCACACCCCTTCATTTCTAGAAATTTATTGAATTTTATGGTTTTCAATAAGAGTGAATTCAAAGCTTATTTCAATTTATTGCATAATTAGTTGTCTATATAATTATATATTTAATTATGTCTAAAATTGATATCTCTACCCATATTTATACTCTATAGTTACTATAAACTATATCAGTATATCTTTATTATTCTAATAATTAAATCTATTTGATATAATCTATATCATATCTATATATGTATATGCTGATGTTTTATCTTCTTTCAATTAATTAATTGTTGTACTCTGTATCTCTTATACTGACTATAATAAAAATGACTCAGTTAGGGAACGCTGGATAACAATCTTATCACCTGATGGTCCAGAAGGGAACAGAAGAGAACCTTACTGCTTGGCCATCCATCCATTTACAGACAGGCTGGCCTGTGTACTGGGAGAACAAAAGAGATGGCAGGTTCTGGTAGACAGGGGCAACACAGCTGTACTGAAAGTAAAAGGCCACTGAGATGACTGTATGAATGCAGCAGTCACGAGAGCGGTTCATAAGGCTCATGAATGCTGGAAACATGGAATCACCATGGCTCCCCTGGAAGATGGCCCTGCTTCACTGACCGCCAGCATCACACCTCAAGCCTGGCTCTTCTTTCCCCTTATGTTTTTTATCTGCATGGATACAAATGCAGTGCTTCCTCCAGGGCCCCAGGAGCTAATTAAGTGTTCCAGTTTCAAGATCTTCCCTTCTCACCCCTGTGGTGTCTCAGCATGGACATGGGACGACATGGGCAGCAGAATGAGAAAGTATTCAAAGGGTATTTAATTAAACACATACGGTCAATAGCAACTTGAGGCCAACAGCTGTCTCTAACAAAACAGCAGGCGACCCCCTTCAGGTGTGAGGGCAACAGGGAAGTGAGTTTGAGTGGGGTGCTCTCACTCGACCTCTCCTTCTGTTTCAGTGGCAATGAGGCACTTACTAAGAGAAAACGCCTCGCTGTATCTAGGAGAGCAGCCACCACCCTCTAGCTGCTAACACTGCAATGCTCAGGGTTTTTCTTTTGTTTTGTTTTTCCATTTTACTTTTAAAATCAACCAGGGAACTGAAAAGTATCCTGCACTGAACTCCAAAAGTAAGATACACACAGAGCTATGTTTGCCATCTTGAACACTACTGTGTTTCTTGCATCTGAAGTTATTTCTATAAACAGGAAGACATCCAGGGTCTCTGTTGCATATTTGCCAAATTTCCAAAACCTTGGAAATGAGCAAGAGAACCGGACAGATGACAGATACTCACAAATTAACACCAGGAATGCACAGCCTTGGAACTCTAATTGCAGTTGATACAGGCTCATCAGAAGTCTAACACGTGGAACAGTGAACAACACAGCTCCGTGTGGGGTGAATGGAAATGACTTCTGTCAGGGTTCATTCTATGTGTCACCTTGATGGAGCCGGGTGCTTGCTTACTTTGTGAACGAGATCCTAAGCATGACTAAAGACTGCCTCTAGATGAGATTACTATCTGAACAAGTAAGTGCCACAGAGCACACAGCCCTTCTCAATGTGCTGGGCCTCATCTAACCAGCTGAAGACCTGAACCTGACAAAGCGCTGAGCATGCCTTGAATAACGGGGAACTCTCTTTGTCTGACTGCGTGGTGCTGGCACACCAGCTTCTCCTGACTTTGGACTTGAATGGCAACACTGGTTCATCATCCCTCCTGGGTCTGAGGCCTGCAGTGCTGGGGCTGGAACTGTGCCATCTGCTCGCTGGGCATCAAGCTTGCCAAGGGCAGATCTGGGATTTGAGCGCCTGCAAAATCACATAGATTCATCTCCCACTGGTTCTGTTCTTCACAACCCTGACTAATAGAGCTTTCCAACTACAGTTAGGAAGTAGTAAAAAAAAAAAAAAGTCCTCAATTTTAATAGTACGGGTTTAAGTGGAGAAATACATTTACTGACAGTTCTAGCTGCTTTAGCAAGATTAGTGAGCATCGAGGTTCTTGGGAAGCCACATCGTTTCATCAGCATGCCCCAGGCCTTACTCCATGAGTGAGAAGCCATCTTTCTCACCCATTAACTTTCCTCATCTCAGCTGCACGGCACAATTCACCTGAAGAGAAGAACAGCAAGCTACTGTTTCTCCTGTCTCCTGCTTCCCTTGTCTCAACAACCTTGCTTCATGAGAACCTGGTCTCTAGATCATCCCAGGTCCCTGTGGGATTTGACCGTTTCCACCTGCCAATCTCACCTCAGGAGATTCATACTTCTCTGTCCTGCAAATCCTTAAAGCAAATCCCATGAACCAGCACTTTTCAAAAGTTGTTTAAGAGAATTTCAGCTGGCTTGATAGTTTGGGAAAACACTGTTTTAAGCAGGGCTTGTGAGATATCTGGAGACAATAACCAAAGGACTGACGGCATGCAGGGAAGGCTCAGTGCAAATACGGAAGATGTATCAGGCATGAACGGCAATAAGCAGTTTCTAAACTGATTACTAAACATAGGAAAAAACACCAAAAAGAGAACCCCAGGCTCCAAGTGCTTGCTTTTAGACTTGCGGGGAGGACAGGTAAGACAGTGCTTCCTATAAAATGCTTTGTGGAAAAGCTACAGTGGCTAATGACCAAGCCATAGGTTACAAAACACATAGGGCGAGAGGAACTCAGTAGCAAGTGATCTACATCATCCATACACATGCGATACAAACACAGGGAGGAAAAACCAACAGACCCTAAGAGGGCAGGACATATTAGCTGATGCTGTCTGGGTGCGGTGGAGGTTTGGTTAAACAGCAACAAAAACACCTGCTGAAAAAACTGAGGGATTAGCAATTAATTTGCTGTATCTGTGTATAGGTGCTATAGTTATATATTAGAAATATAGTCTTGCTTTGTTAATGTGGCATATCCTAAAATATCTACAAATAAAATTATATGATTCCTTATTTTAATTTTTAAATAACTCTGTGTGTGTGTGTGTGTGTGTGTGTGTGTGTGTGTGTGTGTGTTCCATATGTTGTGTTTAAGTTGGGTGATGGAGGAGGGATTACTGGGACTCGTGACATTCTACTTTATGGCTTTATTCATTTTTAATGTATTACCATTAAGTAAAACATATAACTACAGGTTGTGGGTTTCCTATGATGTCTGTGCATTCCAGTCCCTTTTAGTCCAGTGAGGTTGGAAGTGTGATCTGTCATACAGCAAACACTCAAGAGCATAGATTCTTTCACAACTATCAGCATCTGCTGCCAAGAAATCCAACTTTCCTGTATACATGTATTATGTATACATTTTTATATGAATTATGTATATTTATATATGTACACATACATATACATATAACACAAGTATAAATAATATATACACATATATAATGGGTATATATTCATAAGTAAATATATAACATGTAAAAGAAATTTTTTTTGGAACTTTGCAAAGAAAACTTTGCAAAGGATTGTTAAGGAAGGTCACAGTACACCAAAAGAAATAGGACCATGTCCTTAAATGAATATGTTCCCTGTCCTATGGGAATTTTATGCAAAGCTGGATATTAAAATGAATGTGCCCGAGTATTACTGGCTCAGCACACCAGTTTCACAGGTGATTATTTCTACTTCTATCTGGCAGAAGTTAGGGAAAAATCTCATTTAGTACTATAAAAAGTTAAGAGCCAGAGACAGGGACAACCTATTTTAACACTTTTTAAGCGACCCTTGAAGAAAATTATTTTATACTGACAGCATAATTAAGTGTAATCATAGGTCACTAAGAATATCCTAAGTGAAGTTACAAAACAGAAGAACCTGAAAGTCCTCTGAACAAATTATCAGTGTGATAGAGTCTACATACAATGAATGAAAATGTGGAGGAGAACCTTAGCTGTGGAGCCCCAGCAGAATTCCTCCCAGCCTTTCCCCCCTTGGTGGTGACATGTGACTACCACACATTCTTCGCAGGCTCCGTTGTTCTGGTGTGTATTCATGTGGAAAAGGACTACTGGCTGCATGCCTCCTTAATTTCTAAACTCGGAAAGGCACTTGCTAACAGATCTCAAACTCGAGTTTGGGAAGAACAGGTGGATAAAGAGGCTGCCCAGGGAGCTGCAAAGATGGCTCAGTGGACAGCAGCACCTGCTTGTCAGCTGTGAGGATCCGCGTTAGGATGTTAGGGTGCTAAACTACTTGAAAGTCAGACAGAGCTGGGTATACCTGTAGCCCCAGCATTGGCTGGGGAACAGGTAGATTCTGAGAGCTGGCGGGACTGCAGGCAAACTGAAGCAGTGAACTTCAGGTTCATTGAGACAAGAAGACAGAGAGCTATAGAGAAGAAAACTGAAGTCCCGCATGTGCCTGCATTCATATGCATGCGCAAACAATATGTATATCACACACACACACACACACACACACAAATAAGGATGGTATTTCATAAAAGAGTTCCAATAGTGACTCTAATTTCAAAGTAAAAGGGAGTCATCCTAATGAAATACAAATTATAAGACACTTAGCAGTGGAAACATACATACATCAAATAGCGTACTTATATGACTGTCTTCCTTTCCAAAGTAGCTTAACATTATCAAGTGTTCTGACCATCCATTTGTCGGTTATTCATCCCACCTGTTTCCATTGAGCAATATGGGGACAATGAGAAAAGAAGTGACAGGGAAATGAGAGGAAAGGAGGAAGGACAATCATACATGCATGGTGGTCTCATGACCTTCAACTGTCTACCTTTTCTTCAGACTGTTTAGAATAGTTGTAGGAAAACTGTGCAGCAGATAGAGATCCCTATGTTCTGTCCCCATATAGGCACAATCTCTGTCATAATTAAGTCTCATACCAAGGTGTACTTTTGATCACATTTTTTAAAAATCAAGGAATTGCACTGAAACACTGTTATCCAACGTCTGTAACTTACAGGGTTTTCTTGCAGTATCTTACTTTCCATGCATAATGGCAAGTTATCAAGTCATTGTCGTATGGCAAAAATCAGTTTCACCTGCCTGAGGTCTTGGGGTTCCACCCACGCATTCACTCCACTATCATTTAACAAACAGTGCCACTTTCATTATTATTACAGTTGCTTCTTTTCCAGAATACTGTACATTTGGACTCCTACAAACTTTTCAGATTAGCTTCTTTTCCTTAGTAATAGGTATTTCAATTTCTTACCAGCTTCATGCTTTGAAAGCCCATTTCTTTTCAAAACTGAATGCTGTTCCACTCTCTGGATGTGTCACATTTTTTAATCCATGTATCTATTAAAAGACACTGGTTTCTTTTGCATAGAAATGAGCTTTCAAATCATGAAGGTGGTAGAAAAAAAAAAAACTTTATAATGACCTGGGGCAAATATAAAGGAGCAAGACTGATGGACTATATAGAAAGAATATGCACAGTTTTCCTCCTTGCCCAGTTTACTATCAGTGGACTTTGCTGCTCTGAGTTTCATCATCCTAATGGATGCTAAACAGTCTTTTCTGTGTATCTGTTATCTCTGAATCTCCTCTGTGAACTATTTCTTTATTGCTCACATGTTTTTAATCAGGTTTATATTCCTATACCAAATTTTAAGTTCTTTGCATATTTAGGAGAACAGTAATTTTACCCACTGTAGGCTTGTCTTGCTCTATGGACAATGACTTACAGAGCCAAAGCCTTTTATTTTAATGAAAACATTTGATATTATATCTAAAACATCCCAGCCACATCCAAGGTTGCTCAGATATTCACTTGTGTAGAATTCCACAGTTCTACATTTTACTTTTTGGCCTGTGACCCACCTTGTGTTAATTGTGGTAAAGTGTACTCTGTCTAGATTCACTTTTATGCATATGGCATTAACACTGTCTCCTTCCCTCCTCTTTTTTTTTTTTCACTTAATGAATATGTTGTTTCAGCATCATGTGTTGGAAAAAGTATCTTTGTTCCATTTTATTGCTTTCATTCCTCAAATATCAGTTGAATGTATTGTTACATCTACTTCTGAACTCTCTATTCTGTTTCATTGATCTCTTTTTATCAATATGCCTTGCTTGACATAGTTTTATGGTGAGTTTTGAAGTTGGGTAATGCCAGCTTTCTGACTTTATTGTTCTCCTCCAATATTGTGCTGGCTAGTTTGGGCCATTTGTTTCACCATATAAACTGTAAAATCAGTTTATTGATCTTCACAAAACAACTTGCTAGGATTTTTTATTGGAACTGAGTTGAATCTTTGGAACACATTGAAGAACTAACAGCTTAACAATGCTGAATTTTACTGTCTGTGAATATTTAGCTTTTTGATTTCATTTTTGGTTTTGTAATTTTCTCTCAGTTTAAGTTTCTTAAATCAGTTTTGAAATTTTCCACATGTAGAATTTATATATTTTGTTAGATTCGTATCTCAGTTTTGACTTTGTGTATAATAATATTCATGTATTGTTATTAATTTCAAATTCTACTTTTCCTGTTTCATGTGTACATGAGTATGGGATGAATGCATGTGTGTATGATTGTTTTGCATATGGGTGAGGCACTGCTTCTTCCTTATTCTTTTGAGGCTAGGTCTTTAATTAAATCCAAAGCTTGCCTGTAGGGCTAGTCTGGCTAACCAGCTGCTTCTCCTTTAACCATCCAGACACTGAATTAGGTCTTCAGGCTTGCGTGAAAAAGCTGGCCCGCCTGCCCGCCCTCCCTTCCTCCCTCTGTCCCTCCCTTCCTTCCATCCTTCCCTCCTCCCTCCCTCCCTTCCATCCTCCCTTCCCTCCTCCCTCTCTCCTATCTTTCCGTCCTCCCTCCCTCCCTCCCTTCCTTCCATCTTTCCCTCCTTCCTTCCATCCTCCCTCCCTCCCTCTTTCATTTGTATTTTATGATGGAGCTAAGTCACCTGCTAAGATTACTTCATAATACTGCAAGAATTCATAATCAGGAATGATAGACTCTTAAGTGAACATCCTTAACCTCTGCTTGTATCAACAAAGGATACATTATAGGCTTTGTTATTATTATGTGATTTTTTTACATACCATCTAACTATTTCCCGTCCATGGCCCTGAAAAATTAGCTGTTTATAGTTCCTGTCTTTCATGGAGACTGAGGTCAAGTCCTTTGCCCAGAGGTATCCAATATTGTAGTAGAGCTTGCACTCAAACTTAAGTTCAGGAATGTACCAAGAAGCATTTGGGAATCTGGTATAAGTTTTGGGGGTCTGCTTCCACTTAATGGCCATGAAAAGCTTCTCTGAGGAGATATCTGGACTAGCGGGCATGTTAAGCTGTGAGATGTTTTGGCTGAATTAAGTAACAACCGATGAAAAATGAAGATCCCAAGTGCTAGCTTAGTGGTTTACACTGGGAGACAAGAAAGATGGCGATATTCTATGTACACAGTAGATACACAGTAGAGTATTCAAATTGCAGAGTTGTCAGCCATTCCCAGGACAGAATGATGCCTGGCAAAGAAGGTAGGGTATGCAGAGACAGCCACTGCTGGAAGATGGGTTCTGAAGTTTCCACTCTCCTTGGAACCATTCGTTTAATCTTGCTTTTCTCTGACTGCTCATGGAAAACAAAGTAGAATTTTCCCTTCACTGGAGGCTTTCACACACTGGGAGGTCATGTGACCTCAATTCATGCTGAAGGGTTTTTTTATTATATAAAAGGCTTTCTTGGTATTAGTGACTTTCAGGAGCACGAAATGTGTACCTCCTCAGCCTGTGTGGTGACAACACGGAGCAGCCTCCAAGTCAAGCCCAATCTCCTCTCACACCTTAACAGTCACTTCACCCTCTTCAAAACATTGCTCCTGATGAGATGGAAATGGTAATGGACTAATAACAGAATAATGAAAGCAAGCATCTGGCATCTAACAAGAATAAAATTCATCTAAAACTGAAGTGAAGAAGAAAAAGATTTTTTTCTATGAGGCATTTCTTTAGTCTTTGACTATGTTTGATAATAGTTAGCTCATTATACATTTTGTAGATCAGCAGAAAATAAATGGAAAGAATGTTAAATTAACCATGGAGTCCAAATATCATTCGGCAAACTAAATGAATGAGGAAACTCAGAATATGAATATTTCTCCTCTTAAAATTTATTTTGAAATTGAAAGGCTCAACTTATAAAACAGCTAAACTGATCATTTCTTTCCATGAAAAGTCAAAGCTTGAGAGCAGAATGAGACACTATTGGTAGGAATAACTGGATGTGAGGTACAAGTACTATAATCCAGCAGGGACGGAGTGGGGAGTTATCACTACAGACAGCCATCACTAATGTGTGCCTTCAGTAGAAAAGCATTTGGGAAACAGCTCTCCATTTATTTCACTGCTCCATTTAGAAAGGATCATACCCATGAACTTCGGGCATTCCATTGCAGAAAGAAAACGTAAGAATAGCTAGGAATTGGATTGCCATTAGCAGCTAAGCCTCAGTGTTCTCCTGTAGAACAGAAACACCTTCCCACGATACCTGACAAGGCTATTCTTTGACTATGAAAGAGCAGCACAAAGACAGTGACTACAAAGAATTCCATAATTATGCACGTACATAGACAAAACATGAAAATTGCACAAATTTTACATATGAGCAAATGTTCCCTTACCATGCTAATAACTGTACCTTATATTTTATTTTTCTAAATTCGAGCAAGTTTTAAAGCACATTGTTCTTGCTTTCAAGATGAGAATTATTGGTATACACAGATAACTCCCCTTAAACCGTCCAGAGCAAAGGCCCATTGTTTTGCATGTTCCTTCAAGTCATATAATTACAAAACTAAAATTCTAAAGTAGTTTCTTAACAATTTTTTCTGAGATGCTCTCATGGTTCCCCTTGGTATATGCATATTGTTAAAATAAGTTAATAAATCTAATACTGTTTTAAAAGTATGTGTATTCCTAGGAGTCTTTGACTAACAAGCACTAATATTTATAAAATTCTCTACATACAGAAGCCCAGAGGATGTACCAGATCAGCCAGGGACTCCATGAAAGAGAGTCTTAGAGTAACCTGGTAGATATACAGAGAGAACTGACTAGTTGTAAATAAAAGCCATGCAAATATGAAGGAACTATATTCTTTTTCATAATGATCGTACATCACTCATCATTCTTACATTGAACAAGAGTTCCAGAATGATCAAACCTTGAAATACCTAGGTCTTAGCTTGCAGTTTAGATAGAAGGGTGGCTTTACACCAAGCAATTTCTGTGTCTCTAGCTTATCAAGGTGAATGACAACAGCCACATGGTGTAACTGACTTTGCTCTCAGATATACCTACACTTTATGATTGTGGGTGATGTTTTGTCTTTCTTGCCTTAAAGCAGACCTAAACAATACCTCCAGCCTCCACCACTACCTGTCATTGCATTATCTTGTTGTCTCCAACACCCCAATCTTCATTATCATCCCACCAATCAGTATGTTTGGGTGTTTTCCTCTGTGCCAGATCCTGAGTTCAGAACATGATCTCACTGAATCCACAGCACAATTCCAGGGCAGTGAATAGTACTGGTGCCTTCTACAGATGAGGGCGCTGGAGCAGTGGGGCCAACAGTGGGGGAACAGAGCTGGCACCGAGGGCTGGGACGCTGAGCCCTTTGCTGCTTCTGCCTACTTCATCAGTGTGTTAGCTGATGTGGTAAAAACGCCTGCTCAGTACTTTGAAGAAAACTTTCTAGAAATTTCTCAGGTTCTTATTTCCTAAGGTAGTTCTGGAAAGCTTCATGGTTTTAGGAATTTCATCTGTGTACCTTAATTACAGCTATTCTCCAAGATGACAGACTATTAGGATGATTACTAGAAATGTTTTCAAGTAGATAATAATGCTCTCTGAAATGAGTAACTCAAAAATGTACTTTTCTCGTCAATGAATAAAAATAAAACAAGACAAAAATCTCATTAACTTGTAGACTAATTTGGGCAGTTTTCCTGACAATTCGATGAAGGCGAGGCACATCAGGGAAGATCTAATCAAGTGCCAGTTCTGCGTCTTTAAAGTGACTCAGGAGTAGAGCAAGGAAAGTGTGAGGCAAACACACCCCCTTAGACACAAGTAACGAAGGGAGAAGATGTGGCATGGCTTCCTAGATGTGTCCAAACAATTCCAATCAATGGAGTTTGTTTCATACACAAAATAACTTCATATCTGTTGGATTTCTGATAATAAAACAGCTGTGGTTATATTTTTATGACTTCTGATTTCATTTTCTAGAAAGTGTCATCCAAATTATAAAAAATACTGATAAATGATGAAAAGATAATGGCTGGTCTTTACCACTGACAGTCTGGAAAAGAGTACATTTTGAGTCTCATGATTTGGACTGGGGTATTTCAGATCTATTGCTAGTAAATATCACATACCACCTTGTAGTTTATAGAACTTAAATTGTATAAACATGCAAAATTTCACATACTGTTTTATACATATATACATATAACAGACAATGTTACAAAAGTTTCTTTAAACATATTCTGAATTTATATTCTTCAGTAATTCATACAGGATGCCTGTTCCAACTCTGGTGATATAAAAATATTCTTAAGATAAACTTGCATGGGAATATTATGTTATTTCATGTCCCTAAAAAATAAAACTATAAACATGGACAATTTACTATCATTGAGTGAATATGTAAAGCCAACAATCACAATGAGCATAATTTCTTCAAAAAAACCTACATAAGAGCATAATGAAAGGCTGTTCTCACTGATGTCATTATCAAAAATCATCCTTAATTGAGATCAAAACTAAATAAAGATCATCTTCATTAACATCACAACCAAAGGTCATCCTTCCTAATGTTATAACCAAAGATCACCCTCAGTGATGCCATAAGCAAAGAACACCCTTACTGATGTCATATCCAAAGGTCACTCTCATTTGTACTATAGCCAAAAGTTACCTCACTGAATTTATAGCCAAAGTTAAGCCTTATTGATGTTATAAAACAAAGGTTACCCTCACTGATATCATAAACAAAGGTCATCCTCAATGATATCATAATCAAAGGTTGCGCTCTCTTAGCCAAAAGTCACCTCATTGAGTTTATAACCAAAGTTCATCCTCAGAGACGCCTTACCTGAAGATCACCCTTATTAATAACCAAAGATATCATCAATGATATCTTAATCGAAAGTTGCCCTCACCAATGTCATAACCAAAGGTAACCCTCACTGATGTCATAGGTAAACGTCCCCCTCACTGAGATCATAACCAAAGACATTCCTTAGTGATGTCCTAGGCAGAGGTCACCCTCACTGATGTTATAAACAAAAGATATCCTCACTGAGGTCATACACAGCTAAAGATTATCATCAATGATATATAACTAAAGGTTACCCTTACTGATGACATAACTGAAGATTACCTCACTGAGATACTAAATGAAGGTTGTTGTTCCCAAATATGAGCACAAATACTTGTACTCGACTGATTTTTTGCATAAATACCAAAAAGTACCCATTGGAAAAAAGACAGCATCTTCAACAAATGATGCTGGCAAAATTGGATTTCTACATGCAGAAGAATAAAACTGGACCCTGTTTTACATCCTGAGGGAAAATCATCTCTAAATGGACCAAAATCCTTAATGTTAACTCGGAGATTATAAAACTCCTAGAAGAAAAAAATTGGAAACACTCTCAAAATGATTGATTTCAGCCAGCATTTCCATAACAGAATACCAAAAGCACAGAGAATAAGTCCAACACTAAAAATTTGGGTCTATATGAAATTGAGAAGTTTTTGTTCAGCAAAAGAAACTGTTAATTGAACAAAAAGGCAACTATGAAATGGAAGAGTATCTTCACTAACCACACATCCAAAAGAGGACTAATATCCAGAGTATATAAGGAACTAGAAAAACTAAACACCAAGGAAATAAACAATTCCATTAAAATGAATTATGGAACTGAAAAGTCCCTTTCACAAGATGGAATTTAAGTGTCTAAAAAACATCTTAAAAATGTTTTTTCTCTCTAATAATGAGGAAAATGAAAATTAAACCACCTATACGAGTAGACAAGCCAGAAGGAATCCTAGGATCGAAGCAGACAGGCAGGAAGGCAGGATTGATGGAGGGATGGAAGGGAAAGACGATGAAGGGAAGCAGGGATAAGCACTCAATATGCTTGTAAAAGTAGAAATTTTTTTTGAAAAGGAGTAGACAAACCAGAGTGAACCCTGAGGTCCACAGAAGTAGACAGACAGGAGAGTGGGAAGGCATGGGATAGATTAAGGAAGGGAAGGGAAGGGAAGAAGGATGGGTGGGATGGAAGGAAGCTGGGATAAGTACTCAATATGCTTATAAACTAGAAAAAAAAAAAAAACCCACCCTGAGCCACTCAAGTCAGAATGGCTAAGATCCAAAATACAAACAACGACAAATATTGGCATGGATGAGTGTGTGTGGGGGGGTAATCCTCATACATCACTGGTGGGAATGATTGACAACCCGTTTGAAGATCAATTTGGAGGTTCCTAAAAAAGTTAAAAATTCAAATATCACACAACCCAGCTATACCACTCCTGGGAATATTCCCAAAGGATACTGCATGCAGCAACAGTCATGTGTACAATCATGTTTATAGCAGCTCTGTTTACAACAGTAAAGAAATGGAGCCAACCTCAATGCCTAACAGTTGACAAATGGTTAATAAAAACACGAAACACGTATACAATGAGATACTATTCAGCTGTCAGAACAAATGAACTAATGAAATTTGCCAGTGAATGGATGAAGCTGAAAGGAATTATACTGAGTGGAATATCCCAGATGTAGAAGACAGATGCCATATAAGTGGATTCTAGGTTAAATCTTCTATTTGATGTAACCAAACAGAAACTCTTACTACACCCACAAACACAAAGGAACACAAACCAGGGGGTGGAAAAAGATCCCAAAAGAATGGAAACGAAAGAACTTGGGCAGGGGCTGGAGAGGTGGCTCAGGAGTTAAGCCTCTGCCTTGCAGGGGGAAGGTCCTGAGTTCAGATCCTAGACCCCATGTATAGCTGCAGGGCGGAAGCGGGGGCGGCCTGCTTCTGGTCCTGGTAGGGCAGAGCCTGTGAATCCGGGGGCAGAGTAAACAAGGAGGAGATGGGGGCGGTCTATGGTGGTTCCCGAATTCGTCCATGGTTCTACACACACACACACACACACACACACACACACACATGAGCACACACGCACAATTGAATAAAAAAAAAAGAACTTGGGCAAACAAATAAGGCTTTTAGGTAAGAAAAGTTTTAAAGGGAGGAAAAAAATGGGGGTTACCCAAATACCTGCTTATTAGTCCCTAACTCCCCCCCCAATGATAGGGAACACATGCCCAGTAATATAAACTAATTTAAATAATAGGAAAGGGGAGAAAAATGACACTAGACAGGATCACAAGTCTTAATTCTAACCAAAGATACCTTTAGATAGTAAACTACTATCTAAACACCTCTGATTACATCTTTAGATAAGAAAAGATCTCAGCATCCAAACAAGACAAAGCCTATGACAATGGAGGAGCAATGAAATAGGCAGCCACAATCAACCAGAGTACAGAGTATCAGTGACCCTAAAACATTCAACCCCAATCGTACTAACCAAACCTCCTTGCATCCAAAGCTCAGGGAATTTTGCAGAAGAGGGGGCAGTAACAGTCTGAAAGTGGGGAGGTTCGCTGCCTGCCAGGTCATGCCAGTCAAGACAAGGCAGTTGCATCCAGGATCTCACTGCAATGAGACCTACTTCTCACCAGACCTGTACCATGGTTGCCATATCAACATTCTCCTATGGACCAATGAAGAACTCAGGAAAAACAAGTACAGGAAGTGGGAAATGTAGAGTTAAAGGCTAGACAGATGAAAGGGAATGTTCGTATCAGTGGGTCTTCCCAAGGAAGGGCCATTTAAACTGCCATAGATCCCTGAGCCCCTACTGGAGCAAACGACCTGAAGAGAACCCAGTGCTCACACAAGCAGACAGGTAGGAGGCAGAGAGATGGATTGGTGAAAAAAGGGGATGGAAAGGAAGCATGGAAGGGACAACTAACTACGATGTTTATATAAAAGGAGCCAGTAAATGGATGGAGCTGGAAGAAATCATACTGAGTGAAATATCCCAGATGTAGAAGACAGATGCCATATAAGTGGATTCTAGGTTAAATCTTCTATTTGATGTAACTTAACAGAAACTCTTACTACACCCACAAACACAAAGGAACACAAACCAGGGGGTGGAAAAAGATCCCAAAAGAATGGAAACAAAAGAACTTGGGCAGGGGCTGGAGAGGTGGCTCAGGGGTTAAGCCTCTGCCTTGCAGGTGGAAGGTCCTGAGTTTGTTTGTTTGTTTGTTTGTTTGTTTGTTTCCCTCCCTCCCTCCCTCCTTCCCTCCCTTCTTCCTTCCTTCCTAATTTTTTCCACTCATACAAACTTGATAGGTACCCCATTCCCCTCCTTCCCTCCACCCCTCCCTGGAATCCTTGCTCCCTTCCCCTTTTCCTCTTCCTTTCCCTCCCTTCCTCCCAGTGCCCCTCCTCCCCCTATTCCTGGAGGATCCTTTAGTGTGCATGTCAAACTTAATAGAAAAGGTCTTTGTCACTGATATGACAACTAAAGATCGTCCTCAAGGATGCCCTCGACTCCATGCCACCGTGACAGGAGGAAAGAGCAGCTGGGGAGCTAAGCAACGTCTACGGTCACAGAGGAAAGACTGATTTTCACTGGATAAATAAAACAGCTTTTCGAGGAAAAAAATGACATTGGTCTTTGCTGAACATTTTGGGAGTAATTCTGAAATTTTACAAAAGAAGCCAAGCTTCCTCATAGGAAAACCAAATGAGAATGAGTGATCAAAGATAGGGGCTTGCTCTGGAAGACCTGGAGTGTGAGTGAGGTTTTGACTCTTACTAGCTGTGGGAACCTAACCTTCTCCTAGACAGGTGTCCTCACCTGTAAAATGGATAAAACAATCTTCCTCATAAACCAGATATAAGTTAGTACAATCATTTCCTTCTCATGTTTGCCACTTAGTAAATATACATGAAAAAGCACGTATGTATGCAAAGTAATTGCTGAATTTCTATCATTTTTGAACTACAACAATGCTACTTTGCTCTATAGTTCTGCCAAATAGTCACAGTACAAACTTCAAACATAGTAAAAAAATAAATAAATAAAAAAAACAAAAATCCTCCATCTCTCGGCCTCCATTCCCCTGTTCCTTTCCTTCTGTGTAAAATAAATCACCAGGGCTTAAAACTTACGATAGCTGAGAGTATACTCTTCCTCCTACCTCTACTGCTTTGTCTGCTGACACTTCTCCTGGCTGTTTCCAGGAACAGGAGTGATGTTCCCAGCTGGGGAAGCATGTGCAGGAAGTGCAGTTAGAACTGTCCACTGTCTGAAGGCTAGGTCTACTCTGACATACAATCATACAGAACTGTATTCAGCTGGCCAGCAATTAAATCAGTATTAACTCAGTAATACTCAAAAGATTCTGTGGCTCTTTGTGAGCAAAAGTGCCAGGGAGCACCTGAATGTGGTATAAAAAGCAACTTCAGGCAAGATGATCAGATGATGCAAAAACTAGCTCTAATTATGAGCAAGTGCTGGCACTGTAATACTCTGTGGAGTTAATATAAGTTTACAATCAGTGTTTAAATTCCCACCACTAGATTCTCATACCTGTGTCTATAATGTAGAATGCTACGTGCTACAATCCTAGCCTATTCCCTCACCACATGAAATGTACAACTTATATTCATTCTTCTCTCCAAGAGATTCATCTCTGAACCAACTAATCACACAACTTGTCATTATTCCCCTTCATTTTAGAAAATACTTATTTTAGAGATTTAACTTTTATAATTTAGAACATGTCATGCACAATTAAATTTGCTTAGCATACTGCTCTTCACAACTCATTCTGAATCTTAATAATGTTAGCTACCTCCTGTTAACATAATGTATATCAGACACTGCAGATGTGTCTTACTGAAATTCACTTTTCTATATGTGTTTATGTGTTTAAACCTTCTATCTACAGATAAAATTTTACACAGGAATTTTAGTATGTGTTCTTGAAAGATATGTGCCACTGAGCTTAATACACTATGTGTCATCTAGCACTGGCTCCAGATTGTGACAGAAACGAAATGAATGAATGAGTTAAATCATAAGTAATTTATGGAAAGTAACTATAGCTTTCATATAAAAATACAGTAACTCAAACAGTGGCTTTTGATGCTAGAAGATCACACTAGCGACAGGAAATTAATGTAAGAATTTCAGCTTAACTTTCCATTAACGTGAAGGTGATTACACTTGCTCCTTGAAAAGAAGATAATGTTCTAAGATTTTATGGCTAATGTAGGAAAGATAAATTTATCTTCAAGTACAAGTGCTTGTTTCTCTAAGGTGTGAAGCACGTTGGATAAAAGCTCGTGCCACTTAAGCAACAGTGTCAGGAAACCAAAAAGAGCCTCATATACATGCAGAGTTATGGTTGTGAAAAGTTTCCTGAAAAGTCTGCATGATAAAGGTTGTTCTCTAGCATGGTACTGCTGGAAGGTTAGAGGTGCTTTTAAAAAGTGGAGTCTAGCGGGAGGAGACTGAGCCACTGAGGGATGCCCTTGAAGGGGCTCTTGACAACTTCCTGTCTCTCTTACTGCTTCCTGGTTGATTGCCAAGAGTCACAGGGCTTTCTCTGTCGTGTGTTTCTGGCAAGAAGTTATGCCTTGGCACAGTCTGAAAGGAGTCAAAAGATAAGACCATGGACTGAAGCCTCCAGAATTGTCAGCCAAAACGAAGCATTCCTCTTTGCAATTAAACTGCATTATGTTACAGAAGATGATTAACACAGCACAGAAATGAACATAAGACTTGGTTCATCCACAAATGATAACAGGGCTAAGTAATGCCCCAGCTCTGTAAGCATGTCCAACCTGCAGCACAAGCAACTACATGTGGCAGAGGACTGCTAGGAATGTGGCCCAACATAAATTGAAAATTTACTTAAAGCATTAGGAGATTTTCTAATACTTTAAAAAAACTTAAAAATTTTTAAAAAAATTATTATTTATTCAATTGTGCATGTATGCGTGTGTATGTATGTGTGTGTATGTAGAACCACAGATGAATTCGGGAACCACCATGGACGCCTCCACCTCCTCCTTGTTTACTCTGCCCAGGGATTCACAGGCTCCGCCCTACCAGGACCAGAAATGCAGGCCGCCCCCACTTCTGGCCGGCGTCTATACGTGGGGTCTAGGATCTGAACTCAGGACCTTCTGCCTGCAAGGCAGAGGCTTAACTCTTGAGCCACCTCACCAGCCCCACTTTAAAAAAAATTGATTATGTTTCTCAAACATGAACTCTGTGGATGACGTTATGTCCCAGTGTCAACATGAATAGGAGATGCTAAGGGAACAAACTGCACTCCATGCAAAAGCACCACAACATAGTGTACCTGGCAGCTGGAACGAAAACCCAAAGGTTACTGTAGTGTCCCACCCATCCCACTTGCTGATCTTTTTATCTATCTCATCTCTTGCAAATTATTATTCATCTGTGTTTCTGATTGCCTTGAGACTTAATCTGTGAGTACTGCAATTCCCTAAAATTAACTTTATTGACATCTATTAAGACAGAAAAGTGAACATTTTAGTAAACTATCGGTCACTATGCTGTGCCAAAAATGGACCATGAGAAACATCCAGTCCATTATGGGATAGCCGGAACCCATATTAGTTTATTGGAGGCACTGAAAATCCAGGGTAGACAATAATCTATCGCTGGCAACATCAGTCAGTAATCTGTCTTATAAACAAGCTTATAAATCACTATTCTCCATGTTTTCATAAACATGGGGTTAGATTGTTAACGAAGATAAAGGTTAAAGAAAACTATTACTGGTTTTAGTGCTATTCTAAAATTTTTGTGTGCTCTCTTCAAAACTTTAAGAGAACTTGACCAGGCAGGTTCGTGCAAATCATCTTTTCCATGAAGGCAAATTCTTCAGTTGACGTTCAGAGTCATGAAGCACGGGACGAATCTTAGAGCCCGTACCAATCCTTCCAGAGCTCAGCCTAATAGTTTTTACCATCTCCTGAAATGAGTAGCATCAGTGTGCTTCTAGCGCCAGGAAACATGGGTGCTCACTGTAAGTCAGTCCTTCTGCAGCACACGTCTAGAGGGAGAGTCTCCAGAGGCTAAAATGCCTCTCAAAGACACTGCATATATACAGTGCCATGCTTTGGATAAATGTCCTGAAAGCCATGCTCCTCCTGCCTCTCTCTTGCTCTCACTGAATCCACAGCCTCTAGAGAGCTCCCCAGTCCTTGGTCCCCAGAGAGTAAGTAAGTGAAGCCCATGAGCAGCCACATTCAACTTGAGCGAGATAACACCAACTTTTTCCAAGGTGCTTCCTTTCTTACAAATAGGACTCTCTCCTAATTTAATTTCATTTCTAAAGACTCTTATACTACTCCTCATAAAGATAACACAAAGGGAACTTTGAGAGATCCTCTGAATTATAAATTCAGCCACAAACACTCAGATCCCAGCCATACAAGCAGCTATATCCCCCCAAGAAATATAAACTAAATAAAGCAGTTAGCAGTGTGTCCTGGTGGTAAGGCAGGCAGAAAAACAGGTTGTGCTAAACTGAGTTCTACGTGGAGCTGCTTTGGAAGATAAAATAAGTGTAAAGACCCTCTAACCATGACTAAAATAGGTACATACCTTCTCCCTTGCAAGTATCTCGAAAAAGCAACCGTGATATAACTGCAGTTAATTAATTCTGAGCCTTCCTCGGCAAGCTCGGCGCCCTCATCCTGTATCACATACCATCTGCCTGTGGGGAATATTTAGTGCTCAGGCACATCCTGCTTCCTAACCCCCAGAATAATGTGTCTTCTTAAAAATCGGAAAAATGCTAGCCAGACTGGAGCGGAGAAGGAGGTGTATTTCCAGTCAACCGACACCCTGCTTCAAGGGGTACTGCTGCCATCTCCTGCGACTGCGAAGTAGCGCCATGCTCTGGCCAAACACCAGTGCCCCTTGCCAGTCAGTCAGATGGTGAGCTCTCTGAACGCGGAGGGAAAAGGTTCTGCCCTTACCTCTAACTGAGTCCTCCTCTCAGCAACCACACGCTCGTCTTTGTTTCCGAACAGTTTCTTTGGGGGGAACTCGAGGGCGGCAAGCTGAAAGACAATTTGAAAGAGATGCTTAGACCGGGAACTCTGGTCCCTTTTTCAACTGTTATTTGGGAACTGTGCCGTGGTGTGGAGAAAGAGACTGAAGGGTTCAAGGTGGTGGGCGATGCCTTGTGCTACCCTCCATGAACTGCGACCAAGAAAACTGAGACAATCTTGGGTCGGATTCCTCAGTGGTTAAATAAGAAGCCAGAAAAGAGGGAACTCTGAGGGCGGCCGGGTGGCCTGGCCTGATTTCAATAGTTTATCTCATATGATGCATCAGACTCTGTGCCGTGCAGCACTTCCTTTTCTTTTTACTTGCTTTTGCTATGAAACTGGGACCAAACACTCATTTTTATGCACGCCATGCAAGAGCTCCACCACTGAGCTCTATCCCCAGCCACTGGTTTTGCCTTTTGTTTCTTTTGTTTGGTTGACATGGGGCCTCACACCATAGTCTAGGCTGGACTGGAAATCTTTATGTAGCCCAGGCTGGTCTTGAACTCGTGGCAATTCTCCTGATTCAGCCTCCTTGGTGTGGGGATTACAGTTGGCAGCTACCATGCTGGTTTTCATTTTGAGACACGGGCTTGTTAACACACCCAGGATGACCCAGGCAACTACTTGGGTGTCTAGATGAGAATTTGAAAACACCCTGTACCCACCCCTGTCACCCCTCCCATCCCTGCCAATCATTAGACAAATTACCAATGTCCTATAAATAGTTCTCATCTTTTTTCAGTTACTGCTGCAAGTGAAGATTTTCCACATAAAAAATAGGACTTCTAGTCTAATTTGTCATTGTTTCCTACAAAATGAAAGCTCAGACTTAGGTTTAACTGGGTCTTAAAATTTCACAGTCATTTTCCTTAATGCTGTTCTTGGTGGTGGTATAATGATCATAACAAGCTAAGTTTTATGGAAATACCCATGTTAGAAAGGACCATATAATCTGGTAAGAACCTGTCTAGCTAAGGTTTCATTGGCAGAAAGGATGTTAAGCAGTAATAACTGCTGTTGCTGGTAAAATTGACTGTTTCCTTATTTCACACCTTGGGCAGACAAATTGAAGCCAATGAAGTATTATTAAGAAAAAATAATGAACATTTCCCCTGCCATATAAGGCACAATAGGCCACAAAACTCCAATTTTATACCCATGTAAATCACTAAGGTGATTTAAATTTCTCATCACAGTACAAATTGAAAAAAGGATTAGCACCTATATATTTAATGCTTAAAAAATACAGTATTAAAGAATTCTAGACATGACAAAAATATAATAATTGAAGAACTTGGTGAGCGTTTTAACTCTCAGAATGATGCAGCCAGCTTCCGAGTCCTGAAAGAGACATATCTGCTCCAACGAACAAGTACCTTCCCTTGTCGCTGCCTTCTTGACAGACTTTTAGCAGCAAAGTTTGGTGTAATGTTGGTCCCCCCTCCCACAATCTTTTTTTTTTTTTTTTTTTTTGACTAGCACCTCACTCACACTAGACAAGTGCTCTATTACTGAGCTGTGTCCTCAGGCTTCTCACATTTCTAAATTTTGTGACGGGAATCTCAGTAAGTTGCTCTAATGGGCTTTGAATTCACTAGGTAGCCCCAGCAAGTCTTGAACTATGATCTTCCTGCCCCAGTATCCCATGTTGGAACTCTACACCCAAACTATTAGGCATCGCTTCTTTGTGTTTATGAACTCTGTGCAAATGGTACCACGTGTGTCTATGTGTACAACTTCTTTTTGCTCAGTATCATGTTCATGAGATCCATTCATGTTGGTGCATGTAGTGGCAGTTTGCTTACTCTAAGTGTGGAATAGTATTCTATTTTATGTACCTTCTATACCTTTATTTCCTTTCATCTGTTCTCTCTCTCTCTCTTTCTCTTTCTCTCTTTCAGTTCCTTGTTAGTTTCTGTTCTGGAGCTTTTGTGAACTATGTATAGTAATGAACATTTGGCCGTAGATCCACTAATAAGCACCCACTTCTGATTTCAGAAGTGGAAATGCAGGGTTGCAATGTTATGTGTTCAACTACCTAACATGACTTTGCAAGTAGTAAATGGCAGTCCTGCCAGAAGAGACTGAAATTCCCAGAACACTTGGAATCTTCTATCTTAGCAACCCTAGATGAGAGAGTCATTTCTGCTGTGGTTCACGGTTGCATTTCTGTGATATATAAGGCTGATGAACATGTTTTCACACACTGACCTTTTGTCATCATTTTAAGGGAGAGGCCATTTAACTATTGGGCTCTTTTTGAAAAATAAGAGCCAGTCTCTTGTCAGTAGTTCTTCCACTTTCTTAAATGTGACACTGCTGACAAACAGTCCTTTCAAAGTTAGTTGTCTGCAGGGGGGGCAGGATGGTTTTGCACCACAAGTTCTGTTTGTCATCGCAGAGAAGCTTAGGGTGGGTGCTTTAGCAATAGGAGACAAATCCCCTTTTCTTTCTTCAGCAATGATCCAATTTTGTTGCTGGCATTCAACTTTGAAACCAGTTCAAGGTAGAGTGAAAGACCAGAGGTACTGAGATAAAGGAGAGTCAGCTTGAGTTTCGCTTTCCCCCATCTAACTCACTAGCCATATTTCTTTTAACCTAAATATTATCTGATGCTGTCACAGTTAGACAGAGGTTGACAGCTGATGGCTTCGAGCTCTGGGAATATTTGTACAGAATTGGTAGTTGAATTAAGCTCGGAGCAAAGCTGCAAAAGACTATCTGATTGATAGAAAGACCCAGCCGATGGTGGGGTGAATAAGATAGAGGGAGCTGGTAAGAGAGTTGGCCTTTGGTATATCCTGGAAGTAGATCCTTTGGTACACTTGACCAGACATGCTGGTATGGACAAGTATGGATTGTCCCTCTCTCTGCAGTCCTGTGTACATTGTGTGGCCAGTTCACTTGGCCCCTGGTAGTGGTGTGAGCTCCCTGCAAGCTGGATGAGGAACTATAACTGGACTATCATAAGAGAAAATAAAACCCCTTGCTCCTTAAGCTGGATGGCCGTGAACTTACAGGCAACATGTAGAGTAACTGCAACAGATACTATAGATAATGATATTGTACTTGATGGACTTCTATGAAAACAGCAGAAAACAGTAAAAGGACTTAACCTGATAAATTATTAGTGACTCACTAAGCAAGCACCTGCTAAGTCTGCACCTCTTCAGGCCCTCTCTCTATCCACTAGACAGGCATGAGACTTCAAGGAGCATAGGGTTTGTGGAATCTGGCCTGTTGGCACAAACATGTCTCCTACACGTTGCAGCTCAGTAAACAGGCCCACCGGAGCTTGTCTTCTGAGTTTCATCCAACCTCACTTTTATTTCACATGAATGTGTTCCCCAGACACAGTGATGTCGAAAGCTTGGCAAGCCTGCTTTCACAGTTGGTTGTTTTGTCATTTTCTTATGAGGTGATGTGGTTTCTGTCAAGGGAAATTTATAGTTGCACTCACATGCTCAGTCAGAAATGATGAACCAGGAGGAGGACCTCAGGCGCTGAACCAGGCCAGCAGCAAGTGTGCAAACTGCCTTTAGCAGCCTCTTTCATCTGACAGAGCCTAGCATTTTGAGCTACCGACATCCAGCCCATGAAATGACTACATATCAATTATGGGCAAAACCCCTGTTCAGATGTTTGGAGGACAAGCAAAGATTAACTTTCAAGGACAAGGACTTAGTCAATGTTTAACTGTAGAGCTATAGAATCACAGGCCCAGAGGTATGGGAAAAGCTCAGCATTATGGAAAAGGCAACGTCAAGAGAAACATCAATTAGAACTGACTTCAGGTGTTTCACGCCTACTGTAAAGAAGACTAAGGTATGTGGAGGGAGCAGGTGTGAAGGCTTTGGAGAACTAGAATAAGGAAAAGTCATACCCTGGAAGAAGTAAGAATGTTTTCAGGACCAAACAAAACCACATGCCTCTGGTGTTGGGGTCTCAGAACCAAACAAAACCACATGCCTCTGGTGTTGGGGTCTCAGAACCAAACAAAACCACATGCCTCTGGTGTTGGGGTCCGGTGCTTACGTCCACTGCCACTGCTGCTGAAGGGGATGGATGCTGAAGGAGATAAAAGATCTGTACAGTTATCTGCTAAAGCCAGAGCTGATCCCCACAAGGCCTCTGTAGAGGAGAGAGAAGGTACCTGAAAGGACAAGAGCAGATGCTGATGTTGACCAGCAGGGGACTAAACCTGAAGAAAACGGAGCTGCCAGAGCACAGCGGGCATACAGAACCGTGCTGAAGGGGCTGGAAATGCCAGGATGTATGCGCATCTTGGATGACTCTGTGCTTCTGGTAACTGCATTGTCTGAGATACTATTTAGATTTTGTTTTACTTCTTAGGTTGTAGTGTTAGCACACAGAACACTTCACTGCTTTTTGGGGGAAGGAAGGAACATGTCACTAACAGACATGTTAGATTGCTAGATTGATAGGAGGAAAACAACTTTCCCTGCTAGATTTGAACAAATCGAATCCTGGGCTTCTGGGAGGAGAGATTGCTGATGTTGACACACCTGGCCACCTCGGCACGAACAGGTGTGGTATAGGAAAACTCCGAACTCACTTCTATGCCTTCCTCCTCCTCCACCATCAACACAGACTTAACTCCCTTAATATCTTTGCCCTGTTAGGACCTGACTCCCTAAAGCTGGTTTTGACAGCATGTCAGGTGATCTAGACTCTGCAGTGACATCACTGAGATGTGATCCCCAAAGATCAGGGGTTCCTTTTCTATAAGATGTGGACCTGCAGACTGATACTTCTTGCCATTTTCATCTCATTTCCTAAAAGTTGGGTTGGCTTGAGAAAAGTGGTTAAAAACATGCTTTTGTGAAATGGCAACCACCATCACGCTAAACTTCCCTGTTCCAAGCACCAAATGAAAGCTTTGTTGGGTTTTACAGCTATTGAATGGACTTTGGTGGTCCATATGAGGAGTCTGAAGGTTCTTATATACTGTTACTGAGTGTCTGCTCATGTCCTGCCTGAAATACCATGACTGTTTCTGAAAAGTATCTTTAATGAAGATAATGGATACATGAGGCTTGGAAGAAAACACAAGATCACTCCTCCTTAAGTGTGCCAAGCCAGAAACCTAGATGATGACTGCTGGCAGTGACCAGCAGCTCCAAGAAGAGCTGCCATCAGTTGAAATGTGCTCCCCAGCAAGGGGACAGAAGGACAGCAGGGTACAAGGGACTTATGTGCCAGCTGAGGTACAGGGGTGTTTTGAGAAAGATGGATCTGGAGCAAGTTTCCTCAAAGTCTACTACAACAGGAGATTCAGGATCAGTTAGTCCTTCCCACCACACTTCTGTCTCATTAAAGGTAAGAGAGGCTGGCTATCTTGACACGTGATTAAGCTAAGGAGGATGGCAAGGCACGTTTCTGTGAGGTTAATGTCAGGAATGCAAAGTGGCAGGTTCCTGCTTCCCTGTCCTCATAGTAGCACTAAGACAGACACACAGACAGACACACACGTACACATAGTCAAGGATATGATGCCATATAAACAGGGAAGAGAATGTGTCTGCTCGTCAAGTTTTCTGACTGTGGCATGAAAAAATCCCTTCCCTCCAGCAGAGGAATCACAGTGCCTTTCCCTTTCAGAGATCTTCATGGGTTGTCCAGGCCCTGCTCCCTGTTATCTCAAGTGGAAAGAGAGAAGCTACCAACTTTCTAAGTGTTTGACAATAGCGATTTCACTGAGTCAAACCCTGAGCAAATTTCTGACACTTTAAAGCTACTGCTGGGGTCACCTGGGTTTTACTCGCTCCATTATCGGCTGAGTGAAAGTAGTCTCAATTGATGGATTATTAATCTCCTCTATCTAAATCAATGGATTTCAAAAAAAAAAAAATACAGCCTTCTCAAGCACTCAGAAAGGAAAAAAAGTCCAAAAACAAAGCTAGAAGTATTAAATATGAATAATATATAACATTAAAATAAATAAGAACCTGGAACAGCTGGCCCAGGATGCCATCTGAGGAGTAAGAGTGTGTTTCTTTAACTGTTTTTCAGTTACCTAAGTCTAAATATAAATGGGAAATTCCAGAAACAAACAATTCCGTGTCTTTAAAGCATGCCCCATTCTGGGTAGAGATAAATCCTACACCTTTGCTCTGTGCCCTACCCTGGATGTGAACCAAGCTCTCTGGTGTCTCCATGCCGGACAGGCTGCCCTCCCATCAGTCACACTGCAGCTGCCTGCAGCCCACCTGTGCCTCTATCCATGGGGTCATTATTTCACTCAATGGTGACGTGATCTGACAAGAGTAGTGATCTGACAGTTCAGATATGCAGGAGAGAACCTGTAAAAATGTTTTAAATGAAATAGTCAGTGGGGAGGAGAAGGAACAATCACTCATTGTTTGTATAAGAAAATTCTTAGTAAAAAAAGAAATAGTCAATGTTCTTGCTTATATGAAAAAAATATGTATGTTGAGTTCTACAGACCAGTATTTTGAAAATGTGAGTGAAAGGCTAGGCTGTGTGTGTGTGTGTGTGTGTGTGTGTGTGTGTGTGTGTGTATACATTGTCACTTTTATTATAGCATACTGCAAAGTTGTTCTATTTCATGTTATTGTTAGTCTCTTACTATGCTTAATCTGCAAACTAAATTTTACTACTGGCATATATACATAGGAACCACAAAGCATATGTAGGGTTGGTACTATTTGGGGTTTTAGATTGCTACTGTGGGTCTTGGAGCTCATTCTTCCTCAATAGGGAGGATTAATGTAGAAGATAATATAAAAGACTTTATAGTCACATTCCTAAACTCATTTTCAAGATTCACCATCATCTTTGCTTGGATTGGCTCCTGAAAATGGGGAGAGTGTCTGGTGTCTACCAGCTGTTAAACTGCAATGAGGCAAAGAAAGGAGATGCTACTGCTTCCTTTTGAAAATGATGGTTACGATGACCGAGACAATGATGATGATGCTAACAGTCTAGGATCTCAGAGAACACAAAAGGTCTGCCCTCAATCTCTCTCTCTCTCTCCTCGCCTCTCTATCCTTCCCTTCCTCCCTCTCTTTAAAAGCACAGTTATTGCTTTATTTGTTTTCAAGATGAGCAGAAAAAACAGTCCTAAGTTACATGTCTGAACTGTTACTTAAAGGGCAGATAAAGATTTTTAAACCTAATGATTTTCTAAGATCAAAAGAACAACAGACCAGGACAAATAATAAGACAAAAGAAGACTAAAGGTAAAAAAATTCCATTTTGCTGAAAAGTGCTGAGGACTGAAATATAACATTTCCAACAAGTTAAGAATATATGTACGAGACTTTGGGATGTGGACATGGAATTGTTCTTCCAGTCTGCATCCAGACACAGTTTGCTTATTTATTTGATTTTTCTCAGGTAGAAAAGAAAATTTTATCTACAATCACAATATGTCATCTGGACCTTTTAGGAACTTTATGTTATATTGCCATGTTCACTGACTTATTCTCTGGTCTAGCAGACAGTTTTGATTATATTTTCATAAGAAATCCTGTCAGGAACAAACTGTAGGTGGAAAGACACCATTTCATTTCCTTTATAACTGTTGACAAATATTTAAAAAGAAGGTTATATCAATGAAGTTTTATATTACTCGAAAACAACAATATTCAATTGAGACTTGGGTAAATAGTTCTGATTTACATAAAATGTTAAATATTCTTGGCACTTAGTAACAAAAGAGAACTTTTTTTCCCCCTTTCTTTGTGATTTCATCCCGTTTCTCTCCCTATCTTTTGGTGTATGCATGCATGCACAAGTGTTTTGTCCCCTGTGGGCACTTTAGATGTCTTCCTCAATTGCTTCTCTATCTTATTTTTAGGACATCGTTTCTTATTGATTCTGGAACTCACTGTTTTAGCTATACTGGATGTTCAGCGAGACCCCAGAACCTTTCTCCCAGTGTTGGGATTACAGGTCTGCACTTCCACAGCTAATATTTACGTGGGGGTTGGGTATCCACACTCAGGTCCCTGTGCTTGTACAAGAAGTACATTCTCCACTGAACTAAGTACCCAGCCCTACAGTTCAATGTCATAAAGAAGACACAGAGTCTGTCTTCTTATGCCTGGCATGGAGAATCCCATGTTGAAAAGCATGGCAACAACAAAATCAATTTTCTACAAGCCATAAAAATAGGCACAGGAGTTCTGCTTAAAGATGGTGATGAATGGCTTTATCTGGCTTTCCTTGCCACTTCAAAGAGTACCACAACAAAACAGAAAAATGCAAAGTAAAAGAAAAAACTGCAATGCCCTTGGCTCCATCCTGATGGGCATTGCAGGAGCAGCAAAACTGAAAAAAAAAAATCAACGAACCATAATTCAGAACATCAGAGACTCTATATCAACCACCTGGAACTAGGCCAGCCTAATCTCTCCCCATCCTGAAGCTCAGAGAAATTTGTGGAAGAGGGGGCAGTAAGATTGTAAGAGCCTAAAGATGGGGAGGAGCAAAGATATGCAAGATACTACACACAAGTTAGGGCCAAAGCAATCATAATAGGACTTTGCATGACCTGCGCAATGACCAACACATTATTGACCCCTCAAAGTCTAGCATGGACTAAAGGCACTAGGATCCTTAGAAGCAAGGGATTAAGAGCCACAATAGTGTTCCTCTACTTAGGAACACAAGAAAGAGTTCTAGGAAATGCCACTGAATCCTTACACCTCATCAGAAAGGAGGACCCAGAGGAAAGTTTGACATACACATTAAAGGATGCTCCAGGGATGGGGGGAGGAGGCACTGGGAGATAGGAAGGGAGGGGGAAAAGGAAGGAGAAAGGGGGAAGGGAACAAGGGGATCCAAGAAGGGGTGGAGGGAGGGAGGGGATGGGGTACCTATTAAGTTTTTATGAGTGGAAATAAATCAATTTAAAAAAATATGTTATACTAAAGAAAAAAATGCAAAAAAAAAAAAAAAAGAAAGAAAGAAAAAACTGCATGCTGCTACAACTCAAGCCTCCAGCAAGTACAGCATCTAGGATCAGCTTTCTGGGGAGGGGACAAAATTCAGGGGAGAGGCTTCCCCAATGCCTGCTCCTTACACCTCTCCCCACCTCCACTGCTGGTAGGTCACATACCAAAGCAATCATCCAGACTCTTGGGCATTCCAAGCACTTTGGGATGAAAGATTCTAGGTCTGAGGAAAGAGAAAAGTCGTGGATGCCACAGGGAAGAGGAAGCAGCTGGGCTGAAGGATATCTGGGTGTCTGGTGATGGAGTAAGACAGGACCTGAGGGCAGGATGAGAGAGGGAGTCTTCGTCACACACAGGGAGCAACAGTCTTCATCAGTGCCAGAGCAAGAGGCCAGGTGTCTCGGAGTGAAAGCCATCATGGAAGACTTTCTGGAGAATGTAAGTACTTCATGCATGCCGCTGTCTGCTGCCCTCTCCAGTATCCCCCTCTCTTTACCTCCACCATACTTTTCCACAAAAAGGCTACTCATTGAAGTGATGCTGGATGAAATAAAAGCAAGCGAATACATTAAAGAACATACACCAAAGAATGAATGATCAAAGTTACTCAGGGAGAATTCAGACAAGCAATTATTCAGCTACAGAGGAACCACAAAAGCCATCTTACTTAAAAAGAAAAGCATGCAATATGCAGGCTTGAGAAGGAGAAGACAAACAGAAGAGGAGGGAAAAGTGAGCTGTTCTATGAGCACTGACTGGTTCTGGGACTGGAATAGGGAAGTCACAAGATGAACCCGAGCAATGCACAGAGCTGAAAAGTAGGGAAGGACTCAAACCCACAGTGCAGTCAGGACAATGTCTTCAGAGAATGCTACCATCAGCTAGGACACGTCCCTGTGACTGAAGCTGGGAGGCACGTGAGGAATAAAATAAGGAAAGAATACTAATGACATAGAACCCAAAATACAATGACCAAAAACAATGATTTAATAAACAAAAAGGGGGAAGAACAGACAGGTTCCCATGTAAAATTTCAAATGGTTTGTGCAGATGATTCATCCCCAGGGAAGGACAGCTTCTTATTGTTTTTAAAATGTGTGCCATGAACAGTGACTTTATCCAGTCTTCTCTCTGGACATAAAAGGGTTACAGAAGTATATAAGTGGGAAAGGGGTGTGGGCAGGGAGGCAATTCACACTGGTAATGAAACAATGTTTCTGGGACTTTACTTCTGTCATCTGTCTCCTCTAAACTCCTAACTGTCCAATGCACATGAGAATACACCAAATTTCAACTGATAATGCTGTGGAAATTATTGGACCAGTCTTCCTCCATAGTGTCCAAGTCATTTGAAAAAAGAGTAAGTGTGAGAAACTGTCTTAGGAGGAAGCTAACACGGCTCAATGAGCAAGTGCAAAATGGCATCCTGGTTGGTGTATCAGAAGAGAAAAGGGGCACTGAGAAAAAGCCAAGGAAGGTAAATTTAGAGGAGTCAGCTCTCAACCATAATACACCAACACTGGCTAAGGTGTGCTGTGACGTGAGTGCTAAGAGGTTAAGGATAAGGAAAGATCGGGAAGCTGGTGCAGGAGAAGCTTCCATATTACCTGCAGCATTTTCTTTGACCTGTAGTCTGAAGCAGCACAACTAGGCTTCTGGTTTCTGATCCTGCGTTAAGATGCCTGGAAGCCATCTCCTCCATCCTTACAGCAGGAAAGACGCAATAGACCTAGAAACCAACTGCTCTTTTTAACTCTAGCAGAGAAGTAAAATCACAGGTCAAGTGACTGACCTCACAAAGCTGGATGCTGGATACAGAGAGTCAAACTGGGCACAGAAGTCAGTGTGGTCAGATCCATTAGGAGGTTCTTGGGAACTGCCACAGGCTCAGTACAACCTGGGGTGAGCGTTAAAATGCCTGAGGGGGCTAATACTACAGTTAGATCTCAGCACTATTGAGAGACTTAACTCTAGGATCTCCACCCAGTTCACGACCTGAAGATGGGAGGAAAATCCCAACAGACTTAACAGGGGAAGAAAAAGCCACAAAGGGACATCCTCAAAGAGACCAGAACTCAGGTAAAACACATCCACATGTAACTTTCACAAATACACTGAATGACAGTGTTGCAGTTCACTTGTATGGTTGCTGATAAATCACTATCGAACAGCTTAAGAGAACAAAGGGCTTATTCCCTTACGATTGCCTGGCTACTGTTCTCAAGCCAGCTTGACAGGAGAGCTCACACCAACACCAGGGGCGAGGGAACTGGCCACACAATCTCTATACAGGGGCTGAGAGAGGGATGATCCCTATTGGCCAGATCAGCATGTCTGGCCAAGTGTATACAGGATGCCAACTTTCTCAATCAGCTCTCTGTATTTTATTCCTGGGCCTAATCCCACCCACCATAGGCTGGGACTTTCCCATCAGAGAGACAACCTCCTGCAGGTTTTGTCTGGGCCTAACTCAACCACTAATTATTCTGCACAATTGTGCCCAGAGTTCCAACCCTCAACTGTTAACTTGACACCTGTGCCAACTATGTGACACCTGTGACAACTATGACAGACAGAAATAGGCAAGAGAGAGCACAAGGCCTAACAACAAGGACACTTGGAAAAGGAAATTCTTCCTCTTCTTAAACATAGGAAAAGAGGAAATCACATATATTATAACTTATATGCCGAAGATTTATTGTGAAAAAAAAACACGAATATTATACATCTTGACAATCTAAGGTGTAGGAGGTAGGAGTAAATAAAAGTAATCTTGTCTTTTAGCAAAGTTAGCTGATAATGTGCAAAGTATAAACACATCTAAAAAGTAGTGGCTTTGACACTTCAATTTTTTTTAATAATCTTTATTTCCCTTGAACTCACATCTATTTTAAGAGACTTATATCTCATGGTACAAAAAATCTGAAGTTCAGCAATTTCTTCAGTTTGGCTTCATTTTCTTACACTTCTGTTAAATTCAAGTAGAATTAAGTTTAATGCTTGTACTTAAAATAGCATATCTAGAATGAACATGATGTTTTAAATTATTTCATTCTTTTGCTGAATTTTCATATTTTAATCCTTTATATCAATCTAGGTATCCATTCTTTTATCTCTGCCCATCCATTTAGATAATTAAAATAGCATTCACGAAGCAGTAATGTTAATTATATTTAGAGAATGACTAGGTAATCTGTTGCTTTTCTTCTATTCCCTTGTATTACGTATAGTTTTTAAAAATGAGCATGCATCATTTTTATAGGTACAGTAAAAAGCGATTATTCTTTTTACAAGTATAATGGAACAGTTCAATTAGCACCATATGTCTTTTTCTTTTAATAACCTGTGATCTGAGGCAATAGGATTTCAAGTCTCAGCTGAGCAGATCGCCTGTTACACAATCCTGAACAATGTACAAAACCACTCTAGGGTCTAGCTTCATCAGAGGGCACTGCATGGAGATATCCGAGGTTCTTTCAGCACCAACCTTCTGTTACTCAGGTGAAAATGATTAAAATCTCTAGAAAGTGAGTCACAAGTGGCACTTCAACTACCATGGAGACATTTTACTATTATCTTGGCTGGCCTGGACTGCTGTGGAAGAGTGCGTCTTACTTCCTATGAAATCATCACCACATTCAGATGTGTGTGGGGAAATGGAGGCTGACATCATAAGAAAGCGTGATGTTTTTCAAAAGGTTACAGAACAGGTGGACAGGCACAAGCTGAGCCCAGTGTTCATGAGGAAAGCCTCCCAGCGGCATCTTTTCCTGCTCTGGCTACAGTCACCATGCTCAGCAAAGCAGGAACTGTGCAAAGGCATGGAAGCACTTATGGGAAGACTGTACATACATTAAAGTGAAAAACGATGACTGAGATCAAATAAATTGGGTGTATATGGCAATATGAAAGGCCTAAAGAGTGCTAGAAGAAATTTTAACTATAGCCTGATGGCCTACTTTACATAATTATGAAATTTGATTATGCAGAGAAAAACACTGGAAATAAACAAAATGAGGATTAAAATAGCCCCTTTTTTTGGTCTAAGAGAAACAATGACAAACTTGCTCTGCAATTCAGTAAATAAAATATTCTGGAGACAAAGGGATTGAAATAAAAGTCTTTAGAAAAATGAAATCAATATATTGAAGTCCACTGAATTTGCTTGAAATTTGCCTTTGTGTCCTCACTTTATATGAGTTTCACAAATCAAGTAATTTACTTCATTTTGGATGTTCAACCAACAAGTCTTCAAGCTTCAGTATGAAAACAGATCAGACGAATTTTCATTAGAATAAGAGACTAACAGCTAATTAAAACTAGCACAGATACTTTATGCAGCCATTTGTAAAGCTCAGGTTTGGGAGAACAGAAGCACTAAGTAATCATTCATCCATCTATCAAGTTAGGTAGCTATATATGTGTTTTAGAAACACAGTCATTGTCCTGTCTTGATACTGCCATATTTCTTATTGATCCCAGAGTGAACATTTCATCTGTAAGTTGACTTCCTTCTTTCTGAATCGCACTCCAATTTTCTTTAGAGTCATCCCGACACAGGTCCTGACTTCCATGTTTATTACATGCAGACAAGATAGGCCAGTCCCCTGGCTTCATCAAGAAGGCAGATCAAATATAATAGAAACTTTTGCTTTCATTCAAAGCTTTTTTCTCTTATCTAAGTTCATTCTTTGATATGGACAGACTTTGTAATAAATCCAGACAGTTTGGGAAGTAACAGACAGCACAGGTGTTGATAAGTGACATCACTATTGCTTCAGATATGAATAACAACATCTTTTTAAATATTTTATTTATTTTATGTGTGTGTGTGTGTGTGTGTGTGTGTGTGCATGTGTGTATCAGAGAGCAATGTATGTCCCTGTGGAGGACCAAGGGTGATTTCGGCAATCATCCTGGATTGCTTCTACCTCCTTCTTACTTCACTCTGGGATTTCCCAGGCTCAGCCCAGTAAGGCCAGAAGTGTAGATTGCCAGCCTTTCCACCTGGAATTTTTATGTGGGACCTGGGATCTGAACTCAGGACCTTCTGTTTGTGAGACAGAGTCTTAAGCCCTGAGCATCTCTCCAGCCCAAATAACAACATCTTTAAAATGTAGAAAATGAGTAATAAAAGTCCTGCTTACAGAAGGTGTTTGATACAGATTATCAGAAGTGACCAAAGTGAAGAGAAAAAGTGACTGTGGACTGCTCAGCCCTAAACAAGTCACCCCCTTCCCTAGTGCTCAAGGGAGCATTGTGGAAGAGGGGATGGGGAGAATTTAAGAGCCTAAGGATGGTGAGGGATATAGGGCATATAAAATATAAGGTATTTTTGGACATGACAAGATGCCTGCAACCATAAACTCACTGATCCATGTTAACTTCTAGAGAGCTGCATAAGATGTGGCCTATGTCTACATTACACCATGAAAGAGGAAAGACCTCAAGAAGTACCACGCTTCTCTCGGAGACTAAAGAGGGGTAAGCCTGGATGGGAGAGAAGAGGAGCAGTTCTTCTCAGCAGTATGCCTACGACCGTATTGTCCTTGCTCCAGCAAGTACCTAGACACATGCCCTTAATATTAACCCAGATAGGATTTTACCACACATGCACAAAAACATGACAGGTAGAGAAGAAAGTTTGCAGTGGAAAGAGCAGGGGACTGGGTTTGGGTGAAAAAGCCATGAATACAGGAGAATAAAAATAAATTAAAAAGGCTTGCTTATCATTTATGATTTTTTAATTATTAAGCAGATAAAACTAAATCACTGAAAGAAAACCAAGAACTAAGCATATTGTGGAGCCTTTTTTAAAGGAAAACATTTGGCCTCTTTTTAACACTTATATTTTATTGCCATTCCTCATTTACTAGTCTATAAAGAGCTTCTGACCTGGATTAGAAGGGAACATTGAACATGGCCTCCCTTTTCCGTGTTCACATTGGCCACAGCCTGACTTCTGCAAGAAGACATGTCTACGCGTAACTGGCAGTTTCTAAAACCTCTGCACCCTGAAGATTTGTGGCTGTAAATTTCAGCCACTCCAGCTCTACAGAAATGCAAATAATGAAAACTCATCAAAAGACTGCCGTATTTCTCACAGCAGACAAGATGGGAGCATTTCTGACTACTCAAAATTAATAGCTGCTCCCAAGGCCTTATAAGAACAGCTGTCACTGAGAAATATACTCACAAACAAATAAGCAATTCTTTTCCGAATTTGATTTGTTAGCAGCAAAAGCAGCAGCCCTTCCGGACAACCTAGACAGGTTAGCTAGGAGCAGTGAGCTACCTTCAGATCTTGTGACGGGCTGGCCTGCACCCAGTGCATGATTTATAAGCACCTGACTTGGGCCTTGCCCAGACTAGGCATGTGTAGGACTCTCATGAAATACTTGCTGAAGAAAGGAGCAAAGCAAGATTCAATGTTGGTGGTCTACCTGGATGGGCTAATGATTTTAATTAGGTCAAATTACTAACAGAAACTGTTGTGTGTGTGTGCTCTTCTTCTCTGCACCCCCTTTTCTTGCTTTTCAAGTTCTCTGACCATGTCAGGCTATCTTGGTGACTCTCTCTACCCTCTCTGATCTCTCTGACTCACTCTCTCTTCTATCCTAATGCTCTATCATCTTAAGGCTAAATTATGGCTCCCTTGCCCACTATTCTCACAACTCTAAATAAACTCCTCTATCTTAAGGTTCAAAAAGAAAGAAAGAACAGCAGACAGAAAAAAGAAAGAAATAGGAAAAGAAAAAGAAAAGAAACTGTTGTCCTCCTATTTCTAAAATGTTGAATCCTGAAGACATTTTAGGAATAACATTGCACTTGGAAATGCAGATAGGACTGCATTCATTTCTAGCTATATTTAGTATAGAGATTAATCTCCCCACACATACAATCTCACTCTTCCCAAAGCTAGTGTCAATTTCATTCAGGCGTGAGCCAGTGAAGACAGATCTGATAACATTCATGTGTGCGGCAATAATTTTTGAAATCTGTGAATATTAAATAATGCATTTTAAAGAATAAGTGTGCAGCTGAAGTAACTCAACTGGCTTTATTTTCCATCTTACTATGATGTTAATTGTCTCTTTCAGGGACTGAGACATGCCAGAACTTGTCACTGTAATGACATTCCAAAAGAGGAACATGATTTCTAGTTATCTAGCTAACGTCCACAGGAACTTTCCCTGAAAGGAGAATGGGGATGATTTGTGCTACTTGGTCTAATCATTTGAAAATGAGGGGGAAACTGAGAAAAAGAACATGGCACCATGAGTTGGAAAACATGAACCATGTCCATTCCTAGTTCTTGGTATAATCTTGAACAAATTCTCTGTGGATCTTTGGTTTCCCATTTCTAAAAGGAAAAGTTGGGCTAATCAGTCAGGAAAAACTCTCAGAATGTGGACTGTTCATAAGATGTAAAAGGTCCCCAGCCCAGTTCTATTCAACTTTACTGCTTTGCTACAGGATAGAAAAACACAAGCACACAGCTTTAGTTCATGCCATAATTCATCTGTCTTTTTCATTAATATGAGAAGATCTAAGACTATGTGACATAGGCTATCACAAATTCGATTCAGTGACCTACAAAAATGAGTATCAATTATTTGGATGTAAAAGAAAGAACAAGAAGCATCTTCATTAATGGCACAGCAAAACACTACCTGGGGATGTTGCTCCCAAAATACACATTGCTGGACCCCACCTCACATTTAAAAACTGGGATTGCCTAGTTTAGGGTCTGTATCTACCTGCTTCTTCCTCATTCTTGAAAGTAGAGATATTTCTGCTTTTCTTCATGAAGTGCTGAGAAAGGCATGATACAAATGACAATCAGATATTTGGAACTATGATAACATACCAGTCAGAATACCAGAGGATGTACATAGAATAGCTGTTCTAACACAGGAAACGACTATTTTTACTTGAACGATATCAAAGAATTTTCTTCACTCAGCTTTAGATAGAGAAGAGACTCCTCTTGGGGATGTATTTGACTGACAGTGAGCTTGTTTGACATTGGCATTCTAGTGACTCACTGATTTTTTTAAATAATAAATTAGTTATGGTACAGAAAGGTAGTGTGGCTGCTCTATTTGACTTATACTTACGACAGCATGGACAGTAGAGTTCTCTTAGCATTTGTTTTGATTGTATATTTTAATATATAAAATATCCCATTTTCATTGCTTGTCTTTTTGCCTCTAGGCAGAACAGCAGGAACTTGCTTCGGAATTGCTTCTTGCCAAGAACATTATGAAAAAGGCTCTCAATCAATTCTAATACTTAATTGCTTTCACCGTGAAAAGATTCTCCTGAGAGATAAGACACATATCTTAGTCTCCTGCTGTAAGAAAGTACTTTATAGGTAGGATTACTTATGAACAACAGAAATTTGTTGCTCCTAATTCTGGAGGTGGAAAAATCCAAAATCAAGGAGAAGCGGACCTGCAGTTTGGTGAGGGCCTGCTCATATCCCGTTAACTTCTGTGTCCTCAAGTGGTGGCAGAGCACGGCTAATAGGCCATTTTTACTAGTGCACTAATCACTTTAAACAGGACTCCACCCTCATGACAGAATCCCTTCCCACAGACCCCACCTTAATGCCAACAAACCAGGGGAAAAATGGCAGTCATGAATTTTTGTGGGGCACATTCAGTCTAGAGTAGTACCCATGAGATTTTAACACTAAGAAAACAGAGTTCTTTGTTAAAATGGAATAAAACGAAGGTTTCTGAACTTCTGGCCTATGTTATACATTCATTTAACACATTTAGACCAAGAAGGCCAGTTTTCCAAAAAATTAAGAGGTGTGCCAGGTCTACAAATGGCCAAAAGGGATGATGTGGGTTTTAAAGCTTTCCTTTTCTGTCCAGCTTTGTGGTAAGCATCTTCTGTCAGAAGGACCATGATCTGAATCTATCAGGAAACATCCTGAATTCAAGACACAGCAGAACTCTACCCTTCAAGGAGCACAGGAGACCGCATAAGGGACTTGTTCCTAAGAACACAACTTTGCCTACATCAAAAAGATTTAGGTTAATTTTAATAAAGAAAAAAAAAACCACATAGTTTTGTATTTAAAAAAAAAAGCCCGATGGAAATGATTTATGTGATGACATTTCGGAGATACACCACCCAGTAGATGTTGCAAGGTACTCCATAGCTGCTTCTGGTCTATCAGAGGTTCACATGATCTTTTATCATTTACAGACTGGGGATCTGAAAACATGGGGTTTAATTTGATTAAGACTCCATACAAGGTCAAAGTGGGGAGCAACAGAAGATGCAAATGACCTGGGCAATGCAGTCAGTACATCAAGGGGAACAGAGAATATGAAAGAAACCACTAATACCAAAGGAGATGAATACATAAAAACAATGCCAAGAGTCTAGAATCGTGCAGCATTTCTAGTAGGAAAAAGACCATCCATTTGCTGAAGAGAATAGCAGTCAACTGGTAAATGTTCAAAGACAAATACAGATCTTCAGTATTGAAGAAGACAAAAGTGTTTAGTTTCTTTTTTTCTTACAGAAAATCTGCAATGAAATTATACCCCAAGAATGGGTTAAAACTTTCTTTTCTTGTTATTCGTCCCTGATTCCAACCTCTCCATTCCTTATAGTTTTACAGGACCAAGAAGCTTCTTGCCTTTCCATTCATTCAAGTTTTGCTTATAATAACACAGGATCCTTCTGTTTTCTGAGAATCTTAAAGTTGGAATGACCAATAGCTCCTTACTGCTTAATTGGCTCACGACTTTGAGCATATGTTAAGTATCCCTGAGGGGTGTTCGGCTGACCAGAATGTAGTTCTCCTGAAGAAGACAATGATAGTAAATAATTTACCACACGGGGACAAGCAAGCAGAGAGATGAGAAGACTTAACTGAACCATGGTTAAAATGTTCTAAAATCTTCTCCCAAGGGCAATGGCCTTAGGGGTTCTCAGCCTATCAAATTTCTCTGTATTCTTCTTGATCTCATATTTGCATAAATTAAGTCTTTATGGGCTATTAAAGCAAATGATGAAATTTCTTCAAAGACAAACTTTGACAAGTGGATCAGAAGATAGTCTGGAAAAGTAACCATGACAGCAAAGGTCTGGAAACTGCCAAATGCCCAAAGGGATTCTAACAACTTGATAAAGTAATATGCCAACAGTGTCACTAGGAATGCACAGAGGAATCATAGCTATCTGGTGGGACAGAGATATTAGGTGTCTCTGGATGAGTGAGCAATTGTCCCTTTGAAGGGACTCCGGGAGTTCTGCTGTAGAGGTGTGAGAAATACTCATTCCGCTGTGGCATCGGATCCTAAGCCAGAAGTGTATGCATTTGGCCTATGTGGGTTACATGTCCAAATGGTGAAGTGATTACCTGGAAGGAGTGGGGCAAAGGGAACAGCCCCACACAGCTTCAGGGCTGACCTCTGCAAGACCAGGGCAGGGTAGGGCATTCCCTGTCTGATATGTTTCTTGTGAGTTTTGATACTGGGTATAGCTTGAGGAAGACATGTGAATCTGAATTTATGCTGGACCCAAGAGGACCTTCTGGTGGATGCTGCATAGATACCTCTGAGGCTTTAAGACAAACTACAGTATACACACAAACACGCACACACTTTAGTATAATGTCAATCTTTTATCATGGACGTGTGAGCTATTGCTTGAAATAACAAACGATTACAGAAACAACAAATCTCCAAGAAAAAAAAAGGAACTGTCACAGCAAACTGTTTTTGAGCTGATCTCCCCAGAGAGCATACCCAAGAAGGGAATGTGAAAGAACAGGATATAATTTTAGACAAAGTTCCAAAAGAGGATAGTCTGTAACGAAAACTTTCCGTGACCAAAGTTTATCTGAGTAAGCATATTACAGACTACATATTTTGAATTCCACTGTGTTCTTCAATAATTTTTTCAACTTAATCAAAAAATTGTGAACACTATGATTGGATGCACGTAATACGTATCACTTCAAAAACATCACTAAACATTGTTATTCAAGCATTGAAGAAAAATAGTTTTCTACCTCCACAAGAAGAAAGAGCTCATTCTGGTAAAGGGATAAAGTAAATTAAACATGTTTCCATATGACACTGAAACAGGAGTCAATGAGAAGGAATTCCAGGATCCTTGTCTAACAACTGTTGATTTATGGGAGGAAGTGTGTGTTTAATAAGCCAAGTATTTCCAAAAGATGCTTTTGGGCCAAACAAGACTTGAAGAGAGTTAAGGTAACCTTAAAACAGAGATGCTAATTGTACAAACTAAAGACAGCTACAACACTTAACAAACACCCAGTAGCAGTATTGATCTCACGTTCCAATGGACACATAGCAAGTGAGGCAATCTGACACTGAGCTGCACAAAAGAAATCGGCTTTACAGGAAAACACAGATCTGTGTTCAGCTTGACCTGGGAGCTCTCTCTTCAAAACAGTAAGCATAAGTCACTTTTACTGGAACGAGATTCATCTAGGTCTAGAATATGAGCTACTAGAATTTCTGACTCTTTTAAATTCCAAATTTAATAGCATTGTTAGTTTGGAAATAGGAAATCAAGCTGAAGTGGGTGGCACATGCCCATAATCAGAGCATTCTGAACACTGAGGCAGGAGAATCACAAGTTCCAGGTCAGCCTGGGCTACACCTCACAACGCAACGCAACACAACACAACACAGCACAGCACAGCACAGCACAGCACAGCACAGCACAGCACAGCACAGCACAGCACAGCACAGCACAGCACAGCACAAAGAAACAGGAAATGATGCTAAACTGCCTGGCTTCCTACCCTGGCCCACTCCCCAGTTAGCAGTTGTCCAACATGAGGTGAGTTATTCAGTATTCATGCCACTCATGAACTCCCTCTCAGCTAGAAACAGCTCTGAAGGCCCAGTGAAATCAGAAGGAAAATGATAAGAAATTCAAAGTACTGCGTAAGGGACATGATGAGTGAGAGTGCTCAGAAGTGGTTCCTGTCATGGGGGCTAAAAAGCTGGTTGTACCAGCAACACTACCCTCCCCACACACTGGGTCACAGCACACTCCCCTTCCTACCCAGCCTCCTTCCCCACATGGCTCCCCTCACCACGCTCTGTTACAGGATGCTTCACACCACTGCTGCCGTCCTTTGCTCTCTTTTATAACTAACATTTTGTCCTTAGAATAAAGTAGTTATAATACTAAGCTCAGCATGGAAAAGCAATTTCCACTCCTGGTTACCATTTCCATCCTGAGCCTGTCTTTAGGAAAGAGCCTCTGAGAACCCAACTCTCAACTCTGAAACTTAGACAAGAATTGAAATACAAGTCAAAAGGCATTTCTCATTATTACTGAACAAAATGCTTTCATTCTAAAAGAAGTTTATAATACTTTCCTGCTTAAATCATATGCTTATAGCCTTCATCTTTCAGGATATTTCCAATTGGGTATTTCCAAGCATCTTTGAATTTAATTTGAAAAACAGAATTCTGTATTTGAGCTCTCTACCATTCTAATAATCTACCCTCCATGTGACTTCTAAAATGATCTTTAAAAAGTATACATTAAAGAAAATACCTTATTTTCTTCACTGACCTGTGACTTTCCATGAAATATAGGTACAGTTAACACCCTAGATGCTCATGGCCCTAGCTGTCTGCCCTTATTCAGGACCCATGAGCCACTTTTGGCAGGCTTTTTGCTCTTGCATGATTATCAGACAGGGTCCCATTCCAGGGCCTGCTGTTTTTCTTTACTTTAAGATATGTTCACCTCCGGAATTTCATGCCTGGCTTCTTGCCAACATTCAGTCTTCAGCTCATATCACCTTGAGAAAAAGCTTGTCTGGCCTGCCAGATCAGAAAGTAGCCCACTGACTCACTCTCAGGCCATATTAAATGTGTCTCTTCAAATCTCTGATACTTCACATTAGCTGAACCTGTCTGCTGCATTCTTCAACTATGAAAGGCCAGAATACCATGGTCTTATCTGCATATCTTTCTCAGCAGAGATGCTCAGTATAGATTTGTAAATAAATAAATGAATCCATGAGTTAAGGTGGTTTGATTTCCTTCATTTGAAGATCATTTAACTTTAGAGCATGTTTATGATACATATTCTCTTCCCCATTGAAAATATTTTTGTATGTTATGACCCTCTCTTTATACTAATTTCTCGACAAGTTTACCTCACTCTAACTACAGAGAAGTTTTCTTTTATTGTATCTTCACAGATTGCTTCTGTTATATTTACTCTGGAGTTTCCTCTAATTAGAGACATACACTGATTCTTTTTAGTCTCCTTTAAATATCAGTTAGCTTACATTTAAACTCAAATTCCATCAGACCAAAAAGCCAAAACCTGAAATGGTTTTACAATGCAGTACTCGGTGCCTTCTATCCCCATTACTCTTTACTGGTGTTTTTCACACAAGGCATGCAACTTAATGAAAATGACAAATGCAACTCAGCATGCACTTTAACATATTATTGTTTTCCTTGTTAATTTTGCTTTCTCTCTCTCTATTTAAGATGTATACTAGAGTAGACTTTTGCTCTTTTCCATTATAGTATTACTGGAATCTACAAGAACATGTAGATTTATAACCAATTCATGTAAATTAATGAAAGCACTGATATAACAGGATTAAGTAATGAGTGGGTGAGAGGCGGAGGGAAGAGTTGAGAGAGAGAGAGGCTTGCATCTTCTTGTTTCAAATACATTGCTTTTTATGTTTATTACTCTGAGAATATAGTGACATTGAGAAATATGTGAAATCTATACATTATTGAATGTAGCAACTCATAACAAAAGCAGCTAAAAGCCTGGAAATCCCACTTTAAAACTAAGCTGCTCTGTGCATTGCATGGGTGTACAATTCTCTTTTTTATTGCCAATATTAATTTGGCACACAAAGGTACATTTTAGAAGCAAACATGATTTGAATTTGATATGGTTACTTCTGCAACTGAACCTCTTGAGATTAATGAAATATAAAACTTCAAGTTTTGGAAGAATACTAGTATCACAGTCGATTAACAGAATTTCAGAGACAGATTAATTCTACATTTCTTATCAAGTAATCACCTCATTTAAAAAAAAAAAAAAACAACTTTTTTTTTTTTGTAGATCAGTCCAAAAAGGAAAAAAGCTATGGCAATATCAGAGAGATATTTGCTTAGTGATGTGAATCAGGCTGTAGACAATTTTCTGACTAAAATATGTCTCGGATATGCTATACAATGCAGTGTACATTTTATACAATGTAAACAGTGCTAGAAAGAAGGTACTAAGCGAAAGCAGGCAAAGCACATACTACAGTTGACTGGCTTTTTCAATCTCAAATTCCCAAAGAATTTAGAGTTATAAGCACAGCTTCTTTTGGTTGAAATAAAATCATCATGAACCACAGAAAATGCAACTTATGTTTAGAATGCTACTCTTTATTTAAGATTACTTTTAAATGAAATGCTTGTCCAAAGGAAAAAAAAAGGATTACCAAGCATTAAAGCAAACCTGGCATCAATCTGATACATTAATTACTGTATGATAGATAATTCTATATAACTATCTGGTCCCATTATCCATCATTTGATGGCAAAATAAATCCTGTAACTTGATTTCTCATTAAATGGAAATCTATGTATGAACACAATTTTTCTTCTCTTTTTTTGAGCTTTTCAAAATACGATTTAAAAATATTTTGTATCAATACAATATATTAATTTTATAAATGTAAAATTTTATCAATTGTTAAAGCAATTGCAAAACCATATATTCTACTTAAGGTAAACTGAACAATATCTATAAATATTAATTTTTAAATTATAAAACATAAAAATCCTTAGTGAAGAAGAAGGGTAATGTTCTAACAGATTTATTAGAATTTCATTTTATATTATATTGCTTGAAAGTTATAAATTGATTAAACTATTTCAAATTAATCATAAATTTACAAAAAGAATACAGTGCACTTATTGTCATTTTACTATCATTTCCAAAGTCTTGTGTTCAAGTGTTTAGATTTTGTAAAATGTAAATAGACACAGGACAAAATTACAAAGGTATATTTGACAGGTTGAATAAAAGAAATAAAACTTGAAATACAAAGGAATACTGGCAAGTGAGAAAGGGAAGATGTTGCTAATGCATTCAGCTCACCTGCTTTAAAATATGTGTGCCTTTAATTGGAAATAATGATGTCATAACTTACCTCTGCATAGTTTATAAAATGCATACTATTAATTGGAAATAATGATCCATAACTTACCTCTGCATACTTTACAAAATGCATGCTCTTAATTGGAAATAATGACTCATAACTTACCTCTGCATACTTTAGCTTCAATGTTTTGTGCATCTCTCGAAAACGACTGTAACGCCTGAATACAGTCCATGTCTCATCGAGGACAGAAATCTGTTAAGTAAGACAGTAAAAACGAATCAGCATCAATTACAAGAAAAAAGTAACAAATTTTAGAAACATAATTTAGAAATTAAAAGTGATTAGCATGCAAAATGTCTCCCCAATTGAAAACATTAATCTAGCTGCATAAATATGACTTATAAATAGCAATTGTACTCTATTAAACATGCATATTTAGCTTTCAACTGTTGCAAGAGCAACGTCCGTGTGAAGTGAGGGGCAGATGGTCACTTCTTGATTGGTTACAGAAAGTCCTTTAACAACTCTCCACTTGACTTGTAGAAGGGAAATCCCAGAAGATGACTTTTTCAGAATAGCAGTGTCTTCATACAAGATGCCCAGTGTGGGTCACAAGGACTGCCACATTGGAGGTGAACACAGTAGAGGAGGACAAAAAGACAAACAAAGGGAAATCAGAGAAAAATATGGGGAGAGAGACAGGGTAGGAAAAAAGAATCAAGAGAAGAAAGGGAGAGAATAAAAAATATCTCTATGCACTTCTGTGATAACTACTCATAGTGTAAGTCCACAGCAACCTGCTCTTCCTTTTTCAGAGGGTAACATTTGATGCACACTTTCTCTGGCTACCTGGTGGGAAAGCTCTGTAGAGCATCACTGTGACCAGCAGTTGGACTTCTTAGCTGCTGCCTCACTCGCGCCTAAAGCACTGTCCCAGGTCTTCTTCCCACTGTTCTTCTGAGGTCTTGACCTATGGATCCAGCTTGGAGATACCTTTCTTTGTGTGTTACACAAGAAACTCCCATTTATCTTGCTATAGTCCCACCAGTTATTACACTGGACTAGCTGGAGAGGCCCATCCGTCCCAACTGCCCTTCTCCCAGCATCCCCATATCCAAACTGGCACCCGATCCTGCTTCTGCCTGCTACATGTCTCTTGGAGCTCAGCCCTTCCATCCTTCACCATCGCTTCTAGCAGGTCTCGTGTGGACTTTGGCAGGATTTACAAAGTATCTACATTCACAATTGTTCCCTCTAATCCCTTCGCGACTGTCGAAGGGGATTTTTAAAAATTGAGTCTGCTCATTTAAGCTCCCTCTTTAAGAACCCCCAGCAACTTCACCATGGTCTTGCCTTGGACTTTCTCCCAGGGGGCATCTTCGCTCCAGCAGCACAGTCAGTGCCTGAGCTGAACACACACTCTCTCAGCGCCGGACCTCTGCATGGCCAGTGTTGCTGAGTGGGAAACATCAGCTGGCATATTAGAGAAAGGGGCAGGAAGACCACAGGGTGCCGGCCTGAAAGCAGCAGCAGCAGCGGGAGGACCCCAGGAGCGCTGCTTCATGAGGAGGATCAGGTCTGCCTCACTCGTTGTCCAGACTAGAAAATGCGATGTTTGTACATTTATCATCCTGTTTCTGTATTTGCTTTGTTATAGTAACTTTAAATTATCTTACGAGCTTCCATGAAACAGATATTTCCATAAGACACAGTGTGATCTTAAGCGAGTCACAGTGCAGGTGCTCGGCTGCCACACGTGTTCAGAGACGCTGCGCTCATCACGCAGTCTGAAGGGAGTGCTGCTCCCGGGCCTTCCTCTCCAGATCTCTCAACAGACACCTCTGGGTTAGTGCAGTCAGGGGTCAGGCCAGCACAAGCAAAGGAACAGGGACTAGGTGTCCAAGAGACAACTTCAGGGGAGAATGCTTCCCATTCTCCCCATTAGGCTGGAGGTACTTGCTGCCAGGAAAGCCCAGAGAATTACTAGAAGCATCCTATAACCTGGAGCAGAAAGACCCAGAAGGTCTGACAGGTGAGGCCTTGCCATCCTGGAATGGAGAAAGTCAACAAAAGAAGCCTAAGTTTCCCCATCATTCAGTTTCCCATGTCCTCAGTTCTTTCCTTCATTTGCAGTGTTTCCACCAGGACACAGGACCCCATGGTAAATCTCTAGCAAAACCCCTTATGTCCTCAGCCTCCAGTGTGAACCAAACAGAAAAGAAAGTGTATTCTGCCCAAGGCTCGCTCCCCCTTAGAGCCACTACCTTCCTCTCAACAGAGGCCAGCAGAGCACTTCCAAGGGCCCATGAACAGGCCCGTCTGTTTACCATCTGGCCCTCATCTTATCGCACATCTCAGACTAAGTCCTCTGGGACAATGGGATGCAACCCCTTTATTTCCTGAAAAACATTGCAATTCTCTTTATTACATATTTCCGTTGTCATGCTATTTTCTTAAGCACCTAAACAGGTTCTTGTTCTTTAATTCCCTTTTCTTTTCAGTTAACCCTCTATCGTATCTCTACACACACACACACACACACACACACACACACACACACACACACACACACACACATTTGTCTCTTTGAAGTTTATAATAACACCAATTTCTTTCTTCCCATCATCCTTTGAATCCTCACTAAAATATCATTGTGTCAAGGTCATAGACAACCTTCAACTTGCTAAATCCACATTGTAATTCTTGGTTTTGATCTTGCTTGACTACTGGGTAGAACTGGACAAATAGATAGCCCTCTCTTCCTTCTCACATTTTTTTTTCTTATTGGTTCCATATTGCTACCCTTCTATCTTTTCATTCCCAGGCTTTCTAAGTCCTTCATGGTTTCATCCTTGTTCTATTTTCTACCTGAACTCATTCCTTTGGTGATCTCATCGCTCAGATTTACATGCTATGCCTCTCTGACTCCCTCACTGTCATGTCTCTCCTTGGACTCTAGACTCATCTATCCTCCTGCTTCCTTGGATACCCAATATGCACATCAAACTAAACAAGGTACATTTAAAATTAATCTCGCCCAAACCTCATCTTCTTCCCCATCTTAGTAAATGGCATTCTTCTGCTCATTCAATCAAAAGATGCCACCCAGAAAGTTTTTCTTTCTCACACCTTATATTTAAGTCATCAACAACCATTTCTTCCAAATGTCCAAAAATATGAACCTGACCACTGCTTGCCAGCTCTACCATCTCTGTCTGGATTGTTTTTAACAGCTCCCCTTTCTTTGGTTCCTAGATCATGTTTCCCCTCCCTCCCTGTCTCTCTCATTCTTCTGTTAAAGGCATCTTACGTAAGCACACTTCTGTGCTTGAATGGAACACCTTTCCAAACTGCCCCCATCTCAGTCAGGTACAAGTTCCTTTAGGACTTGAAGGGTGCCTGTGGTCCACCTTCTTCCTGACTTTCTCTCCACCCACATTCCCCCATGTTCACCTCTGACTGCCTCTGACTGGTGGCTTCAGTGGATGCATCAAAAGATGGGGACTCTGTGGGTACTTTGTTCTCTTTCTGTAATACCTGTTCCCTAATCCTTCCCATGGTTTCCTTCTCTCCTTTAGGTCTTTGTTTAAAAGTCACTATCTTAGTGATGATCTCCTAATATATCCCATTTAAAATTTCATTTCTCTTTCATTATCACTCTATTTTTCTTCTTCCCAGTTTTTTAACATCTGATTCCTAACTAAGGTGTACATTTATTACTATATCTTGGCTTTGATCTCCCCACTAGAATATCAGGATTAGAACTGGTGGGCTTTTAATCCACTGGTCACTGTTCCTTAGACAAGACAAACAAGAAGCATTTTTGGTCTTGTGTGATATTGGCCTACACTGGGCATTGAGCTTGTGGGGCACTGGCATACACTGGCTATTCGTCTTATGAGACACTAGTCTACACTGAAATGGGACTTATGAGACATTGGCCTATACTGGAGATGTGTCTAATGGGACACTGGCCACTGATCTCATGGGATATTGACCTATACTGAACATAGGTCTTATGGGACACTGGCCTACAGCTTCTTCTTATCTTGCATTCATAGCTTATTCTTGTTTAACTATTGTCTGAAATCTCTAGTTAATGAAACATCATGTGAAACACCACAGTTTTGGGTATCATTCTTTTTCCCCCCAAAGTATCCCTAGATAGATTCTTTATAAAAGATATCAATTCTTTATGTGCTATCACCCAAACTGGTAAAGGTATAATGCAGCTCACTTATAATTCCCTGGGAAGAAGATGATAATATCATTGACCATAGATGAGAAGAAAGTAAGAGGAAGATAAAAACCCATTCCTAAGGGTGTGCCCCCAAAGCGTTCAATAAACTTGCTTCAGGTTTCTGGATGTGAATCTTTATTGCTTGTAACAGCAGGAATGATGCTTCCATGGCATGCATGTTGAGTTGGGAGGAAAGAGAAGACTATTTCTACCTGCATCTTTGTATTCAAATTGGGCTTAAAGAGACCAATAAAGGTACCAGATGATCTGTCTATGTGCTTGCTTCTCTGTGCCTCCAAGAGCCCTTAGCTGAAGAAGAACACAACAGTATAATAAGTGCTCAAAAATACTGAATGAGGCCTGAGGAGGAAGCTACAGTACTTAAGGTCTTGCTGAGTATGTGTAAGACCCTGGCTTTGATTCCTGGCACGGGAAAAAAAGGTTGAACAATGAAGAACATCATTTCCACATTCTGAGTAATGACTCATTTTAACAACTTCACATACACATGCCAATGATGTGTGCATTCTGTACTTTAGTTTAATATCTAAACCAGCAGGAGGAACTAGCAGCATGAGCTTCACTTAGGAATTTCCTAGAAATATACATTCTGAGGTCTCTTCCACATCTACCAAGTCAGAAACTCTGCTCAGAGCTCGATAACCTGGACTTTAACTACAGTGCCCAGGGGATTCTGATGCAGGTATGGTTATTCCTACCACACATCTGATACCAAAGTCCTCAGCCAGGCATTTAGGGATTTTCGTAGCTAATGCCATGTTACACATCTAACCTTAGGTCCCAGGGCTTAAAAAAACTCACACTTTGAACATTATATCATTGTGGATCTCCTGAAAAGTCTTCTGAATGGTCCCCTGAATCTCACATGCCTTTCCACAACAGCATGGGTGCTTGTGAGCCTCCAGGGAGGAGTTCCCAATACAATCCTCTCTCTGTGGCAACCCTACCATCACCATCTCTAGAGGAACTACTTTGCCCCTCTATGGATCCTTTTAGCTTATATCATGGTCACAGCACGCATTAGATAGTAATCAAATGATTAATGTGGTACAAATTAATTTATGCAATGAATGTCTTCTAATGAAATAAGTCATCTCCCCTTGGAGATAGTTGGGGTGAGATTGGGAAACCCTCATTATACAGATAAACTGCTGTTTTATAGCATTATTTTGCTTTTTAAATCATGGAGGATTCAGGCTTGGCCTGGGAAGAATAAGGCCTGATAGACAACTGGCCGTGGCTACACTGCTTAGGTAAATGTTGGCATCTTAATAAAAAATTTTTGAAGTAATTATAACATCACAATAGGTTTTATTAAATGCAGCAAGTATATTGTGCATTCTCTGCATTGTGTAACACAAGTTTATTATGAAGCATGTAAATACTTCTAAATTTTTAACTATTGAAACTCAGAACAAGGACAAGATGCTCAAGTTTCCCACTTTTTATATTTAAGCTTTCCCTTGTCTAACAACACTTATAAATGATGGAGACTGTGATGGTCACTGTCAAGAATCAAGGATCATTCAGGAAACAGGCCTGAAAGCATACCAGTGAGGAATCACCCACATTAAACAGCCTCTAGGATGTCTAAGTGATTATCTTGGTAAGTTGCATGGACCATTCTTAACTGTGGGGTGGATCATTCACTGGTCAGGAAATTCAGGACTATATAAAATGAAGAAAACGAATTCAGCACAAGCATTCTTTGCTTTCTGCTTCCAAACTGTGGCTGCGATATGCTTGCCTGGCATGGTGCACTGTACCCTTGAAGTGAGCCAGAATAAACATTTTATCCCTTAAGCTAGTTTGTCATGTGTGTGTTGCATGTGTATGTAGGCATGTGTATAAGAAGGCATTTGAGTGTGTGTTCCTGTGGAGGCCCGAGGGTGAGATGAGGAATCATCTTGGAATGCTCTTCTACCTAACTGCTTTGCTTTGGTGTTTCTGGGGTTCCTTCTTTCAGAGAAAGCCAGAATTACATGCCACTGTCATATCCATCTGGCATTTTTATGTGAGATCTGGGGATCCAAATTCAGGTCCTGTTGCTTGTGAGTCAAAGAGTTTAACCACTGAGTTATCTCCCCATCTGTCAGAGTAATTTACCAGAGCAACAGAAGAAGTAACTAAGACAGAGATCATGATACAATGTCATTATCTTATCAGAAACGGAGGTAATGCAGGCCCACATGCACCATCTCTGCAGGAACATGGTCAAAATCATTCTTATGTAAAAACACCATTCTGTGAGTTAAGAAAGTAGCTCACGTGAAGTGTGAAAAACAAAGGCAGAAATGCAAAATATACATTAAAGTTCTAAGTTACTCCAAATTAAAATTGAGCAAGGGATGGATTGTTGATGGTGAGGGCAGGGATCGCAGATCAGTAAAATGGATAAATCAGACCTAAGTAGTCAATTTTCTTTAAAGTTGAGAAAGTAAAGCATCATTACTGAACATCTTTGAGTAGTAAATTCATTACTTCTCTCTCACTGAATGATTCTGCTGATACAGACCCATTTTTTCTGGGCCACGATCAAACACCATAAACACATCCACAAGATAGACTATACTTTACATATAAAGAGTTCTCTGCTGAGTGCTTCCTGTGAATTTATGTCATATACATATTTTGTTAGGTTAAAGATTGTCAATTCTAGGATATGTTATCAGTATACATTTGCTGGTTTGTATCTGTCTGTGTAAAGAGCAGTGCCAGGCTTTTCAACCAAAGAGAAACACTAACCAGTTTTCATGTAAACAGCTATGTGTAAAGCTCTTTAATACATACATTAAACATAACTCTGAACACATTTGAGGAAATCTGAAATATGTTCCAAAAGTACAGATACATATAGAAAAACCATTGATGCATGGAATTCAATTAAATATCCTCACATACCACAGAAAATGAAGCAAAAACATACTTTTTAAATTGATTCATTGAGTATGGAAAGAAATTATCAGAATTTTTATGTATGTTTATTTATTATAGTCTCTTTTTATATTCCTACATTGAGAAGCATGTTATAATAAACAATAAGACATTTAATGAATGTTATGTTTCATAAAGAAACTGGACACATTGGCTGTGCCTGTTCAGTAAATTTTTTGTTGCTGCTATTTATAAATAGAGAATATTCAAATGTGTTAGGGATTTAGCTCACTGGTAGAGCACTTACCTAACATGGGAAGGCCACAGGTTTAATCCTCAGAACATGCAAAAAAATTATATGCTACTAACTAAGTTTAAGCTTGATGAAGACAAATTCCTATTTTCCCAATAGAGTTGAATCTAATTCATTAATTATAGTCAATGTGTTAGGTAAAACATGAAATAAATTCTGAGTATAGATATATACAAAAAACACAATACTTCATTAAATTTAAATAAAATCTCTTCAGCCAATATGTTGTGAATATTACTGGCCAGGGATGGCAATGGATACCAATATCCTATTAATTGTAGAAATATCTTGTATCAAGCACAGGTTGCCAATGCATTCTTCCTTGGTCTATTCTACCTCCAAAATCACCCAGTTGTCGGGGAGCAGCAGGCACACGCAGACTGTGGGTACTGAACTTGTTGGCTATCTCCATAGCAGCCTCGTGCTAGTTTCTTACCTTTTCTCTCCTGCATTGCCCACATGAAGGCCCAGGCTAGAATCCCCCCAGGAATCAGTACCTCAAAATTCTCATCAGGAAGCCTAATTAATCCCCGTTCTCTGTTCTGTACTCTCCCTGTTTCTAAAGACATCCTCAAGGAAGGTAGAACACACTTACATTTCAATTCAGTGCGTTACTTCTTGGAAGTTCTTCCAAGTGACATTTTCCTCAGGATTTTCAGTCCTTACAATCACCTGTGTGTGATCATCTAAAATGACTCGTGTCACCCGGGATCAATCCTACAGCATGCTTTCGGCATCTCTCAAAACAGCACTGTTGACATTCATTAGCCTCCATCAAAAGCCTGTTCATAGTTCCTCAATTTTCCCATTCACTTCTGAGAACCCCTTTCCAAGGTTACCTCCACTATCTTCTACTACAGTGAACCACTTGAACTTGTCTGAGCTCAGTGTCCCCATTGCCCAGAGTACAGATTCACCTCCATTCATCCAAACCACTCATCCTTCTTAACAGAATGAGATGCAAATCCGCCCGGTCACGTCCCCAAGGACCCTCCCATTGTTCAAGATATTCTATTGCTTTCCATGTATTTGCTGTCCCCTCCTCCTTCCAATCAGCTATGCTTTGAATCCATGGGCTATGTTTTCATCTTTTCTATACAAGATTGCATACATACCAGGTGGTATGTATGTATGTCTATGTGCACACATATCACAAGTATTTGTTGTGATAAAAATGAATGAATAATGGAGACCAGGGGTTTCCGTTCAATAAATAGTATCTTTTCAATAAACACAATTCACTGTTTCCTAATTTTTCTCTTTAGACAGTAGAATGCCTTGAATTTTTTTTTCCCTTTTTCAACTTAACAACTGTTTTAAGGTTATGGCAAGTAAGAATTGTGGGAGAATTAAGAGAATAAATAAGGATGAGAAATGTTGTTTATCAAATTCCTTTTGAAAAGACACTGCATAGATTTAGAAGGAACACTGATAAATAAATGACTTGGGAATTGATATGAGTACAGGCAGGTATGAGGCTCCTGAATGACACACCGAGACTCAGAAGGTAATTTCTTTTTTTTTATTTTTATTTATTTTTTAAAAAAAATTTATTGTTTATTATTTATTTAATTGTGCATGTATGTGTGTGCACGTGTGTGTATGTATGTGTGTGTGTAGAACCACGGAAGAATTCAGGAACCACCATGGACGCCTCCACCTCCTCCTTGTTTACTCTGTCCTGGGATTCACAGGCTCCGCCCACAAGGACCAGAAACGAAGGCCACCCCGCTTCTGCCTGGAGTCTATACGTGGGGTCTAGGATCCGAACTCCGGACCTTCCGCCTGCAAGGCAGAGGCTTAACCCCTGAGCCACCTCTCCAGCCCCTCAGAAGGTAATTTCTAAGTCCCCTTGGAAGATGGATTCTATTAATCCTGAGTGGCACCTTGAAAATGAAAATCCAGCCAATGGGCTGGGGTGCATTCTTTGGCTCATGAAGGGGCACTTGCGCTGTCAGTAATACAGGAAGGAGAGCACTGGACAGACTGGTGCTATGGAGAGAACACAGTGGTCCTGACAAGTGCAATATTGGCTGTCCAGGGAATGTTCTAGGTGCTCCCTTAGTTTTTGTCAGCTGGAAGGAGTGCTGGTCTGCGTGGCCTGGGGGAGGGTATATAAAAGAAACTGTGTCAGCTGCCATCCAGGGGCTGTGGAAGAGAGGGACTGGCCTCCAAGTGACTCATTTCACAGGCTGCTGAGAAATTACTGATTCGAGTCGAGAAGACAACTTTCCATCACAGTGGACCCATGAGCCAGCAGCTAGAGCAACTACAGAAATCCTGTTATCAGACACCAGAGGAAAGAGACTGGGCCACAAGCAGAAAGAGCCTGAACTCAAAGACAAAACTACGCAAAGAGGAGTCTCTCTTCAATCCCAGATCTCTGTGTGTACCTAACATGGATGGGAGGTACACGGAGCTCGGAGGAGTGCTGATAGAGAGAAAGATCCAGTCAAATTTAATTTCTGTCATTTGTAGACTGCAGGAAAATCCAGGAGTCTCTTGTGCACAGCTGTACCATGGATAAGTACATATCTCTGAGCTTTAGGTTTATGAGTCCAGTCTGAATCTGTGGTATGAAGAAATGAGCAAGGGACCTGGTGCCCCATTAACACCCATCTTCCAGACAGCTACAAAATGATCGTAAGCAGTGGGACTTTCCAGCTGACCTAAACCCAGGTTTCTGAAATAACTAGAAATAACTTTTTTATGCTTCAATTTCAGCATCTTCAAAATAGGGGATAATACTACTTACTTCAGTACAATTACCTTACAGAGCAGATTGAAGGTAAACTTGATAGAATGCATAAGTCACTGGGATTCACAGGCAAGGCTATTGCTCATAAAGGTTCTTTGAACACCTGTGTGGAGCAGGCTAGAAAAGGGATAAATACTCCACTTTAAAAGTGCAATGAATGGCAAGGACAGTGGCTTATGCATTTTTCCTATAAATCATCTAGATATTGAGAGGCACAACTGACATTCCCAGTTGTCACAGGGAATGGGCACTGGATGAGCACAGACTTAGATCCCGACTCCAGTCTAATCACATACAAATTGCGTGACTTTGGCTGAATTGATGAATTCCTTCAGGCCTCCTGGTTTTCAACCGTAGCATGGACTCAGGAACTCTACCTTCTCTTTGCTTTGCTTGGGACTTTCCCAGGCTCTGCCTTCCAGAATCGGAATACAGGCCACCGCCATTTCCTCTTGGCATTTTTACATAGGATACAGGCTCCAAACTCAGGACTTTTTGCTTGTGAGCAGAGGCTTGTGAGCAACCTCTCTGGCCCCAGAAAAAAAATTCTTAAAGAGACAAGAAGGATACTTAAGGAAACAACATCTTGGGATAAATGTAACTCTCCAGGTTTTAATGTAATTTCTTTTGCTTGCTCTTTATGTTTAGAAACAGCACACACAGTGAATCTTACAGAAAGATGGCCAGGTGCACACCACACTCCATCCATCTCAGCTGTGCTAATCGGCATGCAGAGCGATCACCTGTGATATCACTAATAAGCAGAGATACAGATGCCAACACTACACTCTTTCCGAACAGTCATATTCTATCAGGCTGGGAGCAAGTATTTCCAAAAGAGATTTGTGAGTAGTTTTTCTAATAGACTGGAATAACTCTTACTTCAGTTCTGTCAAATACAGAGAAATTTCTCTCACTGTAAATGTAATTACTGTGACTCCTAAAGTATAGATTTCTTGGGTTTCTTCAAGATTCCTGTTGGGTCTACCCATCACAGCATCTCTAGCTTTGGTCAAAGCTTTAACATTACCTTGATTTGGCCAAACATACACACATACATACACACACACACACACACGAATATCAGTAGATTTTGTAAGGAGACAAAGATTTAGAATGCCTAGTATGTCTAAAACAGTATTAAAATATGTGCTTGACTTCTACAAAGTAAAGGAAGTATTGACATTAGAAGGTACATTAAAGCCAGAAAGAGAAATAATGTGGTTTCATGGACTTAGAAGTTGTGGGTCATTAGGTACCTAAACCCACTCACTAGTCATGCTGGCCTTAGGCAAGTCACTTAAAATGACCTACTTTATGAAATACAAATAATACCCCCATTTGGGTACATTTCTCTGAATTTGTGAAGATGCCTGGAAAAGCCACTGGCTTTCTTCCTTCGAGAGGGCATGCAAACTCAGCAGCACACACAAGTCAGTCAACATGGACCTTGGGGAGACTAAAGAGGTAAAAGATAACAGGGATTGTGATGAACCTACCACATTAACTGAGAATATTTAGTTGTGTCCTGGAAGGTGGGTGAAGCTCCCAAGAAGGGCTAAGCACAGCCACTACACAAGTGAGACAATTAGGACACACTGGAGATCTCACAGGATACATCAGACAGATGGAGGGTAAGCAGATGGCATGTGAATTATATAACAAGATATGCTAAGCACGGACCGCTGGCTTTTAACATATAAGAAATGCAGAAGGCCCATCAATTTAAAAATATGATGAAATGCATAAGACTATTAGAGCCTAAAGAAAGGGGAAATGATGGTTCGTGATACATGAACTCTAGGGTACTGCACACTCTTAAACTGGCCATACTTGATGACAGCCAGCCTGCGTGGATCCTGACCTACTTGTACTTTATTGCAAAAGAATAGGTAAAAGTGTGGCTCTCCACAGCTTGCTGTTAGTCAGAATTGCCAGTGTCTGCTCCATGACTCTGGTCCTCAGCAAACTCATTTACCAAGGTCCCCTCTCCAAACTCCACTCTGGTCCTTGGAAGCACATCTTTGGGTGGAAAGCTTATCTACTCGGCCCTCTTCTCTCTGCTTCTGGGAACTTAAACTGGCTTAGTAAACTGTTAGCAAAAATTCCGTTTGGTCTGTGTATCTTCTTCTATGGCGAGGTTGGTGTCCCTGGAGACTGCTGTGTCATTAAGTGATTTCCAACCTGACAGGGACTCTGGAGCCTGTGTAACACGCAGAACCCAAGCTCTACCATTCTCATGGGAATGCCAGCCTTCCTTCCCACGTTCTCTGGCTTTCATAGAAAATTGGCAAATCTGGATTTCTAAAGTGCTTAGTTGGGTTTTAAATTCTGATGGATTTAAAAAATCCATAAAGGCCAAAGAAGCATATCTGCTGTCATCATTCTATTCCTGCAACCTCAAGTCACTCACTACTGGATCACTGTGTCAGGGCCAGCTCTCCAGCACTTGCATGTGCTCTTTCAGTAGTAAATGCAAGATTCTAAGTAGTTGCTCTGTAGTTTGGCGATACGTCGCATTTCCCTTCCAGACTCTTGCTCTTTTCAGGCTGTGCCCAGCAGGTGCTAAGCACCTCCCAGCTCCTGGGCCAGAGCATCAAAATTAGAGGACTCAGACATCAGCCACATGACTGAAGAGAGAAGTCCTGCAACTGACTGGGTTCTCTGCTAGTTGCTTTGTACGTTTATGTTACCTTGAGGTTGTACTTTCTCCCTGCTATTCATTACTCATTAGAGCTCTTCCCAGGGCACGAGTCAGGAGACAGAACAAAACTGGGGCAGCATTTTGACAGGATTGTTAACAGGACTGTTAGCAGGACATTTAGCAGTAAGTACTTCTACAGTAAGTAGGCAAAGGTCAAATGACAAGATTTAGGAAAGCTTAGACAATGTGCTTTAAAGCATTTGCAGCCCCACAGTTTGCAAACCGACCAAGGTGATGCTGGTCAAAGGGGTGAACATGCAATCACAAAGTCTACATGCTGCAGAACAGTGAGATCAAAGTATGACCAACAGGTTCCCAGCAGGTTCCTTAGAAGAGAGGAGACCAGAGCAAGTTTCCATGAATATGTATCTGGGATCATGTGCAAAAGGTGGACAGGGAGCCTAAGCATGCATTTCTCTGAGACCAAACACAACCAAATGAAGCTAGCTAACTCTGGGTGCTAGAGATTCCCAGATGGGGCACATGTATGCTGTTGTGCTGGAAGACTGCAAAAGTGACAGGGGAGGTAGGCAGAGAGGAGGGACCAGCATGCTCGGACTTGCCCACACGTGCCTTGCAGGACTAACAGTTTGGCATCTGCACAGTGAGTACCTGCACTGTGGGAACCGGCTATGCAAACTATGTAAGTGGACGGCGTGTGAGAAAACTGTGGCATACTATTCCAAACACATGGACAGCACACAGGGTCATCTGACTGTCCCTGAAGCTCTGGGGAGATCACGGCCACAAGAACACCAACCTCAGCTACGTCACCTGATGAGTCATCCCTACTAGATGATCCCACCATCAGGCCTGGTGCAGTTGACATCTCCTGGGGAGGAGCACTGATAAACACTGGACGCTGACCATCCATGACCCTCATGACTGAGCTGTGGGTGGCTGCAGAGGAAGCACCTCAGGACGCAAATATCACCACACAAGCCTCCATTCTCGGGAGGAAAGGGGAGACAGCAATTTGTAAAGATTGATTTTTTTTCCAGGAAAAAAAAATCCTTGTGAAACAAAATACTAAAACAATATGCCAATGTTGGCTTATGTTTTTACCCTACCATGTTGGTATGTAAATTAAAATACAACTTATGTTTAAATGTCACATTTCTATGACAATTGAGTGTGACATCCTCTGTTAGCCTTAACCACAGATTTCCCTGGATGGTGTTTTGTATCATGCTGAAATGTAATTTAAAAATTAAATTCCACCCACTCTGATCCTAGCTAACTGAAAATGGCAAGCATAATGCAAGGTAATTGATTTCATGTATCAATCACGGAAAAGCTTTGAAGAGGGTGTTCTAAGATGATAGTTGCAGTCCAGTGAGGGATATGACTTGTGGCAGCTGTGGTTTGGAGAGAGCATATTATTTTTACTGATGTATAGTGCTGCTCAGAGAGGACTCGGGCCTCCCCAGCCATCCCTGCCTCTGTGACACTTGTTGGCTAGAGGTGCCTCTCTTCATACCCACGAGGACACAGGCCCAAAAGGACATGCTCTCAGGCCCCCTAACACCCAGGAGAAGAAAAAAGGGAGGTGACATGGACTTTCTGCATTCTCAGGAAAAAAGTTGAACACCAACACGAGATAACCAATGCCACATCGGGACATGTACATACAATAGGTTGCTGCCTGGCAAGAAAAAGTCAATGACAGTTATTTCAACTTCACGGATGGAGCTAGGAAATGTGCTAGGTAAAGGCAGCCAGAAGCAGAAGGCCAATGCAGCCCACCAAGCCCCACGTACAACATGAGCACTTTTCTTCCTATACATGAGGCCTCAACAAGATAAACTGAAAAAGTTAGATGAGACCAAACAGCAAAAATCTATCAATTTACCTATAGTAAGTGTTATCCTACAAAACACGGCTGCTTCCCTAAATAAAGTAGAAGACAGTCCTTTGCTTAAATATATTCTAGTTTAATAAAAGGCTCTATTCTCCTTATAAAAATGAGGAATGGAAATTTCCTCAAAACCCGTAAGAGATGAGAAGGTGATTGTTAGGGAAGCCCTGGAGTGCCTCTACCCTTCCTCCCCTCCTGCCTTCCCCCCTCCCCCATATACTCGTAATTACTTGATTTTGCAGGGAAGTCCAATGGGAGCTCTGGGGATGAGAATCAACATGACCATGGCCAGGAAAGAAGGAAGCGTGCTGATATCCTATCCTAGGAAGGATGGAGTGCAAATGGCAGGAAGCAGGTTAAGAGGACACAGGAGCCACATCTCTCATGGTTAACGTCACGGACCACTCACACCAAAGGCAGGGAAGCACTTCATTACTCATTCAACAAATGGGCATAGAAATAGAAAGTCTTCTCTTTGCAATTGTCATCTTCACAGACATTCTTGGGCCTGCCAACTGAAGGGAGTGGGAAACCACACGGTGTTCACAGTCAGTGACATCCCGAATGAGGTGAGGAGCAGCAGCAGCCATGCAAGGAGCCCCAGCGGCAGCGGCTCCAGCTCTGAGATAAGGGCTCCAGAGAGTATGTGCCACAGAGCCTCAAAACCACTAGGTCTTGAATGTCACTGGAGGGGGGTTGGAGAGGAGCTCAGGAGTGATGATGAAAACAAATGGCTTGTGGAACAAGCAACAATGATCATTCTAAAGTATAACCGCAAGAATACAAAATAGCTATGCATACAAATATATTCTCCCTCTAAAATCCTAAAACTAAAAAGAATAATTTACTTTCAAGATCATGTTTAATCTTTGTCTTCTCAGAGCCACTGACACACTGAGATAATCTAATAATAATAAAATATGATGAAAAATGAGACTATTCTAGATGACATGGCATATATATGATAGGTCCAAATTATGGTGGAAGAAATTGGCAAACTCGTTCACATTAATACAGTTTTAATGTAACATTTTCTTTTTTAAATTATTTATTATTTATTCAATTGTGCGTGTATGCATGTGTGTGTGTGTGTGTGTGTGTGTGTGTGTGTGTGTGTGTGTGTGTAGAAACACGGGTGAGTTTGGGAACCACCATGCACCGTCTCCACCTCCTCCTTGTTTATTCTGCTCCGGGATTCACAGGCTCTGCTCTAATAGGACCAGAAACGCAGGCCACCCCGGCTTCTGCCCTGCGTCTATATGTGGGGTCTAGGTTCAAACTCAGGACCTTCCACCTGCAAGGCAGAGGCTTAACTCCTGAGCCCCCTTAATGTAACATTTTCAATAGAAAGTTTCATGAAAACACCTCAAAAAGTTATTTCTTCAAAACTGTGAATATTCTTTATCTTGCTCTTCTCAAATAAGCATCCATAGAATTATTAGGGTCTTAATGAAGAAAGTTTACAAGGATTTTAGCAGTAGGTGTGAAATAGCAATGGCTATGTTCCAACAGTGGCAACTGCCAGATTTATTCTCTGTGGGCTTTCTCTATGCATTTTTTACTTTTCAAGCTCAGAATATTGGAGGAGAGAAATATGCCCCTCCTCCCAAATGTCCCCAACTTTGTAAGAACTTGGTTCCATATCAAAAGTTACCGAGGGGCTATTAGGAATAGCTCATTCATTCCCTAGGCTTGTTTTTATTTAATTTTAATAGTATGTCCAGTACTTAGGATATGGCAAACACTGTTTCAAGCAGGTTAGAAACAGAAGATCTTCCAGTTCTCACAGCAACCCAGGCAGACAGGTTTTATTGGCCCCATTTTACAGATGAGAACAGTGATGCTATGTAACTTGTTGACATTAGCTGGATGAAACGGGACACTAGTACATCCATCCATCCAGAGCTCCTCTTAACAATTATGTCTCTGTTTGGAGCTTGTCTGGTCTGGCTTTGTTCGGGGTTAACAGAGTGTTAAAATGGTTCTTTCCAGCACTAGATCTTGATACCTTTGTGAAAAGGTGTCATCTCTGATGGGAAGGGAATCCAGGAATCCTCCAAGCCAGTGCAAACTGCAACATGGAGCCCCTACAGCCAGTAACTCAAAGGAAGCAGAACAGGAATGTGCTTCAGCACATGCTTTGAGTTGCTCCAAGAAAATAGACCTCATGGGACTGGGTTTTCTGTATTTTGAAGTGAATGAACACCTGTATTCATGAGTCTCTACATTTGTTTTCTCTAACTTGCTTAGTAATAGTTATTTTCACAATTTTGATCAGATATGCACACTAACTCAGATATAATATACTTAAATTTTTTTAAATTAAACGAGTCTAGTTATTAAAAATTAGGTGTCTTCTTTGCTAATGTTTTGCACATGGAATTGGCATAAAAGTTAGCCACGTATTTACCTGCTAGAGTAAATCCAAATTCAAACTAAGTCAGAGCATGTTTTTATTACAGTGAGGTCTATGTTCTGGAGAATTAACAAGTCTGAGTTGGAAAAAGCCAGTATCTAACCCCCCAAAATATGGAAATAACACAAATATCTTCAAAATTATTTTGTATATGTAATAACACTATACATGTGCAGATAAAGGACATGACACACTAACTTCAACAGCAGAGAAGAAATGAAGAGGACTCTGGGCAGGAACTAGGCAGCACTGGGGAGAAGAGGGCCAAGGGCGTGGAGCCCCGTTTATGACCCAGGCACAAAAGCTGATCAGTAAAAGGTAAAAATCACTACCACGCAGGCGTCATGCCCTTTCAACCAAAGCCTCCTATATATAAATTATAGCCATCTTGTATTTTTAAAGAAAAACGCAGTGTGTAAAAATATAAATCTTAAAAACTGGTTAACAAAGTTATTTATATTATTTGAGAAAATTAAAAAAATGTGTGCCCAAAGGGAATAACCTGCCAGGGCTCATGGGGGCTTCTGTGAAGTCATCTGAGGGAGGTGGCAGGGCCAATTCTGCATCCCTCCTCCCTCTCAGGAATTCCAGCTTGCTGGCTTTTCTCAGTGTTCCTTCTTTATGAAACAGAACAACTTCTCTGGTGTGGTAACCACTGGAGATCACTAGTGTTGTTTTCTACACTTCTACCAAGGAGGAAACTGAGACTCAGAGCATTTCAAAGACAGCAGTGTCTGGGTAGAAAACTGTAACACAATCAAAGTCTACAGGACTCAACAAGAAAATTCCCAGGCCAAAGTTTTTCTGAACCAAGCCACCTTCAAAACCACCCTTATGCATCCACACACAAGTCCTCTGGTGGGCTTCCTTGCTTCAACACCTTTGCCCATCCTTGAAAATGAAGAAGGGTGATTTATCATTAATTTGCTGAGGAGGAGAGGATGAGAGATGGCAGCATTTAGCAAAGTACCATGAGTCAATGGAAATAAATTATAAATAAGATGAAGTCATTATTTGGGAAAATATGATGTAAGGAACAGGATCATCTCTTTCTTAAAAGTCATATACATAAAATAATAAACTGAAATTGAGTAAGACAGCTTCCTAAAGAATAGGAAACATAAGGATAAAAACAGCAGTAGCAATAGCAGCCAACAGTTATAATAATTATTTATTACATACCAGAAATTTGACAAAATATTTACATACACTGAAATTCCTGTGACATAAATTTCCACCATTTTCTTGGGGATGGTAACCAACTATCATGTTTTATCTAGGTGTATGTCGTGCGTGCACGTGTGTGTGTGTGTGTGTGTGTGTGTGTGTGTGTGTGTGTGTGTGTGTTTCATATGCATGTGTGTGCATGGGTGGAGTTTTTGGAGTTAAAAATCAGGAAAGTGCTGAGTTCTGGGATGACTGGTCACCTTACCTGTGGGTGAGGGAAGCTTCCTTGTCTATGAACCTCCCCATGTGATGCTACCTTCACTCCCCTCCAATGCCACTAGTTTCATAGGGTGATTTAAAGACAGTTATGACCAACATCTTAAGAAACATCATATTTGCATGTGATGTCTAAATCTTTTACAAAAAAGGCAGGAAAGGCATTGACAGCTTCTGAACTGCGTTCCCCCAACGTGAAGAAGACTCACTTACCTTGACCTCGAACTCGAAGTGCTCGTCCTTCCCTTGCCCACATAGGACATAGCGTGGAATACTAATCTTAATTGGGTCCTTCAGGTCATCTGGATTTGATCCCAAAGAGCGAGAAACCATCCGCTATCAAAGGCACATCAGGCAGGGAGAACAAAGAGAAAGCAACATCACTGTGCTGCAAATACCCTGCCTGGGCAGGAGAGAGAAAATGTGTTTCAAGTAGAGAAAAGAACATCAAACCAGTCGAGTTTATTTAGAAAAATGATGGCTTTCTTTGAAAAAGAAATGCCAAGCCTCTCTTGTAACAAAAGACCATTTCTTTCGGTGTGCCATTCCAAGAAGTTAGGGCAAAAGCACTTCAAAATGTGCTTTGGCTTTGAAGTTTCTTCCAATCTATAAGAACAAGTGAAAACAGGGACGGATTACATGTGCTGACTTTAAAAATCAGTATAAATTAGATTTCTGTTTGAAAAGTCTTTATCGTCAGCAAACATTTTCAGACTGACTGATGTGCATAGTGCTGTAAAACCTGAAGATTTTATTCAAATTCATTTCATCTTTAATGTTTAACTATTTTTAGAAGCCACTGTAGCATTGAAAGTTCTGTAAACCACAATTAAGACAAATCCCAAGCATTTTCTTTAGGCTTTACTTGATTAATCATCAACTTGACTCTGACAAGTATTTATGTTCTGGCTGGTGGGAAGCCAGAGGGGTGAGAGGAAAATGTTGTGTAGAAAAATGAATTTTTCAAAATGAGGTTTTGAGGGTGAACAAGAAATCTCCGGACAATTATAATTTACCCTGACCTGGGGCTTTTGAAAACATAAGGAATGTTTGAAGTAGCGACATTAACAAAGTAATTAGAATCATGCTTATAGTTAGCTCTTGCTGGATACTTACTATATACCACTATATATATTTTTTTCATGACCCCTCCATTAGGTGTTAACCATCATGAAGGCTATTTACCAGATAAGAGGTTGACTCTGAGGCAAGCTTGCTCAGTGGAGGCAAGTGACTGACTCAGGATGTAAACTCAGAAAATCAGAATCTACTATTATGCAATGCATTTTCTCTATCAAAGTTTAAAATGATTTCATCTGTCTGAACAAACTAAGCTAATGAACACCCCAAACATACATTCTGAGTAGTTGGAAACTTCACTGTTGTGAAGTAAATTCACTTCTTCGAGAAAAATGAAATCAGTAGACAGTGCGCCTGCTTCCAGGCAGAAAAGGGTGCTAGGCTCCAGGCAGGTTTCATAGGGAAGCCCCATCCCTGCCCCCTACCCCCCCCAGCTTCATGTGGGAGAGCTCAGACCTTTGGGAGGACAGTTTGCTATGTGTAGCTACCAATCCAGCAGGTGGAATACAGACATTGTGAAAGGCATAAAATCGCCAAAGCCCCTTATAGCACCGTGATTTTCCTCAGAGGCTGGTCACCCATAATAAGAACCACTGTTTGTCATAGTGGTACGACTAACTAGCTATCCCTAATGCAAAAACAAAAATGAGAATTCTAAAAGGGATTTTTACAATATGAATATTGGTAAGGAAAATTTCAGATTTTCAAATTAAAAACAGACCTTCCCTAACACATGTTATATGCTTATCAACTTGGAGATGTCATGGTTAGGCATAGGTGTCAACTTGACAGTTGAGGGTTTGAGCTCTGGGCACATTTGCAGAGATTGAGTTATGCCCAGAGCAAATGTGCAGGAGACTGTCTAGCTGATGGGGAAGGCACAGCCTATAGTGGGTGGGACTATGTCCTGGAATAAAATACAGATCGCTGATTGAGAAAGTTGGCACCTTTGTGTACACTTGGCCAGACATACTCTCAACTGTTATATAGAAATGGTATGGCCAATTCCCTAGGCCCTGGTGCTGGTGTGAGCTCTCCTGCTAAGACAGACAAACAACTGTAACCAAGAATCAGCAATCATAAGAGAAAATAAGCCCCTTGTTCTATTAAACTGTTTGATGATGGTTAATCAGCAATCATGCAGGCTAACTGTGACAGCACACTTAACATTAAGCAATACCTCTGGCTTACAAATGTCATACGTTAGTCATGAGGTTCCTGCTCTATTTCCTACTATCCCTATTATGCCATGCACAGTAGCACACTTTCCAAGTAGGAATCAGGGTCATTTTGTGACTATGTGGAAGCTGGGGTCTGAGAAACAACTATGCTGGGGACAATCTCAGCAGACATGACAAGCAGCCACTGGCAACTGCTCATATTGCTGACAAGGGGTGAGAGGAAGGCCCACACGCTATCCTGGGAAGATCCTGCCCTTCCTCCCAAATAAAACACAAGGCCAAGACCACAGGTAACTCGATAAGCTTTCTTTGAGCAGGTTCAGACAGGCAGGGAGACCATTAACCCATTCCCTCAACCCTTGGGAACACGGCCCTGCTCAGAGCTTACTAGTATTCTTGCAGACCTACTACCAACTGAAGCACATGATTGCTTCATGTCACCATTTTCTTCCAGTGACTTCCACTTATGTACTTGAGCCTTGTGAGGTCACTACAGGGCTATCAAAAAGGAGAAGATGCTGACACAGAGTGTGAAATATCAGGCATCAAAGTCTACTTTCCCTTTACTTCTCTGGGGATTCCAGGAGTTCACATCACACTGAGAAGGAGCAGACTTCAAACTCCATCCTAGTTCTGGGAGGAACAATCATTGGCCGCTCTGTACCTTAATTTCCTTATCTAGGAAATGGACCTGGCATTTCCCAAATTTCAACAATATGGAAGGAAGCAGCTAGAAGACAACAGTATGATCTTGAGAGATGCATGGTTAGAAGCAGCTTCTGGCATGCATATCTGTGGTTACAACATGATTGGGAAGCTCTGATGGGAAACGGAAGAATTAACAGAACTCATCACTGTCTCTCTCCGTGAATTTTACTGAAGAAAAGCTGCAGACAAGACTGTCCAAGGCTTACCTTTTCTAGATATCTTTCCTTCTCCTCACTTCAAGGATATTTGGTCAAATATTACCATTCTTCTTTTGAGATCTGCACTATATGTGAGGAACAGAAGGCCTGATCCAGGATACAACTGAATTTGTGCAGAGATTTTGCAACTTCTAAAATCTCTACTTTTCCTCAACTGGACCACCTTGAGCACAGATTTGGTGTTTCTACTCAAACATTTGTTACTTTTACTGTGCACGCTTGCTGTCTCTTAATTTTAACATCTACTTGTATTCATTCATTCATTCATTCATTCATTCATTTAATTTTTGACATAGGGGCTTCTTTGTGGGCCAGGCTTTCCTGGAACTTGTTGGGTAGCCGAGAGTCAGATTCAGACATTCACTAAGAAAAACTAAAACAAAACAAAACAAAATTCCTTCTATGGACAATACTTTGCTTTCTTCAATACTCAGTGTGCTGGAGAGGAGAAATATGCTCAGGATACCCTGCTACCATCCTTGGCTATGGTTTACGTCAATCTCAGTGATTTTGTATGAACTATTAATGAGCGCTGAGAAGTGATCTGTTATAGAAATGAATTACAGAAATGAAGCAGGAGCTGAAGACATTTGAACCAAAGCACATAAATACAAAGAGAAAAATAAAGAAGAATGAGTTTCCATCAAAGCACTACTACAATGACACTTTAAAAAATTATTACTTTATGAAGTCAGTTTCATAAGAAATGTAGAATTTCAGGATACAACATGAAAGGCTCCTAACATTCTCCAAAGCAGTGTTTATCTTGGATAGGAAGAAAAACCAACATAAAATATCCTATAAATTTGCTCTCAATTTCAAAGTGGCTATAATTTTTGAATCCCTGCCTTTACCCTAGACATGGAAATGGATGCTGAATCACATTATAATCACATGGTTTATGGGAGCTTTTAACCATGGTGCCATTATTTATTGGAGAATCAGTCACAGTCTCTGCTTGTGGTAGCAAAGTCTCTGCATGCTGAAGGGAAAGCTGGTGGCACAGCAGAAGGGGAGTGGTGACGACACAGGGAAGCTGTCTGTGGGAAGGCACCTTTGAACAGTAGACTTAAGTAGGTGAGTATGTAAGACATCATAAAACATTTTAAATATACTGTGGAATGGTTCTACATGGAAATAAAAGGTCAGAAAAGGCATATAATGAGTAACTTGAATTATATGTTTGAACATAAGAATTATCACCTTTAAAATTAAAAATAATTTTCTGTATTTAACGAAATACGTCAGGTCAACAAATATGCTATTTTTAAAAATTGGGGGCTGGGACACTATAGTCATCAGTCATCCTCAGTCAAAGACAGAGGCAGAACTAGGCTTCCCTGTAAGCATTCAGATAGATGAGAATCTTTCCTGCTAACTTGGGTTGTCTCTTTTGAAAAGGACAAACTGAGGAAAAGGGCAGGGAGTGGATTGATATCTTCTTGGATCACTGTCAGCTCTACAGGGACACCAAATGGCCTAATTCCACAGGGAGTTATCAACATTCCTCTAAATACTCTAATTATGAGCCAGATGGCTAAATTCAGTTCACGCCTGATCAGGACAAGGTCAGACATAAGAGCTCTCATATAATCTCCTGGAGCCTATAAATGAATCTGACTTCTAAAATACAGGCAGGCAGACAAAGGATTTTATCAAATTTAACAAAATCACTAATTCTCCTGTCTCTGCTCCCAGCACGGCACATAGTTCTTCCCTTTCTGTAACTACACAGGGTGACAGCTCTTGTTGGACCTATTACATATCAAGCATCTGTTATGTTCCAGCAGAGGAAACCTGCACAGAGACAAATCTTTCACACTTTTGAATATGAACCATGCTATAGGAAACAGAAAATAAAGATTAACTACTTAAGAAAATTACAAGTATGACAAATGGCCAAGACAAATTTCAAATCACTTTCCAGAGAAGTCTGCTTATGCCATGAAGGAACTTGTCTTAACACTATCCTATACCACGATGTCTTGAAGGCTCAGTAAACACACTGAATCAGATTTTGTTAAGATGCGACCTACACACTATAGGCACATCTTGCCCATCCACATTAGAGACAAAACTAAACTGTCTGGCATGCAAAGTGATGCTGTTTAAAATAAGTTAAGATTACCCCCACACAGAAACTGAAATATGAGTTATCAAATAAAGGAGGACTTCTTTGATATTGATATTTGCCTCTCAATATAAATTACCCAGGAAATGAAAACCCATGTTTTAGACAGAGCCCGTGAAATACCTCAAGATGAGATAACCTTTGTACTGCTCCCCAGTTCTGGGTGCAATTGGTCTTCTCAATAGATCTGCATTGACCAACATTTTTTCAAGATTTGGAAATGCTGACTATTTAATGGAACTATTACTTTGTGCTATTACTTTGTGACCTCTAGAACATACAAGACTAGGTCCTGTGATGGTCAATGTTTCTAAACAAGTTGTCAGCATACAACTGTTTAAAGAAAGAATACAGAATACATGCCTAGTCCTGATCCCTGCCAGGAAAGAGTGGTTGCTAAGTTTCTTTCCCACACACATGGACATAGTTTGGGATCCTGGGGAGGGAAAAATCACAGGTTCCCTTGCTAGTTCTACTATGTCTTTGATTAACCATTCCTCGATATTATTTGGCCAGTTCTAGCTTAGCTTCTCAATGCTGCCTGAATTCCATGGTGCAAGAGCGAATAAAGGCAGAAGTTTGGAGTGGGGGGTGGGATTTATTGTTTTTCTTTTAATATGGCCCTCCAGCTACAGGAGCAACAGGGACTATAAAAGGTTATCTTCCTTACTGTAGAAGGGCCCGAAATGATAGAGGAAAAGGGAGACCCAAGGCTCACAGAAGGAACCAATGGAAGGGGAAGTAAAATTGAAATGGGAAGAAAACAAACTCATGCAGAAACCTTTTTAAAACCTAGGAAAAATCTTGTAAGTCAGAAGTCAGCTTAGCAGTGCTTGCAAATATGCTAGCATAGATGGGGAATAAAACAGAAAAACTGACCCAGTGTCAAGAATGACAGTGACTAGGAGGTAACTTTGACAATGTGGGAAAAAAAATGTATCCTGATGTAGGAAATTCTACATTTAAGCCAAATTCTCAAATAAGTTAGCATTTCATAATTCGGATTCTCAAACATAAAATGGAGAAAGAACACAACTTTTCCTTTCTAGTAAGGTTATTTTAAAGATGAAGGAACAATATGTGGGCAGCACCTCTATAATTAATGACAATGTATAGGATAGTTGGGGTTGTGGCCAATACTGTAATCCACTACAGCTTTGGTAATAGGAAGTTTGAACAAACAGTTTTCGCATCAGCTACAGAGTACTCAGTCGCACTCCTTATGAAGGAGCTTGCACAAATTACAAAGATGGACCATTAATAGATTAGATGGCAGTGGTCTAGAGGCTGCTGTGAAAGCAGAGTGAAAGGACTGAAGGGTGTTGGAAGAAGAGAGAGAACCATCCGTTTGAAAGCTGTCATGTAATCCAGCCAGCAGGATAGATTTGCTTTGTTCTTCTACAGAAAGTACTTTGACTAGACAGACTTTGAAGACAGAGAATACCACAAGGAATCTCATAGAAGGAGTCGTCTAAAGATGAGAGTGGTTCTTAATGAATAGCGAGTGATCAGTCCACCCATGGGTTATTCGCACACAGACTGCAGTAGAAAGTAAGGTAAAAGAGGTAAGATAGTCCTATGACATATGCTCTTCCCAGTACCTGAATGTTTCCATTAGGAACAAATATGTCTCTTTCTCAACAGAGCCTTGGGAACTTTGACTTAGCGCATCTCTGGGAGACTAACTTATTGATACTGAGTCTTTGCTTTGCTGCATGGAAGCACACATTCAGTCTTCCCAGAGCCTCTTGGTGGTAGTGGTATACGACCTTGTCTCTCACTTTGGCTTCGGTGAGGTTACATGTGTTGGCAATGACACAGCCAAGGCAGTAACTGGGTCCCTTTGTCACCTCCATTAACTGTGACTGTGTAGTACAGACCCTGAAATGAGTGTGGGCACACTAAGTCTGGTTCAGCTGAATTTGATGCCCTCGCAGAGCCATTTTCATAGACTTGCCAGTCAACAGTGAAAAAAGTCTGCTTTCTGTGCACCACTGAAACTTCAAGGATTGTTTGTTCTTTAGTAACAGCTGACTGACAGAATATTTTTCACAGCAGACATTTTGAGGAATGAAGTAAAGTTGTCTAAGCTATAAATGCAGACTATATAACTGCATTAATAAAATGGTCTCAGCAGAAGCTGGCCAATCCAATAAAACTGCCTGGCCATCAAAGCAGCATTAATAGAAGGGTACAGCTCTATTTATTATACAACGCATCTGGGAAAAAAGAATGCAGGAACATTTCCTGTAATTGCTGCTGAGTGGCTCAAATGTCCTCTTCCAAAAGGAAGCACAGGCATAGTCTAAGAACTGAGATGGGAAGACAAATTGTTTTGAGATGTTTTCCAACAAAGTCTAAATAAAGTCACTCTGCCAACCACAAGTCTAAAACGGGCAATTGTGAGCAATATGGATTTTAATCAAATTCAGATGAAATCAACTATTTCCAGCCCTCCATGTGTAACTGTCCAGATAATACTGGTGAGTCCAACCACGTACATGTTTGTGTCTATATTACTTCAACTCACAATGCTGGACAATCAGATATATGTATAGCCTGTTTTTCCCTTCACAACTGAGAGGTTATTTGAGTACTTACAGACTCTCGTACCTGTTTCACTGTTGAAAGGAGTGTCAAGGCCTGGAATTCAAGAAGAACTAGAAAAAGTTGCTATAATTGATGTCATGGTACCTATTGGTACAAATCCACTCCACTGATTCCTACAGGTATGATGATGCTGGTGATACCTACTTCATGGAGTATGAGAAACTCTGCACCTGCAAACCACATTCTACTGCAAGATACAATGTATGCATAGATGAGAGAAAGTAAAATATGAATATTGCTTCCAATATGTGGGAAGAAGTGAATAGAATGCAGCCCCCACTGTGGGCTACTTGGGTCACCCTGCACACTAAAGACATGATAGTGAATAATAATTAACACAGTTTTCCTGTCTGCAGCATGCTTCATCCATGATAAGCCCTTAAAGGCCACAATTTTAAGACAGCAGAGTTATACCAGTCCATCACTCTTTGCTAAAGCAAGGGACTGTACTTTGCATAATACACTGTTTTTTCCTGACTATAGTGTCCTGTGCTAGCATCTTAAGTTTTATTCTTTGCTCTTTATGATCATTAGTTCTATTTTCTATTTTTTAAAATCAGGAATAACTGGTAAAAGAGTGATGAGGTAATATAAGAAATAGTAATGCAAAATACATTAGTCAAAAGTGTAAAAACATGGAAGTTAGAAGAAATAGTTTTGATGAGATCACAGATTATTATGCTATAATTTAGGGCCTCTTTTCATGACTTTGGTAATGTTCCAGTATAGTTAAAAGCCTTGATGTTAAGACCATGAAATATGTATTTTTGAAATTAAAAAAAAAAAGCCCAATCCCCAAACAAGAGAAGTCAATTGTCTCAAAACCAAAACACCTCCATTATTCTACCACAAAAAAAGGTTGCTAGGTCACGGTACATTCTCCAATTTCCTGTCTGCTTCCTCAGAATCCATGTAGAAGAAATTAAGCAAAAGAGTAGAATCAGTTGAGTAGTTTGTCATAATATCTGATGGAGAAATAAGGAAGACATGCACTTCAGGCCAAAAGGACATGGTGAGTGTCTAGGTGGGTTGGCTTTTAACACAATCACTGTCAGCAGTTATTAAAGAAATGAGGGGTTCACATGTACATTTTTATACTTTACCCAAAGATTTAACCAGAACAGAGATGGCCTTCCAGGCCAGGCTAGCATGAGTTGTTCAGTGAGAACACTGACTCACTCTACCATGCACACGCGGGCTGAGCCTGAGCCCAGCTAAGACAGGAGTATGTCTTCTCCCCCTGAAACTCTGTAATTTAGTTGACACACATCTGAGAGATGGGAGTGCAATGGCACAGCAACTCAATGATTTAGATAAATTTGAAACATACTTTCAAATGTTTATAGGAATGCTGCAGAGGTGGACAAAGAAAGTGTCTCTTAGAAGAGAAATGCGGAAGGACTACTTGACTAGGTTTGGCAGGCAAGCAGGCAGACATGCATGCGCATGAGCTCACCTTAGGCTATCAGAACCTCCTTCAGAACATAAGAGATGGCTCACAGAGGAGGCAGGAAGGAGCGGAAAGTCACTGGAAAGTGCCAAATGCTTTCCTAGGAGACCATGTATTTGACTAGACAGCATAAGATGCCATTAGGAAAAGTTAGACTATAGCATTATATAGACACTATAGCACAGAAATATTGACGTTCAAGGGATGAATGAGAATGTGACAAAAGTTAAGGTAACAGAGAAAACTCAATAGATCTGGTACTGAAAACACAATGGAAGGAGCCGGAACTGGAAGCTAGGATAGGAATGTGGGGCAGGGAGTGCACTATTGTCTCCAGTCTACGTACCGTGTTGATGGAAGGGCATTGAGACCCAGCCCTCCTTACAAGAAGCTTGGTATAGCACTGATGTGCTCTGCCACACAGCTATGCTGAACACGGTCAGCACGAGGGGTGTCAGCGAAGGTCACTGCCACGCTGGGCACCATTTCAGGAAGCACAAATTAGCCTTCCAGAAGCCAGCAGGCATGCCAGATTCCAAATCACCATGCCACAAATAGACACCAAGCCAAACAATTAGAATGCTTTAATCATCTCAGCAATAATCAGGTGGACCCAAACTTACAGGCCTAAGTTTCAAGAGGACGAAACAGGTGGTAATAAAGATATTTCACCAGTTCTCTGCTATCTGCTATTTTCATTTTACCTTATTTAAATTATTTACATTTTCAATTTTAGAGTTCTGCTTTGCTCCAATTCCAATTCGATTAGCTACACTGAGATATTCATATTCTCTTGACTGTTTTCATAATGCTCATTTTATTAAAGATGCAAAAAAAAAAAAAAACTGCCCTTTTTTTTTTTCCAAGTCTTCTCCCTAGTGTCTTGTTAAGTGTGAGATAAGCCAAACAACCTCATCCTGAGAATTGAAAGTGAGTTTCCAGACTTCAGGGGCCTGATCCTGACTATCATGAAGACACCAAGGGGTGAGCAGCGGTAGGTCTGGGGCATCTGGGAGCTTTACAGATGGGCACCTATCTGGGTCAGACGGAAGGCTGAGTTCCCTTAGGAAGACAAGCTCCACGGACAATGCGTTGTTCTTGTCTGGGACAGCAGCACACTTGAGCTCACTGAGAGCTCGGCATCTGATCAAGTCAAACCGCCCACGTGGCGGAAGTGTGTTCAGAGAGCAAGTGTGGGGGTAAAACACGCAGTCCTCCCTCCAGAGTGCGATGTGAGTGTTCAGCAGGATGAGTGACTGGCACGGGGCATTGCTGGCCTCGCCCTCAAGTCTGACGGACGTGTAGAGCAGTACCTGGACCTCTGCCAGAGAAGGGGCATTGGTCTCCATATTTCCATGAAGAAAGTAAACCATGTCAACCAAGGTCGACTGGAATTTGGAAGACAACCGAACTCCATTCCCCAAAACTAAATCGGGGACTTCTGTTTTCCAATCGAGAGAGAGCTGAACCAGATCTTGCTGGAGCAAAGGGTGAGCCGCACAGGCGGCAGCTTCGGCCATGGCCATCACGATCCCCAGGAGGTCCTGGCACAGCTGCTGCGAGAGGCTTTTGTTGTAAGTGAATGCAGTGAGGAGGAGGTCCTCCGTGGAGGCCAGCAAGCGAACACTCTGCCCCCCAAAGCCAACTTGAATCTCCTGCAGCACAGAGAGAGGCAGAGCATGAAAGATGCTCATGGAGCCCGGGCGAGTCTCTGACAGGACGAGAGCGTACACAGCTGAAGGCAGCAGGAGCAAGCAGGCGGGCTGTGGGTCAGGGCGTGAGCAGGTACCCACAGCGAGCCAGTAAATGCCAATGACTTGCTCTGGGTCTCCCAAGCACTCTGCAGGAGCGCAGGCCAGGTGCTCAAGCAGGTGTGCAAGAGAGTGCTCTTGAAGCTCCTGCATCTGCTCTGGCCATAGCACCAGCATCTGCTTGAATGCAGAAATCTGTCCATGATCAAGGTGGAAAACTGAACTTGGAGGAGAACCTGACCAGTCTGCAGCGGTGAAGGCAGAGGCTGTGAGTGGCGCCACATCCCTGGCTGGCCTGCAGCTCCCTGGCACCCCACTGCGGGGGCTGCTGCCCTGAGCCTCAGGGAAGACAGGAGATGGCGAGCAGGACCTGGAGGGTAGGTCCACGGGGAGGCGCCTCAGCAATGGCAGGCTTCTGACCAAGGATGTCATGTGGGAGGCCAGCCCACCCGGGTCACACATGCTCCCCAGGTGCTGGGCTTGGCTTATCGCCTTCGTGCTGGCCTGGATCAGGTGATTGCTGGTGTCTTTATAAAGGTCTGAGAGCTTGTGATAAAAATACCCCAGTCCCTTGTTTCCTGTCTCCCTGACACTGCTCAGCACTGTCAACTTTTTCCCTGGTTTCTGCTCACAACACAACATGGAGGCTGGGGCACTACGGGAAGCACAGACAGATGGACTCTCCACTTGAGAAACACTTTCAGACAGAAGAAAGCAGAGTAGCCTGCTCTGAGAAGCCTGTTGGCTTCCGCTGTGCAGAGATGGTGGCCGGAAGCTGTGCTGCAGCAGTGTCCAGCCGGACTCTGTTCCCAAGCTACATTCCACTTCATGTGTCCTCAGCTCACTGCAATTTGCTGGTTTACCCTGAAGATTCTGTGCATCTCCAGGGTTGCCTCTGTTAAGAACTGTGACTTCAGGTAGATGAACATATTCTGACACAAGGTGACCAAAGTGCTCAGGGCGACCATGTGTGTAACCACTGTCCTGCACCTCGGGACCTGAGGACTGAGCCATTCTCTCTTGAAAGGACGGGAAGGTGCTCTGTGATGCCACACAGCTCTGGTGGCTGCTCAGAAGATCCACCTTGCTCCTCTCTTCTCTAGCAATGCAGGAAGTGTCAGCAGCATCTTTGGGAAGAAGCAGGATAGTGTATTCTGCAGAACAAGACTGCCTTTTCTGTTTGAGATGTCAAAAGAAGTTGAAATGGGGATGTACCATTTCTCTCTGGGACTGTTTTGCACATGATTCTTGTAGTTACTGGTTTCATTGAATGGATTAAGAGGTCAGGTAGAGAGCCTAGGTGATTTGTATTGATTGATATGTGATTTACAATAGATTATCTGATTCATACTAATCATACAATTTCCATATTGCACGTCATTTTAAATCTCCAGGTATTTTGAAAGAAGAAACACTGTATAGGACTGATCCACAGTATTCATTTCTTGGTCAAAGATTTCATTTTTTTCTCTAGTAAATCCCAAGTCTTTTGATTCAATGTTTAAAAGAGTACAGTTATGTGACTACATGTCCAAAATGCAAATGGAATTGGGGTAGGCATAAATAATGAAAATCAACAAGCTCAAAGAAATTTTACAGATATTATAAATGAGGTCACATTTCCCTCATTTTGGGTCATCTCGTGGGAGTCTTTACCTGTGTCCCTTATCAAGACACCACCAACATGGCAGGCTTGCCATGTGCCGCCAACACATGTTGGGCACCATAGGCTGTGGATATAAAGGAATAAGGGGCAACTTCTTACTCTGCCTGTGGTACCTATTGGCATGTCTACTGGATGCTGATGTCATTACTAGGTGAATGGCAGGACTGGATGTGGTCAAAGTCCATTGAGACAATTTTGGAAGATTTGCCCTCTTGTGCCCTGTTCAGTAATGAACAATGGATGTTGGTGGGAAGACTTCTACTACCAAACAGGTTTTCTTTTTTTAATTTTTAAATTTAGGAGTATACCAAAAGGACATGCTCCTTAGTGGAAAAAAATAAGGAAATTCTTACAAATTATATGCCCAAATAAAAGTTCACTTAACAATCCACCAGGGAAGTAAGCTGATCAGCCAAGAGTGTTTCTTCTGTACCGCTGCCAATACAGTCTGTAAAATGAACAGGGTTCCTAAAACCTGGAGAAGTACTCGGTTTCATTTCCAGTCCCCTATCTGATTATGTAATTCTGTCTGGTGAATGCAGACCAAGGGGAAGGATACTGTTACGAATGAGACACTGGGCACCATTCCACCACAGCTCCAGGCCCTTCAAATCAAGCCAAGGCAGTTTTCAGTCTGCAGGATTCCCTTTAATTTCAAGTCCATATAATAGCTTGCCTTCCCTATTAGCCATTAATCTCCCTGGGACTTCAGAATTCTAATTATGCAACTAAACATTAAGAAAATTTAATCACACAAGCATGCCATAATTTAAGCAACCCTATCAATCTGAAAAATCATTACCTACCTCATATTTTAGCTTCCGTTGAATGGTGCCATTGTGAAGTTTCTCATTATCCTGAAAAGAAAATAAAAAGTCCTCTATATTAAATTATAGCATGTTCATAGATGGAAAAAAACTGATTTGATTAGAAGCACTTATGGGAACAAAATTCTAAAGAAACATACTTGTTGTTCAACAATGACAACCCTTCCATGGAATTAACATTCCCAAAGTAAACATGTCTCTAGATTTTTTTGTTGAAAAGGACTAAAACATTCATTCCTAATTTTAAAATTCAAAGAATGAAATGATAAGTACTTAGGATAGATCTTAGTTTGTAAGATAGAAATGAACCGTTTTTCACTCTGGAAGTAAGGACAGTGGATCCTCAGAAATCTGAAAAGAAGGTCTATGTGACCCAGTGAAACCATTTTTAACAAGACAACACAGGCCCGCACAAAGGTGTTTATCCCAATGTTATTCATAACAAGTGAGTTAAGAAACTGGCCTGGAGCCCATCAACAGGTGAACAGACTAAGTGTGATATATGAACTCAAATATCAGAAAGCAAAACTATGTCATCTCTAGTTAAACAAAAGAATCCAGACCTGGGAAGATTGGTATCAGCACGACTTGTATTTTTTTCTCATATGTGCAATTTATAAAAAGAAATAAAAATCAGGACAGGGAAGTAAAAGGAACTATTAGGTATGTGGGTGAGGATAAAATAGGACGATGATAAGGGAGGGTAACAGAAGGGATACATCTGATCAAATATATAAGGAAGGACAAAAAATCATGATGAAATCATTACTTTGCACAAAAATACAAGCTAATATATAAAGACATAAATTATCATTTCCAAAAAAAGTATAAATCTTGTCACAAAGTGCAGTATATATTATGAGAAGTTGGTTGTATGGGGGAGAAAACAGAAAAAGATTACATGTAGAATTTTTATAAATCAAAAGTAAATGAAATATGTTTAAGAACCTAACATGTACTTAGTAAGTTTCTTCAGAACTATGAAATCGCAAGGTAAGCTGCTCTTCAATTAATCCTATTTGAAATCTGCTCAGCTCAATCTAAGCAATATTAAGTGTTCTTTCTGGAACATTCCACAGCTGATTTTCTCTTAAGAAGCAATAATGGCTGAGTAACCTGCTCCTTCAACTCACCTTCATCATGTCTGCAGGTGCATTGCTGGCATTACCAATAACCCGGTGCAAATCCTGAAGGCGTCTCTGGACTTCCTCCTCAATGTAAGCACTGATCCTAAACACCATGAACATGTGACAGACATTAATGCACTGAACCATTATACCTGGCTACTTTTTTTTATTACTTGCAATGCCCTATATACTAAGGGACTTGTTTTATTCTATAGGACACATGGGGACACACACACACACACACATGCTCATGCATATTCCTATGATCACAAGCAATTTTCTCCTTTTCATGTATGTTCACTATCTGGGTTTTTCCCAAAAGAGGCAGCAATGGACGAAATACTGGATACTGAAACTGGATAGGAGTCAGGAACTCCATCCAAATCTTCACAGGAGATTCTCAGTGGAAATCCATTGCAAAGTAGGGCAAAATCACAGCTGCTGACGTCAGAGGCTCTCTGTGTTCAGATTCTGCTTTAGGTAGAACATATGGTTTCTCACATGGAAAGGAAGACACGGGAGAACAGTCATTTCTTAATCCCAAGACTATTTATGATGATTTCAAAAAATTAAAAAGAGGGGCAAGGAGAACGACTCAGGTATTAAAGCCTTTGCCTTGAAAGCCAGTTTAGATTCCCAAATTCCACCAGAATGAATTGATGGCGGCCTGGACTTCCAGCCCTAGAAGATGGAGCCTGGGAAACTCCAGCACAAAACAATAAGTAGATAGAACAATCCAGGATGATTCCTTTATCAAAAGTCATCCTTGGGCCTCCACAGGCACATACACGTTCAAGTGCCCTCTGGGATACACATGTGCACACACACACACGTATGCATGCACCGCACACACACATGCATACATGCATACACATACGCACATATGCATGCAAAAAAAAATTAAGAAGAGGGCTGGAGAGATGGCTCAGGAGTTAAAACTCTGCCTCAAAAGCAGAATGTCCTGAGTTCAGATCCTAGGTCCCATGTAAAAGGCACCAGGCAGAAACAGTGGCGACCTGTACTTCTGGTCCTTGTGGACAGAGCCTGGGAAATCTCAGAGTGAAGCCAAAAGGATGTAGAAGCAATCCAGGATGATTCCCAAAATCACCCTTGGTTCTCCACAGGGATACATAGTGCCCTCTGATACATACACACACACACACAGACACACACACACAGACACACACACACACAAAATAAATAAAATAAATAAAAAGTTTTTGAAAAATTAAGACGAGGTGAGACATATTCTGTGCATTTGATATTAAGCTACAACAATGTCTTTCCACATGGGTTATCTACACCTAGCCAACAAGACCACATTAAAAGCTTCCACTTTCCAAACTTCTTGACACAGGCCAAAATATAGAGTAAGCCAGAAAACTGTTTACTTCTGAAGCAGTTTTCCACTATGATCTGATGCCCATAGGATATATGAAGCTGAAGGATTTAGCCAACCCACTAGCTTTCAGTCCAGTCTCTGCCTGGTCTGTCTTTTATTTTCATTCCACTCACAGGAAACAAGAAGCCAGTGAAATATAATCAGCAAAAAACTCCTTCCTGAGACTGAGAATTCTCAAAGCAAACCTAAAGAAAGGTCCTCTTCCTCTGGTTATCCTTCACACACAAACTGCAATTTACTCCCATTGAGCATGTGAGTATATGTGTTTGTGTGCATGTATTCACGTGTATGTGTGTATATTCCAATGTGTGAACATGGATGTGTGAAGGGCAGAGAACAGCTATGGTGTCACTCCTGAGGCACCATTCATTTTTTTTTTGAGACTCGTTCCTCTTTGGCCTGGAAATCTACCAAGAAGATTAGGCTGATCAGCAAACTCCCAGGGAGCTGTCTGTTTCCATCTTAGTAATACTGGAATTACAAATGCATGCCATTCATATCTCTCTCTCTCTCTCTGTTTATGCCTAGATGTGTATATAAGGGTTTGTGTGTGCAACACCCAACTTTTTTTTTTTTTTTTAGCAAGGGCTCTAGTAATCAAACTGAGGTCCCAGTGGTTGGAAGGTAAGCACTTTACCAACTGTGCTATCTCCCTGTCCTAAAAGAGTAGTTTTTACATTAAATAGTTTCCATGTTATGTCTTAGTATGCTTACTAAACAAGGAAGTCTTTCTCTTTCTAAATAGGTGTTATATCACCAACATTTTTCTATTGTTGACCAACAGAAATATTTTCTAAGATACTAAAGTAATTCATATTCAGACAGAGTAGCCAAAATAATACATAATGTTTACTTTTTAGCATGAAAACAAAATCATGCACAACTAATCATGATCCAAAGCTGTTTACAAATCATTTCCTGACCTTCATTGACATTTTTAAACTGGTCCCATGGAAAACACAGATGAAGAGGCAAGGAAGTATTATGCCATTCAAAATACATTATATCCAAATGCTTGGTTTCTATATTCAGGCCTCTAGGCTACCCAGTTACAAATTTCCCCATGATGCAATTCAATTAATTCTTCAGTCCCAATCCTCTCCACCTGGGCTTACAGCAGCACTGTGCTGTAAGTAAGATGGTGCCTCTGTACTTTTTAATTGTAGCCATCTTGGAGCTTGTTGGCAAGTTCTTAGGTCCTAGGTTCCCTTTAAATGATCCCTGATCTTGCGACATGACAAGCAGCAGGTGACAAAGACAGAACACATCTCAGGTGCAGCATTACTGCTGCCTCTGACAGATACCTCTGTACATAAAGTAGCCAGGGTGAGTACAATGAGTCATTCAATCAAATCAAACTAGAATATGACATCAGCTGAATATTGAGTACCTGGCATCCATCAGGGGAGCCAGTTGAGACTTCTCCACACTGGATGGCAAGCTGGTAGAAGCTGTCTTCCCCTCCAGGGTCTCATGATGAGGTTTTTGAACACTGTCAAACTCATGTATCTTCTGTTTCAGCTGCTGGATTTCATGCTCCAACCTAGAGATGTGAACCACATGAATCTATTAATCAGTAGCATATCATGTTAACATTCCTTGTAGGAGACTGTTCTCAAAACAATGGGGGAATCCAGAAAGAACTCTACATGCCAGGAGCTTTACCTTCTAGTGCAAGACAAGACATAATATGAAAATGAGCCATGAGAAAGGTATAGGACAAGTGCAGAGGTGTCTAAGAATTGGAAGGCTTGACCAACAAAGCAAAGACATCTCTGCTAAGTTCCAAGCAAATCCTTGGAGACAGCTACTTCTGAACCTGACTTGGCTGAGGCCCCACTTCAAAGCATTGGATATAGACTATCAGAATTCTGTTTGACAAATCTGTACTTCAAAAGGCTTGTAGAAAGCAGCAGTCTAGGAGGAATTTCACAGTCAAGTAAGTTCTGGGTTGAATCTTCCATGGTCATTTGAATGTGGGCATTTAATGATGATGGTGGAAGATGTGTTAAGTGCAAAAAGCAATTTGAGTAAAGTAATTATGCCACAAAACAGGAAAATCACTTTGGCCAGGCCAGAAGTGGGAATGAGATGCAAGGACCTAGGAAACAGACTCAGGAAATAAAGTTGGGTTCCATGAGAAAATGAAAGTAAGTGAAGAACTAAAAAGTTACCTTCATGGATAAGTGATACATCTCATATAAGATGGACTATATGAAAAGCCAGTATCCTACTCACCTGAGTGAACTTGAATCCCTGGGCCATGGGCTGAACTAGGACCAAGCATGCTGGTAAATTTGGTCCTAAGAAATACAGGACCCAGCATCTAAAGGCTGTTGCCCACTCACTGTGTGAATACAGGCAATTCAACCTGGGTTTCTATTTATTCAGCAATCAAATGAGAGTGCCAACTAATCTTTTCCATTTTTCTAAGCTCCAAAAATTAGACCTTTTAGCTTTAAAAACCAATATGCCATGATGTGGTAGCTCTTTGGTGTCAACAGCAACTTAACTGCTTCATCCTGAACAGGAAATAAGTTCAAGTTCTTATTCAAGTTCTTAATGGTCAGAGACGCAGCCCTGGGGTCAGGAGTGGAAGCACTGGAGATCCACAGGAGGAAGCGTCCAGTCCAGTTTTACTAAGGTCTCTGTACTGAACTGCAAACACTTCCTATATGGCAGCTTGAAGACATCCAGTAGTTTCAAGAAGAGGGAAATCAGCAAATGAGAGGGTGTAAGGGTTTGGGTGGGGAGACAGACATCTGTAAACTTGGGAAATAGAGGTAGAAGGATCAAGAGTTCAAAGTTATCCTCAAATCCATAGGAGTTTGAAGCCTGCTTGGGCTAGATGACTGTATAGAGTGACAACTAGTAGAAAGCGGCGGTTAGGATATCATCTGTGTGTGTGCACGTGTGTGTGTATCAGAGGGCACAGTGCATGGAGGGCCAAGGGTGACTTTGGGAATCATCCTGGATTGCTTCTACCTCCTATTTGCTTTGCTCTAGGATTTCCCAGGCTCTGCCTTAGGCCACTGCCATTTCCACTCAGATCCTGGGATCCAGGATTTGAACTCAGGTCCCTCTGCTTGCAATGCAGAATCTTAACCCCTGAGCTGTCTCTCTCTAGCATTAGGACACCATTTGAACACAAGAATTCTGATTATGATGATATTTGCATAAATGGCTGAGGACAGTAAACAATGAATTATCCATGGAAATGAAAGAACTGATGTTGATCTAGCTCAGGGGGCCTTTGGAGTCCCTTCTGATCTAAGGCCAGAGTCTGATGTCACTGGGTTTTTCATGAATCTGAGAGATTTGCACAATGTTCTCTCTTAGAATGGACATGCAAGCCTCAGAAAATTTCTCCTGACATCACAGAATGGTTGTCTGAGCATGCGTTGGAAGCTAGATGCACTCTCTCATTTCCCTCTTTCTCCTCCTACCAATCACGGGTCCCACACCCGAACAGCAAGCTGAGCCCCAGCTCCTGCTTAATATTCTTGTCTAAAACCAGTTTCAGGAAGTGAGCAGTGGAGAGTTCACTGTTCTCTCAGCAGGAGACTGTGATCTATCCCCCATCCACTTGGCCCACTTTGTTCTTCTTATCTAGTCTTTCATGTACTTTTTACCTCCGGCATCACCTGCATTTCTCTCAGCATGGAAGGCAGCGATGTGAGTAAACCATACGGGGCCTGGTATTTGTCTGGTATCCAGTAAGAAAGAAAAGGATTTCATTTTTAAAGTTACATGAACTTGTCTCGAAAACAAAACAAAGCAAAAAAGGAAGACGAGGAGAAGGCAAAAAGTGAGGAGAAGGAAAAGGAGGAAGAACAGGCCATAGAGAGCCACATGGTAGACAAAGCATCAGGGATCAGCAAATTAGCATCAAGGGGGCCTGATTATTGGCAAGACAAAAATACAGGATGCAAAGAAGCAGGCAGTAAGTGATGTTCACAGTTATTTCTCTAATACATAGTGGGGTGTCCTTCAATGCTAAACAATCCACAGAGAGGACACAGCAATGAGGATTCCAGTGGAGCCCTAAAGACTCCAAAGACCATGGGTAGCAAAAAGTGAATAGGGAACACCAAGAAATGTGAAGAACTGGCCTGCCTGAATGACAGCTGCACGGTCAGAGATGGGCAGGAAGTGGCCTGGCCCGTGCTGCAGCACTCCCTCTTCTTAATGTGGGACAGTAGTTCCATAGCAACATGCCCATGACAAGTTGAAGTCCTAGCCTGTCACCTGGGGGTGCCTCCTCACTGGAAGAGTCCATGAGGGCTCTGATAACAAACCTGATTCAATGTGGGTGCTAACAGCTTTCTTCTTATCTCTTCTCTGGTGACAGGAAGACTTTTGAGTGGTATCACAAGATATATGTCATAAGGACAACAGAAATGAATAGCAGTGGAGACACCAGTGAAATGGCCTAACCTTGTTCACAGGGCACTGGGAGCCAATGGAAAAGCTTGTTAGGCAACCTAATGCCCCTTCTGATCCAACACAGATTCAGTATCTCACAAGTGGCTGAGGCAGGCTGCACAGCTGGTCTTCACTTTGCCATAAGAAACCAGAAAGGAAATACAATGCAGCAGAAATGCCCATCACAGGCAGAGCAAAGTGTCAAAAATTCATCAGCCTGAATTAGATCTGTGCAAGGCCTGTTTCATCAGAACTCGTGCAGCTCACAGCCACCTCTGCCAGGCTGCTGGGGAAATGCTGATACCACGGAATCACAGCCCTGGAAATCTCAAAGTCGTGTCTGCTATTACAGAATATTAATACTAAATGGCTGGTTGATAAAAGTCAGGGACGTCAAGCAAAAAGCTCAGGCTGCATTCTTATTGCGCACTGCAGGACACAAATTGAGAGCGTGCCCTCCACTACTTCAAATTTCCTGGGGCTGGAGATTTGTCCAGAAGTTTAATTTACATAGCATACCTGCAATCTCTTCCTTAAACCTCTGACCTATTTCCCTGAAATAATCGCATGGCTTTTGATTGTTACTTGATTTTTGTTTTGCCTGACAAATTAATAGAATGTGACTGTAAATATAAGTGACAGAATAAGCAGATCGTTACAAAGGAAGTTGCTTAACCTTTTCAAGAGAGACGGTGGCAAAAGTCATGAGGAGGTCCTGCCTTGTCATCAGCAACCATCTCTGTTCCTCTGCTAAATGCCACGCTAGGGATTCAGAGCAGAAGACAAACTTCTGCTGCTTGAGGGGTAGGACATGGCAGAAGCACAACCCTCTCACCTTCACTTCAGATCCAAGCATTTAAATTTCCTAAAAAAGCTACCTCTAGTGTTGAAGATCTGTCAATTGATGGACAGATTAACACCTGATGAATATGGAAAGTTAGAACACAAAAGACAACCAAAATTACCTTGGCGAATTTAGCTCTCTGAATAACCATTTATCAACCACACCTGTATCTGACCTAACTATCTCTTGACTTTTAAAATTTAACAGTATCTCTAAGTTTTAGACATTAAGCCTCCACCAGTGCAACTGCTCAGAAGTCACAGACAGCATCTAAAGCCATCAGATGCTTCTCCACTTTCATAAATGCACCGAGGACCTCACAAATGTATTTGATAAATGAAATAATTTATAGCTCTGTTCTGGACAAGATCATTGACCACTTCTTCAGTGGAGCAGGTCGTTCACTACAGTCTGAATGTTCGCCCCTAGACCATAGCTACACATATTTGACTCAGAGCATATAATCTCTTAATCCCATTAGATTAAAGAATATATTTTGTGTTGACAGCTCAACCAACAGGTCTGAAACTCAAGTAAGTATCAACAGAATTCTGATCTCATCTAGCCCCTCTTATTGTCAGACTCTAAGAATAGAAGAGGACAAATCCTGTCAGCCAGATTTAAAGGGTGAGCTGGGTACAACTCCTGCCTGCAAGCTTCCATGCTGGATTACATTCATTACAAGGGAGCCTCAGCTTTTCCGGGAGTCTCAGCAGACGGACTCCATGGTACCAGAATTCTTGAATTTGTGTATCTATTCGTTTCTAGAGCCTCCTGCCAGGTAATCATGATAACAAATTAGGGCAGAAAGGCAATTATTATTCCTCATTATGGAAATGGAACTAGTTTTCAAATTTAAATTTTCATAACATCAGAAATGAAATTCGTCAATCATAAACCATGATTGAATATTTTATTGACTTCAGAATCATTGAAAGAGTTTGCATGTTGCTTTGGTTGGCTATCTTTTAATCCACAGTTCTGAGTCCCACCCCATTCAAATACTGTGAATTAGTAGAGGTGGGCAAAGCACCTGATCTTAGATCTCCCTAAGTTGTGCCAATCAGTGCAGGGGACAGTGGCTTACCATAACAAGTGTTGCTCAAGGAGACACGAAACCACTGTTGAGGAAGAATAAGAATAGACAACGGGAGAGCAGGTAGGGAAGGGAAGCAGAAAAAGAAAGGGAGGAAGGAAAAAGTGAGAAAAAGAAAGATGAGAGGGTGCAAGAGAAGGGAAAGGAGGAGATGAAATGAAGGGAAAGAAGGGAATGGGGAGGTAGCAACAGAGGATAAAGCTCTCCCAGCCTTCTGCACTTAGCAAACCACAGACACACATATTCAGCATGTCAGTGAAGCAAAGACAAAGACTTTTAGTCTAGGTCTCTTTTCCAACTTCAGGTCAATGATTCTAAAGCTTTTGTTTTCTCCTATGGAAAAATGAAAAAAAAAAAGATTATCTAGGGATTCTTTTCTCAGGCTTGGTTTTCCTCAAAAGAAAATTTGCTTATACATTAGAGAATAAAGTCTAAAAGAGTCACTTTTCTAAAGAGATGGTAAAAAGCTGCAGAGATGAATCAGGGAATAAAGTCTTTGCCTCACAAGCAAAATGACCTGATTCCCAGATCCCATCTAAAAATGCTAATCATATATGGTGACAGCCTGTAATCTAGCTCCAGAAGGCAGAGCCTAAGAAATCCCAGAGCAAAGAAGTAAGAAAGTAGAACAATCCAGGATGATTCCTGATGTCACTCTAGAGCTTCCGTAAGTAACCACACTCAAGTGCTTTTTTGTACATGCACACATACACACACACACATGCTTTTTTGTACATGCACACACACATACACACACAAGCACACGTGTTCTCACTTAAAGAAAGAGAGAGATAGAGAGGAGAGAGATAGAAAGAGAGGAGGAGGAAGGAGGAGGGGGGGGTAGGACGAGGAGGAGGGAAGAGGAAGAGAAGGAGGAGGAAGAGGGGGAAGAGGAAAAAGGGGAGGAGGAGGGGGAGGGGGACAGGGGAGGAGGGGGAGGAGGGGGAGGGGGAGGAGGGGGAGAGGGAGGGGAGGAGGGGGAGGGGGAGGGGGGAGGGGGAGGAGGAAAACACGCCATGAGAGGCACACAAGGAGCAATCACTCGGTGCCAACTGCACGCCTTGGCCGCCTCTCCTAGTCTCACCTCTCCTGGTCCTTTTCCAGGGTCTCCTGCTCAACCTCCAGGCCGGCCTGCAGCTCCCGCTGCTCGCTGCTGTGAAGGGAGGCGAGCTTCTGTCTCTGCTCCTGGATTTCCAGGCTCAGGGCGCAGTGCCGCTGCAGGGCCGAGCGCCTCTTTTCCAGCTGGGCCACTGCCTGCTCCAAGGCCTCTCTCTGCTGCTTCTCCTGGGACTCCAGGATCTCCTTTGCCTTCTTCCTCACTTTCTCCTCCTGTCTCGCCACATTAGCTGTGAACTCAAAGGTGGCTTGGAGCTGCTGCAGCTGCCTTGCGCTGGCCTGGTACTGGGCGATCTGTTCCCCTTTTTCTTCTATTTCTTTTTCTACTTGGTAGAGAGTGTTGTCTAAGCCCAGAGTCCCCCTGTCCAGGATGTCCAGGACTTTCTGCTTTTCCTCCAACAGGGCTGGCAAATGATGCTGCAAAAGGTTCTGCAGCTGGCGTTCTTTCCACTGCAGCCTGTGCGCTGCCGGAGCCTCTTGGCTGCCGTCCTTTGGGGCCAACACCCCAGGTTCCTTGTCCTGGTCACGCATATGCTGGCCGGTTTCCTGCTGTTCTTGGACTTCTTTCCTCAGGAGGTCTTTCTGCTGGACCAGGTCCTTTTCCAAGTTTGCCAGGGTAACAAGTTGCTGTTTCTTGAACTCTAGAAAGTGCAGCTGAGCCCCGTCTAGGTCTTCGCTGCAGGCGTGGTGACCCCCCGATTGGGTCTCCCTGGCCCGCAGAAGGACTTCCCGGATTCCTTCTAGGTCCCTCTTCTCTCGCTCAGCTCGCTGCACGGCGCTGTGTGGCAGCAGCGGGCCGGTCTCCTGCTTCTCTCGCAGTTGTTCCTCCAGATGTGCCACACGCAGCACCTGCTCTTTCTCCTGCTCCTCTAGCCGCCTCTTCTCTAGCTCCAGAGTTGCGCTCTGGGCATCTCGTTCCCTGTACAACCGCTCCAGCTCCTGAAAGATCTGGATCTTCTCGGCCTGCTCATGGTTGCTGAGTTCTTGGAGTCTCCGGAGCTCCTCGCGGATGCAGGAGAAGTTCTCCTCCTCCTGCCTCCTCTTCTGCTGCTCCAGTTCCTGCTGCTCCCGCAGCCTCTCCTCCTCAAACCTTTCCTTCTCGGCCAGCAAGTCCTTGAGCTTGTTCTCGATATGGAAGCTGCGGCGCTTGAGGCTCTCCTCTTGCCTGCGGATCTGGCGCTGCACAATCTCGGTCTCTTTGCGCTGGGTCTCCACCTCCTGCTGCATCCGCTCCAGCGCCGCCTTATCTGACTTCTGCTTTTCCTCCATCTCTTCAATGAGTTTCCTGTAATGAAAACACAGAAAGTCCATTTTTTGGTGGCCATACTGGGATGTTTCCATTACTTGGTGGCCACACTGGGATGTTCCTCTAACTGAAAGCTATAGGAGACATAGGCTAGGTGAACCAAAGCCTTCACTGAAATAAAGGAAGTGAAAGCACTTTCTCTCATGTGCCAGCACACTGCTTACTACTACGATTCTATGCTGCCCCACACATCATCTGCCCAGTCTCCTGGAGTAGCCTCTGATACCAATCCTTAGTGAAGACTCGAAATGTGTTAGTCATGACATAATAAAGGCTTCCTGATCAAAGACATAATGTGGATAACTTCATTGAGCTCAATGACTAAAAGGCAACAACAGAACTTCAATTACGCAATGACGTTAAGCAAGGATGTCTTTCTTCAATTAATTGGGGTTGAATATCGAAGTCAAAATAATCCATCTACCTGTTACTTAGAATTTAATCACTTGTTTGGGTTAAGCTGTGATTATTAAATGGCACAAAACATTGAAAATAACTTTAATCTCTACGCGAATACACAAAGACCTAATGATCAGGGGTTACATGTTGTGGAGTACACGATCCTCACTGGGCACTGGATCAGGTTCAGGGATTAGGGTGAAAAGTGAAAGCATAGAATGACGGTATAACAGCTGCCCTCCATTTCCTGACCCCTGAACCTGTGTATGATGCTGGAGAGTAAGCTGATTGACATTGTGTTCTCACGCAGTGCTGAGGAAATACACGTCTACTCTTTATCTACTCTATGGCCTCGGGTGCTTTCGATGTCTGCTTGTGTCTACTTCTTGGCTTGGGCCGGGGAAAGAAAGGAGAAAAATACTTCATTAGATAAAGGGACTTTTTGGAACATATAAAGAATTCTTCAACTTAAGCAGCCAGACATCCATATACCCAAATTAAAGTGAGCAAGGAATGTGAAGAAATGACTTGCAAGTGGGAAAATTAAGCAATGCTGCTTAAAAGGAGTACAGCGCTAGGCATGGTGGTGGACACTGTAATCCCAGCAGAATGCCAGTACAGACCACATACACAGTGAGACCGTGTATCAGAGCAAGCAAATATACACAACTGTACATGAAAAGGCTGCGGATACAGCTCAATAGTAGAGCACTTCTCTAGGAGACCTCAGATTCAAACGGCAGCCCTACCAAAAGGAGAGGAGGGGTAGTGTAAGGAGGTAGCAAGTAAGTCTTCTATTGACTTGTCTGAATTTTAAAAAAACTTAAGGCCAATGAAAGAAAATACGCTTTTGAGTTAAATTCAAATGTGTGTTTTATATGTTTAAGTTGTTAGTCCTGATCCCCTTTCTCACACATATTTGGAGATGAACTGCTATGAAAATTTAAACATGAAGCGAAGTTAGTCACTTAGGAAGAGATTACCTACAGGCATTAGACATGCAAGCAGCAGACAAGGAGGGAGAAGGACGTGCTGGAGCAGCCCTAGGAACTTGGCTAAGGAATCCAAGGCCACACCAGAGACACTTCCAACCTCAGGGGCTTACCTTTTACTTTCCAGTTTTTCAAGTTCTTCACGCTGCTGCCTCTCAAATTCCAATCTGATAAAATCAAATGAAAATAAATCACTTTTGTGACAGAGGATTTTATTCTCACTCTTCAGAATTACACGTTAAGCAGAGTATCAGTTTGTCAGGGAACTTTTTTTATTTAATTATTATGGATTAGCAAGTTTAAAATGCATTTTTTGCTCTATGACTGTGATTAGAAGTTAAGGTAGTTAAACTTAAGACTCAAAAGAACAGATTTGACTTAAATGAAAATAAATGTCACTGTGTTAAAAAAAACAGAATTAAACATGACTTCTAAATGATAAGTATGTCTATTCATGCAACTTAGTCACTGATGAGTAAGTAAAGAGCAGAATCTCTACCTTAGACAGATGGGTCCTTTTATAGGGAAAAGACTGCCAGGGAGGGAGAGAGGGAGAGAGCACAGGCATTGATTAAGAAAAACAATCCAACAGGATGGAACTCAGGACAAAAGCAGCAAGGTACTTTAAAGACAATTAGCCATGCACAAATGGAAAGGTCTCTTTGTAAGCATCTTATTTCCAAATTATTTAAGATAGCAAACACTCCAAAGAATCAGCTTGCTCTGCTTTACACACGTCTCATGACAGCAGTACAGGCAGTTACTGCACATGAATAGCAGTTATAAATAGCAAAGTCACATGTTTACTACATTATAGGTAGGCTTACTGCTCAGAGGGTCACCAAACTCCTCCTACATACAGTTCTGTGATAAATCACTTAGAGGAAACTATGAGATTGTGTGCACATTCACACACTTGTAGCAGAATAATGAGAAGTAAGTCACTGGGAGTTTTAAAGTAACTCATTAAAATACTGGCAACATAGGCCCATTTCCCAAACACCAGACTTCATTATTACAAGGTTTCACTGTGCCAGTTACACACTGTAAACTGTAGTTCTTGAACTTTGATGCTGTCTTGCTGTGGCAGATACGGCTGAAAAGAGGAACTATAGAAAAATTCAGCATGAGCTGCTTTCCTTGGATAGTGTACGACTCCAAACCCCAGTGGGTCACTTTTACAGTGATCCAGAGCAGACCTTACATCAGTTTAGGCTAACACTGAGCATAAGAGGTCTAGTGTCTTTTGTGAGCGGCACTGAGCATCCGTCATAGGCGGCACTGTGCTGATTTGGATGAGTTGCCCTCCTTTCTCTCCCCAGCAGAAGAAGCAGTGCATCGTACCTCTATTTTAAAGATGAGGAGCCTGAAGCTCGGATATGACCACAACTTGTCTAAGGTCATGTTGGTAAGATGTGGAGAAGTCAAGATTTGAATCCATGAGAACTTGTTCATTTTATAAGCCATGTTCAAATTAGTGGTATAAGATAGAAGAACAAAAGCCTTCATTGGCACTTGCCATTTCAGGTTCTATTTATATTATTGTCAAGTTAGATAATCTCATAAGGATTGTTCTGAGGCTCGCATTAACTAAATAATCACTCATAAGTGTGCACAAAGGCTCAGCTCTCAGTGATCAAGTGGACACCTACAACTGACTGCCACAGTGTCCAGAAGTCAGTCACCACATGCCTATGCAAATCCCTGCAGTGAGGAGCCCAGGCTGCGTGAGGTTGCACCAAGGGGCACGGGGCTTTACTAAAACTAAAATGGGATCATACTCTTTCCTGCATCAACAAACGTAAGCCTAGAAAGGCTTTCCGGTCAATAATCTTGGACTTCAGTGTATATCTAGTCTTTCTAAAACTATTTACATGGCCAAAAAAAAAAAAAAGGTGTGACTGGATAAAATACTTTTAACACCTAAGAATTTCTGTAAAGGGGTTTTCTTTCATTTCAACTTTTATTTCTGTGAACAGAAGCTCTTCATGCCCATCGGCATATACTGCTTTGATAATATCACATATGTAGTAAGAAGCCAAATGCTACATTGAGATTCACAACTGGAATCTGGTTTGGATAAAAACCAACATCATCCAAAGATGGTTTATATACCCAGGGTCTGTGCTTGACATGCAAACTTCACGTTGCTCTTCCCACCTCAGGACACTGATGCTGTTAGCGTCCTCATTCTACAAAGCATGAAATTGAGGCTTAGATGAGCAGCAGAGAAAGAATGAGAATTCAAGCTTGGTATCAAAATCTTTATAACTAATTGCAATGGCTTATTTTCCCTTTTTCAACGTGTGTGTGTGTGTGTGTGTGTGTGTGTGTGTGTGTGTGGTGCACACGCACGCTCACTAGCTCGCGCATGCATGCACAATATTTGTGTTTGCATGTGTGGGTCCGGGTCTCTAATAAAATCCAGAGCTAGGGACTGGGGAGACAACTCAGCACTTAAAACACTGGCTGAACAAGCAAAAGGAGTCAAATTTGGATCCCCAGATCACACATAAAATCCAAGGTTGACAGGTGTTGTAATTCATCTGTAATTCCAGCCCCAGAACCTGGGAATCCCCACAGTTAATATCCTTAATGGTATACTCTGGGTTTAATTAGATAGCCAACCTCAAATGAATAAGGTGGAAAAGAAATCAAGGATGATTTCTGATGCTACCCTTGGGCTTCCACATGCACATGTACCTACCTACACATGCGCATGCACCCACTCACAGGCAAACATGCATACAAGCATGCGCACACCTCATATATACATATGTGTAAAAAAGCAGGACTAACCAGCTTGCATTGGGGATTCCCAGTCTCCATTCTTTGGTGCTGTATTTACAGTGGACCACCATAACATTTTACATGGAATCTAAGGATCTGAATTCTGGTCCTTTTTATTGAGCTTTCCTGGACCACTGAGCCATCTCCCTAGGCCCAGCCACAATTCTTGCTAAGCAGTTGTCTAGTGTCAAGGAAATCCTAAAATCTTGAGTTATAACCTCTAATGTAATGTCAAACTGAACACTAACTTTATTTTTAGTTGAATACAATGTCAGACAATGTGCATACAACACAGAAAGACACAAGTCTCTAAAAGTTATACCCCCTGCACAGGTCACAGAATTGGAAGAAGCTAGCGAGCATCAAGGCAAGCTTCCTGACTGTGGCCTACCTGTGGCTTTTCTTTCACAGGATGTAAGAACTCCAGGAAAGATCATTTCAACCAGATACTTGGTTTCCTATGGATGACATGACAAGACACTGACTTCAAGACACTAGAAACCAGATGGCAAAAGGACTTGGAAGTTTATTAATGACTTAGGAGTCTCATAAACACAAGGGCTTGACATTTTGCAGACCAGTGGATGAGGCAAACTGGGAAGAGAGAAGATGACTCAAGATGCTAGAAAGAAGCGTGGGATCTGAGGGTGCTGGTCTCTTGGTATTGCAAGGGCAGAAACAAAATCCAATGTTAGAGTAAGCAGAAAGAGTTAGGATGGGGATGTGGCTTGTCACAGGATAATGAGGCAATGGGAAAGACACCTGCACTTGGGGGCACACGACTGTCATCACGGCACTTAGAACAATGAAGTTCTTAGGAAGTCCGGAAGGCAGCTTGAGCTACACAGACAGGCCGTCTCAAAAACCACAACCAAAAAGACCAGGAGAGATTTGATGAGGAAAGTGGGAAAAGAAAGCCAGCTGGGTGTCAACAATCAAGGATTGTTGATTTCAGAGGCCTCCATCTTCACGCTGCTATTTTCCCTCAGTGGCACTGAACTGATGCCTAGTAAGTTAGGAGGAGACAGTCTAATGCTTCCAGAACTGGATTCTGGCTAAAGGTGAGGAGAAGGCGCATCTGAGGATTGGGGATGTAAGGGACAAGTGCTGGTCTGAGGACTACGTTCAATATTCAATGGGGAAATAAAGTCAGGATTGGGCTATAGGAGAGGGTAGGGAATCAAAGAGATCTCTGGGCTGGCAGAGTGAGTACCACCTAACTAACTTGATTGGCAAGTGAGCTATATCAACCTTGAATCAGAGCTTAGAAAGACAAGTGAGGAACATTTGAGGAGACATCTGGAGGCAAGCAGACAACCACAGTAAGAGGAACAAAGAGCCGTAAAGGCAGGCACCACAAGTTGAGAATATGAAGCACACGACCAGGCAGAAAGGATGGCTCATCACAAAGCAGCTAGGAGAGGGACAAAGGATCTCTGGCCTTATGAAATCACCAGCTTCTCTTCAAGGGACAACATTAACTTAGAACATCTGAGTAAGATACAGAAGGGAGACATACTTGCTGGATGGCAGCTGTCAACCTGCCATGCTTGAGGCCATACCTTTGAACCCTCAGAAGGGTGGTAGTATCTATTGATAAGGGCAAGTCCCATTTTAATTCTTAAAGAAGAGGTCTGACTTTGTTTCTGTAACCTGTTTCTAAATATTACAATCATAGCTGATTCCCAATGAAATTAATATACCTTTACTAAATAATGACTTCCATTTCCAGAAAAGACTAAACTCAAACAAATCAGTAACAAAACATATAGATATTCACTCTTAAAAGGAGGCCACAGGTTGGAGAGATGGCTCAGGGATTAAGACTCTGCCTGGAAAGCAGAAGGACCTGAGTTCAGAACTCAAATCTTACTTAAAATTGCTGAGAAAGATTAGAAGGAGGTCACAACTAGTATAGGAGAGAATCATAATTCCTAACTTAGGGATTACATTTTAAATATGAGGTGATATTAGGAGCTGTTACTGATAACATACAACTTCTGCTAAATGTCACATATCTACTAGTTATACTTTAAAACACATCTCTTTCCATAGCCCATAATTATTTCAGATAGCAAACCACAATAGATTGCAGAATGTTACTGTGAGTGACTATGTCAGCATCTAGAAAGTATATCAAGTATAATTGTATTTAAATGTGGCTGAATTTTAAAGTAAGTATAATTCACTATCTTATATTGCTGGAATTATCATGACTCCAAATGCTAATTTCATATATGTTATAATGAAAAGAAAAGCCACAAAAGGATGTAATTTTTACAGCTGTTTTTAACATTTTAAAATGGCAGTAAGAGGTCCACACACTGTGTGTGGTCCAATAAGAAAGTGCAGCACACCTCCTACTTTAACCAGAAATAATCATTTCTTTTCATTAAGACAGCTAGCACTTTTAGTCATAAATGCACATTTGGCAATTTGCTTTTCTGTTATCATCAGCAATGGAAAATGAGGGAGTGGGAGTTTTTCCATTCGCACCAATACTTTGAAAGTGAGATTGTGATTATTAAAAGAGAGAAAATAAAGAAAAATGTAAATCAGCTGAAAACTTAAATATTTGGATCCTCATGTTGTTCTGACATTGATGACCTTAGAACCTTTTGAAAGGCAGGAGGATGTCTACCCAGCTGGTACTGTGGTAGTGATGGACAAGGAAGGCACAGGCTCCTACCACAGCATGCCAGGAAGGGGACATGCTCCTGGTGAGAGAAGCAGACATGGTCAGTTAAATTACTTGCTAATGAATGGGCTGGATTGCCCATGAATGACTTTTAGATTCACCCATCAGCTGCACAGGTCAAAGTGTACATGGGCCCGGCCTGAAGCTTGGCCATTGCTGTCCACAATTCTTAATTCATTAGGACGAGAGCCTCACACTTTCATTAGCTACTGAGCTTTGCAAATTACTTCTTTGTCTCTGATCACTCATCTCTGAATGAGTCCTGGCCTACTATGCCTGGTGGTATTCCTCAGAGCAAATCCCGAGAAAGGCTGAGAAAAGCCTTGTGTTCTGCAAAGATGGGCTTTTGTCCTCTGATCTATCGCAGGGTCCAGGCTCTGAACAACACGGTGTCTTCTGCAATGGTTCAGGCTAAAACTCCAAGGAGACCAAGACATCTCAAAAACTCAAGAAAAAGCTTAGGCACTAGGTGCACACTAGTCCTGTCCACTTTCCCCAGACCTTGAGAGCTTGATGTTCTAGATGTTTTTACCCCAAGGCTAAGGGGAAAGCAGATGGTAAAGCAGACAGGCTAGGCACAGGAAAACTGAGAACAGAAGCACCAGCCACTCACCTGGTGACTGACTTGTCATAAAGAGGCTCTGACATCTTTCTTTCAAACAGACTCTCACAGAAAGCTAAGAAGATCTGCCCTCTGAGATTATTTCTGAAGAGTTCTATCTACCCAACCCCATAGTCTGCACTTTCTGGTCACTCACAAGTTACATGTCATATTATCCAACAGCAAAGGCTGCACAACTGCGATTCAAGGGCACATACCAAGATGGGGGTGGGTTGGGGGGAATAGGTCTGAAGGTTAAAACAATCCATCTTCTCTTATGTCAAAGGTCTGCTGGTAACATACATATCCAAAGGACTGTGGGATGGTTTTCTAAAGAACTTTCACATCCCTAGTCTAGAAATGACTCTCTAAGACTCTCCAGACTCTTAAATCTTTTCTGCTGCAAACTAAAGGCGTCAATGGTCACTTTAGAAAGCAGAAAAATCTGATACTGCAGCCAGTGCAGGGCTTCTCCCCAGTCCACTTCTCCAGAGGTGGTGTAATGTGCTCTAGCAGAGCACAGTCGTGTTGAAACCCAGTTCACAGCCTGGCAGAACCAAATGGAACTCAAGAGATTAACTGTACTTTAACCTCAATGTACACTTCCACACCACGCCATCCTTCCTATTTCCCAGTTCAGGAGACTGAGGCCCAGAGTATTAGAAGGGAACCAAGAAGAAACGTCTCCTCGCCCAGGAGACGAGTGCTCTGGCCACCTAGTAACTCCCCTGCTAACATGCCATCTGTGCACTAGGCAGTGTCTAAGGCTCTGAGGAGTGAACTGAACAAATCAAGTGTCTTCCCTATGCAGTGTGGGACAGCTGACAAGCAAATGAATACACTGTGTAACATGGACGAGACAAAAAGAATGAAGTCGGGAAGAGAGCAGAGAGAGAAAGGGACATATAGGAGCAGTCACATGGTGCATGTAGTGCCACCTGGGGAGCCAGCAAAGAGCAGATAGCACATGTTGATGCTGGCAGCCCTACAGGCCCAGATTACAGAGCACTGGGAAAGACAACTGTGCTGGAGAGGGAGAGCATCAAAGCCATTCAGCTTTACAGGCCACAGAGGGTGGGTTGGTCTCTCCCCATACCAGAGCTCCAGGAAGACAGAGATCCATCCACTTTGGCTGATTGTGAACCCTGGGGGCCTCCTAAAAGGCACACAGTAGTATTCAACCAACACTTACCATGGTTAGTGCCCTGCAGTCAATGACATTGACTCATGCACACCTCAAAAAGCTCAGCACACCTTAAAAAGCAATAAATTTAATGTTCTTTACCATTATGATTCCCTGCAACCAATGTGGAAAGTACTTGGAAGTAAATGCAGTCCTGAACTCTGACCATTCCACATTGATATCATCCTTCACCTTAGACAGCTGTCTATACTCACAGAGATGAGAACCAACAGTGAGGTACACCTAGTAATCTCTCCCCATCACACAAACCCAAAACTGTTAAGTAGTAACATGTACCACAGCTCAACATTACAAAATCCTGCAATATGAGTGTGCATGACTTGACATGATGTGACAGACCATTCTAAGAAAAGTGGAAATTACATTGGGTAGTCCAAGAAAAGGTTATTTTAAGACAAGTTATCCAAATTTGGAAGCAGAAGGAAAAGGGAGAGCAGAGAAATCTGATAATGAGAAACAGACCAGAGGTGGGTTCCAGTTCCTGTGCAGTTATGTAATTGCAGGGCTGAGCACCTTTCCAATTCTACAGTACATATTTGCACGCCCTAGACAGGCACTGAAGAAGACAACATGCCAACCCGCCTAACAGGCACTGCTAGAGATGTGGTGATATGCTAGATGACAATCAACTTAAGTCATACAAGGTATAGGGGTTGCTGAAGATGTTTCTGCTGTAATCCTCAGCATCAGTAACTCCGTGGTCCCCTCCAGTCTTCGGAGAGGAAGATCGCTCACCTTACCCATTTGCACCTTTTGGGTACTTTCACTGAACACCTGATGGGCAATGAGTCTCCAAGATTAGAAGTAGAGTCTCTGATAAAACAGATTATGAAACAGACTGTGGACCTGCTTCACAAGGGAATAAATCACACCTGTATACACTCTTCCAACAAGTGGTCCTTGGGCATCTAATCAGAAGTGGGCACGGTCTTGAGGAAACCAACCCTGTTTACTTACCTCTAAGTACAGAGACAGAAGACACATGAATGCACCCACAGACACACTACATTTAAACTAAATAGTCAAGGAGAAGAAACTGAGGTTAGACATAGGAAGTTCTCTTTGAGAGAGTGATATTAAGTTGATGTCTTAGCAGTAGGGTGGGAATCTGAAGTGTTCTAGGAAGCATATGCGAAGATCTGGGAATAAGAATATGTTACGTACAACCGTGGCACCAGCACATGCACTAATCTAATGGGTGCCAAGGAGCAGAGAGCTGGAATCAAGTTAGCACAGTATATCATTTCATGGGAAGTGTGCTGTCAAGGAGGACATGTGAAGGAATCCATCTGCCTTACCCTCGCTGTAACAAGCATTATTACCTCACTAGGAAATACCTCAACTCCGCACTACAACTCAAATGCAGACTTAGCAACTGGAAAACAAGGAAAGCACAGAAGGCCGCCCCTCTCACTTGATAAGGTGAGGAAAAGTGACTGAGTAAAGCTCACTTGTTCTTTGAACCAGCAGCTTCCTTTTCCACCTACTCTGAAAACTGAAAGCATAGCTTATTTAAAGTGGCTCACAGTGGAATGACATTCAAGGATTAACCAAAACAACTAAACAGCAAAATCAGTGATTAGCACTAATCTCAGTTAATGGAGGGGGAAACCCACTTCTCTTGCTTTCCTCCCAAGTTCCTTAAGACTGTGTATCTTAACAAGCTCTTTAAGACAATCTATAGCCATTGTAAAGTAAGTAAATGGTCCATAAAAAAAGCAAGACAACCAAGACCCAAAACTAGAGAAGAAACCAGCACTCCAGCAAACTCAACTAGAAAAATGACAGAGCCCAAAGTATAAAGCAGCAGATACAAACAGTAAATAACCATCAACTACAGCCCAGGCTAACTACCAAATTACCAGCAACATAAATATTGCCAACAGCATGTATAAAGCTGTTCATGGTCAAGGTCAGTAAGAAAAAAGGAGCAGCATAGGAGAAAGTCCAACTGAAGATGCGAGGAAAGTGCCCGGGAAGTGCAACGGATGAGGTGAGCGATCTTCCTCTCAGAAGACTGGAGGGGACCATGGAGTTACTGATGCTGAGGATTACAGCAGAAACATCTTCAGCTGTAACTACACTGTTTCCCAAAGCCCCTTCCACATCTTACAAGGGCCTATGAACTCCTCTTAGTTCACAATGCCTAGGTGCCTGTTCCATTCCAAAAACTGCTGGGCACTACCTGGCAAGCTGGGCTCTACCTGTTTTCTGGATGGTCATACGCGGTCGACACTAAGGCTCACAGCAACAAAGGCTGTAACCCTGATACTGTTTCCCAATGTGATGTATTTATCCTCTGCACTTCATAAAGGGAGGGAGTAAGGGAAGGAAGGCAATAACAAGACAGACTCGGTCTAGAAGGCCATAGGAGGGCAACAGAACACACTAAACAGGAAAGGGGAAGAAGAATTAGAGGGTGACAGGGTACAACCGGGAAAGGAGGCAGGGAGAAAGGGGGGTGGGTCTGGACTGAATGGAAACATTTTTCCTATCATTATTTCCTCAATATTATATTTACATAGCACTTACATCAGATATTAACTCATCTATTCATTCATTCATTCTTATTATTATGCAACAGTTACTAGCTAGTGAGAGAGACCCTTATGTCCACCTTGGTGCTTCTAGCAATTTACATCCAATCCTAAAACTCTTTGCCTAGATTTAAGTTCCTTCTGGTTTTCCATTCCAGAACTTCATTCTCATTCCCTGCCTGTAGCCAGCAGGTATGTGGGGCCTACCCTCATCCGCATTGTAGTACAGCATGATGCTTGGTATAGAAGCCACAGGCCCCTGAATCCTGGTGACACCAGTGTGCACAGGACACACTTTGCAAGAGAGCCACTAATACCAGAACCTTCAGCCTTGCTTTTGGGAATGAGGCCTAGATTGCATTCAGGAGGGAGACTTGAATTCAAGATCCTTTCTGATCAGAAGATCCATTGTTTTTAGAAAATTTCCTACCTTAAGGACCCTATTATGGAAAACACAAAGATTTAACTACAAATGTCTTCACCTCACTAGATCGGCATCGACAACACAAGGTCAACAAGGCATAGTATCCACCCTGGAACGTCAGATGATGACATCAACACGATACAAAGGAGCTAAGAAGAAAAGAAATATTAGGTGCCAAAATCCTTTCAAGTCCAGTATGAGTTCAGCTTAGTAGAGTGGTACATTCAGTACTGACAAGGAAGGACTTATTCTGGAGCACAGTGTGAGAGAGTACAATCCGTCCTGGAAGAGATGGCATGGTGGGAGCAGTAATTTAGCGCTCCGGCAGGTGAGTTGGGAGGTAGTGGGTTATATCTCAGTAACAATCAGAAAACAGAGTATCTAGCAGAACTGGGGTCTGCCTATAAATCTTAAAGCCTATCCCCTGAATAACCACTTCCTACAACCAGACTCCATCTCCTCAAGGTTTCACAACCTCCCAGAATAGCACCACTGGCTGGTACCAACTGTTCATACACAATAGCCTAAGAGAGACATCTGACATTTAAATCACAGGGAGAGGAAGAAGGGAAAGGAAGGGAGGGAGACAAAGAAGAGAGACAAGAAGGAAAGAAAAGGACAGAGAGAAGAGAATGTGGTGAGAGAGACAAAGAGAGAGGGAAAGGGAGGGGAGAAAGGGAGGAAAGGGGAGGAAAGGGGAGTAGAGGGGAGGGAGAGGAGAGATATGAGATAAGGAAACAGACTCAGGCATCAGAATATATGGTAACACATTAGCTCTGCAGCAATTTCTTGCTTGTTTATGATTTTTGAAATTTCCATGAAGAATACTTGAGGCTGATCATCACTCTTCAGTCCTCTCCCCTGGTGGAGGACAGCTACAGGCCATCTCGAAGCCACGTGTCACCACAGCCACCGCAGCTTGAGGCCACCAGCCTCAGGTGGCTGCATTCCTTGGATGAAGGTCCTCAATGGCTTCTCTAACACCGGTCTGACCCTGACTTCTGACAGTTTTAGGTCTAGCTCAGTTTGAAACCAAGGCGATTCTTCTTTTTCAGAATTTAATTATTCAAATTCATCCATTTAAATGGGCTCACCACTGGGTAGGGCTTGGAGGAGGCTAATGTGCCAGTAAAAATTTCTTTTATTTTCAAGATTGAAATGAACTTGGAAGGTATCTAATTTTGCTTCGAGCACTTTCAAGAAGCTGTGAAAGCTTCCGCCTCCTGCCAAATTAGCTGTCTGTTTGCAGTCTCCAGTGAGGTGGAGGAGCCTGAGCAGTCACTCAGCTTGCTTTCTTCTTAAAGAAGTGAGCCAGCGAGAAGGAATGTTTTCCCTGCAGGGAAATGATCTGCTGGCAAACATCCTGGCTGGGCATGTCTCCAAAGTGCAGCTAATTCCCCAAAGAAGCCACCAGGCTGCTTTGCCCAGTCCAAAAATTCTCTGGCACTTAATACCATGTGTATACAAATCAGTTTCTAGAGAGCTTGAGATGTGGGCCCGAAGTGAGTTCCAAACTGCAGTGGAAATGATATAGCCAATTTCATGTGCCCAGTCCAACAGACAAGATGTTCTGGAGTAGTAGAACTTCAGACTATAGGTTATTTTTGTAAGATGTGGGCTTCTTAGAAAACTAATACATTGCTTGTTGAATGAAAAGAAAAAAATGGCTTCCTTGAACTGGATCTTACTGGGTAAGATAATTTACAAAGCAACTATAATTCTTTGTAGAGTTCTGCTCTGGAACTAAGTACTACCCAGTGATGTTTTCATCTATTGTTAAAAATCATACCACATCTCTCTCTCTCTCTCTCTCTCTCTCTCTCTCTCTCTCACACACACACACACACACACACACACACACACACACGGGCCTACATGATATCAAAGAAAATAAAAGATATATTGATTTCAAATCATCAGATAAGCCAACAGATATAAAGTATTCATGAAAATAGACCAAAAAAGTAGAAATATTTCAATTGTGGCAGGGGCACCTGAAGACCACTAAAACACATTCCTATGCAGAGGTCCTGTGCTGGCCCAAAACTGCAGCTCAGTGAAGAATAATTTCTATGCATGAGATTCAAAGATAAGACATGGTCCTTGTCTTTAAGAAGCCCGCACTGATCGGTTAGATGAATTCTGGAAAGGGTAATCACAGGATGTCTGCCAGGGCAAAGAAAACATTTAGCTCAAAGGAGAGTTGTTCAGGAGCTTTCTGAGGATGTGATTCTGCAGTCAGCTGCAGAGGTAATGCCAGCCAGAAAGAAGGCAGATATGTACAATATGGCTTCACGGATGTAGGGAGAAGCGTGAAAAGTGTTTTCTGCACTTAAACTAAAGCTCGAGTTCAGAGCAGAAGTAATAAAAACCACCACACTGAAAAACAGTCTGGGACAACCATGCTGGTGCTTAGAGTCACCCTGCAACAGTGCAAGGGCCAGAACAGATGTTCAGGTGGCTCAGGGCTCTGCACCCTCTAGTTCACTAGAAGAGGGTTCAAGTTGCTATTTCCTTCTGAGTTTGTTTGTGTCACTTCATGGAGGAGGCAGGAAACCCACAGAGTACCAGGTGGCCTGAAACCTGAGATGCTGAGAGTGGCCTCTCATTAACCCACCATGTGGCCCATACATGTTCTTCCAGGGATGGGTGGCACAATTCTAGAATGCAAAGGTACCATAGATTTTCTGGGTGAGTAAACAGAAGAAGGATGGGAGCTGGGAAAACAGACTCCTTTCCCAAGGGTAGGTGAAGATGGCCATGGAATGGTGAGAAAAGTAGGCTGGGGTTCAGGAATTGCAGGAAGAAAAGAAACTCAGACATCTGGGACACCAGGGTAACTAACATTTTGTAAACATCAGCTTCACAATACTTAATAATTAACCAGAGTCCAAAAGCGAAAGAAGAGAAGGAGGACAAGAAGAGGAAGGAAAAGGAGGAAGAAGAAAGGAGAAAGAAGAAGAAAGAAGAAAAAAGAGGAAGAAGAAGAGAAAGAGGAAGAAGAACAAGAAGAACAACAAGAAGAAGAAATCCTAAAAGCAGAAGCAAGTTGTGTTGACCAGCAGCAAATTTTTAAATTTCTAGCTGCTAAAGCTAGTCCTACCTTGAAGTAATAAAGCCATCTATAAAGACCTCTAGACCATCCCAGCATTTCGTAGATGAGGACATCAGACTGCTCTCACTTCCATCACCCCAACTCAGCAGCAAGTAGCCAAAGCGGTCATTGCCCTTCATCCCCTGAACAGTCTGAGTCCTCAAATAGGTTTATGGGGGAATGAGGCAGGATTAGAGCAGCTATATCGGGATGGGTCTCTCAAGATCTTTGAAGGTCTCTGGAATTTCTGAAGGTCATCCAAACTGCTGGAATCACACTGAAGGAACACCCATGCTGTGAAACCAACTCCCATCCTCTCAGAGATAAGATGGCCAACTTCCCTATGAAAGGATTATGAAGATGAGCCCTCTATATCAAACAAACAACTTGATCTCTAGTCCATGTGAGTCCAAGAGCAACTAGGTGGGCCCCAACAGGAGTTAATCAATGAGAAAAAGTCCAGGGTATATATATGTCTGGCCCTGGCACCCTAGCCCCTCATGGCATTAGTGCCATCTAGTCTGTTCTTTGCCTGTTTCTCATGCATTCCATGAGTTCTTTCTAGCTGCCTGCTTCTCATGAGTTCTCTGGTGCCCTTACCCCTCATGGCACTCCATGTCTGGAGTCCATGAGTTCCAGCCTTTCTCTCCTCTAATAAACTCTATCTTAATCCTCTATTTAAAAAAAAAAAAAAAGCTAGTTCTAGAGAGGTGATAAGGAAATTATGGGGTAAAGACTTTGGGCCAGTGTTAAGTCACTTGTGGTAAGAGAGACTGGAACCTGGAGGCTGATCACATGCTGTGTGAGGATATGGTGACCTGTGAGAAGCACTACGAGATGCAGCTCATGGGGAAACAGGCTCAACTGTTTTCCCTCTCAGGCTCCCAGAGTAATCTGAGGTCAGTATGGGCAAAGATAAGGCTGCAGCTGCTAGGACTTTTGATGTTATAAGCACCTACCCCATCATATTCCACCTAGCCTCATCATTCAGGCCCCAGCACAAGGCTAGGCAGGAGAGAAACCCTCAAACACCAATGGGCATCCAGTGTGGAAGTGCAAACTTCTATTTTTTTCAACTGCCTCTATCCACCAGCCAATGTGGTGTTTATGACAGGCCACGCAAACTCAACCTGGCTTTCCCCACAGGGGTCCAACTGCTGAGAGAGGGCTCAATGCATTGTCACTTATAAGAGGAATGTCAAAGCCCAAGGCCCAATTATTCAAGGTGGTCCTCATTATCCTTGTTGCCTCTTGACAACTTGTGTTTGTATCTCAACTGAATAGCATATAGCATCCAACCAATTATATAAACTTGGAACTGGAAGTCAACATCTTTTCCTTTGTTAAGTCCACATAGCCAACAACCCAGGCCCCTTGACTTCCTGCCTTGCTTGTCACTCCAACCTACCCATCTTCTAGATTCTTCTCCCCACTGACCCAGTCCTAACTCTCCCCTCCAGTATCGTTGCCACAGCTTCACCAGTGGTTTCATTATTCAATGGATCCCTTCCAGTGCAAATATGACTATGCTCCTCCATGGACATCACCACTTCCTGAACTCTTACAAATGATTGGGCCTTATGATGTGAATGAGCTGGTTGAAATTTCTAGGCAATCCAGCTACTGAAGTATGGTTACCTCTTATTTAAAATACTTACTGGGAGAATTTGGAGATATTCTTTCTTCCTATATTTCTAAACAGTATTTTTTTTTCAAAAGTAGACATTCTTGCAAAATCAGAAAATAAAAGAGTGGAAAAAAACACAGTAAGATAACTCCTCACATATATCAGAATAGCTATCGTGAAAAAGCAGAGAAAAAGCAGAATTCTCTGTGGAGAATTTAAGAATAAGAATATTGTAAAGTGGCACAGCAACTATAGAAGACAACATGATAGCTCACTAAAAAATCTAAAAACAGTCACCATTTGAACTAGTAGTTCAACCTCTGGCCATGCACTCAGAACTGGAATTAGACCTAAGCAGACATTTGAATACTCATTGAGCGGTATCACTCAACATCCAAAAGTAAGAATAACCCATGTCCATCAACAGATGAGTGAACAAACAAAATGCAAAGGAATATTATTCAGTCATGAAAGATAATTTTGAGACATTAGTGTGAACCTTAAAAGACCTTCTGCTAAGTGTTTCCACTTTTGAGTGTGTATGTCTCTTCATGTATGTGTGCAAAGGTGTGTGTAGGTGCAACTTTATGTGCACATGCATGTGTGCATGTGGAGGCCCAAAGATGGCATCAGGCATCTTCCTTGATCATGATCCACATTACTTTTTGAGGCATGATCTCTCACTAAGTCAGGGTCTCAAGAATTCTGGCTGATCTAGCTAGCTAGGTTGAACTGGGAATTGTCTCTTTCTCCCAAGTGCTAGGACTGCAGGTAACTGACACACTTTTCTCACTTTGAAGTGGTTTCTAGTGATCTTAACTCTGATCCTCATATTTGCTTGGCAAGTACTTTATACACTAAGCCATCTCCCCAAGTCATGTATGAGATATGTAAAGAAGGTAAAATTCATGGAGACCAAAAATAAAATAATGGGAAAGGAGGATATAGAATGGTACTGATCAATGTATGCAGCACTCCACCTTGTAAGAATTTTCAGAGATTGGTAGTGGAGTAATGGCAAGCACTTTCCTTTATTATAAAGTTAAAATGGTTAATGTCATAAATTTTATATCAAGTCCATTTTTCCACAACTAACAAAAAGGGAAGAAAGTAGTTACCAAATACCTATGAGTATGTAGAAAATACTTTTCCCTTTTGTATTGGGCTTTATAATATTCTAATCATAAATTCAAAATAAGCTCTTATTCTTTTTTTTTTTAAACATAGGAGCTCATGTATTCTAGGCTGACATTGAACTCACTACATAGCCAGCACTAGCCTTGAATTCCTGATCCTCTTATCTCTACCTCCCCAGTACTTGACTTACAGGAATGCACCACAAAATTTGGTTCTGAACAAGCTTTTTAAAAAGGCTAACCTGAGAAGTAATAGGCAAAGACACTTGCCACCAAACTTGATAATAGGAGTTCAGTCTCCCAGAACCCCATTGTATAAAGAGATAAGTGATTCTGAAAAGTTGTCTCCTGATCTCCACAGGAGGACTATGACACATACACCACTCCTGCCCTCCCCCCACACATATGTACACACACACATACACAAAAAATAAATAAATAAAATAAAACAAAAAGTTATCAGAAATTACAAAGATACTTTGCATACACAATATTATGCATATGCTTGAAGGAGTCTGCAATCCCCCAACCACAATCCATCCTGCCAAACATAGAAGCTCATCTCTCCAAAGAGCAATCATGCATTTATCAAAGCAAACTGGAAACACTAGTGATTGGCTTCCTGACAGCTCTCCCCAGCTGGGTCTCTCCCTGCACATTCCTCTTACTGCATCCCGACCTCAGCAAGATGCCCTCCATCCAGCTCTCTTCTGGTGCACTCTAGCAATTTCCTATAGCAGACTTCCTGGGAGGTCTTCTGAAAACATGTCAGGGCCCAGCAGGCCACAGACCATCTGTGGCTCTCAGAGCAAATTCTCCAGTCCAAAATCAAGGCAGTGATTCTGGCTCCTGAAAAGTGGATGATCAGGACCAAGTCTTCAGTTCATTTTCTTCTGCAAGCAAGGCTGTATTACAGGATCAAAACATCTTTATGGTTTCAACCATGGACGAGAAACTTTCACATCATAGCCTCTGGGTGGATTTGATAAAGCTCCTGTAGTCCTGATGCCTTTTCATGACTCTAGGAATATAGGCCAGGCTAAGGCCTCTATGGTACGAGAATGCACTCGACTAAAGAGAGAAGGGAAGAGGTCACAATAAGAACATAATCCTAGAGGCTACCTTTGTCTCTCCCCCCCCACACACAACATGGACTTAGGCTGACCAACAGATTCTATGGAGGTTGAGCTCAGTATCAACAAAGATTCTTATTGAAAGCCAGAAGGCCTCTGGTTTCCTAAGTGACCCTAAGGGAGCCTGGTACCAAGAAAGGAACCCATCCTAGACACATCAAGCTGCATCATTCCTACCTCACCTACAGATACAGCTGTTCTCTGCCCTGAATCTCAGGCTGTCTTGCACTTACTCTAAACGTGATCACATGCCATGCCTGGTTTTTTTCCAGGTTCCCAGCAGAGAGCTCAGTGTCTGACACTTAGGCAGACTGTCAGCACACAGCAGACTCTCAATAACTCATGCTGCTCTAAGGAAGCATCTCAGTTCTAAGTTTCCATCTGAGGAACAAGCATGCTCTAGTGTGTACATCATTTCTTATCTAGAATTAAACACTATCTAGTGAGAACACAAGTATTTCTTTCCATGTTCTTCCAGCATAATTTATGCTGAGAGTATTTATATCTGCTACATTGGAATAAAAAAGGAATAAACAGCATGGCTGTAGCTTTAATTGGGCTTCATTTTGCCCGCTTGCAAAAGCCAACAGCTTCACAACAAGGTGTCTGCCTTCCCATAAGTCAGAGTGTGCAATTTTTCTCCAATTATATTTTAATTCATGGGTAATCACTCTCTACTGCAGGTGGTTGAGTAGAGGGGGCTGTATGCCAGAAAGAAGGATGGTGTGATGAGGCATTACATAATTTTATTGGAATTTGTACCAAGCAGTATCATCAGGATGGCAGGGCTAAAATGTGTGTGTTTGCAGAAGCCTGGTAAAGAGGAGCCAGCATCAGAAACATCCTGGGCCAGCTCCTCCCTGGCTGTGGCTGAGCCTAAAGCAGGCTCCTCACCTGGACTTCCTGCCAGCCTCTGCCTAGCTCCCCACTTCAGCATAGGCACCCCTCCCTCCACTTTTTGAGACTATTCAGATAACCACCTTGTCTCTGAGATTCAGCTACAAAGCACACATACATGAATTCCTCTGAATAGTGTTGTCGTGTTCCAGTAACGGCTATGCCCATGATCAGAGAAACTAAAAGAAGAAAGAAACATCCTAAAACTTTATCCTTTATCTATTAGCTAAATTCTCTTAAGCAGGTATGTGACTGATACTTGGAATTACAGAAATAAGGCAAGGTCCCTGACCACAAAATGTTTCCATCTAACCAAAACGATGCTCCCATAAACAGAATTCTGCCAACTGCCAGAATAAATACACACTCCTAGTCTGCCTCATCTCAGCAAAGAGTACAACATCTGCCCCTTGTGACTGAGACAGACACTTAGGAACCAGCCCTTGCTTCGTGATCCCCCTTATTACATCTCGATGGTACAGTAATCCCAGACCCAGGCCACCACGCTCTGGCCCAACGGGATCGCTCTCTCAGTGGCTTCCTGTTTCTATGCTATCATTTCCAAGTAATGAGAGCCCTAATGCCTAAGTAAGTGCACTTCAGGTTACTGCCCTGGTCAAGCCCTCCTGTGTCTTCCAGGGGCCCACAGCTGACCTTAGCTTGACTGTCCTTCCTCTTGCTACAAGACACTCTTCTTACCTATTGCAGTCCATTTCTCCTGCCTCGCCTTCCTCTTCTGCTTCTGCAGCATCTTCTGCCCTTCTGCTACCCTGGGATGCTCTCCGATTCCTTCTTCCTGCTCCATGGGTTATCACCCCACTCCTCAAGAGGCCTTCTCCTACGCTTCCATCACGTGCTGCCCCAAAACATTCTACGGAATTTTATCTGAACTTTCCAAATTTATTTATTGATTATGTACAGATAATTATTGTCCAGCATGACAATTGACTGGACAATACTGTTGGCAAGGGGCCCAGTCCTAGAGTCATGCCTGGAGCACAGGAGGCATCTGCAAAAGATCTGCTGAAAGACGGACACTCATCCCAAAGAAGAACAAAGTCAGTCACAGAAATATAGCAATACAGGTGAAGAGGAAAGCTGGGGACAGCAAAAAAAGGAAGGTCATCGTCCCACCTTGGAGGAAGAAAAGGTGGCCAGCAACATGTGTGCACAGACTCTGAAACTAGCCAAGAATCAGTATGAATGGAACAGGCAAGTTCAGAAGTATGTGGACAGCAGCCACAAAACCTGAAGGTTCTGGAACTGTGAAGAAAGGTCCTGGGAGAAGAACACAGGTGGTAAACAGGCTGAGTGGCACAAGGCTGAGGCCTCGTGTTTAGACCATGGGAAGAAAAAGTGTTCTGAGGATGAAAACTAGTCAGTATGCTAGAATCTGTACCATTTAAACACCAAAAAAATAAAAAAAAAACTGTTTGAAATTTGAGCAAAAAATAAAGCAAATTTCAATACTATTCTACAAAATAATAATAACTTATTATTAATAATAATAAGAACTGCATATTCTTGTGTGTTTTGGGAAGGGCTTTAATCCCATGTATAAATACAAAAGAAAGAGGGTCATGAACCCCACTTGTTAGGCAAAAGACTTTCTGAAAATAGATTACTTTTTGGTTTGATATTCAAAGGCAGTGAATTAGGCACATTACATTTCCAAGTGATTTCAAACTAAAGGGCGCCATTGCTCTGAGGATGAAGAAGGTGGTACCTGGCATCCAGAATTAGTTGAACTGGGCTAGGAGACAAATCTAGACAGCATGCCTAACATCAATGATTTGATTAGACAAACATTATTAAATAGATGGTGCCTACTATTTAAGCTGATATCACTGCCAGAACATTATACTGAACCTAAACAATGCAAACACACAAATAATTTGATCTGAGCTACCATAAAAGTCAGTTGCTAAAACTTCTGCAAGGAACTAAGATTTACAAGCAGACATGCCTTTAGGAATTCCAACAGTTCAGTGGTTCTTAAAGGGCTTTCACATGTAGTGGCTTTACTACTATGGCTTATTTCATGATGAAATTACTGGCTAAGACTGGTTACTCTCTTCAGTAACTAGATGGAAAGTCTCATTGTAAAGACAAAGGTGGACACTGTGGAATATAGTGCTTGATTTTCCAGGAGTCTAGTCCAGTGCTGCACCAAATAGCTTTCTTCTATCTTTAGTTCGAGCAAGGTACAGACCTTGATTTTTGGCCTGCTGGCCTATAAAACGAGGAATGCAGACATTAAATATAAAGTCCTTCCCAAAACAATGAAGAAAGAATTCCTTTCAGGAATCTGCTTTCCACTGTGGGGAGGACTGATACGACCTGACAGCATGTGGATCCTTGCCTCGTGGCTCAGGGTTTGGACAGGTGCCGAGTCAGAGGCCATGATGTGAAAGTGGAGGTGGACGGGTTCAACTGACAATTACCTCAGTACCAACTGCAAAGTTAAGAATGAGCAAATGTATACAAATGTCTCCCAGTGTAAAATGGGAACATGGTGGGAGGGTTCTCAGAGGACAGAGGCAAGATTTGGACCAGGGCCTGCACAATTCCAGTGCACCAGTCCAGAAGATGCTCTCGGTGGTATATTTCATTTACTTAGCTCTATGATTCTCTTGGTAGAAATGATAAAACAATAGAATTCACAAAACTTGGGAGGAGCCCAGAGTCCTTCCATCTGACTCCTGGCATCCTGGCATTCTGGCATTTTCATAGCATTTTCATAGCAACTAAGCACTTAACAGTCAGGCTGAGCACTTAATGTCATCCAGCTGCTCCACTGGCTGGACACACTCTTATCTGTATTCTTAAATGTCCTTCAGTATTTGCACGTGGCAAGGATAATTTCCTGGGATATGGGAAGACCTGAGAATCAAGGCCATCCGTATTATTACAGATAATTTGTAAGACAAGATGAAAGTATTTAAACCAAAGGGATCATACACTGAGTAATCAAAGCACCAACTTAAAATATTAGACGGTTATGAAAATGATAATGAAGCCTGTAACCATCCTTGCTAATGCTGATTATGTGAAGCAAAAAAAAAAAAGAAAAAAAACATAATCCCATTTATGCTGCAATTATAACTAAGTAAAATTATGTACATATATAGCAAGGGCTGGAAAGAAGTTGGAAAATGACTGTGGCTGATGCGCTAAAGAGGTGCCTTTCACAAGGTTATTATCATCTAGTGTCTATAGTGGAGTAAGCACCCCAACCACCACCACAGTGACAATCAGGAAAGAGATACAGCTGTTCACTCACCCAGGGTTATACAACATGACTGTGGACAGGTTCTCGCAGGACTTCGAGAGGTCAGTCATGGACAAGCTGAAGGAGGACAGAAGGCCACTCTAAGAGCAGACACAGGGCAGAGTGGTTACCTTAGAGAGCAGAAGGCCAGGGCTCTGCGCTCATTGCCTTCTGTGTAAGAGACAATGAGATGCGCACATTTGTGTGACCACACCTAACACCTGACCGAGCTGAAAATGGCAGATCAGGGGTGCCCAGGCTTCCATACGCCCGAAAACACATTCTAGCATCGGAAATTCACCAGGTGTCCACAACCCAAAAGGCTGCCATGTCAGAGTGGGGGACAAGGGTTACAGCTCTGCTGCTTTCGCCCTCTCCATTCCTCAGCAGCCATCTGTCCCCATAATTCAGACTTACTGGTGATGATAATAAAGGAAGGACAGATGAGGGGATGCCCCAGACGTAAGAACCTTCCTATTTTGCTTGTGTGGAAAGCTGCTGGAAAACAGGTCCTTCGCATCTATCCATCTGAGACTTTGCCCAAAAAGAACCCTGAGGAGTCCTGACCTGGACTGGATGAGAGGTCTTACTGGATCAACCATCTGCCCTATAGAGAAGGCTGGGAATGTGGATTTGTCCTCCATTCTTTTCTAAGGTCTCGGCAAGCACAGGCAGTCCTTATAGGAAAGGGTTACGTGAAAGGCTGTATCATTTAGTGGTTAGGTCAAAGGTCTTGGGCCTGTAGGCCAGGGATCTAGCTCAGGCCCCCATCTACTGAACTCAGAGCCTGCTGAGAAAGTCTCTTAGTCTAGTACCTCACTCAATTATATGGAGGTTGGGTCCTAGCTCAAGGAAATGCTGACTGATAGCTCCAGACAATTTTCTTTTCCTCTTTCAGTCTGCCCTTCTTTTTTTCTGACAATCAGCCCGCCTCCAGCACTGGGTATTATAGATCTGTGGATGGCCCCATCAAATTAGGTCCATCTCTCTCAATGATCCTAAACCCATGCCTGCTTTGCCTCCCACTCCAGTGTTTTGAGATGAGCATGATTCAACACTAGACAGATACTGGAAAGTGGAAGTCACTCTTTCTCAATGCAGCATGATGCCTGTGAGGATAGGAAGGGTTTCTCCTCGTTAGCTCGGGACTCCACTTGTTTGTCCTATTCCTGATCTACTGAGAGGCTCTTCCCGTTAGACAATGTCCCTTCCAGAGTTCTAAACTTCAGAAAGCTGAAACGGTAGAACCCAAAAGGAGGCCCCCACTCTATGCCAAGTCGACAGCCCCTCTTAATGATTCCACATCCTTACCTTCCTCTTCTCCCTGAGCTTGGCGGCTTCCTTCGGATGGTTAAAGCGAAACATATTGGTTCTTCCCAGGAGAATCACAGCACCTGAGAATACATAAGACCAGAAGGAATCAACCAGAAGCACTTTGGTCAGTTAGCAACCAAGTACATGGGATTCTCCTTCCAGTGCATGTATAAAATACAAAGAAAAGATTTTTGTCTCAAAATCCTGTCTATGTAAACCAATTATAAATCTGAAAACACTTGGTTTTCACAGCTGGGTGTCATGATACTCACAACAGTCAGGCAGAAGTGATGAATCTAAGCGTTATAACCTATTATGAGATTTAATACTTAATATACAGATAATTAGACATGTACTGCTTGGAAGGAAGAAAAAAGGCTCTAGGTTTCTACAGATATGTCCCATGGAGTAAAGCATTTGATCATAAATGTTGGAACTGTTTCTTAACGCTGACTAAAGCTGATTTCTCAAGAAAAACATAGTCATACAGGTAGGGCACAAGGAACTAATGCTAAAATCTCCCTCAGAGTCTGACAGGAAAGAAGCTGCATTCATGTCTGGTCAATTTCCAAAGACACACACTGCTTCTTGCCAAAACCCTTTAAAAATTGTGATAGTCAAAAATCAGACAAGTTCAGGAAGAAATGAGGGAATCAATCATATTCATAATAGCTTCAAAGAAATAAATACCTTGTAATACACTTAACTTCCCTGAAGGTGGGAAGTTCTTCCATGCTCATAGATTTGTAAGATCAATATTGTGAAATAACCATCCTACCAAAGGCAATATACAGATTCAATGCAATCCCAATCAAAATCCCAATGTAATTCTTCATAAAAGTGAGAAAAAAAATCTCAAAATTCGCACAGAGGAATAAAAGGACCCAAATAGCCAAAATAATCTTGAGCAAGAAAAACATTCCTGGAGGTATTACCATATCAGATTTCAAGCTATATCACAGCAATAAACCCATAGTAATAAAAACAGCATGGTACTGGCACAAAAACAGATACATCAATCAATGGATTAGCATGGAGGTTCGAGATATAAGCTCACTCACACAGCCACTTAATTTTTGACAAATGTGCCAAACATACACACTGGGACAGGATATAGCATCTTCAACATGTGGTATTGGAAAAACTGGATGCCTACACGTAGAAGAAAGGAAGCTGACCATTGCCTCTCACCTTATGCAAAAATTAATCCCAAGTGAATTAAACCTGAAACTTTGAAACTTTTAGAAGAAATTGTGGGGAATACACTTGAGTTGATAAGTCTAGGTAAAGATTTTATGAACAAGACCTCAAACACCCTGGAACTAAGACTAATAATCATCAAGTGGGACTTCATGAAATTAAAAAGGTTCTATACTGCAAAAGAAACTCTCAACTGCACAAAAAGACAACCCACAGAATGGGATATTTGCTAGCTAGGAATCTGATAAAGGATTAATCTGTAGAATATATAAAGAACTCAAAAAACTGACACCAAGAAAACAAACAACGCAGTTGAGAAAAGGGTTCTAGAGCTGAAAAGTGACTCTCTCACAAAAAAGAAATGCAAATATCAAACAAATATCTTTTAAAAATGCTCAAATTCCCTGATCATCAAGGAAATGCAAATTAAAACTATCCTGTAAAACCATCTTATCCCAGTTAGATTAGCTAAGATCAAAAACACAGATAAGAATGGAAGCTGACAAGGATATGGGGAAAAGGGAACACTTATTCATTTGGTGGGACTGTAAATTGGTACAGTACTTTGGAAATCAGTATCAAGGTTCCTCAGAAAGCTAAAAATGGAACCACCATATGACTCAGCTATACCACTTCTGGGAATATTCCAAAGGGACTCTGGTACATATTTACAATGGAATACTATTCAACTATGAAGAAGGATAAGATTGTAGAATTTGCTGGTAAAAGGATGAAATTAGAAATGTAATATTAAGCAAGGTATCATAGACGCAGAAGACAAACTCCACATGTTTTTTCTTGTATGTGGATGCTAGCATTAAACTCTTGTCTGGTGTATTTGGTTTGGAATTCTGATTATGAAACTTGATGTACATTTTCAGCTTATTATAGCTACTTATGTGTCTGAAAAGCTTGGTTAACTGACAAATTGTGCTGTAGGATTTGGAGGTAGGGTTGGGCATCTTGATGTGATCACAGACAAGGATCTGGTGGAGCACGGCATTGTGCACTGCTAGGTGAAAAGCGTTGTCCACTGTGTTGAAGATTTATGTGGTGCTGTGGTCCTCAGAGATGCAAACTGTGGATTTCGCTGGAATTTTGCTGTGTGCTGAAACACAGACAATGGAGTCAGCCATCAAGGACAATGGCTGCATGGCCAGTGCCCAGTGGAAGCTGGAGCAGCTGGGAACAAAATCCTGCACTGAGAATCAAGGCTGGTCTCAGCTCATGGGCCTTGTGGGGAACGCCAGGGACAAGTTGAGTGTCAGAAGAGGAAAATAGCAAGTATGGCCAACATGTGGGACTTTGAAACATATTGGACAAGTGATGCATCCATTGACTGGGAAGCTTGAAGCGCTGAGATAAAGACTGACCAAAGGTTGCAAACATGAGGACAAAGATAAACTTAGACCATAAATATTCTGTGTACTACAAAACATTTCAAAAATAGAAATAATTATTTTCTGAGAATGAAAAACCTAGGATATTTACATAAAACATTGGGAAACTTTTTATCCACCCTTTGAAGACTCAGAAGATACAGTGTATTGAGGGGTTGGCATCAACGGATCCTTGTTACCCTTGGTGCCCTCTGGCTGAGCACTGCATAGGCAGGACTTTCACAAGGACACTATGGGTGTCTTAGGAGACTCACAGGGCAGCTGGGGATACTACAGGCTGCTTATCCCCTTATCTCCCTTGTAGAAATCTTATCTGTGTCCCTGCCACTTACAGAAAGCACTGTTAATGTGATTAAGAAAGATGTTACCCATTCCTTCTACTACTCAGACTCAGAACTACGTGCCTCACAGAAAGTCAAAAGTTAAGCAGCCATGCCTAGAATATATGTGCCATTTAATGTGCTTAAAGTTACATTAGAGATTAATAAGGTGATCAAATTCCAGGTGTTAATTACATCTAATTCACTTCTCTTTATTTTTCTCCGTTAATCAAATGCCCAGCCATGCAAGTTGAAAACTGCTAAAATATGTTAATGGGAAATAAAATAGTATCTTGGAGACATTATCTCAAATCACAGAAAATCATTGGAAATAATATTGCCTCCCATGTTCTTTGCATGAAATACACATTTAAAAGCCCTTTAAGGGGTTATGAAAGAAAGTGACACTCTCCATGACCATGCATTACTTCCACTTAGATTAAGAGCCTGACATATACAAGGAGCTCCATTCGGGGTGGCTTCTTTTCCTCTACTGTACATTTCACACAATGATACACTCATGGAGATATTGCTATTAATTAATATGTAGCAACAAATACTGAATGAACACTTACTATGCACTGCCCATTCTGATAAACACTAAGGAGAGGCCAGACATGTGCCTTGAACCTTAAACAGAAAACAAGAGGGGGGATTATGCTCAGTACTACAGGAGCAGAAGAGGAGGGGCTTGCTTGGTGGGGAAGAAAAGAAGTATCAATAGAGGAGGAGAAGGGAGGGAAGGGTTTCTTTTGGGAAATGCTACCCCAGACAAACTCTTCTGGCCTGAGTACATAGTTCAGTGGTAGAATGTTTGCTCAGGAAGCACCACGTCCTGCGTCCAGTCCCCAATATCAAACAATTCATTACAAAACAAGCTTTGAAGAGACGTTTGGCGACCAGTATAAAAGGAAAAAGAGAAGATGATGATGAGAGATGGACAAAAGGACAAGAGGTTGTGGCAGAGGGAGTAAGGGTCCTTGCGGTACAAGGTGGAGCTTGAGAGAAAAAGAGAGAGAGGAGCACTGCAAATTCTCTAGGTGAGTAGCAGAATGCTACCTCATCCAGTCTTGAAGTACTGAAAGAGCACAGCATGGCATGCGCATCAGCAAGATCCTCCCTGCAAGGGACAAGCTGGAGGAAAGCTAGATCTAGACTGTGGCGCCTCAGAGTTGGGGAGAGGGGCAATGGAGGTAAAAAACAAACAGTCTGAGAGCCAGTTAGGAGATGAAAATGAAGGCCTCAGACAGGAGCAGGGCTGGGGGAAGAGCGTAAGTTCAGCTTTTGGACTGCCCAAGCATTTGAATGGGCAGACACCCACACCAACTGACAGCACTGGGAAAGGAAGCCCTCTGGAGGTGGGTTGACACAAGGCTCCCTTGTGAAACCTCCCTGAGAGGCTGGGTGCTATATAAAGGTAAAGGGCCTGTAAAGGGCCATGGCTAAACAAGAGACTGTGTGGTGTGTGTGTGTGCATGTGCGTGTGCGTGTGCGTGTGCGTGTGTGTGTGTGTGTGTGTGTGTGTGTGTTGGGGGGGGGGTCTCTTGAACTAAGATCACACCTATATCATGTTCCTGAACAGAAAAACAAGTTGGTTGCAGTGTGAAATTCATGGAATGTTTTATCTTGTTTGTGTTAAAAAGAAACCCAAAGAAAATACTTTAAAAGCAAGAAGCCAGCTAAAGGGAGGAGGAGGAGGATGGCTGGATGAGGAACACATGAACTGATGAACAAACAAATGGGCATGGTGGCGGTATGAAGTCTACTGCCGAGACCCAGCGCTTACATCCTCTTAGACTGACCACACAGGTACAGTCTAACCTCTCCAAAATTCAGTGTCCTCATCTTCTCATCCATCTGGAAAATTCTTGAGGTTCCCTCTTGACCTTATGTTCTTTTTTAACTGTGAATGACTCCTTGCTCGAGGTTAATGTGATTAATCGCAGCAGATGGACTTTTGTGATACACTTAATTTGTAATTTTGAGAGCATGTCTAAACTTCCCTGAAATATATGATGGAGTCTCTGAGATTATTTCAGAGCTTGTTAAATACCTGAAGACAGACAAATCCCAGATGGTCATAAAAGGGAATGAAAGGGAAACGACATTGTAAAAGGAGGAGACAAGGCCCTTTGATTAAAAAAGAAAGAAAGGCAAATTTCATTCAAATCTCTCTGAATAAGAATCTCTGAATGCCACTTTCACGTGAGATTTTCTTATTTTATTTCAGAAAAGCTGAAAAAATACAGGCATGTATATACATATCTAGCAATTTCTAAGGAGTATTGGTACAACACTATCAATTTAATATCACATATAATTAATCTCCTCCTTTAACTTTAATATGATTTCCCTAATACTGCTACGGCACAGATAATTTTTCTACTAAATGATATATGAATACATCATAGGTGACAATGTACAAAAGATAGGAATATATCTGAGGTGACAATGTACAAAAGATATCATTTTGAGTTATAACCAATACAAACATGAGGCATTTGTGTTCCCCAAACTGTATGGACAAAAAGGTAGTAAGGGTTTGGAGGCTTTTGAGTAGCTCTTAGAAGTTCTGTTTCAGGGGTCCTTGTTTTACATTTTAATTGCTTTGGGACCCCTGCCTCCTTCATGGACAGAAAGATGCTCAGTGAAAAGAGGTTTTCATTGTGATGCACGGTTAAAAAAGCCAGACTCTACAAAGAACCATATCATTTTCTGAAAGGTTACTGCATGAGAGACTGGTGTAACAGAGGGCAGGTTACTTCTCATTCTGGTGCCTGATTCCAACAAAAAGAAAGTGATCACAAAAAACTTTCCTTGTGATTTAAAGTGTATTAGGGAAAAAAAGTTATATTGAAATTCTAAGAGCTCACTGAAGCAATGTCCACTTCCAGAAGACCTGTACAATAGTTGCTGTCATAGTTGGGCACAGGTATCAACTTGACTGTTGAGGGTTTGAGCTCTGGGCACATTTGTAGAGAATTAGTGGTTGAGTTAAGCTCAGAGCAAACCTGCAGGAGATTATCTAGCTGCTGGGGAAGGCCCAGCCCATGGTGGGGGGGACTAGGCCCTGGAATAAATCAGAGAGAGCTAGTTGAGAGAGTCTGCATCCTTTTGTACACTTAGCCAGGCATGCTGGTATGGCAAGTAAGGATTGTCCCTCTCTCAGCCATTACGTAGCGATGGCCAGTTCCCTCGGCCTTGGTGTTGTCATGAGCTCTCCTGTCAAGCTGGACTGAGAATTATAACCAAGAATCAATCGTAAGAAATAAACCTTTATTCCCTTACGCCTTTTTTGATAGTCATTTATCAGCAACCATGCAGGCAAACTGCAAAGGTTGCCTAACAAACAACATTTCATCATGGATGAGGGAAAATCTCAAGGAACACTGCACCTTCGTGAAAAACTGTTTAAGGTGAATTGCAGACAGAGAACTTCTTCACTAAATTATTTACCTACTTATAAGTCATCCATGGCCCTGTAAGTACTCAGATACTTGCCAGTACAGATGTACCAGAAGAAATCCAGTGGGCCACACAAGGAAAAAATCATGAAAGTAGGAAGGAGACTGGCTGGAAAAGAGAAAATATGAACTAAGACAGAAGAGAGGATGGGATGATTACTTATGTAAAGAAAATCATAGTGAAATAAATTATGATGCTAGCTCCACTTGGGAATCATGATAAAGTGTTATTTCCAATACCATATACCTACACATGAGGACAGATGAGGCATATATGCTGTAAGGTTAAATATTCTTTTTATATTATTACTTAAGATATCTGAATTACAAAAAAATTTATCTTCAAAAAAGGCTTTGGGAAGCTAGATGGGAAAGACAAGAAGGTGCTATAGTGGTCAAGAAAAATTCATGCAGATATTAAGTGGATTCAAATGAGATAGCGTGCCATTGGCTGGCCTGGGCACATGAATGATGGCATTGGGCATCAACTTGACAATGTCACTATTAAAGCACACCATCAGATCATTGGTTTTTGTGGAGGGCATAAATTTAGATGACATTTTACCAAATAACCACACGGTCCATAGCCCCTGCCTTTTCCATGTTCACATTTCAAATACAGATTTATAATTCCCAGCATTGCATGAGTCACTTTAGTCCTTGCTTACTCTTGGTATATGTAGGTTTTGGGACTCTGGAGAGGAATGCAAATTGGTATTTGGTATTTTTCATTGATTTTTTTAGTTGAATGTCTATCAAGGACTATATTGATGAACTGCGTCTGATCTGCTTTTAAAACTTCAACATGTCCCAGTCCATTCCCCCGAAACATTTTAGATGTGAGAAAGAGGTAACAGAGAACTGATATTTTTCTTTTAAAACCTCAAGGGAAAAACAAAGAGTATTTACTCCATAAAAAGGCCCTATCTTTTCTGTGGAAAATTGGGCCAGGTATGAAACAATCAGAGAGCCATTCCACACAGCGGATGATAGCATGATAATCCCACATCACTAAGCGGCAGGCTAGCACCACCTGCTCACTCTGCTAGTGACCTTTCCTCCAATAACCCCACAATCCATAGTCTTTTTATCACACTGCTACTTATTCAGTTAGCAACCACCTCAGCTATTTGTTTCTTGAGTCTTAAATGTTCCAAGCTTGTTTCTGCTCAAATAACACGTATGCTTCCTTTGCTTATTATACCTAAGCTATAATGGTCTCTTACTTTCACCTGCTCTAACTGTTTCAACTGAGTCCTTCCAAAATTGCCCATCTGTCAGCCTCCTTGTGGGCTAAGCAAATGCAGCATGATTCTTCACTTCCTATCCCCTCACAGATCCTGAAAAAACTAAACAAACTTCCTCTGCTGTCCACATAAATCTTGCACAAGTATGCTGGAGCCCACAGAGTCCTACGACCCCCACCCCCAAGCCATGGTCTCTCACTGCTTCTCCTCAGTCCCTTTCTCAGTCTTGAGATACGTCCTCATTACACATACTGGATGCAGTACAACTAAATCAGCTTTTTACCATATGTTACTGTGACCCACATACATATTCTTTCACTTCAGAATTTAGTTTAGGGTAAGCTTTCCCCCTTTTAGGAGTACAAAACCACTCTTTGGGAGGAGCTTTAGTTCTGTATAAGCTGAAATAAACACATACCGCCACCACATCTCATCTCTCCAACTGATGCAGCTACAATCCAGAAGTAACACATATAGCAATTACTTGCGGGAAAGTGAAGAGTAATGGGGTTTGAAGCACCAGCTGACTGAGGTCCTTTTCTTATATTTGTTTAGAAACTGTGGGTAGTTTTCTCTTACAGGGTTGCCTGTGAATGCCCAAACTCTGGGGTAGGACTGGGAAAACCAGAGGCTTATAGTGTCAAACCCTGAAAGCTAGAGGCCTACTTCATAAGAGTCTAGGGACCAGTACTTTAGGTCTAGACACTCAGGCTCAATGCTCTGAGCTTTAAAGACCAGTGGCTGCATTGCAGGGCAGCTGTTGTAATCCTCAGCTTGTGGCTGCAGGGAGTGGCGGGAGCAGGCAGCATCTGCTAGTGTGCCAGCACTGGAACAGTCTAGGGTACCAGAATTCTCAGCGCCACAGACATAAGCCTCACAGCGCTTAGTCCTCTACCCCTGAGACCCTCTATCCCTAGCAGTGGCCACTGTTACAGCTCGGGCCGAGGGTGTCTGAGACTTCTGGCCCTTCAGGCTTGGCTCAGCGACAGGGTCCACAGCTTCTCTTCTGACTCTTCACCTCCTTCTCTCTTCAGCCTGAGCGCCCACCCTTCTCACCTCTCTACTTCTGCAGGTCCTATAGCTCCTGCCTCTACTTTCCATTGTTGCAGCCCTGACCGGTCTCTATAATTCTTTAACTATGACCTTGTCATTACCTTAATTTGTCACTTTATCATGTTACTTCTGCTGCTACTCCTCCTTCTCTTGTGTTTAGTCTACACTGCTAATGATGACAATTAAAAGTGGATCAGAAAAAAAAGCTACTAGAAAGAAGCATTTCCTCAGGTTTAATGCTATAATACTAACGGACAGCAAAGGAAAAGTCTCCCGGATGACTGAAAAGTGAGCTGAAGAGCCTTCTTATAGTCAAGAAGGAGGTGTGACAAGGGTGTTTGCACCAATCTTAACAGACATCCCTGCAAATGCTAACTGTGTTTACACCAATGGCACAATCATTGTGTTTGTGTGTGTGTGTGTGTGTGTGTGTGTGTGTGTACGTAAGCGCACTACCTATGGAGGCCCAGAGGTGGTATTGGGAGTCACCCTGGATTGCTCTATCACCTTTTTGTTTTTCTTTCCCTGAGATTTCCTAGGCTCTGCCCTCCAGGGCCAGAAGTGCAGACTACCATCACTTCTACTTGGCATTTTTACAGGGGATCTGAACTCAGGTCCTTCTGTTTTCAAGTCAGAGGCTTAACCCCTGATCCATCTCTTCAGCCCTGTCCTGCTGGCTTACTGGAGAGATATGGGGATACTAGGAAGGGCTCCCTTTTCTGCCCTTAGTGAAAATGGTTTCATGCTCATCTAGAGTTCTCTGTAAGGCTGATGCAGGCTATCTGGAGCATGTCTTATGCCATGAACCCAACCAGTGGTCCTCTGTGGTTGCTGAGACACACTCAGATCGACCGTACCGCATGTGAAGCAGATGGACGGCTGTAACGGCCGGCAGTCCAAGGGACTGCGGTAAGGGCTACTTGGCTAAGAGCGCTCTATTCAAGGCACAAAAGCGGCAGAGAAGAGTTTAAGCCCTGTCAATTAGGGTCAAGTGTCCCTGTTACCACAGCAGATTTAAAGGAAAAATAAACATCAAAAAGGATACTTGCAACTCAGGCCTACAACTATTAACACGAGCAATACCTACCTTAACAATATTTAACAGTATTCTTAATAGAGCTGTACTCTCAACCGAAACACCAAGGAAGAGTGGCCTCTCTCTAGATTCTCAGTTAAAGTTGACCACTTTAGTGTTCCTGGTGTGGGCTGAGGGAAACTCAAAAGTGCTTATAGGTGTGGAACAATAATTCCATAAGATGTCTCCGGCTGGCTGAGAAGGCCAAGAGTGTCCTGGTAACAAGTCGCTGCGGCAGGAAGCCCAGGCAACCTTTCCAATCACAGGAACTGCTTGCAGTCCCAGAGATGACAGGCCTGGCTCCCATGGCTAGGTTTTCTCACTCTGTGTCCTCTTAATCCTGTGCCCTTGGCATGTGTGTGGGAAAACAGTGCAGGAGAAATAGTGGAATAAGGAAAGCTCCAGGTTCTGGCTAGAGAACAGAAATGGGAAGATCCAAAGGCAAAGTGAATTATCTGAGAGATGGCAAGAGAGGGAACGGTCCAGTAAATGTCTTCAGAGACTCTATGAACTTCCTGTGCTCATATAGGGCTAAGCTTCCTGGGCACACACAGGCCTGATTGTCAGCAGCACATGAAGCCTGCCCAGGTCCCAGGCTGCCCATGGTGCCCAGCACACTTGCAGGTAAATAGCAACACGAAGGCTCTAAGCAGTGGCTGGGGTTGCAGTTGGAGCCCATGCATGTTGATTATAACTTAGGGAATAAAGCCAAAAGGGAAATGCCCACCAAATATGCACATGTAGGAAACAGTCAAAGAGTAAATTCAATTTAAAAATATTTTAAAAGATATAAAGAAGAATCAACTGAAGAAGATTATAACAAATAAAAGCCCTTACTTGATGAGCCCTGTAGCAAAAGGAGACAAGAGAACATCAATGAACTTAAAGACAAATCAAAAAAAGAGAAACATTTTCCTAAAATATAAAAATCACTAAACAAGAGTGTCAAATACTAGTGGGACAACTACTAAAATATCAAATTTTTAGTGACTTGAGTCCCAGAACGAATGAAAAGTATATAATGAAATACTTTTTAAGGCTTTTTAAGCAAATAGTGGCAGTGAATGTCTCAATTCTGGAGAAAGATATTATCTATGGATTCAGAAGCTCAAGAAACTTCAAGCAGGTAAACTCCACAAAGTCCATAACCAGACACCTTTGGCAGTATGAAGCTGAAAATGTAGTTGAAAGGGGATAGAAAGACTATGAAAACAAGCTGTGACTGGGAAAACAAAAAAGTAAGGGCAAAAGGAACGGATGAATGGCTGTCTCTTGTGCCCAAGTCCAGGCCAGCGAGAAAATGACTTTGCAGGACTAGGCCATCGGAATCATAGACATAAAAGACCCACATCACTTGGATCTTCTCCCTGCATCTTCTAATTCAGCGGGCATAGTGGAAGAAGGTGGAGGGTTTATATTACCTCATAAGCCCCCAGGTAACTCTGGTGGTGTTGATTTGGGACACACTTTGAGAATCACTATTCTGGGGTATAATTTTTTAACTATAGCTCAGGATTTGACATTTTAAAAATATGTTAAATCACTCCAAATATAAGTGATTGGGGTCTGAATTGAATCTCTAATTTTTTACTTCTATTTTATTCTTTCACAGTTTTACATATATATATATAATGAATGTTAATCATTTTCATCCCCTATTACCTTACCTCATAATCCACCCCACCCAAGTTTTTTCCCGCTGAAAATCATCTTCCCAGTAAGTACTCTTCCTCCTTTCATGCCTATTAGTTGTTTGTGTGACCCACTGAGGTCAATGAGGGTAGCCTGCATGAGCATGTGTAGGAGGCTATTTATCGGAGCATGGACTACTTATCACTTGAAGTGAAGACAATAACTGACTGTGCAATTCTCAATCCTAATCAGGAAATCTCTTCCCCCTTGTAAGGCTAAGGGAACATCACAGAAGGGGGTTAAAAAGAATGTAAGGGACACAAGTAAGTGAAGAATGCTCTGAAACAGTGTCCCCTGGACATGGCACGGCCATTCTGCTCAGAAACTCATTGCAGCTGTGACCATCTACATAAGACCTACACAGGTTGTGCAGGTCTCTGATTTCAGGAAGGCACTAGATGAAAGCAAAGAAGTATGGGTCAGTCTGCAAGAAGCAAACTCTGAAACCTTTTGGCTTTCTGCAGAAACTACAGGTCCCTTGCATTAGCTGGACACCTTGGCTGACCCACTCAAAGATCGAGTTCTCTTTCTAATTCCACTGAAATTCTTCCTTAATTTGTCACTGAATCACTCACAGCAGCACTCTAGCAGATGAAAATTTTATCAAAAGCTCCTCAGCGTCCCTCTGCAGACAATCACCTGTTCCCTCTTTCAGGGCACTTGAATAGATGCAAATATATTTTGGCACTCAAGCATATCACATTCCAATGCACCTAAGTGTGAATTTCCCAGATGCGGTTTCTGTAGCACTTCTAAAATGAGAGATGAATGTTCAATCGATCTGACAAACCAGCAAAAAGACCAAAGGCATCCACTGATATGAATAGAAAAATTAATTGCATTTAACAAGTTGTAACTTTAAAATAGCATATTAGAAAAAAAAGACAGCAAGAGGATTAATTTCCAGAAGTTTTAAGGAATATTTCTTAAATTGCAAATATATGATCCTTGCAGCATTTCAAACTAAGCATAAGGGGGAAAAGGAAGGGTTGGTTCTAAGACTCTATCAAGAAGACCTGTGGTCTACAGACAATAAGTCATAGTCAAATTTTCACTTTCTTTTCTCCATGGAATCATTCCACAGAGTCATGACATAGGATCATAAGAGTCAGGTATTGCACGGCATTTTTCCTCCAGGTATAACATCTTGGACTTTAGTCTAATCGTCATGGTTATAGAAGAACAACACAGTAGAAAGGTAGGCCTTGAATGCTAACTTAAGGGGGTGAATTAGTCAGGTTCTCTAGAGATGCAGAATTGACATGATGAATGTATACATAGAGAATATATTGAGTTGGCTTACAGATATGGCTGAGATAGTCCAACGATGGCTACCAGTAGCTGCTCAGTCCAGTAGTCAAGAAAGTGATGGCTAAAGGCTGGAGAATTCCTAGAGCCTTTAGTCTAGTCAAAGACTTGTAGGGTTGGAAGGCTAGAGGGTCGAAGAAGTGAAGAAACTCGGGCAGCGGGAAGAAAGAGACTCCTAGCACAGCTACCAAAAGCATCAGTTCTCTTCAGGAGGTCCTTTTTATATGGTCCATTACTGGGAGGTTCTCAAGAGATCTATGGAGGTTCCGATGGGATTTAGGATGGGTATAATCCCTTCAGGTGGTCTCAGCTGATCTTTCCAGATGTAGTCTCAGCCAATCTTAGCTAATACCAGGTGTGTCAAATTGACATCCAGGCTTAACTATCACAAGTCCACCCCTTGTCAACTTGACACCAGATCACATTTCCTTAGGCCATTAAAAACCTCCAAATAAAAACAGTAAGATTCATAGTTCAGCTAATCACACATACATTATTTTTTCCCAAGATTGTGACAAAGCCCCTTGAGAAATGCTGAGTCTTTAGTGTACCATCATACAATATCATAATGTAGATTACAATATTTTACCACATAACTATAGATTAACATTACATTACATAAATATCATGCACATGCACAAGCATATTCTTAATAGTCTATACCAGGAGCATTCAGGGCAATTACAATCCTCATTTCTGAATTCTGTTGCAGTCTGCCTGCATGGTTACTGATAAATCACCATCAAATGGCTTAAGGGAACAAGAGATTTATTTACTTATGACAGTCTGTTTACAGTTCTCAGTCCAGCTTGACAGGAGAGAATGTACCAACACCAGGACTGAGGGAACTGGCCACACTATCTCTACATAATGGCTAAGAGAGGGACAATCCTTACTTGCCAGACCAGCATGTCTGGCCAAGTGTATAAAAGGATGCCAACTTCCTCAACTGGCTCTCAGTATTTTATTCATCTGTTCAGGATCTAGTCCCACCCACCATGGACTAGGCCTTCCCCATCAGCTAGACAATCTCCTGCAGGTTTGCTCTGGGCTTAAGCCAACCACTAACTCCACAAATGTGCCTGGAACTCAAACCGTCAACAGTCAAGTTGACACATGTGTCTAACTATGACAGGGGGATTGAGCTCTGTCTGTTGTACAGCAATCTGAAACATCCCATCTTGGAGGGAGACTCTTAAGCCTAAGGAGGTTCTAAAGTGAGACATTCTATTTGGAAGGAGGCTCATCAAGTCTCAAAAAGTTCTTGAAACCAGAACGGGACACTTACCTCCCTAAAGTGAATAAAGCAATAAATAATCACCACAAGGATGGGGGGTTGTCTCTGAGTAGCCAAGCAGGCTATAAATCATTCAGAAAGCTCCAGGATTGCAGCTTTTGTGAGTTGTCATCCACACTGGATACAGTTTTTGGTAATTAGCTGCCTTTTGAGTTGTGCCTGCTCCTGTAGAAGCTCCTCACCTATATGCCTATAAATAACCGGAATAAACTCATTGGTTCACCAAGTTGGACTACTTTGTTCTGTCCCTAGTTTCCTATCTGGAGTGAATGTATAATGTTTCCCCAGGAAAGGTATCATGAGCTTTGGGAATAATGTGAAAAGAGTATGCTTAGATGTAATGCTGTAGATTCTATATATCTGAAAATGAGTAGAAAAGCATCCTATGCCAGACTTTGATAACAGACAGTACATACATCACTCTAAGTCATTCTCACTGTACTAGAAAATGCTCATCTCAATGAAGATGCTAACAGATAAAAGACTTTCCTATAATTTAATGTAGAGGAAATAAGTTATCCAATCTGAGAAAAGAACAACTCACTAACACAACTTGAAAGAGGGAAAATAGTGCCCCTAATAGTGACAACCTGCTAAATTTAGATAAAACTATTAGTTGGCATTTGCATGTGTTAAGTGACTTTGATAAGGAAGCTGTAATTACTGCGGTGCTTTTTAATGGGACAGCCTAGCACATTTCCAAATGAAAGTAATTTACCAGTGAGGGGACAGTTGGATACCAAATATCAGCAATAAACTGGAAACTAACAATGGAAGAGAAGTGCAATATCAGCAATGCAGGGAACACCAGGAACCCAGTCTGACTATAATTTAATGTGACTCAAAATACCTGTAACTTGGGTCAGCATCCATCTACATTCTCTGTCATTGATATTCAATCAAAAAAAAAAAAAAAGGAAATATCACTTGGTTCTGTTTCAAAAAGGTTTCTTCTGATATGCCCTTTATGGATCCAACCAGTTGATGATATACCATGAAGTCCATTCTGAAGACCAAGAATCATATGGGACAGTCAATAACCACTGCAGTGAACCAGAGCCTGTTATCAGGACAACAGACACAGGAGACCAGGTAGCTTGGACTTCATGACCCTTAGGACTATGTCAAGAGCCCACATGTGGTCTGGAAAACTACAAAGGTGAAATTGCATATGCAGCTATAATTTTAGAGGATAAAAGCATGAATTTGAGTATGTGACTGACAATATATATAGTCTGCTATATTTTTGGTTATTATGCTCTTTGTCAACATGTTGATTATTCCAAGATCCATGTCTAAGAAGTTTGGCTATCAACTATTAATTCAGAAGACCTGACTTTGTGTCAACTACCTAAGCAGGACTTGTCAAAATACTTCACCAAATTGACTTTAAAAACCTATTTCACACACACACACAATTTTTTTTTAATACAGTGAGGCCAAGAAGATGGTTCGGTAGAGAAAGTACTTGCTATGAAAACATGAAGACTTGGGTTGAGATCCTTAATTTATGACTGGCAGGATTGATAGTCTGCCTGTAACCCCAGTTGTCTGTAGTAGAGACTAGGCACTGCACTTAGGAAGACTAGCAGAATTATTAAGCTCTAAGCTTAAGTAAGAGATCCTACCTCATTATATAAGGTGAAGAATGATTTTAAAAAGATACCCAATGTCAGCTCACAGCCTCCACATGCACAAAAACTTGTGCCTACACAGGCAAAATAAAGACATGAATAAACAAATATATAAATTATTTTTAAAAACTATTTCATAGATACAAATAGGGCTTTTAATTTATTTTTTACATCCATGCATATATGTGTGCTGAGTGTATGTGCTTGAGTACTTTCCATGAGTACGGGGGCACATGCTTGTGTGGGTGCACCTACACGTGAGTGCATATGTGTGGGAAGGCCTGAGGCTGACAGCAAGAATCATTCTTGATTTTTTGCTATCACTCTTCCACCATATTCTTTTGAGATTGAGTTTCTAAACCTAGGACTTGATAGCACGAAAGCTTGCTCTGGGCATTCGTAGTCTCACCTCCAAGGGCTAGAAATAGAAACGGGTTGCCACACCCTCCCAACAAATCCAACTCCGGTCTTTCTGTTCACAAGTCAAGTGTTTTAACTTCTAAGCCATCTTCCAAGCTCCCCAGGAGAACTTTTGAACATAAAAATGTTGTTTCACCAGGTCAGCCCACAGGGACCCGGCTCCGACTCCCGCCATCCAGCCGGAGCCGCGCGGGGGCCGAGGGTTAAATAGCTCCACGCCAACGCGCCCAGCGTCCCTTTTCACCCCACCCTGCTCCGCCGGTCCGGACACGCGCGCGTCCACCCGGGCCTCACCTCACGCCCTAGGTGAGTCCCCGTTCGGGCCCCGCCCACCAGTACCCCAGGCCAAATAATTCAGTTTAGTGAAATTGAGAGATCTTAAGAGTTAAAATGACAATGCCAAAGTCAAAGTGCAAATCCATGAGAAGCAACACTCAAGTAAACAAATTTCCCACTGAAGAAATTAATCCCATAATGTTAGATTCCAACAAAAACAAACCCGCGGAAAAAGGCCAAGAAAGCCTGACCCAGGATAACAACTTTCAAAATATGATCATTACCATGTTCAATACTATGAAAGAGGAAATCCGGGAGGAATTACATAATCGAATCAATCGCTTTGAAGAGGAACACAACAGACATCTGGAGGAGTTGAGAAAAACAGTGCAAGAAACAAAAAGTGGCATAGAGCAGTTAAAACAAACTCAAGCAGAGTTTAAAACTGAGCTAAAAGACAAGTTATCTTCAACCCAGAACGCCACAGAGAGTCTTATCAACAGAACTAATGAAGCAGACAACAGAATTTCAGACCTTGAAGATAAAGTGGGAGTACTAACCAGCTCAATGGAAGAGGTTGTTAAAGCCAAAAAGATACTTGAGAGAAATATCCAAGAGATATGGGACACCCTGAAGAAGCCTAACATGCGTATTCATGGAATACCGGAGCAAGAATCTCAAAATACCACCCCTGAGGAAATTTTTCAAACGATCATCAAGGAAAACTTTCCTCATCTAAAAAAAGAGAGGCCCATTCATATACAAGAGGCATTCCGCACCCCAAACAGATACGACCAAAATAGAAGCACACCGCGGCAAATAATAGTTAAAACACTCCACATTCAAGATAAAGAACTAGTGCTGAGAGCTTCAAGGGAGAAAAAACAAGTCACTTTTAAAGGCAAACCTATTAAAATAACAAATGACTTCTCAGTCGAAACAGTAAAAGCAAGAAGAGCTTGGAGAGACATACTTCAAGTATTGAATGAGCAAAAATGTCAACCCAGGCTGATTTACCCTGCAAAACTATCAGTCATGATCGAGGGAGAAAGAAAAATTTTCCAGCACAAAGACAACTTGAAGGGATACATGGCCACCAAACCAGGCCTTCAAAAAATGCTAGAAATGATACTCAAGCGTGAAGAAAAAAACAGGCATATCCAGGAGAACAGAAGGCAAATATAACACCATTAAAAGCGAAGCAATATACTTATAAAAGCTACTAAACATAATAAATGTCTGGAATTAACAATAGTTTCTCCATTATAACACTAAATGTTAATGGACTTAATTCACCGATCAAGAGACACAGATTACAAACTTGGATTAAAAATCACAATCCATCAATCTGTTGCCTGCAGGAAACCCATCTCACCACAAAAGATAGGCACGCTCTAAAAATAAAAGGCTGGTCAACAATTCTACAAGCAAATGGAAGCAGAAAACAGGCAGGGGTAGCCATTATGCTATCAGACAAACTGGATTTCAAACCAAAAAAAATTATAAGAGACACGAATGGATACTACATTTTAGTCACAGGTACAATTCACCAGGAAGATTTCACAATACTGAACATATATGCACCCAATACGGGCCCCTCCACATTCATTAAGAAAACCCTACAGCGTCTAAAGCATAAAATCAACCCCCAAACGATAATTCTTGGGGACTTCAACACCGCCCTCTCTACATGGGATAGATCAACAGGTCAAAAGCTTAACAGAGACACTTTGGAACTTAATCAAACCCTGAAAGAAATGGACCTCACAGATCTCTATCGAACTTTTCACCCACGCACCAAAGAATACACATTTTTCTCAGCAGCACACGGAACTTTCTCCAAAATAGATCACATACTGGGCCACAAAATGAATCTACACATATACAAAAAAGTTGAAATTCTAACCTGTGCCCTATCAGACCACCACGGCCTAAAGCTGGACATCCACAACACATCAAACAAGAGAAAATACACTAACTTCTGGAAACTTAACACTATGATGCTGAATGAGAACTGGATTCAGGAAGAAATTAAAAAGGAAATTCAAGATTTCCTGAAAGTGAATGATAACGAAAATACAACTTACCAAAATCTCTGGGACACAATGAAAGCTGTTCTAAGAGGTAAGTTCATAGCTCTTAATGCCCACGTCAAAAAAATGGAAACATCAGAAATAAACAACTTACCAATGCAGCTTAAAGCTTTAGAGAAACTAGAGCAATCTGATCCCAAAAGCAGTAGAAGAGAAGAGATTAGCAAAATAAGGGGAGAAATATCTGAAATCGAGACTAAGAAAACGATAGAAAAAATCAACCAATCAAAAAGCTGGTTCTTTGAAAAAATCAACAAGATTGATACACCCCTAGCTAAACTAACCAAAAGCAAGAGAGAGAAAACCCAAATGAACAAAATTAGAAATGAACATGGAGTTATCACTACTGATACCCAAGAAATCCAGAGAATTATAACATCATATTTCAAAAACTTATACTCTGTGAAGTTTGACAACACAAAAGAGATGGATGAATTTCTAAGTAAACACAACTTACCTAAATTGAATCAGGAAGTTGTGAATTATTTAAATAGTCCTATAACATATAAGGAAATTGAGGAAGTAATCTCGAATCTTCCCACCAAAAAATGTCCTGGACCAGATGGATTCAGCACAGAGTTCTACCAGACATTTAAGGAGTTAATAACACCAATACTCCTTAAACTGTTCCATCAAATAGCAAAGGAAGGAACACTACCAAATTCCTTCTATGAAGCTAATATCCTTTTAATCCCAAAACCTAATAAAGATTCACTTAAAAAAGAAAACTATAGGCCGATCTCCCTGATGAACACAGACGCAAAGATTCTCAACAAAGTCTTAGCAAATCGGATTCAAAAACATATTAAAAAGATCATTCATGGGGACCAAGTAGGCTTCATCCCCGGCACACAAGGTTGGTTCAACATACGCAAATCAATAAATGTAATTCATCATGTAAACCAGTCCAAAGTCCAAGACCACATGATACTCTCGATAGATGCAGAAAAAGCTTTTGACAAGATCCAACAGCCTTTTATGATCAAAACGCTAGAGACAGTAGGAATGGAAGGAACCTTTATCAATATAATAAAAGCTGTATACAACAAGCCCACAGCAAGGATTATGCTCAATGGGGAACAATTGGAAGCATTCCCACTTCGATCAGGAACTAGACAAGGCTGTCCACTCTCACCACTTCTATTCAATATTGTACTTGAAGTCTTAGCTGAATCCATAAGACAAGAAAGGGACATAAGAGGGATTCAAATCGGCAAGGAAGAAGTCAAGCTATCCCTATTTGCAGATGACATGATCTTATACCTGAGTGATCCCAAAAACTCCACCAGGAAGCTCCTGGAACTAATTGAGAAGTTCAGCAGGGTGGCAGGATACAAAATAAATGTGCAAAAATCAGAGGCCTTCCTATATGCCCAGAATGAAAGAAGTGAAAAAGCCTTAAGAGAAACAATACCATTTACTATAGCCCCTAAAAAAATGAAATACCTTGGTATAAACCTAACTAAGGAGGTAAAAGACCTTTACAATGAAAACTTTAAAACCCTAAAGAAAGAAATTGCAGAAGACACCAGAAGGTGGAAAGACCTCCCTTGTTCCTGGATTGGCAGAATCAACATTGTAAAAATGACCATCCTACCAAAGGCAATATACAGATTCAATGCTATACCAATCAAAATCCCAAAGCAATTCTTCAAAGAAGTTGACCAAATAATCTCAAAGTTCATATGGAGACACAAAAGACCCAGGATAGCAAAAACAATCCTGAGTAACAAAAACACAGCTGGAGGTATTACCATACCAAACCTAAGTCTATACTACAAATCCATAGTTATAAAGACAGCCTGGTACTGGCTCCAAAATAGACACACAGATCAATGGATAAGGATTGAAGACCCAGATATAAGCCCACAAAGTTACAGCCATTTGGTCTTTGACAAAGGGGCCCAAAGAATCCAATGGAAAAAGAACAGCATCTTCAACAAATGGTGCTGGCAAAACTGGATCTCCACATGCAGAAGATTAAAGCTGGACCCGTACTTGTCACCATGTACAAGACTTAATTCCAAATGGATCAAGGACCTTGATATCAGACCAGAGACTTTAAAAACCATAGTTGAAAGGATAGGGAACTCCCTCGAGCTGATTGGGCTAGGCCAACACTTCCTAAACAGACATCCAATGGCACAATCACTGCTACCAACTCTCAACAGTTGGGATCTTGTGAAATTAAAGAGCTTCTGTTCAGATAAAGAGATTGTTACACGAGCTCAAAGGCAACCCACAGAATGGGAGAAAATCTTCACTAACCACATATCTGACAGAGCTCTACTGTCCAGAGTGCACAAAGAACTTAGAAAATTAAACTCCAAGGAAAACACTGGCCCAATTAAAAAATGGGCCCTGGAACTTCAAAGAAACTTTACCAGGGATGAAATTAAAATGTCTAACAATTATCTTAAAAAATGCTCCACTTCCTTCGCCATCAGGGAAATGCAAATCAAAACTTCCCTGAGATATCATCTCACCCCGGTCAGGATGGCAAAAATCCACAATACAAACAACAACAAATGCTGGAGAGGATGTGGAGAGAGGGGAACTCTCCTACATTGTTGGTGGGAATGCAGGCTCATACAGCCACTCTGGCGAGCCGTCTGGAGATTCTTAAAGAAATTAAAGATTGAAATGCCATATGACCCTGCTATCCCACTTTTGGGAATAACCCCCCATGCAGCAGAGGTTCGCCTCCATAGCACAAGCTCAACCATGTTCATAGCAGCACTGTTTACAATAGCAAAGTCATGGAATCAACCTAAATGTCCAACAGTTGACGAGTGGATAAGGAAACTGTGGTACATCTATCTATACAATGGAGTACTACTCAGCCATCAAAAATGATGAATTACTGGAATTTGCTGGGAAATGGATGTCATTAGAAAGAATTATATTAAGTGAAGTATCCCAAACCCAGAAAATTAAGCGCCGTATGTACTCCCTAATAGGTGGCTCCTAGTACCAAACTCACCCAGCCCACATTGAGACACTCAAAAGTAAACCTATGAAACACAGTAATTGCAAGGATTATGAACAAGAGAGATGGGTTAGGAGGGCCACACCAGAAACAAGGAGAGAGGAGACCATGTTACAGCAGAGAAAATAGGCCTCCATCAAGGTCTGCAAGTAAGTAATGAGAAACCTGGTTAAGTTCACAGACGTTCTTTCCTGATCTCACCAGAAGGGGAGGGCATATAGTCTAGCAGATAAAAAGTAATCATTTTGCAAATGGGTGATGGACCGCTCCCTCAGGGAGGTTTCCTACTCTTATTACATCTACCCTTGAATGTGCTATTACAACAAGACTCCAGTTTAACAGCTTTTTGTCTCTGGCCAGGGGGTGACATACAGTGCCCAGCAGAATGGAGTGAAGGGAATTGCAGGAGCAGCAAAACTGCAAGAGAAAATCAACAAACCACAATCCAGAACTTCAGAGACTATATCAATCACATAGAACTAGGACAGCCTAATCTCTCCCCATCCTGGAGCTCAGGGACATTTGCGGAAGAGGGGGCGGTAAGATTGTAAGAGCAAAAGGATGGGAGGAGCAACGATTTGCAAGATTCTCAACAATAGTTGGGGCCAAAGCAATCGTAATGGGACTTTGCATGCCCTGCGCAATGTCCAGCGCACTGTTGCCCTCATAAAGTCTAGCATCTGTTAAGGGCACCGAGACCCCTGGAGGCAAGGGATTGACAGCCATAGTAGTGATCTTATGCTTAAGGGGAACAAGAGAAAGGGCTTATGGAAATGCCACTGGGTCCTTATATGTCATCGGAGAGGAGGACCCAGTGGAGAGTTAGGCGTATACAATAAAGGACTCTCTGGGAATTGGGGGGGAGGCACTGGGGGAAGGGGAGGGGGAGGAAGGGAGAGGGAGGGAACTGGTAAAAAAATTTTAAAATGTATAATTAAATTTTTTAATAAAAAAAATGTTGTTTCACAATAAGGCGTGAATTGAATAAAAGGGCTTCTAAGGAGAAGGAAGGTAACAGGGGTGTAGGGAAGGTGAGTGTAACAGTAATCGGAATGTACTATATGTACACGAATGAAACTACCCACGAACAAATTCAATAAAAGTTAAATTTTTAATTTTAAAAAGGGCTATTTTATTTAATCCTGTTCCCTATTTATTATGCTATTAATGAAGTCCATATGCATTTCCTTTTTCACTTTAGGTTTTTTCTTTTTTGAAGTAAAATCTTCCTGAGATAGCTGATACTTTCCTAAGTAAGGATTTGAAACCTTGCCCCCTACTCTCCAGCTGTCCTGAAGTAGGAACCTGTCAGTTCCATTCACCTCTTTTCATCTTCATCACAGACTCAAAACTAAACATGATCATACCATTTTGTATTTTGAAATTATGCTCAGTTCTCATTTTAATAAATCCTCAAACATCAAAAAAGGTGATACAGATTATTTTAATCCTTAATTTATGAAAGTAGTCGTTTTTTATGGAAAGCATCTATCAGTAAAAGAATAAAAAAAAGTCTAAGTAAGAAAAAAATTTATCATCTTGCTAGTCTCACGGAACACCTGGAATCACAAGGCCATCCTGATTCCACTGTCTGAGACTTGCTAATACATTCATGCTCAGTGCACTGCATTTTAACACCTTCCAACAAAGCATTTTATATCAACCTCATTAGCAGTGATACTGAGGGAGCAGTTCAGCGGCATGGCAGAATTCTGAAGGAACTCGAGCCCATCCCACCAGGAACATCATGGCATCATGGTAATAAAGTAATTAAGAGTATCATGCAGGGAAAGACACATCCTGCAATTAACCTTCAATGCCAAAGAGTATTACCTTCCTAGCAAAGTCATATCTGTGATCAACATGAACATCAAAAATTTAGTTTTTCACCTGAATTGCTATCCTGACATATAGAGAATATAAATAGAAAATAGATAGGAATAGAAAATAGATAGGAATATTTTAAGTAAGTTTTCCAGTTATATGTAAGCTTACAATAAGCAAGCTTTATAAAAATACTGCAGTAAGACGTTCATTTTACAATCCTCAATCCACAAGGAGATTAGAGGCATAATCATGACTGAGTAAAGAATTTCTCAAAACTACATAAATAAGCTAGTATATTTTTCTTGATGAAGCTTTGAGAGAGCAGAAGGAGCACCACAAAATGAAATGTTAAGTTCTAAACAGTATCTATACAACAGTGCCTGTTCTAAAAGAAACCAGGGACCTTTGGAGAATTAGCAATGCTAGAAGAGACAAGGGAAGCCTAGTATATCTAATGTCAGGGAGTGAGCAAGTGCTCACAAGACAATGAAGTCAAGCCATCCTGAAGAAACTCAGCCTGGGACCGCTTGCATATCAGAACAAGTAATAGCAAAATTGAACAAAAGTTACCCAAGAAAATGCCAGGCTATGTACCCTACTACTTTAAAACATGAATGAACAATTAGCAAAAAGAGAAAGCATTTCCTTATAGTACAAAGTAAACTGATAAATGTAGAAGAAATGGAAAAACATAAAATACGTTTCAACAATCATTAGAATAACTAAGCAAAATTTTAAAATACTTTTGAAAGCAGTGGATTAAAGAGGGATGGAGTACAAACTATGGCCATAAAAATCCCTTCAAAATATCCTTTGTTTGTTTGTTTGTTTGTTTGTTTGTTTGTTTGTTTGTTTTTAAAGTTGGCAAGTTACTTCACAGTGAAGAAGCCCAGCCAGTTCTATCTTAAGCTAGGAAGCTGCATGAGGGGCATGCAGAATGGACAATGGAAATCAGAAAAAATATGCCAACAGGCCTTCTATTTGGACTCTGAGCAGTTTACCACTTCCCTAGCACGCAGAAGGCCCGGGCTGCTCTAACCTCACAGCACTTACCAAAAACAAATACGTAATAATGGTCTATTCATAAAAAACAGAAGGCAAGTTTACACTGAAAAAGTGGGACATACTACAGTGTATCTGATGTGTCATTTCCAAAGTAAAAAAAAAAAAGGCTAAAACCCTGCTTCAGACTGAAGATAGTAGAAATGCGGCCCCACACAATGTAATACATCAAATGCCGAGCCCACAGGAGACAAATGGAAAAATGTGAATGGGGCCTGAGGATCAGATGAAAGACCAGCAGATATGTCCTAACTCAGATGGGTGAACCAAAATTATATTGGAGAATGTCACTGTTTAAAGGGATTACGCACTGAAGTATTCAGGAGTGAAAGGACACTACTGCAATTAGACCCTGAATATCCCCCAAAGATTCATGTGTCCACAGCTTTGTCTCCTGGGTATATAAAAGAAAGTGTTGAAACCTTAAAAAGTACAGTCTAATGAAAAGCCTTCAGCTAATTAGGGGTGTGCCTTTAAGGGAGATGGTGGTACTTAGCTCCTTTTATTGTCTCTTTTACCTCCTGGACATGAGGTAAGTGGTTTTTCTCATATGCTCTTATTACTATGTGCTGCCAAGCCAGCCTCAAAGCCATTGGGCCAATAGATAGCAGACTGGAACCTCCAAAACTATAAGCCAAAAGAAGTCTTTAAGTCTTTTCTCTTTGTAGGTTGATAGTCTTAGGGTTAGTAATAGTTTAAAAAAAACAATAGAAACATCTATACTTTCAAATGGCTCAAAAATATAAAAATTCTGAACTATTTTTATACCTGTTATATAATTCTGAATTTTTTCAAAATGAAAAAGACCTGATATTGACTCCTCTGTGTATAATTATAGCTATTCATGAACATTGCAAATAAATGTTATTAAAAGAAACCACTCTGTTAAAGTTAACTGGTGAGAGGTGCTTTCTAATGATTTATTTCTACAATAATTACAACATATGTCATGTCTAACTCAATGAGACAATGGGTATCATGAAGTCGAGCACAATGAAGAACAGTCTTCTCCCTCTTTATACCATATCGATGAGATGCAGTTTCCCTACACATATTCCCCCTCCCCACTGCCTACTCTAGCTGTTTTCTCAACGTGTAAAACCAAAAACCAGATACCTTGATTTAGGTGTGTGGCATCCACAATCTGAACACCATTCACAGAACACTGGGACCCACTCAAGGGTATCAGAGTCACAGTCCCCCCGATGTTTTCAAAGACACAGTGTTCACTCTCCAGGTCAAGGCCATGAAGAACTAAGACAGAAATACAAAAGAGAAGGATTTACACCTTCAGTATTGGTCAGTGATTCCCAACCATTTCTTCAATCTTCACTTTAAATACCCATCTTTTCCGTGGAAGCATTTTAAAGTGAATATTTATGTTTAGGAAGGTAAGGAAGTGAATGCTGGAATGCTACGTATATTTTTTCTAAAAAGGAAAATAGTTAAGTAACTTGTGTCAGCTAAATGCAATCAAGCTGCTCCTTTGATGATGAATAAATTTCTTCTACCAGCCACTCAGAGACGACATGAAAACAGAAGAGCAAAGGTCTCTGTGGGTCTAGGATCTATTAACATGCCTTGCTCCATATAGATGTTTTTCAAGGGGTAGGAATACAGAGGTGAGTTTAATAAAGCACAAACCTCAAGAGACTTTCAAGGAACTTCTGTAGGCAGCTCTGAGGCACCCACCAACACAGTCTACACCCATGGTGAGGCATCGCAGAGCACAAGGCATCAAGATTTACATAATTATCTATGTCTATCCTGGGTTTTTCATGTTTGAACAGTGACAGACATGAATACCTATCAAATAAACTCGTATGATTTTAGTCAAAGCTCTTGGCCATATTCTCAGGAAAAACTGACCAAACAACTCTTAATTTCTCCACAGAACTGTGCTACAGAATATCTTGGGTCAGCGAATACATGTTCTTACCATTTGTGATCATCTCTAGCTACTCCAAAGGCCAAATGCATAATTCAACAAGAGGCCTGACGCCAATGCATACTCAAAAGCACTTGAACTTCTGGAGTTGGATTTCAGCACTCCCAGCCTCTGGTAAGTACGGAGCTTGCTATGACTGTATTAATAGCTTATCCTCAATGGAAAAGCAAGTTCGCCACCAGAGATCCTAAACGCATCTTAAAATATAATCTGTCCCTCATCACTAACTATGCTCACTCTATCTATACACACTTCTGCCACATACCCTCCATAGGTCACCTGTAGGGTGCTTGGAAAGCTGGGCAAGACCTCTTATGCCCAGGATGGATCACTGGCTACCTGTGGAACTTGTGAAGGACTGTGGGAACCCCAGAAACCCACTCCTTCTTAGTGTGTCGGGCATATTTGAGAATACTTTGTCATGATCCTTGTGAAGATGAGTATTTACATCTCTCCTTTAAAGGCCTGGGATCCTTTATCTGTGTCTGCTGGCTTGTTGCCATCAATCACCATGCCAGACACAGAATAATTTAAATAGATGTTCTTTTGAAAGACTTAGCAGGGTAGAGGGGTGGAAAAGAATTCATATTTCTATTTTATTCACTAAGTAAACTGTCATTGTTATTCACTTGAATTATGCTCAAAATTACAAATAGCCATATCATAAACAATATGTTTGAAAAACCTAGGCTTTCTTTCTTACAGGTACTTCAATGTCAGTCAATGAGGAAAAAACAATCTTCATTAAATCTGGTTCTTAAAAATGGCTGAGAAAAGATAGATCTAGACTCTTACCGATATCTTGCTCCGTTGAGGCATCCTCTCTACCAACGTAAGTCTGCCCTTCCTGGGAAAAAGATGAGTAATACTCATTAGCAGGACAGAAGACAGCTTGCTTGTCTACTCTTCACTGCATCTGGAGCAACCTGCTCGTCAACAGAAGGAGCAGGGTCTGAGCAGGCTGAACAGGATACTGAGGCTTGCAATGGCCCCACATGATGGGCAAAGTCTCCGTAGCACTCAAGGCTTACTACTCAACGGGGTCAAGCTTCTGCAATTTGCTCATGCCAATGCATTCAAGGGTATTTCTGATCTTTTCTGCAGAGTTCCTCCTTCAGTGGCTGAGGTTCTTTTGTATCTACAGATACATGACATGGGAGGCCACGAAGCTTAAGGACATGAGCATCTCCTTTGCAGGCATGGGTCAGAAAGAACATTAAAGTCAACATCACAGAGGTGACAGCTGAGACTGAAATGAACTCTGCTCCCAAAACTTGGGAGAACTTCTCCAAACCAAGCCTGACCATCCAAGAGGGAGGTACAATTCCTAATGTCTGCATGGCACCAGGGCACTACATAGAGTAATTCCCAAGTCTAGATGATTGCTTTTTCCTCAGTTTTTCTGCCTTTTAGTTCCTAACCTCTCTTTGCCTGATTTCACAGAATAAAAGCCAAAATGCGTGACTCATCATTTAACTTTAGAACTATATAAACATAGGCACTTCCATTATCACAGAATTCCAATGAATTGTTGAAAATTCCCAAAAGGCTTGGGAATTTGCTGCATACTCTTTAATTTAACAGTTGTACTCATGGTCATAAAGAACTATAATAAGCCTTGCCATAATCTAATGGGAGAACTGGAACTAAAATTAGAAGGTTCCACTCAAAGTTTTTACCTTCAGGTGATACAAGATAATTCCTGTACTCAGAAGGTCATCATCAATGCCAATCAAGTGAGGCAGCTCAGAATCCAGAACTACCCCGATCCCCTCTTTCCTGAGGGCAAGGGTTTGCTCCTGAAATTAGATGAAGAGAGAGAAGAAAACGGTTACTTTGGGAAAAGAAGTTCAGATTAAGTGTTCTTTAGATGCTTAAAATAAGTAGTATTTTATTTCTTATAATAAAAAATAACTGCAAGAAAAATGGACTTTAAATCTCATGTTGAAAGCCTGGCAGGTAGTAGGCAATGTGAACTTGAAACATATAAAAAGCCTAATATAAAATGAATTAAACTCTTAGCTTGATATATAACCTTTTCAAAGTCAATCTCAGAGCCCATCTTCTTTAGGAAAGAATTTAGGATCACCCTCTATCAAGCAATCTGTCTCTCTTCTTTAGAGGCTTTACTGCCTTAATGTCTACAAGTCTCCTTGTCAGGCCTTCTTTCTAGTCACGTGGCAAGCAGCGCATGCTCTCTTAAGAGAGCCACTCCCCAGTGTGCCATGTGTCTCTGCACCAGGGTACTCTCCAGACCCCGCCCTGACAACTTCTTCAAGTTGCGGGCCATTCCCACCTGCACGCACATCTGCATGGCTCATCCCCAACAGCAAATGCTCATTCCTCAGCCCAGCATCACAATTCTCTGTGTCCCTCAAAAGAAAACTCCGCCCCCAACTTCCCTGCACATTTCCATTTCTTTCCGTGGCTCTTCTGAGGCTACCCCATGAAGGCCTGATACCCTTCTCTTGATGATAGATTCTACTCTCACTCTTGACTTTCTCCAGCATCCACATGCTGAGGAGCGATGAAAATCAAGAGGACACACCTGTCCTTAAATCCACATTTATGTACATGCACTTGCCTAACTAGATGTCTCTGGGGGAATTCTAGATTAGAAGTTCACACCCTACACGTTTAAAAATGAGCCCCCAAACCTACAGACTATATCCTTCAGCAAATGCAAACTTTCTTCACAGTTATTGAGATTAAAAAATTATGTTGACAATTTGCTCCTTTCTTCCTCTAAGCCCTCTCTATCCATAGTGTTGACTCTTGCCTTCAAAGTATCTCCAAACCTAGCAGCATATCCCCAATCACCATTACTTGTACCTGGACTGCTGTAAGCACCCAAGTCCTCATTTACATCTGGAATGGACACACAACTTGGCAGCCAGAGATGTGTCAGAGCAAGTCACTCTGACTCTGCTCAGACCCTTCAGATAGTCTCCATGTCTCTTGGATAAAAGCCAGGTTCTACAATGCTTCACAAGCACAGCCTGGTCTCACATCCCTTCCTAACTTGCAATCGTCTCCTGCCACAGCTCCCCCTCCACAGGGCTACACTTCTTGCTGGTACTTCTGGTCCAGTTGCTCCAGAGACTGCAATTTATTCTGCCACTGTCCTTCCTTCTCTTCCCTGGCAGCAGGTCTCTCTCCTTCAGCACACGTGACCTCATCCATATGCACCAGTGGACTCTTAGCATCTCTTAGTTCTCTCTCTCTTCCACAATAGTGGCAACCAATAAATGCCTCTGAACATTCCCAATGTCCCCTGGGGAACAAAGTCAGTGTTAGCTGAGAAGCACTGCCCTAAACAGACACACAATATAGCTCATCAATTCCTCTACATCTCGAGTCAAAGCCACCTCGCCATGGAAAACAGCAAGGGACCAACCTTCCCCTCACTTTTTCCTAAGTTCCTCAGAAGTTATTAAACATGGAGAGATCTTCACCTCACACTTGCCCAGCAACCGAGCGGGTGAACACAAGGAGTTTGAGGCAATATGTTATAAGCCAATTCATAAGAACTTTTCAACCAAAAGACTGACAGACCGATAATCTTTTCTTGGATACAACTGGCCCAGGATCTCAAAAAAAAAAAAAAAAAAATCTCAAGAGAAGTCCTAGATAGAAAGCTAACATATTCCAGAAGACTGACGATAAAAATGCTAGTTGAGTCTGAGCTCTGCTGAGTTCAAATTAAATCACACCTAAGTGGATAAGACTCTCAAAACTGATGAGAGGAATGTATAGCAAGCTCCAAGTTACTAACTAGGGCTTCTGGCTAGAGACATTACTGGTTGACTGCTTACCCATTCTCTCTTCCAATCAGGCAGTGATGGTTAAGATCTATCCACATCTCAGAGCTGCTTGAAACCTAACTGCTATTCCTTATATTTCTGGCTCAAATACATGTACAGTTATCATTTAAGCAGTCAAACAACATACCACCTACTTTAAGTAAAAGATTCTGAATTCCCAAGATGGTGTTAAGGCAAAACTCAAATCTTTGAGTCAAGGAACCTCCTAAAAGATTCAGGATGTAAAGTGAGATCCACAGGTCTTCTTCTCCAAAGACATTTAGGTTTCAGATGCACACCTGCAGACCTAAAATTCCACAGGAGGGCAAAGGCATGAAATGGCCCAAAAAGGCAGCTTTAAAAAAGGACACATAAAATCACCACTTGAGAGAAAGCAATATAATTTAACAACCGTTAAATAGATACGCAGAGAAAATGACCAATGCATAACTTTGATTCAAGAAAAGGCAGTGAAGCATGTCATTGCTCTTCAATTACTCCTCTTATCAGCCAGGCTCTCATTCCACAGCTGGGAACTTCAAGCTTTGAGGTCGGGAGTCTTCAGTAACCTTGATTTACTATGCTAAAGCCCCTGCAGAAATGAGCACTCTACACAGAACAACCCCACTCCATGCCTTTCTCCTGCTGATGGAAGTTCAGCAAAGGAGAGAAGTACGCGATTTCTTTTAAAAGATATATTATAGAGGAGAATCTGATCTCACTGCTTCTCTTCCTAATACAAGGTCCCCACTGAAAAGTCCAGTGACTTTGAGCTGAGTGCCACTTCTGTACACAAGTGGGTCCATGACAAGAAGCTGTTGGGATCATCGGACCACCTGCTCCATGTGTAAAGGAAAGGGAATACTTTCATATGTCCAGAGGCATATGCATTTCTTTCTGCACAAAAAAAAAGTCACTACAGTCCCCGCCCCAAAGAAAAGATAATATTTTAAATCATAAAAACTCTGGCTCAAACCAGAAAAATTGCCTTGGACTACATCCAAATTTAGTTAATGTTCTCAAAAAAAAGAAAGAAAATACTTTTTTTCCTTCCTTAAAGTAAATTTAGCAGACTTTGAAAAGACTGGAAATTCCTAACTTCATAGTCATTAGTGAAAAAGCTACTCATCCTTACACACAGGCATTTAGAGGGCACATACAAACATCTCTCAGGTACTCTGCCACATGTACAAAGGAAGAACCCAAACCAAGGAAAGTTTTGGATGGGGGAGGGTTGAGTTCTTGATTAATGCTGCCCTTGGGCTGTATGACATTCAAGTCTGCATTCAACTACATGATACTATAAAAGTGTCACCTCTACATGATACTATAAAAGTATCACCTCATAAGATTGAAAATGAAGGTTTAAGTCATTGAACAAGTGAAAGTAATTTCAGACAAAAATATCTACCATATATAAAATATTTATTGAATGGCATCTACTGTTACATATAATTTGTGGAACACTTCTTAGATAAGACAGAATACTTCACATGGCAAGGCTGCAGACCCTCCCCAACTTCTGGTTTGTGGGGTCTCAAAGAAAGAAGATGTAAGAAATGTAAAGTTGCAGATACCTTGCACTGAAACAAACCTTTGGGTCAATTAGACATATCTGGATGGAAAGGAGCTCTAGACAGAAAGAAAGGGTCAAAACAGAGCATCAGCTTGTTTATGAAATTCAAGGGAACTATACACAATATGCTATATAAGCTGCAAACACCTATTCAGGCAAAATATGGTCATCTAAAATTTATATTCAGTGCTATGGCATCTCTGTGGGCCAGGGGATGAAATTCAGGAAAGACTTCATGAAGACAGTTGGCTGCGGTGGGGGTAAGTTTTCTAATTGCCACGTCACGCATCACAGTGAGCATGATTCTATTTTTCTAATTATGACTTTTCCCCTAATATCGAGCAGTAAGTTTTACAAAACTCAACTTCCTTGGCTAAATAAGTAAGTGAAGACCAACAGAAGACTCAAGGCCTGGGAGGGCAGCTCAATGGTAGAACAAGAGCTTAGCCTGAATGACAAAAATCAAAGCGAAACCAAACGCAAGTCCATAAAAAAATCTTTCCCCCTTTACCATTCTGGTAACACTTGAGCAAGTGTCTACCCCATCTAAAGTAAAAGCACTGTGAGGGGGCGGCTGTCCCCTCATGCTGGACATGTTACAGGCCTGCCACCACATAGAAACTGATTATTTGCCTTGGCAGCAAATGATTCAGAAGTGGACTTTCTTCCCCTAACAACCAAATATTAAATGTCAAAAGTTTTATGGAAATTTGTCTTACAAAGAATTATATATCTGACTAGTGGCATTTAATGTAGTTAAGTCACATCTTAAAAAATGCACTTAACTTCTGCAATCCAGAGAACAAACATGGGAGAAGGAAAAGAGGCAAGATGGGGACTTACTGCACATGTCTAGAGTGGGTGGGTGTGGGGAGAAAAGTCAGACACTCAGTAAAACTTCTATGAAAAAGAAAAACCTGCGGCAGAGCTACCTTTCTATTTGAAAATATTCTATCTGGTTTAAATTTAACAGAAGTGAAATAGAAGTTGTTGTCTTTCAACCAAATGTTTCCTAATTGCAAGAGAACAATTTCCTAAAATAGTTTTCTAAGTTGAGAAAAAAAAACATGGAACCAGATGTGATGTGATGGCGAATTCCCATTGCCAGCTTGATGGGATTTAGAATCACCATGGCATTACATCCAAAGGTGTGTCTATGAGGGTACTTGCAGAAAGGTCCAACTGAGCAAGAAAGATCTACCCTGAATGGATGATACCAAGCTGCGCATTAGGGACCCAGACTGAATAAAAAAGAGAACCTAGCTGAGCACCAGTGTTTGCCTCTCTCTGCTTCCTGGCTGGGATACAATGTGACCAGCTTCCTCAAGCTTCTGCTGCTATGACTTCCCGCTCTGATGGACTGAACCCTCAAACTGTGAGTCAAGTACACTCTTCCTTCTTCTTTGCTTTTATCAGCTATTTTGTCACAGCAGGGAGAAGAGTAACTAATACATCTCTTGCTGTGTGGAGATATTTTTCCATGTGTGCTCTGAAGTGCCATTACCTGAATCTGCTCTTGTTTGAAAACATCTTCTGCCTATCCTGTCACCTAAATGGCATCAGCTGGGCCACCTGGAGGACACACGCTGGATCACAGTTCTTTTCCCTGGTCACCCTGAAGATACGACTTCCAGGCTCCAGAAATTAAATTCTCCCTGATTAGGTTAAAGCTAGTCTGACTTTCAGTTAAATGAAATCTTCCTTTATTCTTGAAACTCAATAGCTTAATCAGCACAGACCTCAGTCCTGAGCCTTCTCCATGTTTTCCTCGACCACAATTACCTTCTTCTAATCTGCGGTCATTCTCTTTCCTAGTCCACAAAATGACCTTGCTTTGTTTTCCTGTTTCACTTGTTGACTAGTCCAGGAACACCAATTATCCCACCGTTGTGTAGCCTCCATTTTCTGTCCTAGTTTCCCATCACTGTACCATTTTGATCCTTTCATTTGTGTTCACTGAGATTATCCAGCATTTTGTCCCAGGAACTTGATTTTCAATGGGATCTATTTTTTGAGATTTCTTATTTTATTTATTAGTATTGCAGTAATGCTGGTTTAGACCTCAAAAATCCCTCTTTAGTCTGCAATCTCCGTATTTTCATCTCCTGCATTTCTATTTTTCATTAGCTTTTCCCATGAAATGAAACAGTGGCAAAGGGCCCCTTCTGGCCTATGTTTTCATGTAGATAAGGGTCTTATCTCTGCCAACCTTCATGATGTCTGTCTCTCTGTCAATGTCTCTCTTATCCCTCCCACCCTCCTTTCTTCTTACCTTCTCCTAACCACTCATTTACAGCTAATAACAGTTATTTTTACATAAAGCTTCTATTTGTTTACTCCACCAAAAACTTTCCATATGCACTAACCGAAGACTGTCCTATCAGTGAAGACTCAGTGTTCTACATTCTGTCCATTCTTCTCTGGAGTGAGGGCACAACAGGAGTCAGGAAGCTTAAAGGCAGGCACAGACTCTGGGTTCTGCCCTCTCTTAGCAGACATTATTATCTGTCTTCCAGGTGCTCATTTCTTCTGTAGAAAGACTCATCCAAGGGAGAGAAGGAAGGAAGGAGGGAAGGAGGGAAGGAAGGAGGGAAAGAGGGAGAGAGGGAAGGAAGGAGGGAAGGAGGGAGAGAGGGAAGGAAGGAGGGAGGGAGGGAGGAAGGGGAGGGAGGGAGGGGAGGGGAGACCGCCCTCAAGCTTGCCCTGGTTCCACCTGCCTTGGCCCAGCATCTTGGCTCATCTCAGCCACCACCATTAGCCAGTGTTGCCGCTGCTCAGCAAGAAGGAATAAAACTGACCTTATTGCTCTTGAGACTAGAGTGTGTTAAAGGGGGACTCTAGATCCCCACGGGTTCAGCTTCTGAGATTCTGTCCCAGGAGCAGCTTGTCACAGGCCTGCTTCCCTCTTGGCAGCACCTTGATTGCCTGTCTCTTGGATATTTCATGGGACATTCCTGCTGCGGGCATGGGGTGTGGTGTGTGTGTGTGCAAAGGTGTGCGTGCATGCTCTTGTTGCATGGTATTATCTCTAAATGAATCTTTAAAAGTATTAATATCAGGCTGGAGAGATTCCTCAGGAGTTAGTCTTTGCCTCACAAGCAAAAAGTCCTGACATCAGATCCCTACATCCCATGTGAAAATGCCAGGCAGATATGGCGGCAGCCTGAAATTCCTCTTCATAAACTTGGCAACCACTTCAGCCCCTGAAGGCAAAGCCTGGGAAACTCTAGAGCAAAGCAAAAAGAGATAGAGCAACCCAGGACGATTTCTGAATCTACACTTGGGCCTCCACAGGCAGCACACATACTCAAATGCTTCTCTCCCCACACATACACATGCATGCAACGCACATAAAAAATGAAAATGAAATATTGAAATTAAAAACAGGCTTGTAAAAGGCTACAAAAGGAAGGAAGGGACCAAGGGGTGCTCCTGGCTTAAGGGATCGCTTGAGCACTGATAAACAGGTCAGTGCAAGAACAAGCACCTGATAAATGTGGAAAATGGATTGGAAAGCCAGGGCTGTTTTCTAGTTAGAAATGGAACATGTAGGATCTCGAATCCACCTGGACTCTAGAAGATGGACGGGGCAACAGCATGTAGGATGAAAAGGAATGAAGGAAAGAACAGGGGACTGGAATGCACAGGACAACATGACCAGCTCTATGAGCCTCAGCAACGAACAGCTTAGTCTCACCAACCAAGGCTTTCTCCTCAATTACTTTGTTCTTCTTAATGAGAAATATGGAAATAAAAGAATTGCAAGAATCATAATAAATATGTAGGACATTTATAACACTAGGGGAAAAAAATCCTGATCTTTCCTTATGGAATTTTCCAGGGGGCTCTGTAAGTAGATTTTGCTTACTTATTAAAAATCCGTAACTAACTTGACCAGAAATGCTCCCTAACAACTTACATTTTTATAATTGACAAATACTAAGTAGTCATTATCACAAGAATAAAGAATGACTTCTAAAATCCTCAAAGTAGAATTAGCTGGTGTTACCCAATGAAACCGTCTGCTGCCTCAGATTTTTGATTTGTGTATATTACCTTCACAAGCTGTGGGAGTCAAGGTGCCAAAAAGAAGCCATGGATAAAAATGGTATTTGCGGGTATATTGAATATCCTTGCAAAGAGAACTGATGCCATATAATCTTTTGTGTGAAGCTCTTAACAATTAAAGTGGGGGAGGGGGTAAGAGTCTAAAAATTACTGACTGGAAATGTGTAAGGGGTGGCTTCTATCATCCAGATTAGGATCCAGGAAGGCAGCTCTGGTGAGAAGATAGCAATCCATAGGTTGAGAAAGCAGCGGATTCAAGAAAGTCAACCTGAAGTCATGTGTGTTCTAGCTGAAATACAGTCCTAAGCATTCACAACTTTCTGCCTCCTCTGCCACAACCTGTTTCCGGTCACCTCCCCCTTCTATCTGGAACCTCTGGCATGCCCTTATTGCCTTCACTGCTTCTTCTCACACCCAGTCACACCCAGCAGCAGAAACTATCTTCCAAAGTCCTGAGTCCAGTTATGAAACTGGTAATGAGCTCCCACACAATTAAAGACAAGTGACTCCCTTCAGCTCACTAATCCTGCCTCATCTACCTCTCTGAATGCATTTCCTTACTCTATCCACAATCTCAACACCCCAGCCATATTAGCACCCTGAGCACTGCAGGGTCTCTCCTGGTGCTGCTCTGCCTGCCTGGCTAATAATTCTAGTCCCAGCTCCCCAAGGCTTTCCCTTATTTGTTAATCAGCGATTTTTACACACACACCACCTGAGCTCTTAGAGATCAGAGGCAGTGATGAGTAAGATGAGCAGGCCACTGCTCAGAAGAAACCCTCTGCAGGGCGCAGCCCTGTGTCCAGACAAGGTTGCACCATTCTACCAGGCCAACTGTCATAAGAAACTCTGGGCTGTCAAAATTCCTTTGGAAAGGCGAAGAGGTCCAAGCTAACAAGTCAAGCCCATGGAATAAATGCTAATGATAAGGTCCCCATGCACTAAAGCATAGGAGAGTCTCCAGGGCTAGGACTGTCTCTTAAAAGTCCTGTTTTTTATATCCCTTGCCAGGCAAAAGCCCCCCTTGGGCCTCAAAACAACAGAAAAAATAAACAGAATAAGTCAGATGCTGAAAGAGAAACTTTGCTCAAGATCATCATCCATAATGTCCCAAAGATTGAACTAGGAAGGGAAAGCATTGCTGCTTCTGTGACTTTGAAACAATTCATATTACAATCTCTAGTCAAAAGCACCAAATCTGGTCATACAGTGAGCATTCCTAGAGACTCACCAGGACATATGCAGGACAAGAAGAGCCTGAACACTTCATAGGCCATGGTACTGATGGGCAAAAATTTCCTAGCATGATGGACAGTTGGCCCTACAAACTAGATTAGGATGACTATTGCCCTTTCAGTGAAAAGTAAGTTTTCAGGAAGTTCAATTGCTATTCCACTCCCCACTACAAAAATATAACTCTTTATTTAAACACCAAAGAGTTAACTGTTGGCGTGCAGCCTGGAGATGATACTGCATAGAACTCTTTGATGAAAACAGTACTCTTTGCTGAGCAAATCATCCAGATGTGGGTATTTAAATTATGCAAAATACATAATACCAATTAAAGAAATTATGTGTGAAAATATGCAAGAGCAAATTTCCTCACATTAATATTTAACTAGACTTTTTAAGTAGAGCAGGATCTTATGATCACAAGTACTTTGGTATATTTGACCTAAATGAGAAGCTCAAAATATCCAGAAGGATTCACATACAGTTCTACAAGAGCATTTTCTATATAGCATGAACTTTAACATATGGCGAGACAGTTATATACAAGGATTATTTTAAGTGGGATGCTGTACCCAGAAAGCACTAATCTGACAAGAACCTAAAACTCCTGTCTTCTACAGCTACTGGCTTGCTCTTGCTTCTCACCAAAGGCACAGGCCAAGCCTGGCTTTACATTCCAGACTTCATTCAAAAGATAACAGCTTCTGGTTTTCAATCTCACCCAGCCACGTCAGCCCTGAGGAAGCCTTTGCAACCCATTCAGATGCAGCTATTCCTCCATCCTTTTCACCAACCATAGCTGCCCATCTTAACACTACGAACTTAGCAGCACATTGATTAGTGACTTTGCATCCATTTCGTACATATTTTTCTTAGTAGACTAGGTGATTACCCAAGGAACTTCCAAAAAATTCCATGATTAAGCAAGTGCCTGCTCTCTAAATGAGTACTTTCAAGGAAGTGCATGAAGAAATGGTATTTTTTTAAGCTATCAGGCATTCTTCATCAAGAGTTGCTCCACAATTGTGTACCCTCTAAACACTGACACCTTTTTTGTTGGGTCCATCTTGAGGATTCTCAAAAGGACACAGTCTCTGACCTAACGCCCTCGTCCTCAGTTATCTTTTTCTATTATTTACTACACCAGCACTCAGTGAGATGCTAGTATAAATATATCACAGAAATAAAATACACACATAAATACATACACTAATATGCACATACTTTAGCTTTAGATCTGAAAATATTAGTACCATACTGAAGATATATCCATATTTAATAAATCTATAAAAATGGCTATCTATCAGCCTAATAAGACATTCAGTAGATTCATTTAAATCTACTTATAAATATTACAGATAGTAGCTGGTGCAGTTACTTTGCAGATTGCTGGTAATATGACAAAACAGCTTAAGGGAACAAGGGGCTTATTTTCTCTTATGATTATCTATATATAGTTCTTAGTTCAACTTGGCAGGAGAACATACAACATCACCAAGGGACCAAGGAAACTGGCCACATCGTATCTTTGCAACAGCTGAGAGAGGTACAATCCTTACTTGCCAAACCAAGGAAGCCCACTTTCTCTACCAGCTCTCTGTATTTTATTGGCCTGTCCAGGGCCTACTCCCGTCCACCATGGGCTGACCCTTCCCTATCAACTAGACAATCTCTTACAGTTTCACTCTGGGTTTAACTTAACTTCTCATTCACTACAAATGTGCCCAGAGTTCAAAACCTCAACCATCAAGTTGACACCTGTATCTATGACACTTCACCCCTTGTCAACTTAACACAAAAACATATCACTTTTGAACTGGAACTTTCAATCCTTGTCCTCACAGGTGTTAAGTTTATCTTATAATATAAATACATTTAAATTTGTTGATTCTAAAACTCTAAAAGTTTTTATAGACAAATTTTAAGATGTTCTCTCATTAAAAGTTCAGCTCTAACATTTTAAGATTTCAAAGTCTCCTAACTATAAGAGTCTATCAAATAAGTTAAATACTTAAACACAGATAAAGCATCAAAATGGAAGCATCATGACACAATAAGAAAATATCAAATTAACACAAAGTCCATCAAATCAAATACCACATCCTGTACTTCAATGTCCATCTTCTGCTACCTCATCACATAGTCATGTTGGCAATAGTCATTCTGGGCAATCTCAGTCCCTCTTAAAAGCTCAAAGTTGCATAAGCAGCATTTCTCTGAAGCGAGTTGAATTTCCACTCCCCGCCATCCTCAGTATACGTACCATGGTTCTGGCTTGTCCGACAACACTCTGGATTCACCTCTGCAGCTAAAAGCTACACTTTTCCTTGCAGGAACTACAAACCTGCACTTGGTGCTAAGCTTCTACCATTCTCCATGAACCTCTTAATTGTGCATCAAAACCAGTAGCACCTGAGGAATGCTGACAAATTCTGCAGCGAGGGTGAAATATAACTTGGTCCACTCAAATCACAGTTGTACCAACTTTTGTACAATGACTCTGGAAAACCCCTTTTTTATACAGCCTTTTGAAGAACCAGAAACAGTTTCAGCTTGGGCTTTTGGCCTCTGAAAGAATCCAGATTTTCAAACCACAGAATTTCCATACAGTGGTACTCATTTCTTCCACTGTCCTAGTGCAAAGCACTAGATTTTCCTTCACTGATATTCATTTCTCCAACAGCAGCAGCTGTTCCATTGCCTGCCCTTTCCACATCTAGAGCTTCACGACTATCAACACAGCTTTCCTCTATCAAGGAAACCACTCCATCATTTTTAAATTCAATTTCACCCAAGTCCTTGTTCCCTTCATCTCAAACTGGGTCCAATCAATTCATAATTTTCTAAGTATTCCTATCTTCTAAGCCCACAAACTGAATAGTTATCAGAGCACACAATCTCGATGTTTTCAAACATTGCCATATTCCTCAAAAAGAAAAAGTTTCAAAATCCACAGAGACCACATAGCCAGATTTATTTCAACACTTCACTTCTCTGATACCAAACTCTGTAGTAGTTTGCCTCTAAGGCTGCCGATACAATCAAGACAACATAAGGGAACAAGGAGATTATTTTCCCGTACAATCATCCGATACAGTTCTTAGTCCCGCTTGCAGGACAGAATGCATCATCACCAAGAGTCCAAGGGAACTGGCCACATCATATCCTTGTAACAGCTGAGAGAGGGACAATCCTTACTTGTCAGAAGAGCATGTCTGATCAAAATACAGAAGGATGCCCACTTCCTCAAACAGTTTTCTGTATTTTATTCACCTGTCGAGGACCTAGTCCCACCAACCATGGGCTGGGCCTTCCCAATCAACTAGACAATCTCCTACAGGTTTGCTTTGAGCTAAACTCAACTTCTAATTCTCTACAAATATGCCCAGAGCTCAAACTCTCAAACGTCAAGTTGGCACCTGTATCTCGCTAGGCAGTAGCTATTGCCATTAATATCCATATCTTGTAACCTTTCATTAGCACAAATTACCAAAAGAACAATAGAAACACAGCATTTTGGTTCATCCACAAAATTTGAGGGTTTTGGCATATAACTAGATTCTTACAAATAATATTTATTCCAACAAAATGAATTCTTCAATTTCAATTGTCAATCTGGAATAATTCAGCACAGCTTGCCAGCAAAAAAAGCTACAATAGGAAAGGAACTCTGTAGTGTCTCTGTTCCAAGGTGTTCTACATGAGAAAGGTCATTGCTTTCTTCCTTTGGGCAGTTTAACTGATTATTGGCAGCTACATCTCACTTGATAGTAGATGAGAAATTATTTGGTACCTACCAAAGTTGTATCTCAATGTGTGTTTAAAATGAGAGTGTGTGCACATGTGTATATGAATGTATGATGGGTATATATGTATAAATATGTACTACAATGTTTGAATTACCTAGCAAGAAGCCATACACTGAATGGTTTAAATAACAGCACTTGTTTTTTTTTATAGTTTTTGAGATAGGAAATCCAAAATCAAGGTGATGACATGGCAGATTTCATTCTAATGTTTTCCTCATGGTTTAAAGGAAGTCTCCATGTTACTATGTCTTTCTCTGGAATTCATATTAAATTTTCTATGTTGCATGTGCAAGGGGAGGGTGATTCTCTTCCTCATCTACTTCTGAGATCACCTGTTCTATGGACTAAATAGTTGACATATCCCTCAATAACCTTCATTACCCTATGAAGATACTATCAACAAGTGTAGACACTGTTAAAATTTAATATACATGCACTCCAAAAACTGTCAGTAAGACCCAATTACTGAAGATGCAACACAAAGGATTATAGAACATGGGCAAAATACATTAACTGGAACTGGTCTGCAGACTTTCTCCTTGCTGGATAACTTACACAGTGCCAAGGAATACTGTAGAAGCTGCTGGAGGAGAGAAATAAACACAAGCCCCATCAATGCCATGAGATCTGTAAGTTGCAATATAAATCACCATTGTAACAGGTGACCACCAGGGTAATAGTGGCATAAGCACCAAGGAGACAACCAACAGCTTTCTGACTAGGCTCAAGACCCTCTTGTCAGAATGGTATCCATCCCTGTTACTGTAAACTTGAACAAGAACCTAAAAAAAAGAAAAGGAAATACATCAACAGGGAATGTAGTCAATAAACCTATAGGTAGGAAGACAGTACATCAAACTGCTCTGTAGGCAGCTGTTATTATACCCACAGAATGGGAACTCACAGTGGAAACCTTCAACTTTAAAGCTGGATGAGTGAAGGGAAATGTATATATCAGTGGGTGGCCTGAAAAGAGGTAACTTGTTATACTATGGAGGCCTGAGCCCCCACAGGGGTAGACAGCCACAGTGAACCTTGATGTCTACAGAAGCATACAAGTGGAAGGATGTGATAGAATAAAGGGAATGGTGAAGGAAAGGGAGGGGATGGGGAAGGGAGGGAAGCTGGGTGGAATACTCAATATACTTGTAAAAGGAGAAAAAATAAATGAAAAAAAGATTCAACATACAAAATTGGATATACACAATTCATTTGAGAGAATGTCTAGGCATTTACATAGCCTATACTAGGACATAAATATTTAATATTTAAAATGCATCATTTATATGCTGTAAATTTATATGCTAATATATCTTTAATGTTTATAATGTACTTAACAGATGCAACATATCATAAATGTAATAAGCAAATATGAGAAAGAGCAGACAGATGGAACTTGATGGAGATGTTCTGTGCAGTAGTGCAAAATAAAATACCTAGTTATTTTTGTCTAACTTATTTCTTTATACTTCTTCACTTTTCAAATTTCCTAGGATAACCACATTTGAAGTCAAAAACAACAGCTCAAGTAATGCATATTTTAAAAAAATAATATAAAGTGCCAATTCCAGATGGGCAAAACTCAGTTACCTGAGTTTGATTTCAGGAGCTCACATGGTAGAAGGAGAGAATCAACTCCAAAGAATTGTTCTCTGACCTGCACACGTGCCTGTCTGTGTCTCTCTTTTTCTTTTGTCTTTCTCCCACTCTCTCCTTCACTCCCTCTTTCTTCACGTCCTTCCCTCAAGCAAATAAACATTAAAAGTAAATAAATAAAAGTAAAATACAGGGGCACACTTCCATGTTAAGTTTTAAAATTTATTTCACCTTATTTAAAATATTTTCCTATATCTTAAGCCTATTTCTAAGGTTTAAATTTATTTATGTTTGTAATGTTATAAAGAGCGAACTCTAAAATGATGAACCAAAGAAACAATAAAAATACATTAGCCAAAACCAAAAGCTCAGAGCCTAGTTCTACAAAAGTACTCTATTGAAATAAGATCTGCAGACATATAAATGCCAAAGAAATTTTCATAACAACAGAAACATGCTTTAAAAACCTACTCACATTTTCTTCCAAACACCAAGAACATGCTTATGGAAAGTGAAATGCTAAGCTGTATGTTGGCATTTGTTCTCAACAACACCTTACATGGTGCTATGACATCAGACAACTCCAGGATTCCTGGTTATGTTATTCAAAGAGCCTCAGTGTGCCTTTGGTGAGATATTTCCCCATTCTTTCAAATGAAATAGGAGAGGGGAAGAATAGGCAATAAAAGAGGACCCCTGGAACAGGACAAAGGAGGGTAACAGCCACTTCTGCACGTGGTGTGCGGCTTTCACCTGTTCCACAGCCACAGGAGCCGGGATTATTGAAGAGACAATTTAGGCAGTGGAGACAAGGGAGGCAGAGTGTGAAACCCATTATCACAACTCCTTTGAAATATGTGCGCCCCCTGCTGGTGAGCACCCTGCCAGACAGGTCCCCGCTGCTCAAAAGTGACAAAGTAGGTTTTGTTCATTTATTTCTTATGGTGAGGGGAAAGAGAGCATAACTGACTAGTAAAACAAAAATCAGTCTACCAAGCCAAACTGTTCAAATGGTTGCTTCAACCTGAACAATGAGTGTGTTAGAGACTCATGTCAGAACAGAAGGGCGTCTCCTTCCTGGCCACACAGGAAACTTGCCCACAGGCGGGAAGTCCAACCCAGGCATGTACAGCAACTCAAGGCACTGCCCCTGTGAACTCACTCAGTGAGGACTATCACTCAATGCCTGCCCATCTGAGAGTGTATGCCACTCACATCAAAATGCAACCGAACCACAGAGGATCCCGGCCCACTGGGAACACAAACGCCTATCTTGGTTATGACTACTCATGTGGTCAATCGTATTTTCTACAAGTATTCCTGGAAGTCACACACTACAGTCAGAAACATAATTAATAAACCGTCAGCAAGACAAATTGCACAAGGAATCGAAAGGGCATGCTCACCCAGGAAAGGGTGTTCCAGAGCCCAAATATAATTTAGAATACTGACTGCACAGAAGCTTATTAGAATAAGAAATGTAATTCATTTTAAAAAGAGAAATTATATTTGAAAGCTTTTTAAAAGTAAAGCATATGTGGCTAACATTATGGAACGTACTTGTCAAGGATATATGCATTGCAAGATGAAACATAAATTGTGTCTGCCGGTCTGATCCATTAGTAGAAAAGTGGTACATCAAATACTAGGCTCACAGACAACACTTTTCAATCACACACTCCACTTATTCCGGCTAATAGAACAGAGCAAGTCACTTACCTTGCACCCACACCAGCCAGGAATCAAAAGCAAACAGATGTCTAAGTTATTACCAAGTTCAAACCCTCCCTCATTAAACATCTATTTACCAACTAGGTGTGGTGGTGGCAGTATACAGCTGTAATCAAGTACTCGGAGGCTGAATCCAGAGATTATTCTGGACAACACCATAGACCCTATGTTACATGCAAACCTTTTTGCATGGTATAAACTGGATATAATCTCCCTGAGAAAAACAATGACAGATTGATGAAGGGAGGGAAAGGAAAAGGAAGGGACCAGGGACAATCATTCATTTTGCTTATAAAACTAGAAAAAAATAAAGATTAAAAAATTAGCAAATTAAACATTGCACATCAAACTGTGATTTTAATTAACACTCTAAATTTTGAATCAATTAAAAGATTTGTTTAAAAATACATTTTAAAAAAAATCCTGTTGTATATGTTGACCAGTTCCTAAAGAGTCTCCACCCCAATGGATACAAAACGTCTCTCTGCTTGCAGGGTAAAATTCCGTAACAGCAACAGCACCATTTCAGTCAAGAAACTGGTAGAAATCAGAACTTTTTTGACTATCTACCAGGCAACACTCTTAGTTTTTAGACAATACTTAGGGCAACAGCCAGTGATCTTCATAAACGGCAGTTTACTTCTGAGTCGCCATCATGATACAACGCAATCATGGAGTTGAACCAATCACATTATGCTCCCAACTAGGTGGTTACATGGTGTTTACAACCGGAAGGAATCTAGGGCTATCTCAGTACTTTGCCTGTCACAAAATAAGAATGTAAATCCATTCACATGAAAGTATTTACAATTGTTTGTGTGTGTATATGTGTAGTGTGAATAGACACAGTCTATTTGTGTGTGACCGTATGATCAAACCAGAAGTCATTATGAGGTATCTTTTTTAATGGCTATCTTATTGTGTGTGTGTGTGCGCATGTGCACACGTGTGTGTACAGTATGTGTGATGGCATGTGCAAGATAAAACACAAAGGTCACTGTGAGATGTCTTTCTTAATAGCTCTCTACGTGTGTGTGTGCGCGCGCGTGTGCGCTGCAACTCACCAGCTGCAACTCATGTAGAGGCAAAGACAACCTTCAGGTGTCATCTATAACTTTTCAACATGGTTAGAGCCCAGGTTTTTTCAACTTGGCTGGCCCACAGGTTTCTGGAGATCTGCAGATCTCTGCCTTCTGCTTCTGGAGGCAGCAGGAACTACAGATGCTTACAATGCGGTGCCTGGCACTTACTAGGGACCTGGGGACTCCAAATCCAGTCCTCATGCTTGTACTTTATCCAACGAGCAATCTCCCCAAGCCCTCCACCTTATTTTTTGAAACAGGTCTCTCACTACACACTGATTCATGTACATTAGCCGATCAGTGGCATCTAGGAATCTGTCTTGCCAGTGTTGAGACAACTGGGGAGCAATGTAATCCCCTGCTTTTATGTGGGTGCTGAAGAAAAAGCTCAGATCATGCTTATTCAGCAAGCACCTTACTAACTAAGCCACCTCTACAGCCTGCTATTTACAATTTTTAAAACACCAACTTTTTTTTTCTGAACATGTAAAATCTGAAGTTTCACATAACTATTGTTGCTAAAGCTAGACTAATATTTTCCCTACCCTTTGTATTTTACTAATAAAAATGTGTAGTTGCAGCTAATCAAACTAAACAAAGGCACATTCAGTTGGAGGCGTGGATTTTCATTTTTATCCCATCTGTCAGTCCTCCCCTTCTTCCCTCTGCCCCAGCGAGATCCAACTTGTAGAAAGTGATGTGTGGGACTCCACCTCCTAGAAAAGGACATATCTCGTTCCTTGATTAAAAAAAAAAAAAAAAAAAAAAAGCATGAACTGCTCAGAGGAATTGTAATCATGGGCTTTCCAAAGAAAAACGGAAGAAATCGCTTCTCAGCCTTTTGGCTAAGATCAAGTGAAGAAAAACGGAAGTAAAGAAACCCACTGACATCAAACCTACTGGTGTTTGCTGGAGCCCCTATTGGGATAAGACCTGAGACTATAGGGATTTCTGGTTGGACCTGAAGTGCTCATGTATTAAACTGTCTCTCTCTGGCTCAGGCTGAACACATGGAAGGATTTGATTCTCTGCTTCCAGGAAGGTAATCCAAGAACGTACTAAAAGATAGGAAAGCTTTCCCATAATCCTGTGTCTCCTTCCTACCAATCAGAAGTCCCATGCCTAGATTTGCATACAAATTCCTAGCCTCCTAATTTTAAATACAGCCTGGGGGAGAGAGGTCGGGAATGTCTTCTTACTGCTCTCTCTCGGAGGTGGTAGGACTTTCCACTTGTATCATCAGCTAACTGCTCTCTTTATTTCCACCTCTGTGTGCTTTTTATCAGCCTTTCATATTCCCCAGCCCAGAGCTGTTGAACTCAATGAGTTTTACTAAGAGTAATGGCTGGTCATGAGTCTCAGCTACCCCAATATATGTCCCCTCATTCCATTTTTCATCGAAGACCAATATACCCTGAAATGTACTGAATATTCATATATATCTTATACTCCCTCAATGTTAACTTCAATATTGAACTAACGAATGATATTAGTCAAGAACGGAAAATAAGAAAAGATTTGTGTTCTTTTCATAAAATCACTCATGGTGTTCATCACTCAAAGAAAGATGGGCTGGCCCAGTCTTGCTTTATACTAAGCTTGACAAAACAAAAAACTGTTAATATTACCAAGTTCAAGTCCTTTACATAATAGCTAGACGTGGTCTAGATGGTGCCCACATCCCTCTGCATCTCACAGTCACTAGCGTGACGCTGAGGACTGGGAGGCCCTAAGGGCTGACAACAGCAGACGGTGCTTTGGCTTGCGGGTCTCCTTTTGGTTAACAGCTGCTTTGCTCTGATTCCAGTTCTTCTTATCTGACAATACAGTACTTCAGTTCTAGCACTAGACATTCGAGCTTTAATTATCATTTACGTATCTGAAACATCATCAGAAACATCTTTGGAGCTTCTGTTCTAAATGAAACAAGTTCTGTGTCACCTCTCCTAGACCAAAAATTTGTTTCTGGGATCAAAGTGTATGGACATGAAATTTTACATGTATACAGGTTGTAGATTTTCAAAGGGTAAGAAAAGTGAACAAAAAATATGGACTCCCTGAATTATAATGGAGTCACACTACAATAAAATCGTATGTTGAAAATATTTTAAGTTGGAAACACATTAGGCTGGTCCAAGCCAGTAAATGTCCTCCCTTAACATAGCACAGCACCATCAGGGATTTCCCCTCATGATCACGCAGTTGGCTGTGAGCTTTGGCTCACTAGTGGTAAGTCAGGAGAGCACAGTACAGCACAGATAGCCTGAAGAACTCAAAACCCAAACTTTGTGCACAGGCTTTACTGAATACAAAGTGAAAAATTGTAAGAATCATCATGTGGCCCAGACTATCAATTTATGAGCAAATATATGTATTCTGTTACAAATGCACATGTAAAATAGCTAATTTTTCACATACTAGGACCCCAAAAAGAAAGGTTTGTCATCAGAAATAAATAATGCATGAATTCATACACTTATTCTTACAGAATATGGACTTACATAGAAACACACACACACACACACACACACACACATATTCAAGTAATCTTAAGTCTAAGTAGGAAAGAACACTAAAAAAACTAATCAATTACTATATTCAAATGAACACCTTGAAAAATAAAATTCTCAAAGGGCTTAGAATACTAAGTGCTCTCAAACATCTTGAGTGGCATGAAGGACACTTCTAGCAAAGAGGACTTTGATGTCCCTATCAGCTGTTTTGTCAAAGTAAACATGTAAATCCAGAGAAGAATGTCGGGCTGTTTTATATTAGCACAAGATGCTCCTTTGGTGACATGAAGTAAAAGCAGTATGACTCAGAGGACAGCCTGCAGTCATTTGTTACCTTTCCACAAGCAGCATACAAATTAAATGCAAACCTTCGGAAATCTGAAAATCCATTTGACACAGTAACTTTATGAGAACTGAGTGTAATAAAATACTGGGGTTGATACTTTTCCCATCTTATTATCCTGTAATTCATTTTTATTACAGTTATAGAAAGTGAGTATGCAATGGTTTAAGATTTGAAAACATAACTAAATCTGACCACAAATAATGCAGATAATCCTCTTTCTGCAGGAACCTGCCAGAATGACCAGGCCACAGAACACAGCAGTTCCTGTCACCCTGATGTCCCAATGCCTGGAAACAGTATGAGGGATAAGGTGCAGGAAACGGAGTTTGCCGTCTTTAGTGAAAACAGAATTGTCTTTTGTGTATTAGCTAAATCATGAGGAGAAAAAAAAAAATCAGGAAAGTTAAAAATCTGTTTCTTTGTTAAAAGCTAAATTCAAAAGATTAGGAAAAACTATGAAGGAATTTTACTGTGGTCTTAGCAAGAACGTGAGGGTGAGATAATTCCAACAGCAACAGCCCCAGTCATGATCAAGCCACCAGACTGGGGTCAGTTTTGACTTTAATTAATCTAATGAACCAGTTGTCTGGCTTCAGCAGACATTTTTTAAATGTCACTGCACACCTCGGGGCTGTAAGTGAACCGGGGGCATGCTCTCCTGCACCATCTTGATTCCATTAGCTCCTGCCCACAGTGACATTTCACATCTGCATCTTCACATGCCCTGATAATGTAGTCAATTTGTGCTTTATTAACCCAATTAAAATACAGAAATGTTAAGAAGCGGAAATTTACAAAATTAGAACAATTCCTTAAATAGGCTATATTTTCAATTTAAAAAAAAAATATGTGGGAATACAGCAACCAGATTTAGTTACCTAAAAAGGCAAGATTCTAAATGTGAAACAGAGGAAATGCTAATCTAATTGTAAGAGTACACACCATTCAAAGCCTGAATGTTTGTTCATTTAAGCTTAAACATAATGGGTACTAGGCAGAACTATATGCATTCATATAAAGCAAACAAGCAAATTCGGGGAAAAAAATCAGGTCTCAAAAAAAAAATCAACTGTTTTCTGGATTGACTATGCACCCACATTCACCAACTTCAGTCCCATAGAACTTCTGAACAAGATCCTTATCTTTTCTAAATTTGTCTTCCCAGTGGGAAGGCTAGGGCAAGCACTGGAACATATAACTGCTCCCTTGGAAACTATGCAAGAACTTAAAAAAAAAAAATCCTTGAAATCATGAACCACAATTGAACACAGGAAAAGAGCAAAAAGCTTAATATATCTCTTTAGAGCTTATCGGATTTACCTTAACCATGGGTCACTTAGAATATCTTTTCATTTTAAGCTCCTCTAACGCTAAAAGAATTTACCATGGCTTCCAAAAGTCTACTTCTAACTTATGCAACCAGTAAATCTTTCAGAAACACATCATAGAGGAGTGTTCTGGAGTGAACAAATCCTGCAATGCTTTGGACTATCAACATGAATTCAAATCAGACACCTGCCTCCAATTCCACACTGGTCAAGGAAAAAACTGAACTGCCCTATAAAAAACAAGTTTTCACATTATGTAAGATAAAAAAATAAAGTATGTGTTTCTGTGCCTTATGAACATTTTTTCCCTTAAATAAACCCACAAGATACAATGGGAATAAACTTCCTTCGTTAAGAAAGCAGGATAAGCTGGATACATAAATGGAAGACATAAAGAATCTGGCAAAGGACAATCAACTCAGATGAGTCCTTCTGCTTGTAGTCTAGCAAAGATTTCTCACAGCAAGAAAGAAGACAGTGTCAGGGACACTATGCCAGGATGGGTCATTCCTCAACCAAAAGCAAGCAGCATGTCACATCACAGAAACAACAAAGGCATCAGTAAACACCTACTAGCATCAAGGACAGCAAAACATAACCACTATCAAATCCTATAAGCAAACAGTAACTTGTTCACTGCAAAAACCAACAACAGGGATACCCAGCAGAAAGATTCTGGGAAGCAAATTCGATTTATCCGGGAATAAAATGTCTTTGTTCTGTTCTCTTCTGGGCTTACAGGAAGACATAGAAGATGCTCTGTGTGTGTGTGTGTGTGTGTGTGTGTGTGTGTGTGTGTGTGTGTTGCTTCTACTTCCTTCTTCCTTCCCTCTGGGATTTTCCTGGAGTGCAGGCCACCCCATTTCCGCCTGGCATTTTTACGTGGGTCCCTGGATCCAAACTCAGGACCTTCTGCTTGCAGAGACAAAGTCTTAACCCCTCAGGCATCTCTCCAGCCATGAAGATGCTTTTCAAAAATATGACTGTAAGAAAAAAGGACAGATGAAAAAGAATAATGGAATAGCCAAACTATGAGTGCAACCCAGAATTAAAACTCTGCATTAGAGAAAAGAACAAAATCTGCATACCAAACAACCCAGTGACTGAAATTAGAGTGAGAATGTAAGATTCAGTCACACAGTAGAAAGCATCTAGAATAAAGATAGACACAGAATAAGAACTGACATATCCAGAGACAGGAAATGGGAAGGTACACAGGGAAATGGAGCTGGTGACATGACTCAGAGGTAAAGTACCTGCACAACATGTGCAAGGCCCAAAGCTTAGTCCCAACACCATAAAAATGTCAATTAATGAATAAAAGGAATGGGTACTTTAAAAAAGAGAGAGCAAATAAAAGAGAAGCTAAAATAAAATGCTGAAGACAGAAGCCGACAAGGAAAAAGAAAAGAATGCTCTCTGCAAAGGAGGCACAAAGAAGAATCTCATTGACAATTCTAATTTTAGAAAGCCATTTTTTTAAATCCTATGGTTAACAATCCTATGGTTAACAAAAATGAAAGTACTTTACAAGAGGAAAAACATGTGATGTTGATAGAATTTCTTTTCAACAACCCTAAGGATATAAAGAAGCGATTTTTACAACATACTGAGAGGAAGAAAAGACCAAGAGTAACATAATTTTGTATTACTCAGCTTTTCTTTCGCAAAAGTACTAAGAGTACCAAAGAAGGTCTGAAAAGTTGTTCTGACAAATTCCTCTGAGATGACAAAGAATCTACATAAAGAATTTAAGAAGAGAAAGAACTCAGTGACTGAAATTTAAATCAAGCAAAAGTGAATCTCAAAACTAATCCACAAGACTATTTTCCAGAGTTATTAGAAGCAAAGTTATAAAACAGAATGCCTATGTTCAAAGTCAGATACATGACACAAAACTTTCTGTGCCCGCATCTGAACCCCTCAACAGTGACTGTGTAAGCACCAGCGAGGTGGGCAACAGGTGGGGGAGACAGTGCAGGAAAAACAGCTGCCAGCATAGAACTGAGTGACATCACTTGCCTGTGTGAAAGCTGATGGCCTCTGTGATCCCAGCACAGTGCACCAGAGATGGAAATTCCAGAGAGGGTAGCAATGCAAAAGAGCAGCAGAGGTTCTAGAAGAAAATATAAAGGACGATAGAAGAGAAAGATAATTCCCCATTTTATGGAAAAGCATAGTACACTGGCTGGCAGATGACAGCCCAGGGTGGCACGGGGAGGGCACGCACATGTCTGTTTTCAATTGTACGTGCATTCCAATCTATTTCAGTGTTAACCTATGAGAAACCATACATGTATTTTGAACTTTTAATCTCTTGCTGGCTGATCTTCAGTATTTTACATCACAACAGAAATAAGTATGAAGCTAGGAGAAACACCTCCTGTGTGTACATCTCTCAGTGTTGGTGTGGCCTCAACTGGGACTGAATTTGTGGCAGAAATGAAGCATTGTGGATTCACATACAGAGCTCAAACGCCTCTCAGGTTTCTCTCCAGCCCCGGCATCAGAACACCGGGTACAGGCTTCTCTGGCCCACAGCATTATACTGCAAACGTTTCTCAGCATAAGAAAGAATACAGAGGACAGCAGAGCCAGAGAGACTGAGAACTCTGACTACACAAGAAGGGAGACAAGACAGACAGATGGACGGACGGACGGACGGACGGACGAGCAGACGGGCAGTGTTGGATGCCTCAAACTCTCTGCTCCATGTCTCTTCCATATTACACAGAAAATAAGTTTGTCAGCACATGCTGTAAGCTGTCTCTGACCTCACACAGAATGCACATCTAGAAGATACAGATGAGAAATACTGAACTGAAACCAGTCATTTAGCATCGCTAATGTCTTTAGGGAAAACATTTCTATAATTGTAACTTCTCCATTTGGCCTTCTGGTGGGCGACAATTACAGCACCAAATGTAAGATGCTGATAGACTCGGGAGACAAAAACATTTCATAGAATAATGAAGAGCAGGGGGAGATGAAGATCCTCCAGCCACTTGGGAAATTTATGAAGCATACACACTATACTTCTCTTAATATTTAAGTTCTCACTAATGGTGATCCTGCTAAATCATAAATGACTCGAGAAACTCTCCTAAGTAATTTCAAGACTCCTTCCTTGGATCACACATTTTGAAGCTTAGAAAGAGAGCAAGACATCTTAAAGATGTGTGGCCACAGACCAAAGCGGGGAAAAGGAGGAGAGACAGCAGGGAAGTCCTCATCTTGGCACGCAACTGGAGAGATCCTGGGATTCCATTGAGGCGGCTGCTCAGTGGCTGTAAAACTTCTGGAAACACCCAGTTCTGGAAACTCAGAGCAGGACTGCATGGTGAAATCCGCCCAGCAGGATAGATAGTGGAGGAAGAAACTGGCATGGTATGCAGCAAGATTCTGCCGTAGACTCAGGCTCCATGCAGCCCCTTGGCACTGGGGAATGCACAAGGGCAGTGCCAGTATTCACAGCCTGACCAGTAAAGGTAGGATGAGCATCTGTGACTCAGACTCACAGGACTGCTCATCTGCTGACTACCCAGTGGTGTGACCAACTGCAACTTGACCTGCGAAGATCACCACTGCATGGGTTAACAGCCATAACAAAGCAGTCCAAAGCACAGTCTGAAGGTCAGAACCTCCGTATGTGCCACCTGAGAGACTTCCCAAAGACTTAAGGAGCACGTGACCTGATTCACACAGGAATACGCAGGGCGCGAGAGAGAGCGGCAAGGACCCCAGGGCTGCACTCATATCCTATACCCAGCTTTCTTCCCTTCACACTTACCCTCCTTTACATGACAATATGGAGTCCTCTGTCCTGCTCATGCTTCTCATCTCTCTGTCTCTTTAGGTTCTCTATTTGTCTTCTTTCCTCTTTCCCCATTCCTTCCATTTTCATTCTCCCTTTTATGGTTTACCACAGTTCGTATGCCTCTGACTCATGAGAGCTGGAGTGTTCTGGATGATCTGACTACATTTTATTCCCTGTGTTTTTCTTCTCCTTTAGCTAGTGCTTCCTCATCTCCCTCCACTGTGTCCTTCCTGCTCCCCTTCATCTCATGCTTCTCTCCCCTGCATTTCATCTATCAAACTAATACTCAATCTGCTTCTTTCCTTCCTTTCATGACAATAACGATTACATGAATGCACAGGGCATTACCAGTGCTCTTTTACTTTCTACATAATTGGTGCTTGAGTGATGGTTGCTTTTATTTGACTATTAGTAAATTTTCATAGTGAGCCTATATATTAATAGTGATTATTTCTGAATCACAAGTAAGTACCAAAGCTCAAACCTGGTGCCTAGAACACCAATCCGGCAGAAGTAACTAACATGTCAACACTACCAAAAGCTAAGCCATCTTGAACATTGTACAAATGAACACTAAAGGAGTATGAGTCATTAAAATGATCCAACCAAAGACCTAACCCCAGATGCACAAACCCCAATGCTCAAAACTAAGAGAGATTAAAAATGAACATGACTGTGACTTGTCCAAAATCTACTAATCCTTCAGTAATGGCCTCCACTGAGACTAACTAGACGAAACCCTAAACAAAGAATTACAAAGAATGATCACAAGGAAGTTCACAGAAACCAAAAGAGACACAAAACCCTGAATCAATATGAAGATAAAACAAACGGCTGGACAAAATAAGTCCACAAATGATACAAAAATGTAATTCAAAATGAGAGAAAACAATGAAGAAAATCAATCTAAGTACTGACAATGTAAGTAAGTCAAAAGTTCAATGAAAGCCTCACTAACAGGATGGATGAATGAGGACAGGGAGAATATACAGTCCTGAAGACAAGGTAGAAAAAGTCAAACACTTGAACAATGACAAACACAAATGTTTGAGATCTGTAGGACACCTGGATATAAGTAAAGCATATAAGCATATAAGTAAAAAAAGCATATAAGCAAATAAGCATATAAGTAAAAGAATTTCATGAAAAAGCTATAAAAATATTCTCAGTACAAAATCACACCAAAAACTTTATCTAGGAAAAGAGATGCCTATTCACATACAGAAAGCATTTAGAAGACCAAATAGACAAGACAAGAAGGTCCAACATTTTCTAATAATTGAAAAGTATATAGAAAAAATAAATTATAATGCTAGTTGAAGTGAGAAACAGCAAGTCACATTGAAAGACAAACCCTCAGAATACAAGCAAATTTCTCATCAGAAACACAAAAGGCCAGGTAGATTTTCAAAGATGTATTTCAAGTTTTCTGAAAGACAATTGACAAGCCAGACTCCTAAACCCAACCAAAATATCTATCATAATTGAAGGAGAAAGAAACATTTTTCACAATAAAAACAGACTAATGGAAATTATTGCCATTAATAAATCTGTACAAAAGATGTAGATACAGAAATTTATCAATCAAGGGCTGGAGAGGCGGCTCAGGGGTTAAGCCTCTGCCTTGCAGGTGGAAGGTCCTGAGTTCGGATTCTAGACCCTACGTATAGACGCGGGGGGGGGGGCTTCATTTCTGGTCCTGGTAGGGCGGAGCCTGTGAATCCCAGGGCAGAGTAAACAAGGAGGTGGTGGAGGCGTCCATGGTGGTTCCCGAATTTGTCCGTGGTTCTACACACACACACACACACACACACACACACACACACACACACACACACATGCACACACATGCACAATTGAATAAATAATAAAAAAATTTTTAAAGAAATTTACCAATCAAAAGGCACAGACTAACAAATCATATTTGAAAAACAAGATCCATCAGTTTCTTTGCCTATTAGAAATCAGCCTTATCTAAGAAACATACTATCTTAGGGTGAAAGGATGGAAAAAGTCATTCTAATTAAAGAGAATCATGAAAAAAGAAAGTATCCCTATTCTAATATCTGATTTCAAACCACAACTCACAAGAAGAGACAAGAAGGACATTTTGCACTGGTTAAGGAACAATTGATCAACAGAGTTCTAACTATAATTCTAAACACATGCATAATTTCGTAACACAAGTGCCACCAGATTATCTCTGTGATAGCTAAACAAGTCAACAACTGAAGGCTTCAGCTCTGGGTACAGCTTGTAAAGAATTAGTAACTGAGTTACGCCCTGAGCAAGCCTGCAGGAGATTGTTTAATTGATGAGTAGGACCAGTCCCTGGGCAGGTGGGGATAAGATGAAGGAGGTTGCTGTGGACCCTCCTGCCAAGATGGATTAAGAACTGTAACAAGACGATCGTAAGACAAAATAAAATCCCTTGTTCCTGTTTTGATCGTAAATTTATCAGCAACATGCAGAGTGACAATCTCCAACACAGGAACAGTGAGTGACTTTAATACCATTCTCTTTACCAAAAGACAGAAAGCAAACAGAAATATCTGACTTTGAATCAACACTGAACCTAATATGCATATTCCACATAAGCAGAACACACAGTCCTCTCTGCCGTCCATAAAAACAAAGCAAGCATTAATAAATATAGAAAAATATTCAAAAACACAGCTATATTTACAGGTATAATATGGAAGTAAAATATAAAATAAATGTAATTGTATTATATCTGATCGCAGTGGAATAAAACTACAAATGGACAACAAAGGCAACTGTAGAATATACATAAACTTGCAAATTAAACAATATAACAATGATAAAAAGATCAATAATTAAAAAATCGTAAAATTGAATGAAAATGAAACACATTGCACTGAAACATACAGGATACAATGAAAACAGTCCTAAGAGTAAAATTTATAGCCACAAATACCTGCATTAAAAAGTCAGAGTTCACAAATAAATACCAACATACATTAGATCTTAGAAAAGCAAGAACACGCTAAAGATAGATAGATAGATAGATAGATAGATAGACAGATAGATAGATAGATTAGATAGATGATAGATAGATGATAGATATAGATAGATAGATAGATAGATAGATAGATAGATAGATAGATAGATAGATAGATAGATAGATAGATAGATAGATATTCATTGCTTTTATAGAAAATTCCTTCCCCCACACAGGAAAATGTTGCTGTTGCTGCTGCTGCTGCTCCTCTTCCTCCTCTTCCTTATTTTTTATTTTTCTAAAATGGACTTTTTTATTAGAGATCTCCCAATACATGCACCAAAACTGAAATACAGGGCAAAACTGAAAGCATTCTAATTAAAATGAGGACTAGGACGAGGGTGTCCACTTTCCCAAATCTTATTCAACATAGTTTTTGAAAAGTTATCTAGAACAGTAATAAAATGACTATAAAAAGGCAAAAGAGAGGTCAAAATATCCTTATTTGGATATGATATGATTCCATACATAAGAAATTTTAAAGACTCTACCAGAAAACTCTTAAATCTTAAAAATGCTGTCAGTAAAGTTTCAGGATTCAAAACCAACATACAACAATCAGTAGCCTTACTTTATACTGATAATAAACATGCTGAGAAAGGAATCAGAGAACCAATTCCATTCACAACTGTCTCAAAACACAACAAACAAACAAAATCTTTGTCCAGGGGCTGGAGATATGGCTCAAGAGTTAAGCCTTTGCCTCCCAAGCAAAAGACCTGAGTTCAGATCCTAGATCCCTGCAAAAGCGCCAGGTGAAAATGGTGGCAGCCTGTACTTGTGGAGCTGGAGAGGGAGCCTGGGAAATCCCAGAATAAGCTAAAAGGAGGTAGACGCAATCCAGGATTATCCCAAAGTCACCCTTGGCCCTCCACAGGCACACACAGGGACCTGTTCTATACACACCTACACACAGAAAATCTGTGTCTAAAAATTATTTCAATTAAGCACTTCTAGTAATTATCAGTCCAGAAGTAATTTGAAGGACTCGTTCCTAATCAGAGGTGAATATCTACCACCCAACTTAACACATTTCACTCATATAAGTAGCTTGTAGAATCACACTACGGCAGGGACTCAATTTGCAACACATAGCTCTTCAATACTCTCTGAAATTCAACATGATATTTATGTCTTTGCAATAGATTCATTTTCTCTCTTGAACCAAAACACAAACAGAAAAGGCCTTATATGCCTGATTACAAAAACAACCTATTATTCTTATTCTAATTAAATATGCATGTGTGTGCACACCACTCCATTCACACACCCATGCACAAGCTCTGATTTCTAGAATGTGCATAGCTTTGGTATTTTCTTAATCATGATAATACTTGGTGAAGGTGTGGTACTCCAAGCCCCCAAAAGGATTCAAACACCAAAAGAAATTGCTAACATATGCTAACATATTTTAGCATATGCTAATATATGAATAATTTTTCCAAGAGTGCTTGCATTGGACCACAAGTGATTCAATTCAGGCACCATGACATTGGACTCTATACTCTGTCTTTCAGTGGCCCGGTTCCCCACCAGAACCATGGCTGCCGTGCTCATGTATTTTGCCATTCCTGGCTAGGGAAGAAAGTGAAGATGGATCCACAGGCACTTGCTCTATTTCATGACCTATGAATTCCACACAGCAACTGAGTCTAATCGAGGGCAGTGGGACTTCCTTCCCACAACAGAATTCAGGGCACAGAGCTGCGTCCAAAGTTCTAGAACAAAGCAAGTCCAAGATGCCTGGTGATTCCATCCACATAAGAGAGCAAGCCTCATAACTTCTGTCATTCACAATTATGCACCCCCAGTAAAAATACAGAAACTCAGCAACCTCTCATTCCAGCTGAAATAATGGTATCATTGTATTTTAGTGCATGTATTGGGAGATCTCTGATAAAAAAAAGTCCAGTTTAGAAAAATAAAAAATAAGGAAGAGGAGGAGAAGCAGCAGCAGCATTTTCCTGGGTGAGGGAAGACATTTTCTTATAAAAGCAAACTATGCCAATAACTTATTGCTTCCAACACAAGAATTTTATTTCACTGAGACATGACAAATTATTTATATATGTATATATTCTGAAAAGGACATAGAACGTGTACATTACATTTCTTCTGGCTGTGACAAAACACCTGGCACAAGCAACTTGAGGAAGGAAGAACGGGAAGCTTAATTTCGGCTCGCAGTTCGAAGATGCAATCCATCATGGTGGAGAAGTTCTCGACAGAGGGGCTGTGGTCACATTACCTTTCATTCGCAGTGAGGAAGCAGAGAGCAATAAATGGTGGTGCTGTTTACTTTCTCCTTTTTATCAGCCCAATACTTCAACCCAAGGAATGTTGCTGCCCACATTCAGAGTTGGTCTGCCTACCTTAAATACCAACCTAGGAATATCCTTACAACATGCCCAGTGGACTATCTCCTAGATGATTCTAGATTATATTAAGTTGACTTTGACAATAATCATCATAACAGGTGATGCTGCAATATCTTCCTGAGCAATGTCTCTGCCCAAAAACCATACTTGTTAGATGCTGGGTGTAAATGAAAATGTAATGTTAACTTCCCTAATATGAACTTATAGGCTTATGATTTATTGTCAACACAATCCTTCACTTCTGCTCCAGGAAATACAACAAAGTACATGGGAGGATAGACTATCTCTCACCTTATTAATCTTTCTCTTTCATATAAGTGTGGCTTACAATCCCATCATCAGTAGCAATCAGATCATGCTGAATGCTGCCTATCCCTTATCTTCACCAGAGAATGAAGGTGACTGCAAAATAATATTCCAAGAGATTTTTTGCTTCATGAAATCCCAAAGCTTCTAGCTCAGTGTGTTTAGAGAGAATTGCAGTAAGGCTTCCCAGGATAAGGAGCTCACCTCTGACATCCACAAGGACTTGAAACAGGGCGTCACAGTAATCAAGGGCAGCTCTGTGGCTTTGCTGTGCTTGTGCACTGCCCAAGATCACAGCAAGAAAGATAGAAGCAAAATCCTTTTATTCTTCAGGGATGAAGAAAAAACACTCACCTGCACTACCAGGTAAAACACCGCTGAGAGAAAACTTCGGAAACAGTGTTCTAGGACAAGAGAGTTTTCCTTTGGTTTCAGGAGGCCCTTCTGCTTTAATCGATCAAGAAATCCATTAAAGATTCTGCTACAACCCAGAATCAAAACAGTGTTGTTTTGCTGCGAGCCACTTTATTGCCAAAACATAGCTGCTGCAAGGCAATCCATGAAGGCATCGGTGGCTGCTGAAGACGAATATCAATTAAAGAAATGACAGTTGCTGCATAAGCAACTGCCCAAATAAGCTACTTCCAGCAAAGCCACAAAGTTCATAGAAAATTAATATGGCTGCTCTGTGTTGGGAAAAGATCTCATTCTGCCTCTCACAACTCCTACTTTTCTTATCAACTACTTGCTTTTGTCACGGAGGCAAATGCTCACAGAGGGTAGGCATGAAAATCAAAGCATTCATTAAAAAATAAATGCTGTTTTAAAAGTTTTAAAAGTTGAAACCCACATCCGAACAGCATTTCTGATACCAATGTTTCATTAATAGCATTAATAGTTTGATGAGTATGGGTGGCATGGGCTGCAACCTTTTAAGGAAAACCTTTTTTATTGAATAAATGTTAGTATTCTAAAAATGATGTGCAATTTTTAAGACTTAACAAAATACCAAGTTCTGACCAAGCTTAAGCTACATTGAATAAAAAGCAAAGGGAGGGAGGGGAGAAGAGAATCCATGTGCAGGTGCTCACACACATACAGACAGATGGGGGAGAGAATCTATGCACAGACGCACATACTCACAGATGGGGAAGAGACTCCATGTGCACATGCACACACACATGAATGGGCAGAGAATCTATGTGCACATACTAGAGGATGGGGAGAGAATCCATGTGCATATACTAAGCACTCCACAGTAAAGCCAAAGAGATTAATAAGATGATTTCTAGGAAAAACTTTGAACTTTTTAAAAGAAAGGTGCCATATAAGTAAAAACTATTAGTTTTCTCATCCAGAGGGCATTTTATTCATTCCAGGATAACACATAATGTAACTATCCAGTGTACCTACTTTTAACAATGAGAATTAATCAATTCAGAAGTCTCTTCAGAACTTCTATTCAGCAAACACTAATGCCCTATTCTCCAACACTAACGTTTATAAAATCAGCATTTTTCAAGTGTCTCGAGTCATGACTTCTAGACAAATGAATTTAATATAAATTTAATTATAACCTATACTGATGTTTTGAGAATTATGTCATTACCATGAATACAATCAGTCGAAGACATTCGCTGACCACAGAGAAGCACAGAACACAGGCCCTGACTCAAGGAGCCTGTGGTTGTAGAGATGGCACACACGTCATCTTCAGCCAGCGCTGTGGCTGCTCATGGCGGCCAGGCGCTCTCTACAAGTTATTTTTCCAAAGGCTGACCTTTCAGAAAGTCCCAAACTGTTTTCTAAAACAGAATTCCCTGAAAGTAGGGCACACCGAGGGTTACTGAGTGGAGGATGCCGAGTACTACCTCCACAGAGCTGGTTCCTGACACAGAACTCAACCCGCCAGTTTGGAGACACTTCCAAAGTCATGCTGCTGCTTTTGTCGTAACAATGGAGACTGCAATGTGTTAGAAATGACCCATTCGTATCAGCAGGTTTTTCCCTCATCCCTGCTCTGCTGGGCCTGTCTCTCACTGGTTCTACTTGTAAGAGGCTTAGAAACTTAAGAAGCACCATCTTAAGTGAAGAGCACCAAAGGGTCTGTGTTTGTTCCGCTCAGGAGCAACCTGGTGACAGCACCGGGGATCAGAGCCTGTGTGCAGATGCTCTCAACGGAAGCACCAGAGTCCCTGGAAATCTGACAAACAGGGAGCTACATACATGTTGAAGATAAGCCAGCAAAGTCACGGGAAAAGCATGGACTTAATTCTCCTACATAAGCATCTTAAGATCATAAAACAAAAAATGAAATGGATGCCATAAAAATAGGTATTAGCAAATCTGAAATAAAGAATGAAGTCAGAAGGCTTCCAGTACTTTGCTTCCAACAAACTGGAGGAACATGTCTCATGCACCAGCATACAGAATATTAAAAACAATTCTGATAGTAACAGGTCACCATGTAATTGTTAACTCAGCACATAAAACAATGCTTAGAATTGAGGGACATTGCTAAAGCAATTCTCCTTCCAACTCCAACTTATTCGCTTGGAAAGGTATATCCTAGGATTTTTTTGGGCTTTATTCAGTGTATCTGTGAGCAATCATCCACCATTTCATGATCTAATAGAAGGGAAAACCCTGCCCCCGCCCCACATTTTGCTAAATAGCACACTTGCAATAGCATTCCTAATGCTTAATAATTAGTTATCAAAATGCATCATCTTATATTGCCTTGATAAAGTGTGTACCACTAATAATTATAATCATAATTCACTCTGAAAGAATTTTTTAAAATAATTAGAACCTCATGGTTATAAGAAATATTTTTAATTACACTGAAATATATTTGCATGGTTTTATTGCAAGGGATTATAAAAGAATGATCAAAGAAAAACTTACAACCACAAAAACATATTAAATTAGGAAAAAAAACTTTCATGCAAGTTAGATATACAAGTTCAAGGTGAAATGAAAATGAGGCAAAATTAAAGAGCAAACTACTGCTGTGCATTCAACCAATAGGTTGTTACAGTTTTTACAGTCAAGAATGTATTTAAGAGTGACCTAAATTTGCTTTTAAAATATAATAAAGTCCAACAAGAATTTCACTTTATGCAAGGATTAAATGTGTAGCAAAAACACAGTCTGCAACAGCTTACACATGTTAAAGGGGGGCAGAATTCTGTTAATAAACGTCTGAGGCTCCTGAAGGACGGGGTCCGAATCCTGCTTCCTGGCATGCCCATACTTATGGCAGGAATGGAGCCCAAGCTCAAAGTTTAATTATTTTTAGAGGGTACCCTGGCACCCACTGCAAGGCTCTTCAAACCAACGGAACTCTGAATTCCTTTATATGGCTTTTTACACTTATAACCTGACTTTTGAAAAGTGTTGGTTTTCAAAATGAAATAAAATGTCATTTGCCAAGGGTTAGTGATTAATTCCTTGCTCCCAGAGAACCTGTTCAAGCTGAATATTTATCAGATATGGGACAGCAGATGGGTTAACTTTGGGCCATCTGAAGAGAGGCCAGAAGCTGAGCTTTAAGGACCATGAATTTTGGGAATAACCTTTGGTAAATCACTAAACCATCAGAAGCTTCATGCAGGTTCCCATCTATAGAAAAATATATGCAAACGAGGATAAGGACTCCTGCCTGCCCTTCTGCACAAAAGGCTTCCAGAGAATTGATAGAGCCTGGCAAGGCAATTCCAGCTCCTAGAAGAAATGGTTAACACTGACACGGGAAAAGATTTCTAGTCATCTTTTTAGCCTAGCACATTCCCTGCATCTAGTTAAAAACGGAACAATTCTACAGAGATAAGGGCTGTAGAGGTATCTAAATACCAAAGCTAAGATATTATTTGATATAAATGACTCTTCTGGGTTCAATTCCCAGCCCTACAAAAAATAAAAATAATATAGAAATAATATTAATATAAATTAAAAAAAAACTGTTTACTAATGCAATATAGGTCCATGGCCCCACAGCCTCTCCAGCTCTGGGAAGGGCTGAGTCATCTGCCAGCCACCAGAGAAGAATGCCCCACTAAAGTACTGTGTGCAGACACTTCAGTGACTCTGCACCATTTCTTATTTTAATTGATTTTAACAGGTTATTTTAAAACATGTGGCTGAACCTAACCCTATCCTGTAAATACACATCTGTATACAGATTCTCAACACAAATTATTTTTCCATAATTCAACAAGTAAAGATGATGGAGGGCATTACTTTTAGGCCCTACAACAAGAGTCTACACTTAAATTCTCAGTATTCATCTCATCGCACCACAATTCTGAGTTCTGCACAGCCACAGTGAAAGAAGACATTTCTTCCTTTTCTCTCACTTTAAAAAATCCTTGCTGCTATTGTTAATGAGGGACAAACGACTCCTTCTTTCTTTCTCTTCCTTTTATTCTAATGTTGAACTGAATGAGTTTATAAGAAAAAAAGAAGTTCTCGGGCTGGAGAGGTGGCTCAGGGGTTAAGCCTCTGCCTTGCAGGCGGAGTGTCCTGAGTTCGTGATCCTAGACCCCACATATAGATGCTGGGCGGAAGCGGGGCGGTCTGTGTTTCTGGTCCTGGTAGGGCGGAGCCTGTGAATCCCCGGGGCAGAGTAAACAAGGAGGTGGAGGCATCCATGGTGGTTCCCGAATTCGCCCGTGGTTCTACACACATACACACACACATACACACACACACACACACACACACACACACACACACACACACACACACGAGCACACACGCACAATTGAATAAATAAAAGAAAAAAATTAAAAAAAAAGAAAAAAAGAAGTTCTGGAAACCAAGGTTTTTCCTGTCTCCTTCCTATCCCAGTGCCTGGCACACAACAGGCACACCATCACCAGTTAAACAGGGCAACGCGGGATCCAAAGGCAGAGAAGGATGGCTTGCCTGCATGCATGTGGAGGGTTAGAACCAGAAGGCCAAGGCTTCACAAGAGCAGTTTAAGCAAGTTTATGTTGCTTTCAAGTTTATGTTGCTTACGTTGGTACTCAGGACATACGATTACTAAACAAGGGTAAAGACTTACATGAGAAGCCCTGGACAAGTTCAGTGTAAAGAATGAAAGAGTTAAGGCCCAAATTCCATTTGCTAATAGCAGATGCAGAACCCAAGAGACTGAAGTCCAGCGCCTGCTCGTCCCTCTGTAACACTGAGTGGTGAACAGTGAACGCAGTGCGATGCCCTGAGCAGAAGCCCAGCACAGGAAGCGGGCACTGCACAGTACAGGGAGGCCCAGGCGCAGCCCGCAGGTGGAAAAGCTCAGCACCAGCAGGGTCCCAATCCTGGGCCCACGCGGTTGACACATGCTGTGGCGCACCTTACTCCTAGGAGTCTGGGGTCCTCGCAGGAAAGATGGAGGAAGACTCTGCAGAAAGGGGGGAGGGAGTAAGCAGGAAGTTCCACCGAGTGTTCAGTGCTTGCTAACAAGGCCTGTCCTCAGAGCCTGGCCAGCTGGCAGAGCTCGGCTGCCGGACCAGGTAGAAAACAACCCACTCCAGCCATCCTGCCCTTAACACAAGGTGGGACGTGGGTCACCACAGACAAAGACCTCACCACAGGATAGCAAAGTGTCCATCCCTCACACACCAGGACCACCATATGGCCACAGACACAATACCACAGCTTGTCTTACCCACGACAGCATGTCCACCTTTGAACATGGCTCAATCCTGGGTTTCTACCCCCAAAATAATCATGAAAGGCAAATAAGGCAAAAAACAAACAAACAAACAAAAAACTGCATTTTAAAACCCTTTAAAAAAAAAAAACAGAGCTAGGGTCCCATATCTACATCAAGAATGTCAGACTATCAGAGGGGACCATGTTACAGCAGAGAAAACAGGCCACCATCAAGGACTGCAAGTAAGCAATGACACATCTGGTTAAGTTCACAGACTTTCCTTCCTGATCATTTGCAACTGATGGGGTATGATCTCACCAGAAGGGGAGGGCATATAGGCTGCTTGATAGAAAGTAACCATTTTGCAAATGGGTGATTGACCCCTCTCTCACCGCGGTCTCCTACTTTTATTCCATCTACCTTTGAATATACTCTTATAACAAGACTTTAATTTAATTTAATTTATCTCTGGCCAGGGAGTGACATCCAATATCCATCAGGATGGAGCCAAGGGCATTGTAGGAGCAGCAAAACCGAAAAAAAAAAAATCAACAAACCATAATTCAGAACATGAGAGACTCTATATCAACCACCTGGAACTAGGCCAGCCTAATCTCTCCCCATCCTGAAGCTCAGGGAAATTTGTGGAAGAGGGGGCGGTAAGATTGTAAGAGCACAAGGATGGGAAGAGTAATGATATGCAAGATACTCCACACAAGTTAGGGTTGAAGCAATCATATTAGGACTTTGCATGACCTGCGCTATGTCCAACTCATTATTGACCCCACAAAGTCTAGCATGGACTAAAGGCACTAGGATCCTTGGAGGCTAAGGACTGACAGTCACAGTAGTGTTCCTAAACTTAAGGGGAACACAGGAAAGGGTTCTGGGAAATGCCCCTGGGTCTTTGCACCTCATCGGAGAGGAGGACCCAGAGGAGAATTTGGCATGCACATTAAAGGATGCTCTGGGGATTGGGGGGGGAGGCACTGGGGAATGGGGTGAGAAGGAGGGGGGGAGCAGGAGGGCCGGAGGAGGTGGAGGGAAGGGACTGGTATACCTGTTCAGTTTGTATGAGCGGAAATAATAATAAAAAAATTTTAAAAAGAATGTCAGACTATCAGACTAGGAAATTTTATAAAATGATCAATATGCTAAGGCAGGAAAAAGCAGACAGGGACCATGAAAGCAGAAAGACTAGGCAATCAACAACAGCAAGTGCTGGAAACCCAGATTACTGCAACATAAATGCCAACTGCCTTTGATGGGCTCCTGCAGTGAACTGAACATAGAGTTAAAGAATCCATGAAACTGAGCACATGCCAATAGAAGCTTCTAAAACTCAAAAACAAAGATGGCAGAAGTTGTGTGTACGTGTGTGTGTGTGTGTGTGTGTGTGTGTGTGTGTGTGTGTGTGTCTGCGTTTATGCATGCATGCATCAAGAGGAACAGAACAAATATCCAACACTGTGAAGTAATGGTAAAGGAAGAGCATGTCTGTAATGAGAGCAGGAGAGAAAAACAAAGAAGCATGTATAATGCTTAAAACAATAATGGCAGAGTGTTCTCCACGCTAATGTCAGACACCCAACCACAGCAACAAGAATCTCAAGATGAGAAAAATGAAAAAAAAAAAAAAGGGGGACAGAAATATACGAACTCCAGGAAATCAAAGATACAGAAAAGCCTGGAATAAGAAAAGGAAAAACAACTACCTTGCAAAGGGAAAAATGTCAAAATTCCATCTGGCAACTCCTTGAATCCACTCAAACAAGAAGAGTGGGGCGACTAGATAACTAACATGAGCAGGGAGTTGGCTCTGTGGATAAAAGCATGTGTTGCACAAGCCCACTGACCTGAGTTAAGATCCCAGAACCCATGTAAAAGTGTCTGTGGTAAAAGTGTCTGTATGCCCTCACCCAAGCATACATGCTGGAAACAAAAAGCAGAGAAAGAAGAATCCAGCAGCTCCAGGGCCAGCAAGCCTAGATTATGCAGCAGTGAAGAGACCCCCCATCTCAAACAAGACGGAGAGGTGACGACCAACACCTAAGATGTCCTTTGCCTCCACGCATGCACTGTAGCCCACTTGTGGACACACTCACACTCAAAAACAAGCTCATAATATGCACAAAAAAGAGAAAGAAATATACTTAATGTGTTCAAGGAAAAATCTCCTAACCTTGAATGCAGTTCTCTGTAAGAATGACTTTCAAAGGAGAAAAAAGGTTTTTTGGATAAATGAAACTGGGAGAATTTGAAGCCTGTAGACTGTGCTTCAGAGAAGTAAGATTACATCTACATAAAAGACAAGCAGCTGAGAAGGAATATGTGAAGATAAACAAGCTCTTTCATTTTCCTCCTCTTAACTGATCTAACAGAGAACAGTTTATTCAACACAACAGCAGTTAGGCGTCCACTTAGGTGCGTGCACTGGGCCCCGCGTGCATCGGGCCCTGCGTGCACTTGTGCAGGTGGTGCCAGGGATCAGGGGCACATTCTTAGGAAAAGGTGCTCTGAGGAGCAGTGTTGTGTTATTTCAAAATGGATTTGGATTAGCTGTAGATATACAGTGCAAATTCTGGGCATTTAAAAAAATGTATAATTACCATGTTAAAAATGGAAGAAAAGGAATCATATCAGACTAAAATTGTGAAGAATCAAGAAAATTGTGGAAGACAAAAACAGTAATAAAATGGTAATAAATACAAAATAGCAACAAATATAGTACAAATTAGTTTAATTATATCAATAATTACCTGAGAGATGAGTGGTCTAAATACACTAATGAGTAGAGTGTAGAAAAAATAAATGACTGAACTCTACACTATCTACTGGAAAATCCATGCTGACAGGAAGTGGGAGGAGCTACTTCAGTTGCAGACAATTGTTTGTACATGTACTGTGTGGCGTGCTGGTGTGTGGATGCATGTGTGGACACATGTGTAGTGACTCAAAGTTGGCGCTGGGTATCTTTTTAAATTAAATCAGAATCTTCCAGCTAAAGGCAGACTTTGTCAGTAGGTTAGTGCGGCTAGACAGCTTTCCCAGGGCTGCCCAAGCACTGCCTCCACTGGCCTGGGACCACATGTGCCCACCACGTCATCCCAGCTTTCATGGGTTGCCGTCCCTACAATTGTAGAGCAAGCATTTTATTCACTGAGCCATTTCCCCAGTCCCTGAAGTATATAGTATAACAATGAAAGTTACCAGAGATGAGAAGACCTGTTTAATGAAAAAGTCAACATTACAAAAAGAAAAAAATATATATTATTACTATGTATAAGGATAAAACATATGAAATACATGAGGAAAAAACATGAAATGTGACAGAACTAACACAACCAACAGAGAAACCCACTGTGGTTTGGGAGTCTATAACGCAAAGAAGCGTGTTCTAGAATCTCAGGCCCGCACTGTGGAAGTAGTGTAATGAGGAACCTTTAATAATTAGACTGGCATTACAAAATGGTGAGGTCACTAGGGTGCCACTCTACAGAAAGATTAACCTGTTCTCAGCTGCTCCATATGGTAAAAACCGTGTTTTTCATACTGTGTCTCACCTTGAGACTATTTTACACACAGCTGAGATTCCATCTTGAGGGCAGGACAACTCTGAAAGTGAGTGGACACGTGAGTGGCCCCAGCCATCCGGTCAGGCAGCACAGACTGACAGTGGACTTATTCCTGGGAGCAAAAACGGTGCTACCTGTAAACCAGTCAGGCTGGAGAGATGGCTCAGGGCTATGAAGCCTTTGCCTCACAAGCAAAAGGCCCTGAGTTTGGATTCCCAGATCCCACATAAAAAGGTTGACTGCCACAAGAGCCACTCAACCTTTTTATGTGGGATCTGGGAATCCAAACCCAGGGCCTCCACAAGAGTAGATAAGCCTGAAGGAGCCCTGGGGTTCACAGAAGCAGATAGACAATAGGGAGGGAGGAAGGGAAGGAGGAGGGACAGAGGGAGGGAAGAAGGAAGGAAGATGGAAGGAAGCAGGATGAATACTCAATAAGCTTGTAAAACTACAAAAAATAATAATTAAAATAAAGAAAAAAAAAGGTTGAGTAGAAAATGAAGGCAGCCTGTAATTCCAACCTTGGAAGACAGAACCACAGCAAAGCCACAGAAAGTCCACAGACATCAGGACTCCTGATGTCACCTTTGGACCTCGATAGATACACTCAAGGACCCTCTGGTATACACATACAGCACACAAACATGCACGGATGTGCTCATGTGTGTGCATGCGCACACACACACACACACACACACACACACACACACATAATCATGTGTATGTGTGTAGATACATACATACATACATACATACATAGACAGACAAACAGATGGATTAGGTCTGTAGGGGAAATGGACATATTAAATTCATATCCAGGAAAACCAAACTCAAGAAGTTATCAGACACATCCAACCAAAGAAAAAGCAAAACTACCCATTTGGATCTCATAAGGAGATGGACACCCGATGGCACTGTGACTGCAATGGCCTCATTGACCACCTTCATCTGACCACCCAGTTGTGTCTCAAGGTTGACATACAGGGAACCACCTCCCAAACCAGAAGATTTTTGATATCCTTTCTTTTTTATACTGTTCAGTATCAGATATTTTGTTATAACAGAAGAAGATAGGCTGGACACATTGAAAAGAAAAGGAATCATGCCACCTGACAACTCAGAAATAGAAAGAAATAGAAATAGAAATAGCATTCCCACACACTCATAGGCTGAATGAAACATTTCTAAGGAACATATGGATCAAGGTAGAAATAGCAAGAGAATTTTTTAAACATTTTGAAATCTGAAAAAGCAATTTATCAAAATTTGTACAGTGCAGCAAAAACAGTGTCTAGAGAAATTTATAGCATTCTACAGATACACTAGTAACAACAAAAGATGAGTCATTTAAGCTTCCTTCTTAGGAAACTAGAAAAAGAACAACTTAATATAATATATCTGTCATAGTTATGCGCAGGTGTCAATTTGACAGTTGAGGGTTTGAGCTCTGGGCACATTTGTGGAGTATTAGTGGTTGAGTTAAGCTCAGAGCAAACCTCCAGGAGATTGGCTAGCTTTTGGAGATGGCTCAGGTGGGTGGGATTAGGCCCTGGAATAAAATACAGAGAGCTGGTTGAGAGAGTCAGCATCCTTGTGTATACTTGGCCAGACATGCTGGTCTGGCAAGTAAGAATTGTCTCTCTCAGCCATTATGTAGAGATGGTGTGGCCAGTTCCCTTGGCCCTGGTGTTGGTGCATGCTCTCCCATCAAGGTGGACTACAAATTGTAACTGGACTATCAGTAGAAAATAAACTCCTTGTTCCCTTAAGCGATTTGATGGTGATTTATCAGCAACTATGCAGGCAACCTGCAACAATATATATGCTATATAACTATATGTAAATATATATATATATAAACAACAAACAAAAAATAGCACAGAAATCAATATAAATATAAGCAGGAAATCAACAAAACCAAAAGCAGATTCCTTGAGAAAACAATAAAAATTAAGATTACCCAAGAAAAAAATAAGAAATAAAACAAAAATTACTTAATATCAAAACAAAACAAAACAAAAAAATCTCAGGCAAGCCAGGGCCCACTGGCTGAGCTGCACCACCCTTAGGAGACCAGGACACATCCTGACCTCACTGCATGAATCCTACGTGTGTTCATTAAGATTTTTGTAATTATGTCTACCAGGCTCTACAAAAAAAAAAAAAAATTGTAATCATACAAACTCTGGAGGTAATGACATTTATTTCTTAATTTTTTATTTCCAAATAGTATGAAGCATGTAAAGAAATCCGAACACAAAATTTGTAATTTAATCATCCCTTATCATTTAGATGAGCACAAATAAGTATTTTAAAAAGTAAAACCACATCTACTATCCTCTAGCAACATATCTGATTTCCTAAGCTATAGTCTTCTGACTACTGGTCCAAAGGCCACATTTAGCTCTTAGCCTACTTGTTAAAATCACCGTTATTACACAGCCCTACTTACTGCCTTGTACTCTGTGTAGTGTCTGTGACCTGTCACCCTCCAAAAGTTGAAGTAATTGAGAGATCATGTGGCCCACATATCTAAATTATTCACCATCTGTTCAGTAATAAGGGAAGTCTATCAATTCCTCTCCAGACATTATGCTGAGCACTTCACATGGATTATGCCTGCAAGGCAGAAGTAACCTTTTACCAATATATGGGGGAAACTGAGGCAAATTAACATTACATGAGAAGTAGTGACACCAGGCTTCAATATCAAATTCACAAGTTATATGGACACAACCACCATGTCCCACATGGTACGAGCTGGGGGTTGAAATAATAGCCCTAACTTCACTAGTACAATGGCAAAGGGCCCACAATCACATCTGAAAGGGAGCCCCCACATGGATGAGGACCTGTTTCTTGCACTATGTGTCTGACACCATGGATTTACCAGCCATCCCACAAAGGCGCCACAGCCAGGCACTGTAACTAGACTGGCAGGAAGGACGATCCCTTGGGAATCAAATTATGGAAACAATGAATCCTCATTGGACATTAGATTTTCCTCAGGCCTCTTAGGCTAGAAGAAGTAGGCTGAGGCCATGAAGCCAATCAAAGGAGGAACATATCTCCCAGAAAGAGATTCTGCTGTTCTGGCAACCTGGCAGACACCTTGTAAGAGTGACTGGAGCCAGACGAGCACATGGTGAGCAGAGCTATTCCACGAGCAGGCCCAGAAGACAGACCTGCGATAGACCTGCATCGTAGGGTAGGTGGCTCAAGGTCTCTTCCTTTATTCTTCCTCCCAGTGTGGCCACTTGCTTCTCGTTCAGCATATTGAGGATAGATGTCTGAATCTTGATCCTGAAGGCCGTCTGGGTCCAAATTCAAATAACCCCAGGACCAGCATCATCCTGTCTCTCTCCAGACCAGGACTGACCCTCTGGGCTGACTGACCCCTTGCTGCAATCTACTGACTCTGTATTCTTCCCCGGCCTTGCTGACTGAGCCCTGAGCATGGTACCTCATTAGTCAGAGCACACTTTTCATTCTGAGTTCAACACACTCTGGTGAGTCAACTTTGGAGCTCACACAAGCACATTGTACTCAGTGGACAAAAACATAACATGAACTCGAGAAACGAAGCCCCTCATTTTCAAATTCCAATACCTTCAAAAACCACAGCTTTCTTCTACCCTTTCAATAACAGGAAAAACAAGACAAGCTACAAAGAATAAAAACACTTTTGTTGTAAGAAATCAACTCAAGATACAGATTTCTTATGCTGAGGGCATCAAACAGAAATCTTCAGCAAACAAGGATGTTTAGTGCCAAAAGCCCTCACTCCTTCCATTTTAGTGTCAAGAAGTAAAAGATATTCTACTACGCCTTTGTCTTTCTACAATATTTGGTCTCATCTGGAATTCCCAGACTTATCTAAGACATCTCTCTGGTGTTCTCTCTTTCTGGGCAGCTCTCTCTCCTCTCTCTCTCTCTCTCTCTCTCTCTCTCTCTCTCTCTTTCTCTCTCCTCTCTCTCCCCTCCTCCTTCCCTCTGTGTGTATATGTATCTTTTCTCTTTCCCTCTCATACACCTACACAAGCCTATCAAACTCTTTTTCACCCTGTGCTTCCCAGATTATTCAAAGAGCTTGCTTACCCTCCACTCCATATTAATACTGAGACAGTTATCAATAAACACTTCTTGATTGTCATGCCCTAAAAGAAGTGATGGAACCAGAAACTGGGGAGGCCATATATCAAAACAAAATAAACAGCAGTGTCCTGTGGAGAAAAGACCAGAGGAACAAGAGAGAACCTAGGAGCTCACACTGCTCTGCAGCAGAACACGCAGTTCACACTACTGTGCAGAGTGACAGTACATAGGAGCCCACACTGCTGGGCAGCGTGACAGCACACAGGAGCCCACACCACTGGGCAGCGTGACAGCACACAGGAGCCCACACCGCTGGGCAGCGTGACAGCACACAGGGGCACACACTGCACTGCAGCATGAGGGCATACCCAAGTTCACACTGTTCTGAGTGATGCTGAACCCAGAATCAGAGAAGTCATATTCTGACCTCAGCTTGGACCCTTGCTCCCTGTGCAACCGTGAAGAGTGCCCTGTATGCAAGCTCCTGATTCCAATACGACATGACAGGGCTGGATAAGATCAGCCCTGAGACTCCATCCACTATGAATACTCTGTCATTAATTCAATGTGAAATGAGAAAAATAAGTAAGAAATTTCAATACAGTACTTAGACACTTCTAAAGAAATCGTGATGGCTCAGATAATGAAACTAAACGGGAAAAATGTCTTCAGAATATATGGCCAGAATTTAAATTAGCCTTGTATTTCTCATGAAGCAATAACGAGGGAGAGAGGGGGAAATTAAGGTCTACCATAATCTGACACAGCAAAGGTAACCTCCTTTCCCTCCACCCCCATGCTCCAAACTCACTTATCCCCACACACACACCCAGCTTCAGCTGCCCAGGGGAGCAGATTCCTCTAAGCTCAAACCATCAGAAAGCCCAACCCAACCCAAAACTCCCAGTTTCAAAGTCATTCTGCAACTCTCAAAGTCAGTTGTTCTCTGCAGCCTCCTGACACCTCACCATCATCTTGTGAGAGCCTGGACCATAGACCGAGCCCTCCTTAGTCTCCAGCTACCCTGTTACCTACTAGCTAGGCAGTGAGTTTCTTACAGGCCCCCACCTCACATAGCAATGAATATTCACATCACAGGATGGAGTGAGACGCCAAGGAACCAGCACATGTGAAATGTTGAGAACACGCCTGGCACCTAGCAAATGCCTGGGAGGCGGCCTCCAGCTCCCCTTTCCCTCCATCCCCCTCCCCTCCTTCCTTCTGTTCTTGTTTCTCTCTCTCCCCTCCCTTTCTCTCCTCCTCCCCAAACTCTTTCCTCTCCTTCCATCCTTCCCTTCCTTTTTCCTTTCCTCCCTCCCTCTCTCCCCCTTCCTTCTGAAACAGATCTAGCTTGATCAATAAGGCAAACATGACCAGTGGAAAAAAAACATTTCCATCCTTCCTTGTAGCAAATGAGTCATGTGACAGTTCTGTAAGGAAATGAAGAGCCAAAAGGACAGAGATGTAAGTAAACTCGGCTATGATTGTCTTTTGCCTTTCATCAAGATTTCACAGAATAGTATGGCTACTTCACTTCTGAAAACCAGAGAAAAAGGCTAAGAAGTACACGGATTTCAACTCTAGCATCCATGAAACTCACCCCGGGCCACTCTCTCTTGAGCCCTAAGGCCATGAAAGAAAAGCCAACCCTTCCTTGGCTTAGGGCTCCTCTTCTGGGATTGCTATCGCCCACAGTCACATCATCCTCCCCAAAGGGCCTCTTTCTCCAGCACCTGCTACACTGCATTTCATTATCTGCTCACAAGTTATATTTCTCACCAGATGAAAGCTGCCTTCCTCATGTCCACACACACCTCCCACCAGGCAAGAGCTCAGGGGAAGTAAAATGAACAAATGAACTGACAACAGCCAATAGTGTTTTGTCTTCAGTTTTTAATAAGAGAAAAAGATTTTTCTTTCCCTTTTCCCTCTCTCACTATCAAAGTATGAGATGTGAGCTGTCCACATAGACTCATGATTGAATCGGTAATTGTTTGGGAAAGTCACATCACCTTTAAGAGGTAGAGCCTTGCTGGAGGAAGGCAGTCGCTGGAGTAGGCCTTGAGGTTGATTAGCCCCACTCTGCTTCCGGAAGAGGTCTGCTATTGCAGTTTTGCAACTTTTAGTCTCGTTGATGGATGTGACTTGGGCCATCTCCAGCTTTGGCTAGCCAGCCATGCCTTTTTTGCCATAATGGACTGCATCTTCCCTGTAGAAATGTAAGCTAAATAAATCTCCCTTTTGTTCCTTAGTTACTTGACTTTGAGTGTTGTCTCACAGCAACAGAGAAGAGTAACTACAATGCTCACTAAACTGAATATTCTTTAGAGGATATAGCCACTGTTCAAAAAGTTACTAGGGTGTCTAAATGTTATGTTACACCTCTAACAAGCCCCTGGAAGAGAAACAGAGAGCATTCTTTAGCCTTCCGCAGGACCTCCCTCATCTCCACAATAAATAAGTGAGACAGACACTGCCAGCCCCTTTCACAAATCATGAAACCGCAGTGCAGGCAAGCTAAGCAAGTCGCTTAAGGTCACAGAGACCCCAACTAGCAGAGCTAGGTGGTTTCCCAAGCCCATGCCCTTCACTGTAATTCTTGGACATCTCACAGTCTCCACCTGTGGCCTGCTATACCTCCTTCATGTACCCATGCACATGAAGAAAGATTAGGAGAAAACCTCATCTGTGTATCTCTGAAGATTATGAGCTATGGCACCAGCTGAAGTCAAGAAGATAATTCAATCTGCCATGCTAAGAACCAGGACTGCTTTCCTAGACTGGACATGATCGAATGTTCAATGAACGCTGAAGGAGACAAGGGATTGTCCATGTTAATTCTACTAGGAATGCTTACAGTTGTGGGTGAGGAAAGTGTAAGGAAAAGAAAGAAAGGACAGCACAAGAAAAGACTCCCACATGGCAGATTCAAATAGCAAAAAGAAAAGAGAGCACAAACCAACCAAAGGCAAGCTGGCCAGAATGCTGCCCAAGAGCCATTAGGAGAGGATTTGAAATAGAACATATCACCCCATTATTCTTCTCCTTTTAAAGATTTCAAATGTTGATTTTTTTAAGGGTAAGGGGGAAAATCCCGGTGTGCATGCAGACATTGGAGGACAACTTTGTGGAGTCAGGTCTCTCATACCACATGGACATGAAAAGAGCCTGCAAAATGTGAAAGTACACCCATCTCTTCTGCGTTATTTCCCGTGCTGGCTACAGCACCTGCAGAGTTACCACAGCACCTGCAGAGTTACCACAGCACCTGCAGAGTTACTAATGCTCACTTCACAACTCATCTCTTGCAGAGGCTGCATCCAGAAATGACTGGCGACAGGTCTGACTCCACTTAGAGGTACCTGTCCTGTCCTGTCAGACAGCCGCACATTACCAAGGGCCCTGGAAACAGTGCTAGGTAGCTCATTTTCCCTAACTACGGTGACACCTAGTGCTGAGAAACCAAAACACACTCAACAGTCGAACTCTTCAGATTATCATCATGTTAAATGCGTATTATAAAATGGAAGACGAGGTTCTCTTAAAATATAATGGCTTTTTCATAACTAGGATTGCCACTTGTCAATGAGACGAGACTTTTAGAGCAAAATTCATAGCACTGACTAAGCTTAGCCTGTGAGAAAATACATGTTTGATGTAAGTGAAGTTACCACTTTTTCTCTATTTTTTTAAAACATAACTATACTTTCAGTTGAGGATAGCACATAGAGACACCAAGAGGATGCTGAAGGCATTAAGAGACCTCCTGCTAAATTTAACAAAACCACACTAGTATAAGTATAAGGCATTTATTTAAAACTAACTTTCAAAATCTCTGAAGGAGAATAATTTAAATGCAAATGAAACCCAATCTAGGATGGTTACTGATTTAGGAATATCTTGCCTCCATATTCTACACATTAAAACTGTGCAGCCTAGTCACATTCTGTTCATCAAGGTGAAACACTATTTTAGTTCTAAGAATATAGACTTCTCTTGGCCATGAAAGTAGCTAAATCACAATTAAAGAGCATTTGATTAAGAGTGGAAATAGGTTCTGGTCAAGTTCTCACTCTGGAGCTGACTTTCTCTTAATATCAATGTCCCTGCTTAAAGCAGGTTAAAAAAATATAGAGGTTGGATAGTGGGAGAAGAACTTCAGCCAAGACACTTCAACAGATTCTTGTTCTAACCTATGAAGAAGATAATCTTTGCGACCTGTGTAAGTACTATTTGTTTTTATGTTATTCAAACCACACAAGATATGATAGCACTGAGGAAGACAGGCTGAACAGAGGTTAACATAAAACTTCAGCAACAAACCAAGTTTAAGTTGAAATCATCATGGAACAGACAAAGATTTCTCTAAGGGTTGAGATAAAAACTCTTGACCTATAACAAGACACCCTAAGTGGCACCCACTTTGACCCTGCACTTGAGAACAACTGAGCATTGTCTAAACAAAGCCTTTAAATGAAATCCTGGGAAATCTCCTCACTCCAGTGAACCTTGTTGCTGAACCAGAAGAGTGGAGAACATTCTGGATAAATTAAGGTATTCTTGACACTTTGAAATCTTTGTTTTGGTGACAGGGACTGTTTTCCAAAAGAATTTTTAAGAAGAGGAATTATGACTATATAACTGAAGCTGTATCTGGATTTTCCTGCTACAATTACAGCTACCCCTTTCTTACTTTGCACAAAGAACTGCAACCTTGCTAAAATAAACTACTATGACTTAGAAGCCAGAAAGTAAGTAGTCATACTGCACAAGGAAGAAAGAATGAGACTAGTGAAATCCAAAGATCCATTTGAGTCACCTCCAATCACTGTACCAGTGTGTTCCATCCAAATGCCTCTGAATTTCCAGTGAACCACTGCAATGATTAGTGGTGACTGTGTATGTGACACTCCAAATTGGCTGGAGTGGCAGGTTTATAGTGAAGCATACAGGAGAATGACACAGAAGTGCTTAGTGACAAGTGACTGAGGATATTAAATTTGGGGGGCCAGAAGCTTGATGGGAAGATCCAAGAGAAGTCATTTAGGAGATAATGATAATTAAAAATAATGGGAATTCCTTTCTATGCTATTACAAAATTCACAACAAAATCACCATGTGATATAAGCAGACATTCACTAGGAAGGCTAAAACTAAACCAAAACATAGAGAATATTGGTGAAGACATGGAAAAGGTAGGAATGGAGATGGTGTGACTACTTAGACGACTCCAGCATCTGCTCAAGCATCTACTCTAGGACCTGCTTGAGAAAATACAAACATTCTCCAAAAGACACATATCAAAAGGCTCATTGCAGCACTATGTCCAACATCCCCAACAGGTAGTCCAGATTAAAAAAAAAATAGAGGGAATAAACCAAGATACGCCACCATGAACAATCTTACACAGGAATGTGAAGACATGTACGACTCACACAAACCATATGCTGAATAAAGAAGCCAGTCCAAGAAAGCATGTATTCTATATGGACCATAAAGTCCCACGGCAGGATAAACACAGCTAGTTTTAGCAGTCCATATGAGTCCTTGCATGAGAGAAGAGTGCTCCATGGCAAACGCTAAGACTGTCTGCTTCTCCTTTACCTGGCTCCTGCATGACTGGATGTGCCTCTTGTGAATAACCATCAACAGTGCACTTCTGATCTGCACACTGCTCTACAACTGTCCACAACGCAGGGCTCCAGGGACACAGTCAAAGAAGAGCAAGTCCAATCAAAAATCTCGATGGCTGGGACCAGGGCATTAAGTTTGTATGAGTGGGGAAAAAAAAATCTCGATGGCAAGTGACAAAAATAAAGTTCTCACTGAAGAGTACCGAAAACAGAGGAAAGTGGTAGAGTGTCCGTGCCCCAACAAACCACACCCAGACACTTCTTTGCAGTTCTCTTGAAAGTCTCAAACCTTTCTTAAAGAAAGACTCCCTAGCTGACTCCAAATAGGATGGAAAAAACTGAGACGAAGAGAAAAAAAAGAGAGGACAAAGTATCATTCATCAATGATACAGCCAGGGAGGTATAAGCCAGGTCAGTTCAGTTAGTGAGGCTTAAACTATTATAACAGAATCAAGATACTTCCACAAAATGATTCATGTTGCCCTCAGTACTTTACTTTGCATAAAGTAGTCAAGAAACAACAGGGCTATCCATTTCATTCAAATGAGATGAGTAACAAGAAGACTTGAGACTCACAATATCCCTAGAGCAGAGAAGGAAAACAGCCTAAGGTAGGAAGGAGAAAGGAATCTTGGGACGTCTGAGCACATAGCACAACTTTCACTGTCTCTCCAGTTTCCACTCTCCATGGGCACATCAGGAACACTGCATGTCTCAGCCATTTATTTTTGCCAAAGAACACATGTGAGATCTATTTTTTTTTAATTCAAGTTTTTTTTTATTTTTCTCCTACATTTGAGATCTCTTTTATAAACAATGGCATTGCAAGAAATAGCAATAGAATAACTGCATAAAATCAACTCTCTATGAAGTAAAAAAAAAATTACCTATGAAAGTAGACAAGGATTCACAGATTGGCTGGGTGTATTTCAAGAAAATGAAAAGCTATGTGGAGACATTGCCGATACAGGAACAAATGCTAATGAAAGGTTACCCAAAGAAATGACCACGATGCTTTGCTTAAAAATCAAAAGAGAAAAGAGCCAAGGGGAAGATAAAACTAAGCCCAGCCTCAGTGGAAAGCAAGAATGGGGCAGAGATTAAGAAAACAGCATCGCATTATCAACAGAAGAAACCTTAAGCCATGGTTCCAAGAAGCACAAATCTTGTCCTGACATTTACGGAGATGACACAGCAGATGGGGCTTAAGCATGGGCCACCATTCCTTTCCATTTTTAAAATACCGACAACCAAAGGCACTACAAATAAAGGATCACTTTCAGACCACTTTCATCCCTCAATCTTTGCAAAGTGAAAAGGCAGAAGAAACATACAGAAGTCAAGGCATTTGAACGTGGGATAAAAGGAAACTCCACATAAGAATTAAAGAAAGGTCAGTTTCAAACAATAAAAACTAAGCAGCAGGCTAGAGAAAGAGCTCCGCCTGCAAAGACAACTGTGTACAAACCCGGTGACCTGAGTTCAATCCCCAGAGTCCATATGATGGAAAGTAAGTTATCAATGGTATTTTATACAATCAAAACCAGGCAATACACAGGAGGTTACTGAGCCCCTGTGATGCAGTAAGGAAACAGAATTTTTACTTCATTGGTTTAAATTTTAAAATAAAAAATTAAGTTACTAGAAAAATTTTAATTATATTATAACACATGGTGTAGGAACTACTTTTAATACATGTTTTTATCAAGGGTTTTTAAAAATACTTCATGTATTTTTTTAATGGATGAAAAAGTGAGAGAAAGCAAGCATGCATATCACGGCATACAAGCTGAGGTCAGAGAGTGACTTTCAGAAGTCAGTTCTCTCTTTCCACTGTGTGGGCTTTCACTGCTAGAACTTGGGTTGCCAGGTTTGTGAGCAGGGTACTTACCCATTGAGCCATCTCACTGTACCTTTATATGTAAGTTACATAAAATTAAAATATAGATGAAGTATATCTAATACAAATTTACCATCTGAATTAAGATGCACTGACATGGCTAAATGTCAAAATGGAAATTTTTCACATTTTTACACTATTCAAATAAGTTTCCCTTAGTTCTTTTGTTTTTCCACTATGGCTAAAATTTAAACGTGTGTGTGGCATGTATCCCACTAATATAAACTTGCTAGTGAGCATCTGGTTTGAGGATAGGCCCTTTTCTCTCGCTGGGCACACACCTGATCTATTGACTCAGGGTGTCTTACTTCTGATTTCTTGGCCTAGCCCATACTGAGCGCAGCTATGTAGAGTAGAGGGGGAGCTGGGCTCCATCCTTCGAGTTGGGGGAAGGAAAGGGGGGAGGAGGAAGAGGAAGAGGAGGAAGAGGAAGAAGAACCAGGTGCATGGCTCCTGAGGAATGCTGAGGTGGATCCCTGGCCTCTACAAACACGTGCACACAACTGTATATTTGTATACACATATACACAACAATCCCCTAGGAATTCTGAATGAAATCCACTTCTTATACCACTTAGAGTAAGTCATATATAAGTTATTTTGGATGAGAAACTGAGAGTGGTAATGTAAGTGTCACAGCCAGTTCTATAGCATAGTGTCAGTCAAACCTGATAGATATGTCAGTAGGATCTAACTTGTCCACAATGGTAACACCAAGAAAGACTTCAATGTGGTACAGTAATGTGCGAAGAATTGAATACAGAGGATAATGATCATCTTCAGTGATACCTGTCCAGAGTCAAGGACATGTCAGAGCTATTTGGAACTAACTCTTCCATCTACAAGATTGACCATTTACTCAAGAAGGCAGCTTTTACCTGGCAAACCAAATGTCACAAGGTCCTACATACAGTGACACAGATTTATAACCACCTCCCTTTCTGCAAGCATGAAAATATCCTGGTAATAAATATCTGCATGCAACCTAGGGCTATATTTCTTTCTTCAGTAGATGTCTGTCTGGTAATTATGCTGTCTTACAGATACATACTTCTTAAACCCATCACTTTTGCTAAGAGTCTTGGAGGTGGAGAAATGCTGCTCTCCTTAAATAATGCAATAGCAAAATCAAGCAGAATGCTCAGGGAAAGTAATCTCCTAAAGCCTGCTGCTGCTGTCTAAGCACAGCAGGGCAATGCCAAATTGCTTCATGCAGTAACTATTGCTAGGTAGGCTGGGATAGAAAACCACAAGCCAGAGGGATCAACTGGAAATTGAGTTCAAAAGTACATAGGCAAACTAGGGATAATTCAGTTGCTAGAGTGTTTATCTAGCATCCTTAAGCCTTGGGTTCGATGTCAGCACTGTACAAACCAATAATGGAGGCCCATGGCCACTATCTCAGTCCTTGAGAGATACAGGCAGGTTGATCAGAAGTTCAGGGCATCCTTGAATTTGAGGACGATCTGGTCTATATGATTCCCTATCTTTATATTTTTATAAAATGCATAGGAAATACAGGAAAATAGAATATGCCCACATTACAGGCTCATCTTTAATGCACAGAAATCATTGCCTTATTTCAATTTACTATCAGTAAATACATCCCTCTGCCATGTTCACTGGCTGTTTCTTAGAATTTCCCTGCTGAACAAGAGATTTCAGTCACAGAAGTATTCAAAAAAAGTGTTCTCTTAAGAATAAAAGAATGCTTTCATCAATATACATCTGGTTTGCCTTGAATGCATTTTGTGTTATATTTTATAAGACCATTGGGAGTGTCTGAGGTCTTTGTCTATTGGACAATGGGGACCATTTAGCTTAGCACACACCAGCTATGATGGACAGCAAGAAGGATGAGTCGGATTCATCTCCACCTATTGAGGTGACCCCTTCCCTTCTCACGGTGGTGCAGAAAACCCCAGCCTGGACCAATGAGCATGTACTGTCTCTGTGCCCCAGGACTGACTAAGAAAAACACTAGTCAGTCTAAAGCCCAGAGTTTCACTGGGCACTCAGAAACCTGGGCTTGAATGTACAGTGAACAGACAGGAAGTTGAATTGCTTCTTCTGCTTTGCCATCCTTGGGGCGGTTGATTTGACAAGCCTGACATAAAGCAAATGTCACCAAGACACATAATCAACAATAATCCAAGACATTCATAAATCCCTCCCCATCTTTTCTTTCCTGTGACTTTGTTAACCATCTGCATCATTTAAATCTGTTACAAAATAAGTTTTCAGTTATCTGAAGTAAATAAATACAAAACACTACATAAAATGTCTTACAATTTTACAATATATCTGAAAAAATACAAGTTATTATATACATAATTTATTTCCCTATCCAATTAAGACAAGAGATATTATTAACAATCAAATTTTTAATCAAATAGGATTGGTGGAGAGAAACAAAACTATTATAAAAACATTGATACTATATGACCCCAGTGCCTGCCATGCTGTATGCCAGACCATTCTCAACACTTGGCACCTCGAGAAGGGTTCTGTCACTGCCTGAATCCTACATGAGCCAGCAAAATAAAAGGTTCCATGCAGACAAGGTCAGCAACAAGGTAACTGGTAGAACCAAGACAGAGCTCAGACAAAGGTCACTGGTCCAGAGTGATGGTGGACCTTCCAGCTTCCGGCTCATGGTGACTCCATTGCCACTACCCCTCTCCAAACTTGTAGCTCTGGGAAGTCGCTCACAGTGAGTTAAATGTGCTTAGGGGCGATGTGGACAATCAACTTAGCTGTGCCGTGAAATGGCTGCTCCTTTTGCTTCTGCCAGCTAAACCAAGTTCCCCTAATTTAACACCCAGTGAGTATAGGTGCGCATAAAGCACACTTCCACACGACCAGGTAATCTTTTCCTCCCTGACCGCGGCAATAAATATAAGTATGAGCCCATCAGCACACATGCCTCCCTGCAAAAGATCAAAAGAAAAGGCCCTTATGAATTCAAAATAATTTATCATGTAATACTAACATTTAACAAGGCACATTTGACTTATTTCTCAGCCTTTTGCTCCAGAACCGTTACTCAACAGGAGGAACCAGCACACACTTGGGATGGGTTTATTTGCAAGTGGTTCCTGCAAGGTAAAAGCAGCCGTGGCCTTCTTCACAGCATCAGAGCTTGCTCTATCAGCAGTGCGACCTCTGACCCTGCCGCAGTACTGACAGCCATCTCACACTGGTCATCACAGATGTCTCACTTATGTCTCACTTGCAGAGGACAATGATCTTAGTTCATTGCTTTGACTTTTATCTAAAAAACAGTTGCAACAGAGCAGGAATTTAGAAAGGGGAGAACACACACTTTGATCGAAGTTAACAGCCAGAGTTGAACCTTAATGAGAGGTTGAGGAATTAACAAGTGCTCACTGCAGCTCACTCCAACAGAAGCATCTTCTCTCTTTGAGATTGAGAAGAGTCAACAGAAAATGTGAGAATGTGCTAAATAAAGACAAAGCACTTTGCATGTGGGTACCTGATAGTGACTGTCATTTAAACAGATAAAGGATCACCCACACTGCTCTGCAAATTAAAACAAAGAGACAAACATTTCCCATAATCCTTGCTGGAGTCATCTTTACTACATGGAACCTTCTCATTTCTCCCTACATTGAACATCGGGAGCACACACAATTCACAGACCTGTGTGGCTGGCTGGGAAGGCAAATGGGCAAGGAAAATGAATTCAAAACATTTAAAAATAGTGGTGAAAGCATTGCTCACCATATACTTGTACATTCAGGTAACCTGCTCACAGCCAACTCTGGTTTTAGCCACAAACAAGCATTGGTTAATGAGATGCTGCAAACAAGAGAGATACAGATGTTTAGACATTAGGACTTATTGACCGCAGCTCCTGGCACCTTGGGTTCACCATGCAAATAACTAACCCACATGAAAGACAGAAGAACAAGTCAGCGCAAGCTGACTCCCGGCCAGGTGAGTGAGAGCATCTCCAACCTGTTACCCCAGGGCAGGCGACACTTACAGTGCAAGTCTGGGCCATTGAGTCAGTAGATTTGAGGGCAACAAAAATCCCCAAACCTGTCTTTGAACTTCTTAGAAATTGGAGAATACAACTGAGGTCAGAAATAGCTCACTGAACTCCTCTTACACCAAAAATGACACAGGATGTTTGGATTTATGACAGAAAGGTAAGTAAACCCAGGCCTAAAGTTTATAATCTAACGATCAAACAGGACAGGCACGTAGACAGTTACGCAGACCATGAGGAACTGCACAGTACTCCCTCCCATCTCTGGGAATCACGTCATTGCACTATATCTATGAACTGATTCCTCCAAACCATTTCTGCAGTGACTTACAAATGTAAAGCCTCAGAAAACCCATCATTTAATATTCATAGCTCTGGGTGCAAGCTGCTCCTGGAGTTCACATCCCAGTGGCCATGAATTCATAGCATGTTTCCTATTACCAGGGTAAAAGAGAAGGTGAAGAAAGGAAGAAAAAGGAGAAAGGGGAAAGAGGATGCTGACATGCATATGAAAATTCACTTAGCATCACTTATAACTTTTCAAGTAAATTTACACTGGAACTAAAAGATGAGAATTGTCGTGATTAGCTCTAACATCTATAAAACAGCAGATCTGGGAACAGAACTATATTGTTTTACCACCAATTACATTGCAGGCTGATTGTGTTACAAATTGGAAGAAATCAAAGAAGAGCACAAGACAACCCAAAACAAGGGAAGCTGTACAAGAAACTCCCAAAAGTGGGAGGAAATATAATCCCTTGAAAGCCTGGCCTTGATGCATTGTTCCATGGAACTTCTCACTGCCTAGAACTGTCTAGAAGCCAAGGCATTCTCAGCAAACATGTGTGTAATATAAAGGAAGGAGGAAGGAAAGGATGAACAAATGGATGGGAAGGATAAATTGAGGCAAGCTCAAGACTCATTATGAGAAACGTAGTCATAAAACCACAGTAGTGCTAGGAGATGGTTTAACAACATAGGCAGTAGCACTTGCTAGTAGAATGCCAATCCGCTGAAAGGATGGTTTTCAAAAGTCTTTGATAAATTTGAAAAGAAAAATCCAAAAAGTTATAAAATGCAGTTCACAAGAAATATACTGAGATTCTAAAGGTATGGCCTACATATGGCCTAAATGAGCAAGTACTGAGTTGGACTGGTGTTTACAAGGTGAAAACCAAAGAGAAAGGAAATTGATAGTCAAAATTCCTGTAGTGGTTAATCTTGGCTGATCATGTGGAATCTCACTGCACTGTCTTCATAACCAAACGAGCTCAGGAGCAAAACAGTAATGCACAGGATAGCAATGCCTCGATCACAAACAGCATGGTAGTCCCCTTAGCCTTCAGCACATGATGATGCTATAAAAAGCCTAGCTTGGGCTTTGATGCCAGCACAGTGATGAAGTTGCCTATCAATTCATCTTTCAGGAAGTGTTGCTGCTGCTATGACATGCATGACTATACCATGTAATTTTCATACAGCAGTAACAAACTGTAACCCAATATGGCTGACTGAGGGCAGAGTTTGAACCATCAAATGCCCAAACAATTTTTGATAAGGAAGCTTATACACCATATCTGAAAGATGTTTCCTACATATGAAAAAAATCTAGTGAAGATGAAAATTCTACCCAAGATCTACCTTTGGGTTCAATTGTACCAAGAATTGATCTAAGTTTTTCTGAAGTCAGAAAATCCAGCGTCCTGGTCAGGCAGGTCCAGAGAACCACAGGAAGCTTCCTTCATAAACCTAGCCCATTATAAGCCTGCTGAGCAATGTCCTAGTTATTAGCATTGCTTCCAAATCCATTACCCACTCCAAAACATGCACATCTTCCACCACACACAAAGTGGAAAACTGCAGAAAGCCAGGGAAAAACACGTTATGGGTTGTCATAATCTTCCAGAGACAAAAAGTTCAGCAGAATGATTCTATATAAATGAAAATAAGTTGGCTGACAGCAAACCTCTCCATGAAATTTAAACTCAAAATAATATCTTATACTAGGAAGAGGTTTGGGTTTCATTTTTTTCACATCTATTGTTGGTTAAGATGTTCTGAAAGAATAAAGCCTCCCCCACCACACACATGCGAGCATAAACACGTACTCCACACACACATACACACGCACACACTTCAGTATGTTTTCCATCCTAGCCATGAAACATGCAGTGCCCAGTCTCTTGTATTTCCCCAGAGAAGAGCAAGCAATCCACCCACACAATTCAAACCTAAATCATATGCATTGTGATACTATTATCGCATAGGGTCAAGTATGGCTGAGCCTATACATTCAGTTCAGCGAAAACTGGGTGTCAGATACCTAATAATTCCATTAATTAAAGTTTGAAAACAATCTCCAAGTCACTTTCATACAATTAGCAGTTTTCAGGGAAACCTCTCTGCAGGTGCACAGTCCATATATGAGCAGTCTGATTTCTCCTGAACTCACTCAGAAACCCTGACCAGGGCACTGACAACACAAATCCAGCCAGATACTGGGCCAATCAAAGGCTATCTCTGCAGTAGGAAAAAGAGAGCCTGTATACAGAGCAAGTGATAAGCTCAAACCAAGAGCTCTCGCTGGCCACAAGTACCACACTCAGTTATGGACACACGCAAAGGCCATTCTCCCTTCTGCCATAGCATCTGTCACATAACTGCCAGTCCTCACCGTCTGTAACTGATCTTGAAGCAGAGAGCTCAAGCAGTTCTTTGGGAACTTAGATAACAGACCTTGGGCATTTCTTCTTTGACTGTCTATAAAATTCTGGAATGGAAGAAAAAAAAAAAAATGTGTGCCATGCTGATAAACCAGAAAGAAGCAAAAACTGTGGAGGCGGAAGAAGAGATGTGGGAATGGAAAAAGAATTCTGGAGTTCTTCTTTTAGAGGAATGCTTTAAAAAAATAATTAATAAAACATCCAGGTTTTTTAAAATGCCAGGCTAAAAGGTGCATGGGAGGGCTTCCGAGGGGAGATCCCGAGAAGTCACTTTGCACAGTCTTCAAACACTAAGCAGTTAGCACAAGACTGTGGCTATGTAGAAGGAGAATCAAGGCAGGTCCTCAGGACAACACATTCACTTACAAGTTCTAAAACTCAATTTATGACGAATTCAGCCAAGTTGAAAATAACATGGAAGCAACATTCTGAGAGAGATCAGAAAGACTGGCTTTAAAAAAGAAGAGGAGCATGTTATATATACCAGATCCTAAGTGCACCAAAAGACAGATGTAAGTACCCTTGGATGTCATACGATAGCCAGCCACAGAACAGAAGCTATTGCAGTATATCAATCATGGGGCTCCAATAAAGGGACTGGCCACTTAGCTACAACTGATTACTTTTGCCTGGAAAAGCACTGTAGAGCTAACAACGGCATAGAGGTCGCCCACTTCCCTGGTGTAGCAAGTCTAAGCACTCCAACTTTCAGGTGCAAATACATCTCCAGGGGATCTGATTAAAACCTAGACTTTGACTCAAGATATGTGGCCTAGGATGCACCTCCCAAATGAGGTGACACTGTTGATTCACATGCCACACTCTGAAGAGGCAAGAGTCAACTGAAGGACAGGCTATGACCAAAAGAATCTGACCACGTTCCTCTCCAGAACAAAAATATCCAGTCATGCATGATGCTTTCAAACATGAGAAAAATAAGAAGGAAAACACAGGCAGGCAAGCTTCCGGGTCAGGGCTGTTTTCCACATGGCACTGTCAGCTCCCCAGATCATCAGATTTGTTTGGCTCAAAATTGTTGTGGGGCAAATTGTGTGGCCCCAATGTTCGTGTTTGAAACCAGTCCCTAGTGACTCAGATTGTGACTGGATCTGCAGATGGGACATTTAGTTAATTTAAATTAATCACCTGAGGTGGCAATTAGGATGGGCTCACGGAGAGCAACTGAGGGATATGGGAACTAAAGGAAAGGCTAAATGGGGACACAGTGGAGGCAGCCACCTGCCAGTTAACAAGAGAAGCCTCAGGAGAGGCCTTGATCCTGGCCCTCCAGCTTCCGGCACTATGAACAAGAAAACTGCTGATGTTTAAACCTTCCGAGCTGTGGTGCATGACATAGAGTTAATACAAAGCGTCTTATTATGTGTAATACTAACTTAATCCCATAAGTTCTCACTACACACTGCTCTATGTGAAGCAAGGCTGTAGCAGTTGGCTCACAGAATGGCAAAAAGGCAGGCAGGGCCCTTGGCCAGCTCTGACTCTAGCTTTCCTGTGCATATGGTTGGCAGGGATGGGGAGAGACCATAATAATGAATGTTTAATCAGATGCAAAATCAAGTCCTATAAATGCAGGGAAAACAACACTCCTCCAAAATAAGTGGGGGAAGACTATGAGGAAGATTCTGAGACATGGACTGAAAGGGAAAAGAGTCTCTAATGATGGAGCAACATTAGACAAGGTTGGTATGACAGTTAGACACAGGTTTCAACTTGACAGTTACAGGCTGAGCTTTGAGCACACTTGTGAAGATTACTGACAGTCAAGGCAAGCCCGTGAGCAAGCCAGCAGAAGACTGCGCAATTGATGTGGAAGACCCAGCCCACAGTAGGCAGTGCTTTTCACTGCTGGGCCAGATGAAAGGAAGTTCAAGAAGGAAGGGACTTGCCCTCTCTTTTGCCCTATGTAAACTAGCTTGTTCAGTTCACTTCTGGTCTGCTGCAGCCTTTCTTCACTGTTATGGCCATTCTTCTCTGACGTTGGGAGACCAGCCTCTTTGGCCTCCAATGTGTCTGAGGTTCAAGGATTCTTCAAGAATCCTTAGTTTGTAGCAACTAATTGTGACTGCTGCAAGAGTTTCCAAAGATCCTTTGGTCTTCAGTACCAAATTGGGATTACTGAGCTATTCAGCTCAAGAGCTGAGCAACTATAGGCAACTATTGTCGGCCTACTATATATATATATATATATATATATATATATACACATATATACATACATACATACATATATACATATATCTGTTCTATTGATTCTGTTCCTCCAGAGAACCCTGACTAATACCATCAGGTACACTAGAATACCCCATTCTCTACTGCACTCGTGACAGTCACAACTTCAGCAGGGTAGGCAGCATGCCTGGGGTAATAATGCAGAGAAACTTACAATGAGTTCAAGCAAGAGAGTCAACACTTTAGAAACTGAAGAAGCTACAAGAAGGGACAAGAGAGCAGACATAAAGCATAGTCAAGAACTGCCCCCTCATTACAATCTGACCTAGGCCTGCCTCCAAGACAAACACATACTTTGTGGTCAATTACTTTTGAAGTAACTGAACATTATCATCTTACCTTGCTAATTTAGATATCAGGAAGAAGAAGTTGTTCCCCATCCCGATTTCAAAGCTGGGATGATAATTACTGATAGGTGTCACAATCCAGTCAGTGAGAAAGAGAACTCAAACCTGAGATCTCAGTCCTCAGCTCAAACTTGAGCTCCAAACATTATCACCATGTTGCTACCACTGCCACAGAAAACTAGTCGGCACCTTTCATGAGAGCATGCATGCACCCGGAGCTCTGCCACCGCCCCTCCACTGCCAGGCAACAAGACCATTCCCGGAGCAAAGGAAGCCACAGATGGATGCAGAGAGAAAGGAATAAACCGAACCCACCCCTGGACTCTAAGCACATCAAGGTCAAGACATGGTGAGCCACGGGAAAATTTAAGCTTCAAGGGACCTTCACTAAACACACTGACTTACACCCAGCCTGCATGACAGCAGAACCCTGCAGTGCTGCAACCACTTTTGTGACTCTGCTCATAACACAAAGGTATGCACGCAGCACCCAAGCTTCCTGAGCTGAGGTGGCTTCAGGCAGTGCTGCTGGCACAAGGGAGTAAGGAACAGGACACACCCAGAAATTCGGTGAGAATTACAGAAACCACACAGATACCTCAAGGAATAGTAACCAATTTCCCAGGAATATTTTCTCAAAATAAGCACCAGAGTAGCTTTCTTTATCCAGGCCCACAGGCACTGTCTTCCAATAAGAGATGCAGAGAGCCCTTGAGGCACAGGACATGATCAGAGAATGGCTGCGGATGTAAAGGACAAATGCCAGCAGGCAAAGCAGGTGTGGGGTCAGGAGAGGGAAACCTGAAGCAGTGGCTGCACAGATTCTTTCCTCTCATCTGAAAAGCCATGAAAAACAAAGACCATTAGGTTTATGTCAAATGGGATTAGAACCAGAGAATTCGAGAAAAAAAGAAGAGGAGAAATCGCAGGGGATTCACTAATGGACATTTCGCAGAGATGTCGCAGAGCCAGTCATGAAGCTGCAGAGAAAGCACGAGGGTTCACTGTTGAGGAAGTGCTTACCTAGAGTGCCCAAAGTCCTCGCCTCACTTTCCAGTACCTAGGTAAAGAAAGAAGCTTCCGAGTTCAGTGAGGAGGGGAGACACGTGGCAGCCGGTCACAGAAGACAAGGCTCAAATCTCCCCGCTCACTGCCACGGTGCACCTGGACAGTCCAGGTTCCAATGACTTTCCTTTCTCTTTTTAAATCTTTGACAAACTTCCTGAGCAAAGTTACACCATGTCATGAAAGGACAAAAGACCTGGCTTCAGAGGCTGCTACAGCGCCATTCAGAGGGGCTTAAAGAACAAGGACATCTGTTGGGTGGAGTTCATCCCTGACCCCACAGTTCTCAGGCACAAAGGCTTCTCAACAAAATGCAGTCTTGCATTATAGCTCAGCGGTAATGCACTTTGCTTGGCATGAGTGAGACCCCGGGCTCACTCTGGAGTGTCACCAAAAAGAGCATATTAAGTGAAAGCCTAATGAAAGAAACTGCTGATGTACAGTTTCTCCAAATAACATGCCTTTCTTATTATGACCCGAGGAGAGAGGGAAATCTGAATGCAAAGCCCTCTCTTAGTGCTGTGCTTTCTGTACCTGAAAAAAAAAAAGTCCCTAGAACTATCCGACCCACAGCCACAGAGAACCTGAGAACAGCCTCCAAGCTCAAGAGAATCACAGCTGACACAAGGAGAACTTTTTGCCACATAAAGCTGATCGCTCTTTATGACAACTATTCGATGTGGAACGTGATGACTAATCCGGCAATACATACACACAAACCAGTGACTGGGCATCCCACTTTATACATAGGGAATCCAATTTAGAGTCCTGCCACACAGTTTCTTAAATCCCATCCTTCTGGACACACCAACACCACACAAAGTTTCATTTGGAGCAACTCTGCCTCAACAGACCTCACAAAAGGACCTTAGATTCAACCACCTCCGGGCTGTCTTTTCCCTGTGGAAAAATCACTTAGATGCCATAAAAGTACAAAATTCAAACTCGGCCTCAAACTTGGTGCTGTTCATCATTACCAGGTGACAGAGAAGTCTTTAGCCAACCAAGTAAACCAAAAATATAAACAAGGAAAATTCAACTTTTACAGAACAGACCATTAAAATCTGAGGCTACATTTACTGGCATCCCTTCATAGTGAGTTTCTACAGAAATGCAAGCTAACAGTCCAACCTTTGAGATGTGCAGGAAAAGAAAACACAATTTTTGTAGGAAATCACAAGTTTAAAGATTTCTATAATCTAGTTGTGCTATGCAAGCATATTCTACAGTATCACCATGAAAAGGTTTTTTGAAATTACTTGCTTTCACATTGACTTTAACAAACAGTAAATGACAAAGTATAAGCTTTTGAATGATAGAGTTCTACACACACTAAGCCAAAAATAGAGAAAGCTAGAGGGAAATACAATAATGGAAATACCTACATGATCTGTGCCTACTCTGGTCCCAGCTGTCTTGTGCAATGGTCATCAACACAGAACCCCCAAACCCAGCAACACTTACTCCTCAGCTCCCTATCTTACCGTAAGAAAAACACACAACCAGCATATTTCAGAAGAGGTGGAAATATCACCTACTTAAGTCAGAACAGTAAGAGTGAGACATCTTTGTACAGCCCTTACTTTCAAGATGTTTTGGGTTTCGTTCCACTTATTTGTCCATTCCTTGGTCAATTCTTGGACCTAAAACAAACAAATATATATAATATTTCACTAAAAATTAATATAACGGTCAACTAAAAAATTTCTAAATTCTCATACTTTTGTGCTATTTACCTAGCAATGTGCATTACAAAATTATTTACTGCTAAATATAAACCAAACAGTTTATCAACCTACATCACAGCAAAGAAAGAAGAGACAGAAACATGTCTGCTCCACGCTGTACTTACCTACAAGCTGCTTCTTCCCTGGAATTTACAACTCCAAGGATGACAGCGTCCCATTAAGTATGTTTACTTTTTCCTGACTACACTTTAGTCCTAAGAAACAGTCATTTACTTTTCTTTCTAATTAGTTGTGGTGATTAAATCACCTTGGATGTTGCAGTTTTCCTTTAGGAGATAATTTGTTTTGCAGCTAATTAATGAGCTTTATAAATCTCATTTTACCTTTTGGTAAGAACCAGAAGATGTGCCTTTGACTTTCAGAAAGCACTAAAGTCTTTTGATAAAAATCAGAGTCCTTCCAGTGGGCTGTAATTCTGCTAGCTCCAGAAAACTTTTCAGAAGGTCCATGTAATTAATTCTTTGAGAAGCAAAAGAGGTATTTAAATTCAGAGGTCAGGGAAAAAAGACTGAATGAAAAATGTGTGTTGTGGAAAAGATGACCACTAGGACTAAAACGACACTAGAATGTGCAGGGCTGCCTGGCACCCTCATGCCCTAAGCAGAAACCAACTCTTCCAAGCTTCCTGGCTCCTCATCTCGGAACCCCCTACACAGACAGGCCATCACAGACGCACAGGGTAGGACACCTGACAAAAAAAAGTATGTGGCTGACCTGGAGTGACAGCCCAGCTAAGAAGAAACCCAAGTTACCACAAATACAACTTTGGGGGTTCTAAGCTAACTTCTGAATGTTTACTAAGTTAGTGTTAAAATTGGTCATGTTGGTGAAAAACAAAATACACAGTGGTGACAGGTGCTCCCTGACTTCTCTTCCTGCTTGTCTCTAATGCCTTCATAAGGTTACACTAACAAGCCAAAGGCAGTTACACCCCAAATCCTTCCCAGCTCAGCAATGAGTCCTGTGGCTATTGGGACTTTAAAAAACTTTCAGAGAAAGGATATTCTTGTCTTCTCTCCCTCCAGAAGGGGAAAAGACCAGCATATTGAATTTGCTAATTTATATTAACCAGTAAGTAGATTACCATTGGCCAATTGAGAACACAAACTATTCAATAAATGACTGTGCCTTCAATCAGCAGCTTTGTCCTCCCTGAAGAAAGGCGAGCAAATCAATAATGCATCCTCTTCAAATTCAATCAAATAATCCTGGCCTGAAAAAGAGTTGTGCATGTGCCTTGGATGTATCATTGTATTGAAATCAAATGGTCTCTTGAGGGCATTAACAAAAAAGCAAACATGTGATCCACTTCTGACAATGTGAGGTAGGTGAGATGCACAGGGAAGTGGGTGTTAAAAAACTGAAAAACATCAACAAGAGACTGGACAAAAATTTAGAAAATGCTATGAACAAAACAATCATCTCTGTTAGGACATGCATAATGCACTCAAAATTAAAGCATTTGCTGGTTTCTATGAACTTCCTGGGCATTCCTAAAGACTGTATCCAGCACTTAAAATTGGAGTCTGAAGCACTAAAATATAAAATATCATGAAAATAATGGAGATGAAGAAATGAGTGTTTTTGCTAATGTTATTAGCTGTTCACCAACATAATTATTCACAGAAGTGTTAACAACTACAACTCAGTTTAAATCCTCCACATGGTGCATACTTGAGTTTTTACCAATAGAACCCATTGAAGAAGAGAGAGAGAGAAAGAAAGAGAGAGAGAGAAAGAGAGAAAGAGAGAGGGTGAAGGGAGGGAGAAACGGAGAAACAAACAAACAAACAAAGAAACAAATGGGGGGAAAGTGTAGTGAAGAAAATGTATCCCAATCAGGAATCCCAGAAAGCATGGACTTCGAAAGCAGTATTTAGGGTTTGATTATTAAAAAGGAACTCTCAAGCTGTCACTTACTCTTGCTTCATTCTGGTGAAGTTTCTCCTCCATGCTCAAAGCTGTCGGGGAGTCCAAGAGGGCAATCTAAAATTTAAGTCATAAAAGGTATCAGCAAATAATAAAGAACAACAATGTATACAGCAAGAATTTTCCCATGCATACAGTAAATTACCAAAAGTTACACAAACCAATTTAATAGTAGCAGAAAGTAATTTCACACATACCCCCAAAGTATTAAGTATTGTCAAATCTCTAACCATACCCATCTTGCAATATCCAAAACCATGGTGTCATATGTTTTAAACCTACATTTTCAACACAGTAGAAAAAAAAAGCTTTAAAAATGACAGTTTACTGAACTTAAATACCATCTAAAGTCCTGCTGTGTCAAAGATGTGTGTGAACGTACACACGCACACAAATAAAATTCAAAAACCAAGATGTCCAGTCTTCCTCAACTGTCTCCCTCCAGCATCATGTTCATCCATGCTGAAATGTACAAATGCAGCTGGCCACATTCAGCACATGGCTTAGCTATGCTACAATTTACATCCACTTCATATCCGTGCTGCACAAGGACCAAGACTGAACTGAGAATGATACACACGAAAATGAGATAGGCAGGCTGGGGCTTCGCCTACACTCTGGATGACTTAGCACTGACCTGAGCAGGAGACCACAGGCACCTCATTCTGTCAGCACTGACGCGAGTGGGGGAACCACAGGCATTCCATTCTACCTGCCTCTCTTGTGCCTCAGACATTACAGGAGGGAAACACAAAGGGGGTCCTCCACCCATGCATACAATTATTCCTTCCTAACAATGTAAGTTTCATAGTCCAATCTGAAGAAGCTACGTGTTTGCTGTGTTTTTAAATCAAAATGGCATAAACCAAGAATTCTGAATATTGCCTTTTTCAAACAATATACTGGGAAAATCAGCTAAAATGAAACTACTTTCTTTTAATAATTTTATTTCCATTGCTTGACATTACATGCTGCAAGTATCCTGCAATTTCTGTTGGTACCCTTCATGAAATGCAGGTTTCTCTAATCATTGGCTTTACCAGCAATGCTACCTGAACCCACTATCCTTGTATCCACTGACTATACAGTATGTGATCATATGGCAGGAATAAATTCCTGGGACGGAGCTGTGAGTGATCTGCAAGTGTGATGCTTTTGGATTTGCCAGGCTGCCGTCCATGGAGTGCCAGCACGATTTCCTTTACATCTACCTTTCACTTTCTATCCAACCAAAGCAGTCAAGGTGGTCTTCTTGGGTTCACTTAAATATCCAGTCTAACAAGATGACCGCGAGCCTCCATGTGCTCCACACAGAACAGAGGGGCCAGCAGGGAAGCACAATGTTCACTTAGGTAGTGGAAGCTTGGTGACAGTCTCAGCGCTGGTCCTGCAACTGGCCCTCAGGAGTGACCGCGCATAGGGAAGAGAGTCACACGGGCATGTGTGAGGTCTCCCTTGCTCTGGAAGTCCACATACACCTCGGCAGTCAGCGTCTTGCAACAATGCCATGGACACAGAGGTCTTGCAAGGGACAGTCCTAGTTATAGGAGCCCTTTCATCAGGGACTCAAAGCTGCCATTTAAAGTTCATGCATCATCTATTTTAACCCAGGCAAAACCGCCAACTAAGGTCACTCTTATCACTGAAGATGCTACCCAGTAAGGCAACTGGCTGCTCACTTTTCTCAGGTTTGCAGACGTGACTGTTAAACTAGAATCAGATCCATCCTTGAAGGAAATGGAAGCAAGGCATCACAGTACCTAGCAGACTGTCCTACATACAGAGGCTGATGAAAATGTCTTCCATAGAAGAAATGAACATAGAGACATTATTAAGACTGAATTGTTTATGTAATGCTTGAAACGACTAGTGAACCCAGGGCTAATTTGACAGAAGTAACCAAAGTTGGCACCTTCCTATTTCAATGTTAGCACTGTAAATAACATCACCTGATTCCCCTGCACAAAAGATCATTGTGTCCACCAGCTCTTTTAGAAAATTATTTTGAAGCATAAGTAAAGAAAGACCTACCTAACCTGCCAAAAGAAGCACTGACAAAAGTAAGCCTCTGTCAATTATCCCTTGCAAGGTGAATATTTAGAAGAAAATGGCTCAGGGTAAGTAGCTTTCAGACTGAATCTGTATTACTGAACCAAGGGCAACACCATCTCAATGAGCAGCAGTATTAACTTCAGCAACAACACAAATACCCAGCTCTGGTCTCCCACCCTTGACAGCACTGCATAACTAATGTTGCTTATTGTCCTAAGTACATTTTTCACATGTTCAGGAAGCCATTCAAACTGTCCCCTTCAGCCTGAGAGCGCGGTCCTTCTTCCCTTTTCTGCTGGGCTGTGGCGCTCTTACTTACAGGTGCTCCTTTCCTAGCAAGGAAAGCAGTACTCTGCTAACTGGGCTGCAACCTCTTCTGGGGTTTCTACAGTGCTGATTAAAGCAAATTCAAGGCATTAGGTATATTAGCCGCATCCTCTCTTACTCCAGCCTACTTGAGCTCTCCCAGAATAAGGGGTTGCTTTTCTGTGATCAATGTGTGCGGCAAAAGTTGATGTTACGTCTGGTTCTAACTCAAAGCTGCACTCTGTCATGACACAGTGATTATGCCTTGTGCATATTCCTGCAATGCCCTTCCCTGTAAGTTAACTGGTCAGCCTTGGCCCATTTCCACAAACCCTAACTAGCCGGCCTTGTTCTGTGTCCTTGTCTTGTTTGCATCAATCTTAAAAGCCTCTACATAATTGTCTGCTGCTATGATTTAAAAATTTTCCCATTGGCCCAGCTACAAAAAAGAGGAATCCATTCTACTTCTATCTATCCTCCATTGTTTTCCTTGCTTCTTCTGTTGTTGATTTCATTTCAATATTGCTTAATTTACCTTTTGCCACATAATATGGAAAATAAGAGAATCAAGACATTTTCTCTGCCAAATTAAATATATATACATATTAAAAATATCTCAATGCAATAAAAGAGGGAAAACACTTGATAAATACTTAATTAATTAATCATCTAAGATGCACAAAATAAAATCACTCTGACCCTCGTATACATTCACATGGAGTTACCATGAGAAATGGAAACACCAAGTTCAGGCAAGGTCAGCAACAACTAAAGTTGGCCTTTCAATCACTGCTGGTGAAACAAATCATGGTATGACTATTTTAAAAACCTGCTTGACAGTATCTACTAAAATTGTACATATGTATACCTCCTGACTAACAATTCCTCTGAGGCGTGAACCTCATAGCAACCTGTGTGTTTACTAAAAGGCAATTAGATAAAAACCTGTGACAACAAGGCTGGAGAGGTGGCTCAGGGGTTAAGCCTCTGCCTTGCAGGCAGAAGGTCCTGAGTTCGGATCCCAGATCCCACGTATAGACACCAGGCTGAAGGGGGGGCAGCCTGCGCTCCTGGTCCTGGTAGGGCGGAGCCTGTGAATCCTGGGGCGGAGGAAGTGGAGGCGTCCATGGTGGTTCGCGAATTCGTTCGTGGTTATACACACACACAGACACACACACACACACGCGCGCGCACATACATATGCATACACGCACAATTGAATAAATAATAAAAAAAAAATAAAAAAAAAAAAAAAACCTGTGACAACAATGATAACGTCAAATAGGAAACTCCCCCAGGTTCAGCAAATGGAGATGGATAGATGAGCTGGGACATTTGTGTAACTGAACAGAAACAGTGATGACAGTAGGTCTATATCTATGTCCATAAGCATGGATGGGCCTCACATACTGTGGGTCTACACCTATGCAAAAGCATGGATGGGCCTCATACACAGGGGTCCACACCTACATGCAAATGCCCAAATGAGCCATCTTTCTAGCCCCCATAATATAATTTTTCTGTATGATATAATACTTCAGAAAAAATCTCATATATATATATAAACTACTGCATATATATATATGCTTATATGTAATAAGACAAGGAAACATGTCAGAATATTCTTCATAAAACTATGATTTTTAAAGTTTGATTCATAGTATCTGTAATGACAACATACAAAATATGCAAAATAAGACCTAATTTTTATTTAGCTTTGCTGAAATAAATAACCCTAGAAATGGAACCATGATTAACATTGGAGTAGACTATTCTAGGAATAGAGCAATGTCCTCAGAAACATTTACTCAGAGATTTGGAGGGAGGCATCCGTACACTTGTCAGGGGTGTGCACGTGTGAAGGTCAGAGGATAACCTCAGGTGTCACCTTCTGCCTTTTTGGTTTGAGACAAGGTCTCCATTGGCTTGGAATTTTGGCACACTGGCTAAGCTAGCTGTCTGCAAGCTTTTAGGAAAGCTCTTATCTCCATCTCCCATTTACCATCACTGGGTTACAGCAATGTGCTGCCACACTTAGCTCTCCACATGGCCTCGGGGGATCTAAACTCAGGTCCTCATGCTTGTAAATCAAGAACTTGAGTGACTGAGCCATCTCCCCATTCTTTATTCAGAGATTTTTAATTAGCATTTAAGAACACCTGTTTACTATATTAAGAACTGTAAATTTAATTAATTTAAGATAAGCATGTACTATCTTACAGTAATAGTTTCCGGGTATAACTCGTGTTGAATTTTGTTAAATTTATCAAAATGTGTTCTAAAATAGACATTTCCAGTCTTACTTCCCAACCAATAACAAAATTACTCCCTTAATTACTGAGGTAGTCTTCATTCAGGAAAGAAATAACCAGCAAAAAAAATAAGGCAACATTTCAAAAATACTGTGAGACAATTTGTGAAAATTTCAATAAAGTTTTTATCTGTGTGATAAGGTTCTTTTCAGATTAACTTAAAAATGGCCTTTGTTACTTTATTCTCTCATTTAAGTACAAGAAGCATAATAATAATTATTACAATAATTGATTTTAAATGCTTTATACAAATCATGTTCTAAAAACACTGATAAAGGATCCCAATAACAGTGTATAAATTTAACAGTTACAGTTTGTTTTAAACTGTATCATCATCTTCCCCTTCTATACCACATCACAGGTCAAGATCTGCAAAAAGTATTTTGAAGTAGAGTGAAGGATTCCCATTTGTCTGCTGTGTGCCATCCCGTGGGAAAGGACTTCAGGCTCAGTTCAGGATGTGGGAAATGCTGAGCTGTCATCCCACCAATATTTCTGAGTCCTACCACTGGAGTGTCAAGGGTGTTGCATGCCATGTGTACCTATAGGGAAAGTACTGCCCTTAAGGCCACTTTGAATTTCTAGAAGGGCTGCCTCTCAATGATAGTCTACTGTAGACTAAGAACATAGAATGGAAAGTGTATTTGTTTTCTTTCTCACTTGAATGATTGCAAAACTATTCCTGATCCTTTCAATAGTGGCCACTCTTCCTACTGTAGTAGTGCTTTGGACTTCCATGACTTCACTTCCACTAGCCTGCACCAAATGCAATTGTGCAAGCTCGCTGGATAGACTGTGGGAAATAAAGGGCACAACTACTTCTCTAGGATCCAAAAGACCTTGAAATGAGGCCACTGCAATGTTCACACAAGGTCCCAAGGGAGAGCATCATATTCAGGCCACAAGCATGGTGCAAGTATCACCATAATTACTTTTCACACAGCTGATGGGTGAAAGAGACCCAAAAAGGTGTTCAAACACATCTTCCACTCTGTTAAAATACATGTGAAGTCATAAAATGCATGGTTAGAATTTTAAATATCACTCTGAGCATTTCAATTTCTTTCCACTAATGGAGATTATGCCGCTAATCCCATTGCATGCTAAATTTCCATCCATAATTGATAACTGTTAGATGGTTAATCATTTCAGGTTTTGTGGATAAAATCGCACACGCGGAGCACATCCAGAATGCAAAGGCTACTAGGAGGCTGATGTAGAGACTGGCTAACTCATCCAAAGCTTTACTTAGCACTTATTTACTCAAATCAATACCACGAGATAATTGTCTCATTAAGATCTAGAAATAGATGCCATTACTCAACGAAAATTATCTATAAATCTCCAAAAGCCAACCTGATTCCCTTGAGCAAGCAGCGTTTTCAGTCTGGCTATTTCAGCGCGCAGCTCACGGATGAGTTTGACGTTGGCATCCTCATTAATGGTAGGCTTGTTGATGATGTTTTTGGCTCTATTTGCATATCGGAGAGTACTTAGGGTCTCTCCATAATTGACATCAGCAGGCGAAATGGCTGTGAAGAATGCATTAAAAAAATAACTTATCTAGTACTCCATGTTTCATCTAACACAAAGTTGTTTGCAATTTAAAAGTCAGATTAACCCCAGGTCATTGGACAGACTAAATATTCATCACCATAGTAATGAATATTAAAAATTATCTATGATTTATAGGAAAAGATGCTCACCATGCTAAATCAAATGTCATTTGGTTCTTTTCCAGTCTAGAATTGACCACCTAGAAAACTTCTAAAGGACAGGAGACACCCAGCCCCAAGAAAAGAATTTTGTCAATTAATAACACAATGAAGCTTCAAGACTGTACTTCTCCACATTCAGCAGAAATTAAAATTCTTAAATTGCCTAGGGAAACCTACCATCTGTAAAACTCCAGAGTAGGAACTTTTCAAAAGTCAGCAGAATAGTTACTTTCTTTCACCACACCGCCCACCATCACGTTTAAGACAAGGGACTACATGGTGGTGTCCTTTTCTCCAGGAGCCAATGCAAGGCAGGGATGTGAGGTCGCAGGAGGCACAGGGAAGATGGAAGGTGAAGGAAGAGGAAAGTGAAGGCAGGAGGGCGAGTCCTGGATCCCCTCAGCAGCATCTCCTGCTTGGACATATATTCCTCCATTCCACTTCTTTCAGGTAATTGGTCAATACAGAAATAAAGTATATTGCTATTCCCATTATGTCATATTAATTTTGTTCCTCTCAATTTTTAATTTTAAACTCTGTATCTATTGTTTCTAATAGAAAAATCTGAGTTATGATTCTGTTTGATTCTTTAAATGTGTGTACAGGTGTGAGGTACACAAATACCTTTGCGTATGTACAGGTGTGAGGTATACAAACACCTTTGCAAGTGAGTATGGATGCACATACACATGTGCGCACATGCACATGGAGACAAAGTAGACATCACCTATCTTTCTTGATCATTCTCCACTTTAGCTATTGAGGCAGCAACTTTTAGTTGAACCCAAAGCTCACCAGTTGGCAGTCAAGCTAACCAACTTGCCCCTGGGATCCACTGTCTCTTCTATGCTAGGATTACAGGTGGTTGCAATGCCTACAAGCTTCTTATGTGGGTTCTGGGGTATCCGAATGCCAATCCACCATGTGTGTGAGGTAAGCGCTTTATCTCTGAGCCATCTCCTTAGTGCTAAAAGTTTCTTTTTTTTTTTTTCCTGGCAGCACTGGAAAGAGAACCCAGGGCCTCTTGCATGCGAGGTAAGTACTCTACCACTGAGCTACCATCCCAACTCTGGTTTTTTAATGTGGTGTCTCTATCACAGTTTTCTCCTATGAGCTGAAAAGTTCAAAGTGTGTCCTTGACTTTAAGCAAAGGAATGGTGAGCACATGTGCCTGTCATCACTGACATGGCGAGTCTATGGAGCGGTTACTAACAGTACTACACGCTAGTTAGAGGAGGGGATTTTCAAGATAGAAAGAAGCACTGTTCTTTTAAGATAGAAAAGGTGCCACATCCTAATAAAATCTCAGCTTCAATATCTACAGTTAATTCACAGGAAACACTGGGTAATCAGGATCATAAACTTACTGGCAATCATGATTGTTTTGGAGTTTCCTCCAAGGCTATCTTTCAGCAACCACGTCAAAACAGAATCCCTGTAAGGCACAAATACTTGCTTCTTCTTCACAAGAGGGTTGGCTGCATCCTGAGATATATCAGCTGTGGGGGGGAAAAAAGAGACAGGGGATGGCTAAGTATTCAATATCTTCTCCATTCTCTATTGCTTGGGTTTGCAAGATGCGTGCCCACCGTAGCCACTCAGGCCAATGCAGCTCCACAGACAGGGTGAGGGGGGCGGAACCTACCTAAGGCAGAAATGACATTTCCCAGAGTCACGAGGGACTTGTTTATGTTGCCCCCTTCTTTGAGCCTGACCCCAGTGGCACCGGTGGCATCCGCCCGCTCACTTCCGGCCAGATCGACTAGGTGGATCTTGCTCACAGTTTCACATGGCATCTCAGCATCAAACTTTGCCTGTGGAAGGACAGGAAAGCAAGTTGGACGGTTACGGGGGGCCCTGATGTTTGTGACACAAATTCCAGTTATATTCCACTTCCATTAGATTTCTCAAGAGATCTTTCTATCCATTTTGATGTTTTATTGGTCTTAAAAATAATGACAAAAGCCTCCAAAATTAAAGTCAATACAGCAGAAGCCTAGCATGAGTGACTCGTCAGCTTTCCGGAGAACCACACCTTTTCTAAAACTACTGTCATTCTCAATAAAGCCCTACAGGACTGGAGAGTGGCAGATTATGGAACCAGTTCCCAAAGGGAACTCAGGGAAGAAAAATGTTAAATAAACAAGAAATTGGCTTCAATGTCTCTGGAAGCCCCAGCATTCCAACCACAAAGGTTCTTCAAAATACGGAAGACAGAAAATTGTTTACAACATTTAATTCTATTCAATAAAAAACTGTTCCATTTTTTTAATGAATTCTATATTCTTTGCTTCTAAATCCTACCAACTTTGCTTTTCTAAAGACTTTTAACCTGTATTTTATATTTTGAGCCACATGCCCCCACTTAAAAAAAAAAAACTAAATTTTGATAGGAATATAAACCTCTTAAATATTGAAGACAACCACATTGTAGTCAAATATCCACCAAAAATCAGATGAAAAACTAGTGAACTGCTGCAAGTCAAAACAAGGAGCTAGCAAAAGAGCAAGATGCAAAAAATGCAGGAGATATCTGATTAGTCTTGAAGAGTTTCATTTTTCCTCCCGCTTCATGGTGCCTTCCTTAGTAAAATGCTGCCTGACTGTTTCTGATGGGGGACTGTCAATGTGGACAGACATCCTCAACAAGAGGAAGTCCTGAGAAGCCTCTCCGGCTCTGTACTCGCATGGCCTGCTGATCTCAGCGTCCGGCTACTTACCCTCAACCACTCCTGCCCACATTCAAGATGCTCTCTGCCACTTGATCCTAATGAATTCCTGCGCTAGTACTTGCGAGCGTTCGCTGCCTGTAATATCACTCTAATGGTAATCAGCATCGCCTGCGAGCCCACGGAGTGATAATGCACTGCACAGATCCTCACCTCGGCCTCCAGCTGCTCTGGCTCACAATCTATTATCCCCCACAGAGCTTCCCACAATGAAAACTTTTGCTTAATTAGGCACAGAACAAGTTTTTCTTATGCCGAGAACAAGGTGGAAGCCTGCTAAACATTTCTTAAGGGTACACATCAGGACATTTGAAATTACTGTGATTTTAACCACACAGAAACTCAGCACATGCACATGTTGAACTCTAATTAACAAGGAAATGACAGTCACTTTTGCTTGCTGCTACTCTGGGTTCAACAAGATCAGTCCTCAGCTGGTGCTAATCGGCAAGCCAAGACCCCAGGGTTAGAGTCAGAGGAACCATGGCTGTTCTTACCTGAGTGAACTTGATGGTGAAGATGGCGTGAGACCTGCTACTGACATCATTCATCCCAGTCGCTGCAGTGGTACGATTAATATTGCCCGCGTCCATAAGTTCTTCCACATCACTGTAATTCTGTACTAAATGCTTGGATAAATCTGGAAGGAAAATAAGGAGAGTGTGAGGAAACCTGCCTGCCATGAAGTGAAAGGAATAAGAAATTTCATCTAAGAAATAGTGCATTACCTCCAATCTACCTGTTTGAAGACCTTTCTTCTTTCCACAGTATGGTGGTCTACAAACAAGAGTCAGGTCCTAGACAAACTGGTTCATCTCACTGAGTGTTAGCTACCTCATCTAATTGGCACATTATTATACAGAGTATTTAGTCAGCTATTAGGAGAAGGCTCATTGGATAATGTATTACAGTTTGAAAACTAGAAGCTTTGGGTTCTAGTTAGAAGTTAGGATTCCCCCATATCTCACTTACAGCTAGCTCTCTCCTTCCCCTTCTGTCAGGCAACCAAATGTTAGTCATTTCTCCTTACCCTTCTAGAAACAATTTGAATATTCTAAGGCAATTACCTATTCATCAAGCCACCTTTTCTCTCCCTTTATGCAAATGGTAGCACTGCACTTGGGAGTGGGTCCTAGTGGCACAGCTTGGGCATAGCTTGTGTGGGGCCTGGGATCAAAGCCAAGATCCAAAAGAGAAAAATAAAGAAAAATAAAAAACTTTGAAAGTAGCATCACAAACATTATTTTGCATCTTGCCTCTATATTTAACATATATTAAAGGATACACAGTAACAGTTATAGAGACTTGGCATTCATTTTCAGGAATATAGAAAACTGATTATATATATGGACCATAACCAATTTAACCAGTCCTCTCTTGGGATCACAGAGCTGTTTACATTCTATTTGCAATTACAAATAATGGCTGTTTAAAAAAAAATAGCCAGGATATAGGTCTTTTCAAATGTGTGGGAATTTTTCTTTCTTGGAGGTACAAAGGTGAAACCAAAGGACATTAGAAATGATGACTCCCCCCCACTCCCCAAGCAGCAGTGTGAAAGAGCCTCACCTCCCTTCCTTACAAAGGCTCCTCCCAATCAGACTAATTTATATGTGACAAGTCAGGAGACAAACATCATCTGGAAGGACTCAGTTTGTTTTTCTCCTATGATGAAAAAGGCTGATTTAGCTTTTTTTTAGTAAGAGAGGTTTGAGCATTCTTTCCTTCATCTAAAGGATGGGCATAGCTTGTGTGGGGCCTGGGATCAAAGCCAAAGTCCAAAAGAGAAAAATAAAAATAGTTTGGGGTGGTGATACAGTTGAGTGGTAGATTATCTGCCTAACATGCTCAAAGGAGAAATTGGGCATGATCCCTAACACTACAGAAAAAAAAAAAAACAGAAATGAACAAAACAAAAACTTCTCTCTGGGCTTAAGGTGTATCTTTAAGGTAGAATGCAAGCCAAGAACATAGCTGTAGGTTCCATACCCAGTACCACCAATAACAAACAAATAAACAGGCCAGTTTTCCTATGAGCAACCAATTCACATCCTTTGTCCATGTGTCTAATCAACTGATGGATCTGTAAATATCTGGATGAGGAAATCAATCTTCAAACAGAAATGCTCATTTTATAAATAAACTGTTTTGCTTATAGTATTTATGTTAAATTTGTCATACTGTTTCTTAAGTTTCAAATTTAACACCCCTGCATTATAGTTCCTATGGTTTTACGTCAATTTGAGGGAAAAAAAAACTTCAAGTTTTTGAAAAATTGAACTCATTGCCTTTTGTGGTCATGTTATTATTTCAGATTTTCCATGTAAATCTTTACCCACATACCAAATATTTTAGTCTAAGATCTGAATGAGACCAATTTATTTTTTCTTGCCATATACCTTAATAATGTACCTATGCTCCAAATGTTTGAATAATATACTTATTAAAAACAGAGAATCATAATTACCCAGATTTGATTACTGTGTCTCTTCATATACCAGTTTTGTACATTTTAATATCTACCATAACAGTTAAAGGAAAAATACAAAGGCACATGTTAAAAATGCAAACTACTGAAAATGACAGTGTTCTGTCCCCAACCCTCTCCAGCCTCTTCACACAACTACACACCTTTCTTTGGGAAGAGAAGTAAATATGCAAGTGGAAGCTTAAAGAAAATGTAGATGGGTCCTGCCAGTGCAAGGATCCCCAAGAAAAAAGAAAAGGCAGACAGAAGAGACCTATCTTCAAACCTACAGCCAGTTCTCATTCTTGCTGCCAAGGAGTGTCTAGGACAATGTCACAGGAAAGAATGCTTCCGTAGGCAGTTCCTACAAGACAGTCATGACTCAGCCCTGTAGGCAGCACTAGATTAACTTTCTGCCTAGCATGGCCTGAAACCTAGTGCATTAGTTACTTTCCTTATTGCTATGATAAAACCACAGCAATTTAAGGACGGAGGGGCTTACATCTGCTGTGGCCCAGGAAACAGGCCATCATGGCAGGGAAGATGTGGGGCAGGAGCAGGACAGCCAGTCACACTGTGTCCACAGGCATGAAGAGATGAATCTCTGCACTCAGTTCATTTCCTCCTTTTATTCTGAGTCCCCTGTGCATGAAATGGTACTGCCCACATTTAAGGTGCCATTTCACCTCAAATACTCTAATCTAGAAAATTCCTCATAGACTTGCCAGAGATTATTTCCATAGCCATTCCAAATCTAGCAAGTTGACAATCACATTTAGACGCTTTTAAATAACTGTTGAAGGCCAGTCATCTAATTCACAATTAAATGTGGCATTCTTCCTGATTAACTGTGGCTCAGTTAGTGTAGAGGAAAGACCAGTCATAAAAGAATATAAAATAGAGCAAGTCCCAGTAGGGAACTTTCATAGCATAGCTCAAGAATCCCATACTACAAAGTATGGAGTGCTATAACCTGACATACAGAGCTGCAGCTTGGCACCCAGGGACCAGACCCTTTCCCCAGCACTGCATTATTTGTATGGCCCTGAACTGCATGGCAGAGATTGCACAACTGGAAATTACCTGTATAGTGGCTCAGGTTGACCTTCCAATCTAGACAATCTTCCTTTATATGGTGGGAATTACGTCAGGAAACTGCAAATGAAGAAACTCACCCTAACCCTAAAAGTATTTTTCCCAGATGGAAATCCCCCATAGCCTATAGTCCTATAGGAAAGGAAGTACTCCAGTTCCTCCAAGCCAGTCGCCCATTTTTGTGGTGTACTCAATAAACTACTTTACCTATTCTAGTCTAAAGAATGAATTTATTGGCAAATCACAACTCCATCCCTGTTACTGTAGTGGTACATACAACTCCACCACTGTGCTAGTGAATCAATACAGATGCCAAGAATCGGGCGGGAAATCTAGAAACAGGTCTTCTTCACAGTTTCAGAATGTACTTCTTGTCACCTGTCATCATTAGAGTCAGTTAAGGTGTACTAGTAAAATAAAATATAATGCCACTGAGGGAAGCAGGGTTTTGGCTTGCTTATCTTGCCAAAGAAGACTGGAAGACAAATTTCCAGAGTCTAAAGCCAAAAAAAGCTATTAGCAGGCCTCACAGAAATCACCGAACACTAGTAAAGCATAAATTTGTAAGACAAACAATGTATAATGACAGTTCATGTCATTTTTTTATAATAAAATTCCCAAAGTAAACAACTTTCTTAAATCTTATATCACACTACTTTTTTCTGCAAGAGCTTTATTTTTACACCAATCTCAGGGAAGAACAGTGTTGTAAAACTTCACTCTTACCCTCAACATAAGGTCCTTCCTTTGGATGCTCACGAACTCTTAAATTGAAGGTTTTAGATGACTTCCGTCTAAGTAGATCTCTCACACGCTCGTTATAAATTTCTAAGTAGCTGAAAATATCAAACAGAATGGAATTTAGAAAAACAATTTGTGACAATAACAATAACCCCACTCTCATTATAGCACTCACATACATCTCTGCCAGACACTGTAAAATGGATATTTACCCAATTCCTTCAATGATCCAGAGGTGGGTACTTACATTACTCTCATTTTATAGATCAGGCCAATAAAGTCTAGCATGCTTTACGTAACCAGCCTAAAGCCACCAGGAGAACAACTGGCTATTCAGATGCTGAATACCAGCTCCCTCCATAGACTCTGTCTCAAAGAAGAAAACAAACTCCAAACACCCTGACTGATGTGTAGGCTGGATTTACCTACTAGCACAATGAATAGCACAAACCTTACTCACCAAAGAAATTTGTTTGACATAGTAATTGCATATACTCACAAAAGTCTATGGCTTTTTCCATATGAGATAAAGGCGAAACACTATAGTGCCCCATCAAGCTATGTTATTGCTTATTTAAGTTGTACCCAAGTGTTCTCAGCTTTATTCTACACTATCATAAGTATAGGGAGCACGGTCCTTCCTCAAGAACCTGGGGAGATGACCAAAGGTTTAAAGCATTTATCATACAAGCAAAAGGACAAGAATTTGAATCCCCAGATTTAACATAAAATACCAGGTGAGTGCAACAACCCATCTATAATTTCAGCCTTAGAAGACAGTAACTGGAATTCTTCAAAGCAAGTGGGCTAGGCAGACTAGAACTGATGGCAAGCTCTGGGCTTAACTAGAGACTACATTTCAAAATATTAAGATAGAAGCACAATCAAGAATGATTCTTTATATTGACCTTGGGCCTCCACATATACCCTCACTCATGCATGAACACCTCCACATCCACACACACACACACACACACACACACACATATACATGTGCCAAAACATATGAAAAACATGAATGCATGCACCCCCAATACATACACATAAAATACAAAAAAGAAAAGGAAGAGAAGAGAAAAAAGAAAAGAAAAGAAAAGGAAGAGAAGAGAAGAGAAGAGAAGAGAAGAGAAGAGAAGAGAAGAGAAGAGAAGAGAAGAGAAAAGAAAAGAAAAGAAAAGAAAAGAAAAGAAAAGAAAAGGAGAAAAAGCTACAGGCCTCCCTGGGCCTCTGCGCAAGCCAAGCACCCTCGTCCCCATCAAGCTCTCTCATGCCAGCCACAACCCTACCTGACTTCTGTTCTGAAAGAAGCTGCATCCCATCTGGTGGTTTCATTTATGCGACTGAAGAGTCCTTCACAGATCCGAGGTATTAAGCCCGAATCACCCTGCAACAGGGAAGAAGGATGTCATCTGAACTAAAATCGAATAGCTACTGAATTTGCTGAAATAGACTGAAATGCCAGAGGCCTGTGTACCAAACACCCTCTGCCACCAAACACCCCCTCCCCTCTGGGACACTCAGAAATGAGAGGATGAAGGCTTCTCATTTCTATGAGCCAGGACATGGGTAGCATATGGGGATCAGTTGTGAATCAATTAAATCATAGTTTTCATGGATAAAGAGTCTTCCTCTCCATCAAAGAAGGAAGCTGAGAGTTGTAGAATGAATGTCAAAAATACCTGGTTAAATGACAAAGCAGGGGCAACAGACATGCCAGGCAGAAAAGAAACACTGAGAAAACCTTAGTTAGTCTCAAGACACATTAACAGCTGTCTTAAAACTTGAGCAGCAGGACATTAAAATAGGGAACATATGCCTCTTTTCTAGAATCACTCCTGCATGCGTCCTCCTGCAAAGGAAGAGCTGAATGCACCATCTCACTGTATGACATGATCGCAACGGTCAATAACTGTGTTTCCCTAGGCATGAACAGGCCTGAGAATCCTTGAGATTACCATGCATCAGGTTCTCTTAGGAAACCCAGACCTCACATTGGCCAAGTGCTCCTGGCAAGTCACTTCCAATCTCATCCTACTCCCCAGGCAAAGAATATAGGAACCACCATCACTGCTTTGAGAGTTTGTTTTCCTTTGCATCATTCAATCAGGACAAATTCCTATAAAGGAAAAAAATGGAGTCTACCAGTGCATCTTCTGTCCATACTTTAAAATACACAAGTAGAATACCAAAGCCACACTCACTCGCGAGGTCAAAGAAAAGCACCTGTCATTTAGGAGTGCTCGTAAATGTATGACTTACACAAATAAGGTGCTACAAACCTGACATATAAACCTCATTTTTATAGTTGTTATTTTCCCAAAATGAACAGTGGAAAAGCAGGAAGGCAAAAATAACAATGAAAGTGTAAAACTTTGAAGTACTCCAATATAAACACAAAGTCTGAGTTTAAATGCTGGGTTCCAAACACTGAAATAATCTCACGGGAAAAACTTGCTCTCCTCCAATATACTGCTTCTGTGGACCACTAAACTTTGTGCACTAAAGACCACTGTGCCTGAAGACATGTCTCTCCTGGCATCTCTACATATACAAGAAGCCACAGACTTGGCAGCCATTGAACAGAAATATCATGGTTTGAAATCTGAGCTTTCCCCGACAGGCTCATGCGTCTGAATCTTTAGTTGTTTGTGAAGGTCATGGCACCTTTAAGAGGTGGAGCCTTATTAGAGGAAGACAGTCACAGGGGGTGGGACTTGAGGTTAATTAGTCCCATCCTACTTTCAGGAGGTCTGCTCTTGCAGTTACAGTTTGGCAATTCTCAGCCTCCTTGATGGATGTGACTTAGGCCACCTCCAGCTTCTGCTAGCCAGTTATGCCTTTCCTGACATAAAGGACTAGATATATATATATATCTCCCCTCTGGAACTATAAGCTGACTAAATCTCCCTTAAGTTGTGTTTTGAGTATTGTATCACAGCAACAGAAAAGAGTAACTGGTACAAGCACTCTGCTGCAATGTGAAAAATATAAAATATACACATGCACTATCTAAATCTAGGCCCCTTCTTTGTGTGTGTAAGGCAAAGAGAGAGAGATTAAAAAGACCAAGGATCCAGCCTAAGACTGAGATCATTCTACCATTCAGCTACATTCTAATTACCTTCTTCTTTTTTTTTTTAAGACAAGGTTTAAGACAAGGATAGAGGGAAGCAGGGATTAGTATTCACTATGCTTGTAAAACTAAAAAATAATAAGTTTTTTTTAAAAGCAAGGTCACCATAAGTTGCTCAAGTTGGCCTTGAGTTAAAAATCCTCCTGTGCCAGACCACCGAGTAAATGAAATTATAGATGTCTATGCCACCATGCTCAGCTTAATATTTACATTTTATTTATGCTGTGCAAATGTATCAGAATGTCTTAATTTACATGGATTAATGACTAAACTATATATGGGTATACTTATAGTCATATAAGCTGTGGAAGGACTATGAAGCTTCAACTTCTGGGAGTATTTGCCCGATTTATGTAACACCTTTCCATCAAAAAGTTAGATTTTTCTTTTTATATTTTTCTTGAAAAAAATGTTCTGAATAATTTTAAAAAGAACAGACTTTGGTAATTTTATTCAAACTGTTACATTGGCAGAAAAGGAGAATAAATTACTTGTGGGCCCAGCATACTTGTTTGATAAGATTATAAGGTCTTTAAAAGCAGAAAATGAACTGGGACTTGCATCCATTATTCATGCTTATAAACTTAAAACTATTTCTAATTTAAAATCTCTCAAAGGAAATTTAGTTCAACTTATTACTGAGTTTTATCTTATTACTAAAGGATGATCAGAACATGAAAAGCAAGTTCGTGCAGACCAAGTAGATGAACGAGATAATTCTATCAGTCCAGAGAAAGATAATATGAAAACCCCTTCCCACACACTGTAAAACTTACAGAGTTTCCCATCATAGTATAAGACTTTCCAGATCCGGTCTGTCCATATGCAAAGACACAAGCATTATAACCTTCAAATGCTGATTTTACGACGTCTGTGCCCAGGGTTCTGAAGACCTGAAAGCCAAAAAACACAAACACAAAGGATACAATTATTGTGGAATTTAGTAAAAGCTCCTGCAGTGTTGACAATATTTTTGAATGTTACTTTCATCTTCGAGGATTACAGCATATAAATAAATCATTGCAGAATGGGTAAGGGAATATGTATGTACTCCAGTTTTTAATCAAAAGCATACTTTTCAAGCAAGCAGAAAATAGCCCCGTCTTCTTTGCTCCTTAAGTGAACAAACAACTCCTAAGGTTTACATAAAAATATAAACAAGGTGAAGCGACCATCATGTCCAGAAGCAAAGAATACTTTATAGCATGGTAAGGTATTATTCGGATCTGCATAATATGTGAAGCTCTTCTTTCCACTAGAGCTCTAGAAATTAATATTCAAAATCTAAAGGTCACAGTACCAGAGATGATAGCCTGAACTGGATGGAACCAAATCCATCATTTCCCAGACGCAGGATTCAAGATAAGTCTCTGGGGAGCTGATGGAGCTGAGCGCTGGATGGGTTGTTTGAGGCTGGAAGGACTGGGCTCCTTCACCCCAGGGGCCACAGACTTCCTCCTATTTGGATACTTGCCCAGGATAGAGAGGACAAGAAGAGAAGCTGTTCTTCGGGGGACAGGATGAGTGGTCACACCTTCTCTGGCCTGGCTTTCTGTTCATGCATTGTCTTTTGTTTTTCAAGGGAACATGGGATTTTCATTCATGTTTACAATTTCAGGTTGCAGTCTATCACGATGGGAGAGTTATGAGCAGGACCAGAGGGAACTAGCCGCACCCTGCACATGTATCTGAAGCTCAGAGCTATGAGAAGAACTAACGCACATCAGCTGGCCAGCTTTGTCATGCACTGCCATTTGGAGAGCAAATGAGGATGAAGCACAAACACTTCCATAGGCCCACTGATGTAAATGAGACAGATTAAGATGTAAGATCAGCCCAGCCCTACTGGGCTGGCTGGGAAGGAACCAACCACGGCTTTGCTGATGGCCCATGTCCTCTAAGCACAGCACACTAGGGGCATATCAGATATCTCCCTGCTTCCAAAAGCAGGAATGCCAGCAACTGGCGATATGAAGAGAGGGAAGGAGAGAGGGAAAGAGGGAGGAAGGAAGAGAAGAAGAGAGGAAAGAAGGGAAGAAGGAGGGAGGGAAGGAGAGAGGTAGCCCACACTTCACGGTAAAGACCTCACCTCTCCCTACAGGCTCACCTATCCCTCAGGAGCCCCTACAGTAACAGTATCCCCTGAACCAAAACCAGGAGGCCTCATGGATCACCAGAAAGCTATCTACTAAGAGCGGCAGATCCTATGCTGCCTGTGAGAATCACTGCAGCTCTGGAGCCCCGCTGGCCAGGTCAGCCATCGGCTCAGTGAGCACATTGCAAAACTCCTCGTCCCTTGAGTTGAGACAGCTGGTCCCCTATATTCCCAGTTATATATTAAAAAAAAAGTCTCTGCTGGTAGCACAGCTGTGATCCAAGGATAAGACAAAAGTACAGCCAACCAGATGGACTTTCTTCCAACACCAGTTTTGTGAACTTTGCTTCTTCATGCTGGTCTGAAAAAGATTTATTTATAAGATATCATTTCAATAAATCACCTTTTATAAATGGCCATGGTCATCCAGTCCCAGGTCACTTTTATCCTTTTCAGCTTCAGACACTTGAATTTCTAAGCTCATGGTCAGATTCAGGTGACTTTGCATTTCCAACTTTCAGGCACCCCATGTTTGAATGCTCCAGCAAGAAGTCTGAGGAGCGAGCGCTCAGATGAGGATGGGACAGGAAGAGTCTCTGGTCTGGGCCCTTCCCAGCAGGAGGCAGTACTGGAACCACCCCTGGGACACTCCTTTGAATTCACAGGCCTGGGCACTGCTGCCAGAAGGACCCCTCCCCAAACTTCTCTGAAGCGAAAGCTGGAATCCCAAGGAGACTGGGATCCAGCTTATCAGCTTGAGTTTATTCTTATGCCCGCATGTGGAATATGAGCAAAAACTCTAAATATTTCTCCAGTTCTCTCAGATTAAACCAAAATAAAAGAAAAATAATGTTTTTTGTTTCTCTAGAGAGGAAAACCTCCTAGAGACTTTTCAGAGAATGAAAGAAGGTTCATCTCCTGTAACTGAGGTAAAATAAAGTCATGGAAAATATCCAAACCAAGCTCAAAGGTCTCCTCAATAATATTTTACCTAGGGTTAAAATCCATCCCTTCTATCTTACTACTTTATTGGAAAGTCTGACAGACTCCAGGGGCAGGGGGATTTTGGGGGCCATAACCCCAGGACCTGGGGTGGTAGACATGTCATCAGAAACAGAACAGGTCTGGAGAGCAAGATCAGGCCTAGATCAACATCAGCATCAAGAAACCCACCCACAAGCAGCCTGGGAGAGGGAAGCGGATGGGGCTCATCTCCAGAGGTTCTTCATGGAAACAGGCTGTGGCACCCATTCCATGCAGACTGGCTCAGCAACCACTGCCACGGCAGACGGGACAGGAAGGGGGGCGGATGCGGGAGAATGACAGTCTCCATTGGCCCAACTCCCTCCCTGGCCTGGTTACCCAGATCTTCCTCACTAAATATGGAAGCACAATCTTTAAAGCTGATTCCTGGGCATCGGATCCAGGGCATCTCCCGGGCCTCCCTATAGGGGAACTGCCCACAAGAGGGCACTGCTGAGGCAAAGACGAGCCGTCCAGCGCTGCAACTAGAAGATTTTAGGTTCAAGTTTCTCCAGGTTAAATTAAGGGGCAGGTTACAAGATCAAAGCCTCTGGAGTTCTGAAGAACCATTAAGAAAAGCAGACCTTATTAAATGGCCTTTAATTTTCGAGACTATAGATTTAAATTGTTACTTGTTTTTTTTGTTTGTTTCTAACTCCAAAATAATAGTCATCTTACCTAGTATTTCTTAACCTCAAAAAAAAAAAAAAAAAAACTCTGAACTATAGCAACAGGCATGATATATTTTCTGCACAGACTGGCTAGCCTCAGGCCACTTGAACAATTTTCCTTCTCCAAAAGCACACTATCTCTCTGCTCACGCCCTCTGACATGGCAGTGGGAAGAATTAAACCAGTGCTCAAAACTGAAGCCTTCCCCTAAGAAGTGTTAAAACTGATGCAGGGAGATGGCATTCCTACTTCAAAGACAGCCATTTCAAATAAACTGGCTTATTAGCTCGGACAGAACAGTAGTGTGGACTAAGATACCTCCACTGCAGAGCAGTCTCAGGCGACTTGGAGTTTAAAAAAAAAAAAAAAACCTGAAGCACCAGAGATACTGTACATACACCTAAAACTTTAAAATTCTCCTTATGGGTGAGAAGCTTCTCACAAACTACAACTGCTGATACTGTTAGACCCTAGGTATTTGTTTTTAACTTCCAGAAAGAAGAGAAGCACTTGTTCTTGCTTCCCAATCTTTATTCTTGTGCAACTGAGGAAATGCCACCTGTTCTCATAGGTTAGCCACCATCTGTAAATGGGTTCATGGGCCAGCAAACATTTCCCACGACAGGCTTGTGCACACATAGCACTCTGCGTCTCCATCCCTGGGCTTTCCCTCAGTATGCCCTCTGTTCCCTAAAGACCTCAAATTCAGGTAACATGGGTAAAATCCATAGGTTCATTAAGTAAGTTAGAAGATCTTACAAGCTTTTTATTAGTGCTGTGTTGAAGACACTGTGGGGGTCACTACATTGAACTGGTTTTTTATGAGCCCCCACCCACTCTCACTCCTGCAATGCAGCCCATGCATCTGTAATCTGGTTTCCAGCATCCTCCATTCCTCACTATGCTCTAAGCTGTCAGTGTTGACTGTTCATAAAGCTGGACACTAAAGCCATCCTCATTCATGTGCCCTTCTTCCTTTTACAACACACCAGAGAGCCCTACCAACCCGTGTTTGCTGGAATATGCCATTCCTTTTCGCCCATGCTTCAAAGGCCTTCTCATGTTTTCTCCAAACTTTCTGTGCTGAATTCACCCTTAGAACTTCAACTCTATGAATTTGAACAAGTTACTTATGCTCACTGAATTAATGGAGTTAAAATTCGTCTCACTTGGTGCGTGTGAGGATGAAACAAGACAGAAAACAATCAGTATCTGACTCTAGAGCAAATGCAAAGCGTCGGCTCCTCTTCCTCTGTCAGCCGCTACCCGGAGAGAACCTCCTCTCTCTACACCGCTGCTTCCTCACATCACTGTTGGTCCCTTTCTAATTTCCACCTACTGTTCTTCTAGACACAGTTTCTGCAGCACTACAGTCCAACATTGGACTCTGAGCTGGGGTGGTAGTGAAGGCCTGTGATCTCAGCATTGAGTTCCAGGCCAGCCAAGGTTACACAGTAAGACGCTCCTTAAAATAATCGCCACCACCACCACGACCACCATCATCCTGAGATTCCACATTCTAAGGAAACCCAAGGCAACGCCAAAGATTCTCATCACAAACACACCAGAATTTTATTCATGCTTTACTCTTCAAGATCTGGATTACAAGAGGGAAGTTTGACATTCATACTAAAGGATGCTCCAGGGATGGGGGGAAGGCACTGGGAGAAAGGAAGGGAGAGGGGGAAAGGAAGGGGGAAAGGGGAAGGGAACAAGGGGATCTGGGGAGGGGTGGAGGGAGGGAGGGGACGGGGTACCTATTAAGTTTGTATGAGTGAAAAGAATTAATTAATTTTAAAAATCATAAAAAAGACCTGGATTACAATTAAGGGCAAGCAGGACAGGGGCAGCTGTTTGAGGACCGAACATATCTTAAGAAGCTGTGGAGAGCCAGCAGAGCCACCAGCAGAGCACGTGCCCTCCAGCTGCCTGTGCGTGCTCCCTGCTCAGGGGCACAAACCTCTCCTCTCTCTATGGCCTCCTGGGCACACTCTGGAGTTTCTGTTTGTCTAGATCATGTCTGTATTTGTTTCTTGGATGAACGCCAGCATCATTCTATACTCTAGAATGGATAAAATGCTCCTTCAAGAATGCTGTCTACAACCGAACCAGTGGTTCACAAAGCAAGGGAAATGTGACACGAGTCTGATGTCTCCTGAGCTCCGTATCACAGCAGGGCTAGAGGTTAAGTGGCTTTTTAGCGTTCCCCAAAATGTTATATCTGAAGAGCATGCAAAATCATACCTGAGCTTGAAACTAGCTAAAAATTATGATTATCACACTCAGAGGTGAAAAACAAAATCAACCTTCTGAGTCCTGAATTCTCCGGCTTAAACAAACAGTCCTATGGTACAACTAAAAAGTTAAGCTAACAAAGGCCAATTTTATATAAATTATACTCAAAAAGAAACCAGGCAAGGTGTTTTAAAGTGTTTAGGACATTTTTCCTGAAATTAAAACAAAAAAAGTTTGAACATATCACGTCATACCATTTCTTGAGACACATAATCTGGACTCTTTGTATCGGCAGAAAAAAAAGAGAAGTCATAAGTGAAAGTCTTGGTCCGTTCTCTTCCGGAATCCCCAGTCCCTCCTTCTGGTATCTGGAAAGAGATGATTATAATGGTAATGATAAGAAAAATGTAAAGATCACATAAAACGACTGCCATCTGTCTCACACCCTAATCATGAGTAGTTCCCATGAGCAACAATGTCCAGTCAGAACATCTTCATGCTTCCACGATGTCTACTGCTCCTTCCTCTTGAATACACAAGAGCTGGGCCCAGCACACGCCCAGAGGTGCCGGACGGAGGCTCCAATGGCACTGTTGCCCCTAAAGTGTGTAATGTGTTGGGTGCTCACAAATCCCAGGCCAGATGTCTGTTCTTCCCTAAATCTTCTCTAACATACCCCACCTGCCCCACTGCTGTGAAAGCTTCCTAGGACTCTTCAGACGGGAAGGATATCAGAAATTTGCATGCATATTATCTTTTATGCTATATGCATAAACTGGACCCAAAAACCCTATGGACATATGCTAAGTAGTTTCAATGAGCTTCAAATTTTCACTGTTATGCACATATTATAAAAAATTGCTAAACATCAACAATTAAAACAGCAGCACATTAAAACATCATAAATAGCAGCATTTGGGGTCAGAGAGATGGCTCAGGGTTTAAACCTTTACCTCACAAGCATAAGGACTTGAGTTCAGATCCCAGATGCTACATGAAAATGCCAAAAGAAATGGCAGCAGTCTGTATTCTAACCATGGAGGGTGGAGCCTGGGAAATCCCAGAGCAAAGCAATAAAGAAGTAGAGCAATCCAGGACAATTACCGAAGTCACCCTTGGGCTGCCAGAGGCACACACAGTGTCCTCTTCTACACATACCTACACAACCAAGTACACACCCACATCCATAAATGCAAAAAGGAGGGATATTTATACTAAGTATAAAAAGATGCAGAAAGGCTGCAGGAGGGACAGGTCTAGTTCGAAAGGGAGGAGCACACATGTTTATGTGGAGACCAGGTTCATGATTCAGGTTGTCCACTATGTAGAACTCAACTTCTGGTCTCAGAAAAGTGAGGGAATCTCAAGTAGGTGGGTGTTCTAAAGTAATGTATTATTTCATTACAGGGTTGATTGTGCTGAGATGGCCAAGTGTGACCAAGCAGCCAAGAGAGTGACTTGACACTTGTCGGTGTTCACATGCATCTGCTTCAGCGAGCCTGAGTTAGTGACCACAGGAAGCAGCCAGGCCTCCTTTGTTCTGGGCAGCAGAGGCCAGACTAGTTTTCCCACCGCAGCAGCAAGAGTCTTCTGTTCTTACAGCCGCAGACCTGTGTTCTGCAGCTGTTCTGGTTCCTCTAGTTGCACAAAAGCAACCACCTCATCAAGGTCAATAGATTCCAAAACTCCAATGAGGAGGGATTCATCCAAACCATTGTGAGCACAGAGACAGAGATGGTGAAGCAAAGAAAAGGTAGCCAGAAGCACAGGCTGGGCAGTGAGGCCTGAGGAAGCTGGAGAAGGTGGCAGAGTCAGGCTGAGCCAGAGCAAAAGCCAGGGCAGGGCCAAGTGTGGGAGGACAAACGCTGCAGTGGAGAATCGCCTGCAAGGACACCACATTACCCAGTCCTGCCCAGAGGCAGCGAGTCCCTGCTCCTGTCACTGAAGATCAAGTTGCACTACTTTGAAAGTGGATCTGAGAGTGTCCATTCCCCTGAACCAGGAGTTAGTAGAATTCTGTTCCTTAGACATGAACCGGGAGGCTGATGTGCACTTGGCCACAGAGCAGCAGCCTCAGAAACCTAGGCCTGTACCTTGATTTCATAGCAAAGGAGAAAGAAGCTAAGCCCAGAAAGTACGTGATTTCCTTTTTACTTTTATATTCTTGTTTCCTTCCTGTAAAAAAATCCAAGGTCCTTAACAAATGTGTTGACCAAAGAAACAAGCAGAATATTTTAAATGCAAAAGAAGTGTTTCCATTTTGGAAACTTTCTCTATTTTTTTTTTCCCAGAAAGCAATACAATTTTGGGGTTGTTTGTTGTTTAAACTTTTCTCTCCCAAGTTAATAGTAATGAGAACTGGATACCGGATCTTATTCAAGGACTGTCAACACATGATAATTTTTGTTAAGATCAAGCAATTTGGCTGGAAGAGCCTACCTCACATGTATGACAATCTGGGTTTGATACCCAGCACCCCATAAAGCAGGTGCGGTGGTACACACCTATAATTCTAACACTGAGGAGGTGAAGGCAGAATGATCAGAAGTTCAAGGTCATGTTAAGTTTCACATAGAGAGTTTGAGGACAGTACGACGACATGAAATCCTGTCTCAAAAAAAAAAAAAATCAAACCAAATCCTGAGTCGAAATTTCTCCAGCTCTTTAAAGAAGATAGACACGAGTTGGAAACATCAGTATCTGGTCTACTCAGGAGATCACACGCAGAAGCAACAGCCTGGGCCTGGCTCCCAGATCAGAGGCAAACAGTGGGGTGAAGATGGGTGGGGGGACAGGATCAGATCATTACTTAGCTTCAGAACCGAGCCTTGGAAAAGGGCAAGCTGACCTCAGAGAGGAGCAGAAGGGGCAGGGCAGGCTTCTTTCTCCCGCATCACCCCCACTGGCAAAGCAAGCTTGGAGTTCCAGGAGCTGCTGTATGAAGCAGGGCCAGATCACTACTTGCCTTTAAGTTTGTGATTGTCGTTTTGCTTCTCTCCATTTGAATGATGAACTTGGCCTCCAAGTCCTTTTCTCTGCAACACAGATAATATGGTATTGTTTAGGAGATAAGAGATGACTTTACAATAAACATGTTTTGTTCACTTTTCACATGTGGGGATCTGAAGAGTAACCTCAGCCAGCATTGTCCCCATCCTCGCTGACACTGCCAATGAGAAACACGTGAAGTACATGTCACCATCAAAAACTACTGTGACCAAAAAGCGTGCATTTCTAACTGAAAGACGACAAAACAGCAAAAAGAATGGCAGAAGCCACAAAGGGCCGAGTCTCATGAAAGGGGCAGCCCTCCTTGCCTATGACAAAGAAAGTGACTTGTCATCGCCCACCTAGCGTGGAAGAGAGAGATACAAGCCGGGTGGACGCAGCAGGGCATTGCCCCTACCTTGTACCATCTTGCTACAATCTATGCTTCCAAAACACAGCAAACAGAAGTCGCGGAAACTCTACAAAACAGTTCTTTAGAATATATATGTGTGTATTCTGTGCGGCACAAGTCCATAATCTCTGCACTGTGGAGGCTGAGGCAGAAAGATTGTGGATATCAGACCAGCCTGAGGCTATATGGCATGACCATGTCTCAAGGATATGAAAAAAGAAAAGAAGAAGACCATAAATCTATACAATCTAATGCCAATGAAAAGTTAATGAGAACAACCTGTAAACGAGGTGATAGCATAGCCACCACATGTTGCAATTAGCCACAAGCATCAACTTGACACTTGAGAACGGAGCCTTCGTCATATCTATGAAGAATTATTCAAGCCTCTGAGCAGTCCTGTAGAAGTATAGCTAACATATGTTGGAAACCAAGCCCATAGTGGGTAGGACTATTCTCCAAGCATGTGAATAAGGGAGAAAGAGAACTGGCTGGCTTTGGCAGACTGGCAAGCTAGGAAAAAATGTGTGCCTCCTCCTCCTCTTCTGTGCATACGATGTGGCCAATTCCCTTGCTTCCCGATGCTGGTATAACTCTCCTGCCACAGTGGATTAAAATCACAAGCATGAACAAAATCTCCTTGTTCCTCAAATCTGTTTGGGTTAGGGGTTCATATCAGCAACTGAAGAGTACGTACGACACCGGAACACATAATTAAATAGTGAGCAGGGTGGAGAGAAGCGCACGAGCAGCCCTCGCTTTCCTGAACTCACTTGGGTTTTCTGGACAACACAGTAGTGTGAAAGAGACATTCAGTAATAACCCTAACTTGAATTTTGATCCTAGCGATAGGTTGTCCCATCCTCCCTAGTGATGAAAGCAGCAGCAAGCCATGAGTCCCAGACAGTCAAGACGTCACGTGGTTCGCAACCCATAACCTGGGGTGCACGCTGTATGATGTAGTATGTTGACAAACTGGAATGTTTGGTAGTATAGGTGCATTTCATGCAATTCTGACTCAAGATATTTTCCATGTATAATGGACTTATGAGAAAAAAATTTGAAGTCAAAAGACAAACTATGTAGATACTGCTTATATGCAGAAACCAACAGGGGAAGTTAAGTATTTTTTCCAACACCTGCCTTGAAGAAAGAAAATGGGAGAAAAAGGTGGTGACAGAATCTAAATTTCTTGGAATAACTTGATCAATAAGTCATCTTCAGAGAACATTTTTCAAAACAACCTAAAATTTAAAAGTAAGCTAAGTAATGAACCAAAGTGTGGGCCACGATGTGAGACAACCTCTACTAGGCAATAACGGCACGGAGGGACCTCGCCATGTATGTAGCTTGTAGACTGCATCCTCACAATTAACACCTATTTGGTGGTTACTCTGAGATTTGTATTTGTGTGTTGTGAGCTAACACATGAACAAGTAGACTGGTACCACCGAGAACCGCAGCCTTGAGTAACTGCAGAACAATTCAAACATGAGACCAATGAGGTAAGTAAAGACTATGTGGCCAGGATTCTGAACTAGAAATAGGGCATGAACTTTACCTAAATTGAAAAAAGAAAAAAATAGACTGAATATTCTAATCTGCAAATGAAAAATCCAAATACTCAAACACAAAACACGGATTAGAAACCCACAGGTGACAAACCCCACACCTGATCTCATGAAGGGAGAACAGAGGCATACAAAGTACAGGCATGCTAAAATGCATAAAATTAGTTTTCACCTTTGTGTTCATGAAGCGAAAGTGATCTCATGATTTCCTTGGACCTCATGCACAAGACATCTCAGGATGCATATGTATATATCCCCATCTCTGAAATGAGCTGAACTTTAGTTACAGTCCCTTGTGGTCTCGAGCTCCACAGCTGAGGGCCACTCACCCTGTATGCCTAGTCTGCCACTGAAGATCCTGTGCTCGAAGTGTAGCCTCTAAATACTGAAAGAACGCGAGGCACCATAGAGAAATGACTTGATCCAAACACCTGAACCTTTCTACAAGGCAGCAGGGCTACTGTGGGACGTGACTTCCAGATCACCTCAGAATGACCCTCTCTTGATGTCGGTTGACCCAAGTCACTGCCAACATACAAAATACAAGCATCCCATGACACTTTCTGCCAATGACAAAAGCCTGTAGCTGCTATCTTGCTAGCTCACTCTTTTCATCTTGGAACCCTGGAGATGGGGAAAGCCAACTGCCATGTTGAAAGAAGCCCTATGAGAGAGATTCTTGGTGCAGAGGCCCCAGGTTCTGACCTAAACACTCCCACTAGCCAAAGTTGAGAAATTTGAAGACAAGTGTCAAAACTACAGCATAAATACAAAGAATGTGCTTAGTTAAGCTTATAACCTATCAGCACAAAAACTAAGTGTTCCTCTTTGGGATCAAAGGAATTCTTATTAAATTGAGCACTAGCAAACAGCAGTGAACAAAGGGAAAAGAACAAAACCCTTATCCCACATCTCAACAAGGGAGGATCAGGGCATCCAACAGCTGTCAAGACGCTTTACCTTTCAGAGGGATCCAGCTAAAGCTGGAGGTGATGAGAATGAAAGCATCGGCGTGCTGTGACTCTCGCAAGTCAATAGCACCACACGGTGATCACTGGTGGCTGCACACGCCACTCTGTGGGACAACCCAGTTCAGTGAGTCCTGCCTACAGTGCTGGCAACACAACCAGGGAGTTTTTCTCTGTGACCCTCTCACAGGACCTTCCAGACCTATGTGGACCTTAGAAAACAGAAAGGAAAGAAGAAATATGCCAAATCATCTAAGGAGGGAATCGATAAAACCCAGCTGTGGTGGGCAGCAATAAATGGTCCAGCTTATTTGTAATGCTAACACACTGCACAGAAAAGGAGGAAGACAGGGAGACACATACAGTAGAAGAAGACTCTAAAGGCATTCCAATCACCTGGATCTCATATAGGTGGAGAAGCACTTTTAAAAAAACATGGAGGGAGATATTAACAGTAACTAGACAGCAGATGATATTAAGGAATTATAACTAGTATTTGTGTGGCAATAGTATATCATAGTGATTTTAAAAAATGTTACCCTTTTAGATGTTCTACACTAGAATTCCACACTAGAATTAATCAAGAGAAATGATCTAATGCCTGGGATTGAATTTACAGTATCTGGTTGTGGGGAGCCTGCTACAGTTAATCTGACCACATCAGGATAGGACGGACAGAACATCAGCCACAAGCAGTGAACCCCCAAGAGTGTGCTGCACTGAACACCATCCAAGGTCTGCAATGGGTTCCCAGAGTCTTGGTTTCCAAGTCAGTGTGAGGAGGACTTCCATCCCAAACCAGAGAACCTAAAAGGAGAAAGTTTGAGTCTGGCTTAGCTTATGCCATGAGATCCAGGTCAGTCAGGGGCTACATACTGAGCACAAAGCTTAGAAAAATGAAATAAAAAAGGAAACTCATATTTATACATTAGCTATTAAGACATTAGCTAGGCCTGGTAGTTCAGGGCAGTAATCCCAGCTACATGCAAGGCAGAGGCAAGAGGATGGAAACTTTAAGGTGATTCTGTCTGAGTTATCAAAAGAGTTCATATGGACTCGGTGAATATTTGAGTAGAAGAGTGCTTGTCTAGCTTGCATGAGGCCTGCATTCAATCCATGGCACAGGGGTGGAGGGGGGTTAAGACTTACCCAAGAGATACCCTATGTTCCAATGACCATAAGACATACTCTCCATTTCCAAAGTGTAGGGTTTTTTTTCTCACTCAATACCCTTCTGAGTCTCAATCTTGAAATTTCAGTCATGTATCTGAGTGGGCTCACACACGTACCTACCATACAGTTTTCTATAGCCTTGGCCCCTCATTGCCTGACTTCCTGCCTGTCTCACCCAGCAGATGATGAACTCCTTTGAAGTAAGGGCTACCTGCCTATATTTATAGTCTCTGGCAGCCTGGCACAGGGACTGAAACTTAGATCCCTTCAGAAGTAAGTTGACTGATGGAATAAATAAACAAACAGCTCTCAGACCAACCTACTCAGCCACGTCTGTTCTCTACCTACGCGGGTCTCCCTCTTAGCACCTTCCCGTTCCTCACCCATACTCTCCTGAAGGCTTGTCTGAGGTTTAGTTTGGTTGCTTCCTTCCAATCAACCTTCAGCAATGACCCCCTGCCCCCACCTAGCTCGGCCCATCCCCCCAGAACTCTCTCCCATCTATATCAATGGCCAGCTAGCCCACAGAAAGGTAGGGCCCAGCTTCCTGCACAATTACACAGGCTCCATCAGGCCCACAATCCAGTGTGGGACTGAATCTTGCTCCATCATCAGCACTGCAAGACCCGGGCACTGCGACTCCTCCAGCCTCAGGTCAATTTTCTCTGACATTTAAGAAGCATGGGAAATAAATCTTGACATTTTTCTTATATTGAGGAATATAAATAATCCTAAAATATCATTTGAACATTGATTTGATAATAGAGCAAAATGAACTATGTCTCTCCCAGGCCGCTCTGGTGAATTGGGTTCCTCAACCGAAAAGTCAATTACGGTCCCTTCATATAAATAAGTAATTTATTTGAAAGGTCTGGAAACTAGATCATAAGATGTTACAAATGAGCCAGCCAGAGCATGTATGCTGAGTTATAGATCAATACTATAGGGGTGAAGGGAAGAAAGGAAAAAATTTTCAATATGCTATCAAGAAAATGATTAAAGTATGTCAGTTTTCAGATAGAAAAAGTAGGAAAATGGTTGTTCCAAAAAAGAAAACTACAGTAATTCATATTTTTAGAGTTTTAAAATTATTTAGAAATCCAAAGTAATTCCACTCTGTAACACGGTCAGAGTGGAAGACGCTGGCATCTCTAACTCAACCCTGGCTTGACACTCTTACCAATGGTTCATTCGCTGCAAAACTCCTTAATCACCTGGTAAGTCACATAGTATAAACCAGTATTTGACTGCCTTCATTTTGGTGGGAGGACAATCACAACAATAAAACAACAAAAAAAAGTATTTTTAAAACATGAATGAACTCCATATATAACATAATGGGAAGAAGCCCAAGGGACCCTGCAAATGGCAGAAAAAAAGCAAGGAACTTTTAAAACGACTTGCTGGTGGCCAGCAAGTTCAGTAAGCACAGGCAAAAGAATATGTATTACCTCTGCCTCCAGATGCACCAAACACTTCTGAGGGGATAAACAGGAAGCTGTTCCCCTGGCTAAGTCTGCAGAGAGCATGAGCAGGGCCTCTGGGGACAAGAAAATGAACTTACGCATTTCTTTCACTGCTGGAATTATTTCAGCATGATTTGATATTACTCTTATGATTAAAATCAAGGCTGTTAATTAAAAGACAGCAGTCCCTGCATTGAGACACTGGGCAGTTGCCCTGCGTGTGGACAAGCCGTGGCTGGCTTGCCTCCTCCCCTGACCCCGTGCCATGCCAAGGACAGCGCCTGGCCTTGCACCCCCCGCACCCTGGGTGGGCCCTTCTCCTCCCATGAATGTGTGTTTCCACATATGGAATGATACCCAAGAATCAAAACACGCCAACAGCCTCCTCCTCTCTACAAGGACCATTCCTGACCCCTTAGGCTCTCTAAACCACTGACTCACAGGGTTCTCTCTACTCGGTGGCACTTTTTTTTTAATTAGCGTTCCAGAAAAATATGGAAAGCCCTGTTATGTTGATTTCAGGTAGTCACAAAGCAGGTCTCTTCCCACAAGTCCACAGCTATGGCCTGTGCCGCCAGAACCAAAGACAGGACCTCTTCTCCTGAATCCCAGGGAAGTAGACAAAGGGGGAAATGGGTGCGCATGCTGAGTGAACAGCCTGCAATCCCAGCACTTGGGAGGCACAGGGGACCGTCAAGAAGTTCAAGGCCAACCTCTTCTGCGCTGCGTGTGAAGCCAGAGTGGGCTACAAGAGGTCCTGTCTCAAACAGAAGAAAAACAAGAACGAGGAAGGAAACATACCCAATCTTCTTGGCACATTGTCACAGAACTTTGGAAAAATGGAAGTTTAAAAGAGGTGTTTCGGGCTGGAAAGATGGCTCAGGGGTTAAGACTCCTGTCTCGTAAACAGAAAGCCCTGAGTTCTGATACCAGGCCCCAAGTCCCACATGAAAATGCCAGGTGGAGATGATGGTGGCCTGCACTTCCCGTCCTGGTGGACAGAGGCTGGAAAATCTCAGGGTGAAGCAAGAAGGAGGTAGAAGCAATCCAGGATGATTCCCGAAGTCACCCTTAGCCTTCCACAGGGACACACAGTACACTCTAATACACACACACACACACACACACACATATAAAATTTTTAAAAAATGAAAATAAAAAAGTGGTGGAAATTTAAATCTGGACGGGGAGACGGCAACAACTATGAATGCTTTTGCTGTTCCTTACATTGGGACATTAAGTCAATTACTTGATTTTGACACCTAATGTTCTCCAAATACAGGGCGACAGAACCCTGAGACACAGAAACCAGCTTTCTCTCTTATCATCGCACCATCTCTACAACCCTTTGCCAGATTTATCCCAGGTTCAGAAAAAAAGTGTTCCCAAGGATCATTTGGGGAGGGAGAACAGAGAGTACAATAGCTGGTCTGTGAAAAGAATTGATTCCTTTTACACTACCACTGGCAAAATATATTCCTCAGGCGCAGGGCACTGGTATAAATTCAAACGACGCTGCAGGGCCTTCTTTCAAGAGGTTTTTCACTTCAAGAAGTGGAATTAGAGGCAGGACCAGCGAGATGGCTCCATGGGTAAAGGTGCCATATGCAAACCTGAGACCTGCGTTTGATCCCAAGTACACATCATAGAAGGGCTGAAAACTAACTTCCAAACACTGTACTCTGACTGCCACATGTGCGCTGTGCATATCCACTCCTCCTCTCTTTCCTTCTCCCCCTCTTTACAGCAAATGAATACATATTTAAAATAAGATTCACTCCTGGCTTCTTGCAACCTCTTTGTCAAGCAGGACACCTAACGGTTCCAAGGCCAAGCACGGAGGTTTAACCACAAACAGGACTGCATTGTAATGTTGACTCCTGGCAGCCCTGAAACTTGGGGCATATTACCTAACTTTGCCTTAGTTTTCTCCTCTGTAGAATGGCTTTGACTAAAACTTAGTTCGCATGTTTGCTCCGTGGACCGGACCAAAATACCATGGTCGCTGAACCCTGCTGATGTACAATTTTTGCTTGTAGGTGTGTGTCAGTTAAATCTAATTTTGTCAACTTGATGGTTGAGGGATAAGCCTTCAGGCACACTTATGAAGCATTATTTGATTAAGGAAAGTCTTCAGCAAGTCTCTGGCAGATTATATAAGTGATGGGGGAAGACCCAGACCACAGAGGGTTGGGAATTCCCTGGGCAGGTGGATAAGACAGAGCAAGTTGGTTAGAAATGCGTGAACAGGCAGACTCGCAAGTATGGAAGCATATGTTCTTCTCTCCGTAATTCTTGTGGATATAGTGCAGCCAGCTCCCTCAGCTCCTGACATTGCTATGAACTCTTCTGCCAAGTTGGCGACTGAACTAGGAATCATAAGCATGAATAAACCCTTTGTTCTCCTAAGTTGCTCTGCTCCTGTATTGACATCAGCAACAGAAGAGAGGCTACAACGTGTCACAATGGAAGCCAGCAGCATAGGACCAGGCTCAGAGCAGACACTGGTCAATTCATTCACTTCCATTATGAATCTAGATCCATGCAATTGCTCCGCAAATTTCTTGTGTCTTTACTGTGTGCCGAGACCAACTGAAGTTTCAGAGATCAGTAAGCAAAACCAACACAAGGCCTACTCCGCCCTCTGGATGCCCTCATGTCAGTAAAGATATTCACTTTAACACGGTCCTTCCAAATCATTTCCCAAAGTAGGCACACATGGAGGGAATCTAGCAAACATGTCTAACCACACTGTCTGGCCAGATCAACGAAGAATGTATCTAGCTGATCTCGGGAAGATCACCAGCTTTGCTTCTGAAAGGCTCGCTGTCTTCTTCATGCCATCTATAGGCCACATTTCCTAAACAGGTAAGATTATGTCAAGATCCACTTGTCAATTCTTTCAGACCCTCGTAAATCACCTCTGGTTATGCTGACACAGGACAACTGTTTACAACCTACAGGAACGTGATGCTTGTCTTCCTGTCACTTCCCTGCTGACTCTCCTTTCAAATTAGACAGAACCATGGTAGCTGTGTGAGTGAAAAAGGCAAATAATCATGGCTGGTGCCTTCAGCTATCCACATGACTCCACATGGGGAACAGCAGTCAGCCCACAAAAGCAAAGCCAGCTTTCATTCCATTCTACACCAAGGACAAACTGGTTTGGGCTGGCTTGGTCAGTGAATTTCAGTTGGTTCAAAAAAGAAATATGGTCATCGAAGAGCAAGCAAGTTACCAGAAACTTCCTTCCCAGGATATTCGCTGAACTCCAAACTACACCATCTGCCTGTTTTCCTCAAAGCCCGAACAAATACTGTTTGATGAACATCAGCTCCCGTCAGACCCAACGGGTCACCCTGGAGAACACATGCCTCAAATACACGCACCACACACGCAGCAACGGAACAGAGCAGGAGCAGATGATGCACTCAGTTAAGTTTTGCAAGGGAGCCACCAGCTCCAGGCACCCCCTCAGCTCTCTCCTCAGAGAGGGTGCATTTGTATCCCTTCCTAGTCTCTCCCTCGGCCCCCCCATCTTTTCAGGGGGTGCTGCATCTCCTTAACGTTCCTTAATGTTTGACTCCCTGATGCTATTTTGCCTTCTAGTGCTCTACAAAGGTGCAATTTCTGAAAAATGAAGCTGCCAACCCCCCTGGTCAGTGGCCCAGAGGCCACACTGGCAGGTTCTTAACGTGCAAGAATTCACCCCAGATTCCTTGAAAGGGAATACAGGGGCACACCTTACTGACACAGGCAAAAGGAATGACCTGTCCCCCAGCTGAAGGGCGACAGCACGGAAGCCTCTGATATCACCAGATCTCTGCAGGAGAAGGACCCTGGGCACGGGCCCGGCCTCTTTCAGTGGTCCTGCTGAGCAAGCACCTGTGCCCATGGGAGTGCAGCCTCTCTAGGGAAAAAGTAGGAAGGCAAAGGAGGTCTCAGGTTGCACCTGGTGACACAGTTGTATCTCCAATGGGACCTCATTTCAAAGCAGGAGGGGGCGGGGCTGCAGGCCACACGTCAGCTGAGGGTAGTGGCTATCTGGGGGCAAGAGTCCCCATCTCGAGATAGCAGGATGACATCAAGTGAGCAGTTGTGCTTCTGTCTCCAGCAAGCCCTCTGTTCAAGTGTCACCCTTCCAATCTTTTCTTACTCACTCCCTTCTATTCAGCCTGCTTTCTTCTGCACATTGACACCTCTTCTGAGCTTTCTTTGTGGTTCCTGCTACCCTGCTTGCATTTGCAAAGCCTGACCAAGCCCATTCAAGGACCTAAAATAGAAAGTTTTTCAACACAAAGAGGCCCCTGGCTTTGAGACACAGAGAAGGGACTTGCGGAACAGCCACATGCGCATATGAAAAAACCAAGTGCATAAAATCACATTATACTGAAGCCAGAAAGAGAAATCAAACTCCTGGTGGCCCCTACTGAGCGAAACAGGAACAGGCAACTAAGATGGCAGATGCCCTCTGGGTCTCCCACAAGTGTCCCCTCTGCTACTGTATTTTCCCCCCACACCCCAGCTAATCCCTACTTTGGCTCTAAACTGCGATGTAGTCCCTTCAAGTACCTTCCTTGCTTATACAAGCCTCGGCAAGACCCTAACTCACAGAGCTGGTACAAGGGAGGTTTTGGCACCTCGGGGAACTCTGCCAGGACCTGGCTTGATTATTACTCTTACTCTTCTGACGGTTTATCAAATGTGGGCTATCGGCTTTTGGTTCACAGCTTTTAAGTTCTAATTTGGTAAATATGAGTTGAAATAACCCAAAAAAGTAAAACTTCTTTAGGGCCTTCAATAATTTGTGAGAAAATTAGGATTCTGAAACCAAACTGAGAACGGGTGGACTAGTTGATCACCTGTCAGTGTTTAGATCCTTCGTGAATGTTGAATCGAGCAGTCAGCCAGGGGACCTTTTTCTGGCAACATAATGAGCTATAGACCATGGTCTGCTGCAGATGAAGGGAAAAAAGCAGAAGTGTCCGGGGGGTCGGTCCATTCTCTCTTGTCTAAGTGGGGAGACACCACTGAAGAACCATCACATAAGAAAAGGTCAGGGCCACTGCTGGCAGGATACCACACTAACCCAGTCACAGTCACAGTGTAGCATGTCTTGGCAGTGAATGCCACACTCTGGGCTATTCGGGAACCGGCAAGACCAGGTAACCCCGACCCATCTCACCACCTCCATCCCGGCAGTCGACTATTCCCTTTCTTAATTCTTCCTGGACCCCAGGACGGAGTTTAAAGGGCCCTTCCTCCATCTGAATTCCCGCTTCTCCGGCGGGACCAGAGAAGCTCCCTTCCAGAGTACTACTTTCCATCTCTACTGCACAACCCTATTGGAGTATTTTTTTTAATCTGTCTCTCAGACTGTACCATAAATTCCCAATAAAGCTATGGAGACTGGTCTGGCTTATTGTAGCATCCGCAGCCCCCAACACACAGCCAGGTGAGCTCTGACAAATGGTTTTAATAGATGAAGGCTGGATGGTTGGTTTGGTAGATGGGATTTGGAGGCTGAACCAGTGAAGTGGTGGAGTAAATGGATCCATTCCAACTGCAATACACTAGCTTAGGCCTATCTTTGTCCAGTGTCATATCATTCAGGCAGTCGGTGATCTCATGCCCTAGTTTTATATTACTTAGTTTTCAATATGCTCTATCCATCTGTTAAGTGACTCATGTTATCTAAAGAATCAGCATAAAATTAAATCGCTTTCAGAGAAATGGACAGGAATAATAATAAATTCAAACAGTATATAGCCAAGCAATAATCTGGGCCTCCTACTCTCCAGCACCCCAACCATTTGAAGCTCTAGCATTTCAAGATTCTCTGCAATTCCCTAGTCACAGGCGAGCCCAGAGTCTCTGAAGTCACCCTCTGCCACGGCACCCTCTCTCAGAGACCTTTCTCAGACCCCTGGAGGCAATTCCACTCAACTCCTCCCCACACTTCACCCCAGTGCCTTGAATGGGGCATCACTGTCTGAGGACTTTGTCATTCAGCTACATAATCACTGACAGCTCCATGGATGGAAGGATGACAAAGTTACCAGGAAACCATCGGTTCTTGACCAGGCTGAGCCTACTCAGACGCGAAGCCCACAACCCCTGACTGCAGACCTCAGTTCTCAATGATCTCCCTTTCTCCAAAAATCTTTCTTTACCGTCTACACAGGAGAACCAAAGTGTAATAAGCAGAGGATGCTTCCGATCTATACTTGTAAGACTACATTTGATACCACAAAATATTCATGACTTTTTACCCTGTGCAAGCACTTCACGATCATAAATTCCTTAAGCTCTCACTGCAGCCCTATAAGTAAAGTTTTATAATCCTCACTGCAGAGAAGGAAAGACCACATATCATTCATGAAATGATGCAAATAGCTAGTGGCAATACCAGAACACAACTTTTGGGCCATCTGAGTTACAATACTTTCACGATCATACCTACACTACAGCCTTCAATATCCTAGACATGGTCCAAAGTTTAGTAGTGATATTTCTAAAAAAATTCACTAATCTAATCAGTCCACAGTTCAAAAGCTATTTTTTCACATCAAAAAGCACTTAATGTCTGCTGTATGGATGAATGAATGAAAAGAATAAATAAATGGCTACAAATAATAGGCTCCAAAAGGTTAAGGAACAAGGAACATGTGCAGAAAAATATATCAGCTTTATCTGTTACTGATTAGTAATGGCTGCCTCTCAAAAGTCAGAGTATATAAGGAAGAGATGGAAGGTTGGCAAAAGCAAAACAAAGGATCAAAACATTTTCTGACTCTTCAAAAGAAAAAGGAATTCAAGCTAAAATCAAATCAAAGACAATCAATTGTTTCCATCAGCACTCAGTGCTCCAGAGAAAGAAGGAAAAAAATCTTTTTCCTGATTCATTAATTCATGTTCTTAGTCATCGGAAAGGGCAGACAACCTGAAAGCTATTTGTTAGTAGCAAGTGCAGAGTAAAGTATGCTGGAAATAACATCCCCCTGGGGAAAGCCTGCCTCTGGAGTCTTATTTCCCTCCCTTCCCATCCTCCGCCTTCTAACACTGGGCCACTGACCTCATCAGACACTGATAACATCAGCCCCATCACCCTGATCACCTTAGCTGGCCGTCCACTGACAACAGAATAAAAGCTGCCGTTTTCAGTACTAGAAAGAACTTACAGGTCACGTAGACACTCCAGCCTGCTGACCAGACATAGCCGAAAATCAGGTCGGCCTTCCTCAAGCCTCCCTAACAGAGTGACTCTCCCCTCCTCCTTCCGCACCTCTACTTAGCCAGTTTGGTCACTCACTTGCTGGTCTGTAGTCCTGTAGATTCACACCTGTAACAGCACTGCACTTTGTAGGTGGTTTAGAATGCTTGCTGAGCGAGGTGAATGCTCGTGATCACAAACGGTCGCATCCCGTGCTCAAATCCTACTACTCCTTAGGAGCGCATCTCCAGCAGCATTCCGGCAACCTTCAGATGGCCTAACTGGCCCTGTGTCATGTCATCCCGCCAGTGACAGTAACTTCGCCTAATGCCCAAACCATTACAGGGCCTACACACCCTCCAGCTCCGTCTCTCTGTACTTGGACTGCATAGGGTCCCTTTATTCTCTGAAGATTCCATGCGCGCGCTTCACAGGGCCATGTGCCCATACCTGCGCCCACCCAGATCTTTCTTCAACCCATCACTTTACGTCTTTTGTCAACACAGCCTTCTGTGGTTGTGGGCCTTCTTCGCGGGACTCTGACCACCTCCTCTTGCATGATGACCCTGCAAGTGCCCACTACAGCTGCACTGTTCAAAATGGTATCTACTTAGCCACATGTGACTTCTAAAATTGGGTAGTAGCATCAAGAGAAAACACCAGGTTTCAGTCAGTACAAAAGAGAAATATCAAATATTATTACCTTCCATACTGAATGTATGTAGAAATGATGTATATCTAGATACACTGGGTTAAACAAATCATTCGATTTCATTTCATCTACTTCTCTTGACTTTTTTTGTTGTTGCTCTTGAATGATTCCTACCAGAGGACCTTGCAAATGCTAAGCAAGTGCTCTACCACTAAGTGTGATCACAACTCTTTTTATTTTTTTAATGTGGTTACCATGAAAGTTTTAACTACATCCCTGCCTCACACTGCATTTCCATCTGACAGCACAGAATGAGAACACAAGCTCCTCTGGGATGGCGACTCTCATTTATCCACCTGTCTTCTGACTTCAAAACAACCCTGCACTCAAACTCTCTGTAAGCATTCAATGGACATAAGATCCTCCCCTTGATTTAAAAAAAAAAAAAAAAAAAAAAAAACAACTTTCTGTCTTACAATGTCCAGGTCAAGTGCCCATCCTCCTTCAAGAAGAATCCTGTGGCATTTGTTCCCAGCATCAAGCACGGGGGTCAGTACTTTTGGACACACAACTCTATGAACTCAGCAGCCATTAGTTGAATATATTGTCTGCCTCACTTGTCGTAGCAATGCTGGAAGTGGAGGAAGAAGGGAATGGACTGTTAGACTACTGCTCTGGAAGAAGGATCCTTGGTCCAGAAGAGAGAACTGAAAAATACAAGTGGCAGACCCAGACTGCAAACTCATGTCTTCCTGTTCAGTCCCTGGCACCGGGCCCCCTGCCCAAAGCCCAGACTAGTAGCTGACAGACAGGTTTTCATCCAATCTGCACAGGAGTCGCCTGCTAGTTCGCTTGAAGCACAGTCCTCACCAACATCTGAAAATTTAGGAATCTGACAGTTCAAGGTCCAATTTTTCAGTCAGTACTTGAACACTTGTTTACTTGTCAAGTCCAAGCACTATAATCCAAGAACAAGTTAAAATTGGCCCCAGTGGTTCATAGATACCCAAATAATAAGCCATTAAATAAAGAAGCTGTACAAGGTTCCAAATTGTGGTAAGTGCTATGAAGAGAAAAGGCAGAGACCAGGATAAACTTCCAAGGCTAAGAATACTGTCTTTAATGAATGACCTGAGGAAGCCCATGCTGAGGTGACGTGGAATGACAATGCAGAGAACCCAGAAGTCATCACTGATTGGAAGAAAAAACATCGACCTTCTAGACATGGTGGGCAGGGGAAAAAAATTGACAACTTCCCCTGTAATATAGAATTGTCACAGGAAAAAAAAAATAGACAACTTCCCCTGTAATACAGAATTGTCACAGGAAAAAAAAATAGACAACTTCCCCTGTAATATAGAATTGTCACAGGAAAGTCAGCATCCAAGGCATGGCATGCAGCTAGCTCCATCAGTGCAAGGGGATGTGAATCTTCCATGTCTAAGCAGCAGGAAGTGGGAGAAAAGTTCCACCTGCTGACCAGGCATCACAAAAGCGCCTAACTACATGGGCAAAATAGAAGCTTCTTTGGTACATTCAGTGCTGAACCATAAAACGTGGGGCCATTTGCTACAAAGACCCTACACGCCTCTTCCCTGACTCTGAAGGAGAATCTGCCTCACTCAGCCCCTCCTTTGCACAGGGTTTCCCACGGGCAATCACTCCAGCTTCACTGAGCCTTAGGCACGGAGTTTGGCATGGCATTATAATTTCCCAATTCTGCTAAAACATCCCTGAAAAGACCACTGAGAATTGCCTTTTTCCAGCTCACTGTAACTCCAGCTTTGCCCACACACCTGGGGATCAGGAATCTCCACATGTCCTTTTCATTAAATGTGTGATACCAAACAGCTAATCACACTAAAGCGCATATTTCTATTCCAAGAAAAGAAAGCACAGTCCACAAGCTACTGAATGGGCAGAGCTATTCTGAGGAATGTCACCCATTCTTACTCTTCATATCTTCCTAGCACAGGCAAAGTCGGCCCTGGGAGCAGGAAAAGCTTAATGAAGATGTTTTATGTGCCTTAAATTAATGTATTGTGAGGATCTTCAATTGAGCCTGGATGTGATAAAAGCAGCATGTGATCAAGTCTAAACAAAGGCCACATAGCAGCAACCATACCACACTACTTTTCTAGTTTCAATCATTATGCCACGGGATGGAAATGATCCTATTAAGGCGAATGGTCCATAAGAACTCTGATGTTTTTCAAGTTGTAATTATTTCAAAATGAACAGCAAAGTATTTCAAAAGAAAAGGAAAAGAAGCCCCTTATTTAAGTCATCTTACAGGGCACCAGCCCTGGCCTCCTGTCATGTTCTCCTTGTTACCCTTCTATTTGCTCAAACCCTGACAGCTCACAGAGGACAAGATCTTTAACGAAAGGGAAATCAGACTTTCAGAGCTCTGACTGGGCAGTTTTCACTTGTGAGCCAGTCTTCATCACTTTGAATTATTTTCTCTTCAAAGTTCCCTGAGGGGCTTAAGCCCTTCACAGGGAGCTCAACAGGTCGTCTGCCTGTGCCCCGAGCAGAGCTGACTAAGCAAAGCACCAAGACTCTGAAAATAAGAACCGGCAGAGGGCACCAGGCAGGACCCCACAGGGCCGCTGGGCCAAGAGATGCAAGCTCAGGAGGGCAGCACCCCACGTCGAGTTCTGAATCCTCAACTTTGAAAGTTAAGAGTTCTCCTCCAGGGCTTCATCAAACATCTTGAGACCTCCATCCCCTCAGCCCCAGCTTCCCAGAGGAAAGAAAGCTGGTGTGCACACTGTGATGTCCTAGCTGCAGTTGCTCCCCACTCAAAGGTCATATTTCACTGACTTCTCTGGTTGAAGAATTCAGTACACGTGTGCTCTTCAAGCTGTGGATCACAAGACTGGCTCAGTGGGGAATACGCATCTTAAAAAAAAAAAAAAAAAGAAACAGCTGAGAGTAGAAAATACCAGAGTGCACTGGGCTGGTCATGTTCTTGCTGGGGACCTGCTCTCAGCTGCTCTGTGTAATCAGCAGCAGCCTTCAGAACCCAGAAGCCCTGCCTTTCAAACAACAAGGCAAATCATCTCTCACACAGAGGACAGAAACTACCATGCATGAGATTTACATCACAAAGCTGTTATTAGAAAACCTAAGGTGCATTCCCATGAGGAAAGGGAGAGGAGGGAAGATTCTGTGGCAAACTGGTCAGCATTCTCCACTCAAAAACATCTCCCACAAAGCATTAAGTACAAAGAAGAAGAAAAAGAACATTACCAATGTAGAGACCACACGGCCAACATGTTAAACAAGCAATCAAAGCCACTACCACCAGGAATAAGATAGATCAATATGTTATGAATGGCACACGGCCAGTTACATGTTATCTCTGCTAACCCTACAAATATTCACATTAATCATAAAAAGACATCAGCAAAACCCAAGAAGGACTATTCTATAAAATGAAGTAACCAATACTCTTCAAAAACAAAGGTTCAAAAAGCAAGGGAAGAATGACAACCTGTCAGAGAACTGTGGAGTCTGGGGAGAGACCCCTCCCCTTCCCCCCAGCTAAAGGAAATATACATCCTGGATTGAGTCACAGACCAGAAAAGGTGGGAAAGTCAGTGAAACCCAAACAAAGCTTATTTAATAGCAATGTCTCAACTTTGATTATTGTACCATGTGAGCCATTAACATCAGTGGAAGGTTGGGAAGCATGTATGTTTCAGTTTCACTTAAGTCAAGAATACTACAAGGTTTTATTTTTAAAAAAAATGTCTGGAGAACACGACAAAACAGCATTTTATCTTATAAGACACATATCATTTAGGCATAGTACATATTGTGCCTCCAATTCTCTAAACTTACTAGATAAATTATAGACAGGCTTAAGTATGCAGTTTACATGTAATAAACTTAACACATGGGAAAGGAGTGGAGGGAGTGGAAGCCAAAGTCTTTTAATGAGTAGCCCTTTGTCCAGGCTCCTTCCCAGTCCTCTTCCACCTCGCTCTTCCTAACACCCAGCAGGACTGTTGATATTCCTCTGAAAGAAAACATAGCATCCTTCACAGACAAGGCCAAACATTCCTAGTTCTTTAAGGGCATGTGCCCGAGTGTAAGATGTACACAGGGCGGGAAGAAGCAATCATTAATGCAACGAACTGTCTAGAAAGTCCTGAGAAAATTCTATGACTAAGACCCACAGAGCTGTGACTCTTGAGAACTTACATAAGGGAAAAATAGGCAACAAAAATACATTCACAACCTAGTACTGTAAACCAAGCCAAGTATCTGTAGAAGGAAGGCCACAGGCCCTAAGTGGGAACAATCTACCAAGTTTTAACTGGTCATCTAAACACTTGGCTTTGTATACCTGCATTGGAGAAGCTCAGCACTACCAAGAAGTATCCTTCTTCTACAGAAGGTGCTTAATGCAGAGAACCACAGCTGGCCAACATGCAGAGAATGAGTGACTGTGTAGCACTCAGTTCGAAATAAGGCATCAAAATCCCAAGATTCGGGGAGCTTCGTAGTAAAAATGTATGGGGGTGGGGAGACTGCTGCTATCCTCTGGTTATGACGAGCTGCCCCGCACCCAAGAACACACTGCAGAGATGTCCACTTACACAAGATCTGCACAACAGCTATCATTTCACCATGATGAGGGAAGATCTCAAGAAACACTACATCTTCCTGGGAGACTATATAAGGACAATGCCAGACAGAAGGGGAGCTTCTCTACTCAATGATTTACACACTGATAAGTCGTCCATGGCCTAGCAAGCACTTGCTGGTGCAGGCATCCCACATGCAGCCCAGGGGACCACCCACACAGAAACAGTAGAAGTGGGAGGGAGACTGGCAAGGAAAGAGAGAGTACATGGTGGGATGGGGTGGGAAGGATGGAGAATACTAAGGGATATAAACACATAAATTCATTGTATTTGTGAAAGTGTCACAGAATAAAAAATTATTTAATTTTTAACACATTCACATGTGCACAGAGATGCAGAAATGACACAGGCTATTGTATCAGTTAGTTACAGCTATCAACTTGACAGGTTAGAGCTGAGCTTTTAGGCACCTATGGAAAATCACTTCGTTAGAGCAGGAGCCTGCCTAACTGATGAGGGAGACCCAGCCCCCAGTGGGTGGATCATCCTGGTCAGGTAGGTAAGATGCAGAGAATACTGGTTGACTTTGGTGGACTGACAATGTGGCTTCTCTCAGCACTTCCTGGAAATGGTGTGGTCAGTTCTCTGATGTAGGTTCAACTCTGCTGCTTTCATCATGGACTGAAACCTACAAAACCATCAGCTGGAATAAAAACCTTTTGCTTCCCTAAGTTGTCAGGGTCTTGCACTGATATCAGCACAAGGAGGGTCTAAGGACCTCTGCAGCCATAACACCAGAGTCATGTGAATCCGTTCTTGAGAGTCAGGTCTGCTCTGACCCTCAGCTTCCTCAGACACATCTCATGAACTCCCTTCACTCTGACAGCATTGTTGTGAAGAATTAAATTAGGTAACACTGTATTTAGAATTCCTAGCAAGTGACCGAATTGCCACAAAGAGTAATTAATGAACAAAATTACCTATCAAGACCATTACAGTAAAAGCACTAAATTTCTCAATTTACTCTAAATTCTACACATCCCACTAAATGCACTCCAAGTATCCATGAATACACTGCTGGTCACAGAAACAGCTATTTTCCCTCCACCAGCCAGAGACACAAATAATGAATGTATTTGGAGATGGAAGGCTTCAATACCAGACCCAGACAGTGTGGGGGAGCTGGGGCCCTGCTGTGGGGAGAACCTGCTCTGTGTAGGCTGACCAAGTGACCAGCTAGGAAACCATGACTGGATTTCACCCTTGCCTGTCTTAAGCTTGACAGAAGATGTCCAAGTTCAGACATGCCAAGTGACTTCGTCATTGGTACTCACTAAGAGCTAGACATTGTACAACTCTGCCACATCTTCCTCCAAACTGCAGGAATAACTACGATTAACATGTTTTCTTACATAAAGTTTCAGCAAGATTGGATATCAATTCCAGAACCTGAAAAGCAGTAAGAGGTGATTATACTTGGAAAAATAATCATGAAATAAAGGTGTGTAACATAAACCAATTTCAGACTAACGGCTTTACACCAGCACCTGCATTTCTCTTAATCATCCTCCCTCTCAGTCTTAACAGGCAGACAGACACACAAGTATACATTTAAATTCACTTAAGCTCTCCTGTGTTCTCTCTCTCTCTCTCTCTTTCTCTCCCCCCCCATAGGTCTCCACATTTGCAATAAAAGCTAATCCTAAAATATATTTAGGAAATTCTCTAAGTCACCTAAAATCATATTTAAAATACTAGTACTGGTACTTGAATAGGTCTACTGTACACATTAAGATACTTTTAAATATTATATTGTATACCAATCGTCATTATCCATTTGCTTCATATGAGTTGTCAGTTCAAGAAAAAAAGAGCGAGGGAGGGAGGCAGGGAAGGAGGAAGGGGAGAGAAACTACCATGTGCTCCAAACTCAACAGCAGCACCCTTCCCTCCGTGCAGAAGCCTAGGAAACAATAACACATCAAAGCATTCCTCCACCCACCTGAGCAAGCCCTATTTCTACCAAGTCAGCCTCCACAGTGCACCTCCACTTTCTTTCCCTTCCTCTTTAGCCTTCTTTGTACAACTCTCTGACCCCAACTTGCTAGCTGAAAGTTTCTCTTTTGATTAAAAAAACAAAAAAAACAAAAAACACCTGCTCGCTGCCACACTTGGGTCTTGTGCAATCCTAGGCGAGGCTGGGTTCCCAGCAAACAAGAGGAACAAGAGCGTGGGAGCTGCATCCAGGGCAGCAGGAGCCAGGCTCCCTCCCTCTCTTCCGTCTACTCCTGGGCAGCTGCCTACAGCCATCACAGAATGCCCACCCTTCAACTCAAACAGTCCCTTCCAGATCCCACAAGTACCCTAACCCATCAGTGACCTCAGCCTTCAGCCACGCCAGCTCCCAGTCAGGCGGGGCAGGAGAGTCCCCCTCCTCTCTTCATGTCTCTTTTCTTTCCACCTTGTGGTCCTCCGCTTCTTCCTCCTTCTAAGTGTGGCTGTCAATAACAGCCAAGATTACAAGAATAGTGGCAGTTCTGATTTCCTGAGAGGCTGTGTGTGTTGTGTAGTGGCTCACTAAACACCCTAACTAACACTACATCTAATCGCCCCAACAATCTATGCAGCATTAACTGGCAGAAAAGTTGTAACCTAGGACCCTTTTACAGTCTTTAAAAGCATTGGAGAGCTATTAAGAGTTTTTATTAACACTAACCATATCTATGGAAAGCTATGAGATTAGAAATTAAATCTGAAAGATGTTTAAGCAAAATACACAGCCCACAGAACAGGACACCATCACATATTTTTTTCTTTATTTTTCCCCAATCATACAAGCTTAATAGGTAGACTGGTCCCCTCCCTCCTTCCACCCTTCCCCAGTCCCCCTTGCACCCTCCCCTCTTTCCCCTTCCTTTCACCCCCTTCCTCCCTTTCTTCCAGTGTCTCCCCCTTCCCCCCACTCCATCCACTGAAGCGTCCTTTTGCCTGAATGCCAAACTTCCCTCTGAGTCCTCCATTCTAGTGAGGTGTAAGGACTCAGTGGCATTGCCCAGAGTCCTTTCTTGGGCTCCTCTTTAGTAAGGGAACACTATCATGACTGTTAATCCCTTGCCTCTAAGGATCCTAGTGCTGTGATCAATGCTAGACTTTGGGGGGGTCATTGACATGTCAGTCATTGCACAGGTCATGCAAAGTCCAATTATGGCTATTGTGGCCCTAATTTGTGTGGAGTATCTTGCATATTCTTGGTCCTCCCCATCTTTAGGCTCTTACAATCTTGCTGCCCCCTCTTCCACAAGTTTCCCTGAGCTTTAGGATGACACCATCATATTGCATGGTTCTGGAAAATTCCACTGGATGCTCATGAGATAGTTACAGCTTAAAAATGGAAAAAGGCAAATATCATCTGTTATCAGTTACTTCTTAGTCACTATGACCTAAATACCTGACATGGGCAATGAAGGAAAAGTTTTCTCCTTCGAAGTTTCAGTCCATCACAACAGGGATGAAAGCACGGTAGAGCAGCTAGGCTCTTGGCTACAGGAGATGTGATCATGGCCATTCTCATCACGGGAGAACAGAAAGCAGAGTGTGTGACAGGAGCCGGGGACCAGGTGTAAGCAGCAAAGGCCTGGCCCTAGTGACCTACTTTTCCCAGCCAAGCCCAACTTCCCAAAGATCCACAGCTTCTCCCAAAGAAGACTCATGCTGGGGAATAAGCTACATGACACTGTCCAGCAGGGGACATTTCTGATTCAAATTATAACATGGAAGTTCATGAAATAAAGAAAAAAATGCAAACAGCATCTTGGCCTTACCATGAAAAGTTTTGACTTTACAGACCCCCAAGGGTCTTGATCACTCACAGCTATCTCTGGACCACACTGGAGAATGTGGTTCATAGAAAAGGGAAACTGAGCAAGCCTACTGAAGAGCTCTGATCTGGACCTAATCACGTGATACTGCTGTCCCCACTTTCTCTGCTGTGGATTTCCTTGAAGACAGCTTTACTTTCATCAGGAAAGTATCACCTTCCAGTGTCTGACCTCCAGTTGAATAATGCAGAGCCAGTAACTCCTCTAACTCCTCTGCCCACATGTCCCACAGCACTCCTAAGCCAGCAGGTCTTCAAAATGACTCTTATAACTACACAAATCAGGATCCGACATAGTGTATGGATTAATAATATGTACCTTGCAAATAGGGGGGAATGATTAAGTTCAATGGCACCAAAAGTTTGCAAGTAGTTACCTCTGGTTCATGACCCTGAAAGTGATTTACACGTTGATTTCTTTGGTATACTTTAATGGAAAACAAATCTTTTACAAGCATGTGCTGCTTTTACAAAGAGAAAAGTGAATAAGGTTGAGGCATGGCTCTGCGGAGGAATTGTACAGTATGTGCAAAACCCGGATTTGAGCCCCAGCACAGTCAAAAAAAAAAAAAAAAGAAGAAGAGACTGTGACACCTTCTCCATGGTTATATTAGTAAATTTTGTCTCTCTGTCTTTTCCTACTATAACTCCAACCCTGTTCCAGAATCAGGTCTGCACTCATCCTGAGCTTCAGATTCAAGCACCCCAGAGTACTGTCAAGTAAGTCAATAAAGGTTCCTAGCCTGTGCTACAAAGTGAGTTAAAAGTCAGTCTGGGCAAACTGCTAAAAATAAATAGAGACCCTGTGCAGAACAGAACAAAAGCACATCACAGAGTATGTCACAACACACACACACACACACACACACACACACACGTGTATGTATGTTCAATCTTATACTTGTTCCTACAGCCTAGCCACCCCCACCCTAGCCTCCCCTCATCTATATAATAGAAGGACTTCAGGAAGTTAGAATAAGATGAGCATGTTCAAATCCCAGCTCCACAGTGTACTGTGACTGAGGACAGACTGTCTTTCCATCCCTGAGCACTCAACCTTCATCTGCAGACTGGGTTGGTGATGCAACTTCCAGAAAGCATCCACCAAGGGCAATTACTGCATTTGGTGTATGGTCAATGATAAAGGGCTCACCTCAAACTTTGCCCTGTTGTCTAAGAGACTATGAAGATCTCTTCTCCAAGGCCCTGGCATTCCCTAAGAATTCTTTCTTAACTACACAAGAATTCCACTGCTACTACTGAATTCTGCTCTTCCTAAAAATCTCTGTCATCTATGAGTAATGAATATTCATACACAAGGCTCTGAGGGAATCAGAGCTGCTCAGGCCAGCACTAAGACCTCAGTCTCCCCTCTGCATGGTGAGGATAAAAGCTGCAGAGCACATGACTAGCCTGACTGGAGCCCTAGGTTCAAATCCCATACCACATAAAACCAAGCAGTGTCGTACTCACCTGGAATCATGCACAAAAGAGAGGCAGGAGGATCAGAAGTTCAAGGTCATCTCCAGCTATGTTTCTAGGTACACATGGGGCCTGGCACAAGTTACCAGCCAGCCAGGCACCTTCCCACCCTCAACCCAAGTCATATCCACCATCATCACAGACCTCACAGACTGACCAGGAACTGCTTTCCCTTTGATCTCATCTCAACTTCACTGCATTGATCACAGTCAAAATGCCACTGGCACTTTTTCCTTCTCCTATGCTTTTGAACTTGGGAGACATGAGACTAACCTGCACTGAGATGCCAATCAGAAGGAAAAGCTAAGAACTGACAGGAAAGGGAAAGGCCAGGGTGATTTGCCTTGGGGAGCACAGTGTGTCACAAAGCACAGCCACAAAGCAGGCACATGCCAGCATGGGACAATACTTCTCTTTATACTTGCTTTTGAAGAAAGTCACAACCATTGAATTGCAAAGAAAACAACAGTAACGACAAATATTTGTTTTCTTAGTGCTAGAGATGGAGCTCAGGGTCTTATACATGCAAGGCAGCTGCTTACCTCTGAGGCATCCCTCTTCCTCCCTCCAGTGCAACCAACTTTTATGAAACCCTTGTTAGGCCACACACAGTGTATGAAGGGCGGGTCTCTTGCCCTTGGCATCTGAATCTCACATTGTGTTGTACACACTGAAACTTATTAGCCCACCTGAAATCAACTCGTCATTGAAAAACGTGTTTTTAGTAATACAGTAAGATAAATAGAAATATGACAGTAAATTGTATATGTATAAATGCTTCACAAATCCTTTTGTTGGTCTATATGCTCCAATTAAAATTTTATCTCTCATTGTGAATCAGTCAAAAAAATTAGGGAAAGAAAAGCCCTGCTTTAAACAACAAGTTATCTATAATCACTAGCACTATCTAGAAGGCATAAAAGTGAGGCCTGAAAAATTAAGTTTCTTCCCCAAATTTATGTAGTTCATAAATGCAACTGAAATTTTAACCCAGATTGCAAAGAAGACTGTGACCCTCTTAGACTGCGCAGTGGGCGATGGCTTTTAGGTCTGTCATGAGAGCAGAGTCCTCCTAAATGAAATTAGCGTTCTCATAAAGAGGAACCAAGGAAATCTGCCCTTTGCACGGTACGCAGTTTTTCAGTTTATCATTCGTGTTTTGATGGTAAGTAACCCTACAACAGCAGCTTAAGGGAGGGAGCTTGCTTCTCTCACAATTTGAGATGACAGTCCATCATTTCAGGAAAGTCACAATAACTTCAAGCAAGAGTTTGAAGAAGCTGATCCTATCACATCCGCAGTCAAGACAATAAATAATGTGTGCATACTTGCTAGAGATCAGTTTTTCTACCTTTACTCAATCTTTACAACCATCACGCATGGCCACATTACAACACATTACGACACCTTCATTACAGACTTGCCAGCACCCAAAGGCATAAAAAATAAGTGCCTGTTGCTTTCAAAGCACCCAGTTTCCAGTATCTTACTATAGCACTCCACAAGATGAGGCATTTCCTAGTCTGTAAAGGTAGCAACACTACAGATGTCTACCTGTCAAAAATTATGCAAAGATTTGGCACCTTGCCAAAGAATCAGAGCAAATTCTTAATACAGGTGTCCAATCTGGGCTACGAGTGAGTTCAACGCCATTCTGGGCAACCTTCTCAAAATTAAAATTAAATGATAAAATAAAGTAAAAAATAAAGAGTCTATTTTGGGGGTGGGGAGTATAAGCAGATGGCTCAGTGATAAAAAGAGCTCGCTGCACAAGCAAAAGGATCCGCATTCAAATCCCCACATCGTATGTGAAATACTAGGTGAATGCAGCAGCTCACTTGTAATTCCAGTTTTAGAAGGTGGAGCCCAGAAATTACCAAACCAAGGTGGCCAGTCAGACTACTTCTAATGACATGCTCTGGGTTTAATTAGTGACCCAGGCAAAAAAAAAAAAAAACAATAGGTGGACAAGTAATCAAGAGTTAGTCCCAAATCACCCTCACATCTACACACACAAATGCACACACAAACACATGGCCCACCCACATGCAACATACAGACACATATTTACACAGCCCATATACATACATAAGAAAATTGTATGAAAAAAAAGAGGACTAGAGATAAATCTGTACCTCAATTATATATAATTCATTGCTTTCCATGCAGGAGGCTCTGGGTTCAAATCTCTAATACAGCAAAAGGAAAAAAAATCCCAAATAAAGGGGAGGGAGACTAATTGGAAATGGACAAGTTAGTTACTGAATTAGGATCTCTCTTTCCCATCTAGAATCTGATGTGATCATATCACATCTGCCACATAGCCACTAGGCATCAAAAACAAACTCCTCTAGTCATAGCTAAAATCAAACCCTTGAGTTCCTCACCCAAGGAGGTCAGTAAAGGCTCTGAGCTACAGACTTGCCCTCATCTGACCCCCTCATATCATCTTGGCTATCACAGTGTCCTCTCTCTCTTCACCACAGGTCTGTTGGCCGCTTACTCTAAACTCAACTACTCTAAAAATTAGCAGCAAACCACCAAACACACACACACGCACACACACACACACACACACACACACACAGAGAAACAATTTCCTTTAATTAGTTGTCACCAACAAAAATTAACTGAATGCATTTCTGGTGCCAGTGATTTTTAGGTAACTTAAAAATTACCCAAGCAAGTGTTTAATCATTACTTGCTAAACTACAGGTAAGTAATGTGAAAATTCAAACAATGAAAGAAGACTAAGAAAAACTTTCCATCTTTGCCACCAATCTTCCCTTTCAAAGGCACGGCTGTAGGTTCCTTAGGAATCACTCTATATGGAGAGAGCTCTTTATGTGCATATATTTTAACATGCATACCCACCTACAAAACTCAAAAGTACTACTCATGCATACTTATGTGCATCTTTCTCTACTCTGAACTCTTAAGATACTCTAAGTGTTACAAAGAAGATTGTCTACAAAAAGATTTCCGTATAATTTTAAGAAGTTCCCCATGTCTTTGTAATCTCCTAATCTATGGGTTTTATGATTTTGTTACAATGAAAGAACCAACATCATTATAAACACACATCTTGGTAGTTAGGGATATAACATATATTGAGTTTTTACAAATGACATAGTCAGAGTCATAAGTTTAATTTGTCATCTTGAAAGCTATCAGCTTTTCCAACATGAAAACTTCAGAGATGTGGACCACCATGTGCTTCCAAGGCCAAAGCAAAAGCATCCATTTTGCCACTCCTTTACCAGCAACCAACAATGCTGTTATATCTAGCCATCTCAATATTAAAAAAGAAATTACTTCTACTCACCATTATAAGTTGTACGTGTCTTATGAATGAGGCTAAGTATTTTTTGGTTGCAATCTGCATCTCAATACTTCACTGCCAACCTCAAGGTGGTTAACTCTGCTTACTACTGCTTTGAAAAGTAACCAGTGCCTCAACTCTAACAACCTTTTAGTAACACCTGACACCCAACAGCTACTATGGCCTTCAAGGTGATGCAGAGTTTTGATCTCCTACCTGTGCAAGCCAAAATGTTACAGGTTTTTCTGGGGTCTTATGTGTCCAGGTTCTTGTGTTCAGGATTTGAAAATTGAAACCAGAACATGCATGGAAGATTAAGCCAGAATTTATTAAAGGAGAGAAAGAACAGAACTCACAGGACATGAATCCACAAGGGGCATGAATCCATGAGGGGCAAGGGAAATGACAGGAACTCATGGACTTGCATGAGGCCTTGCTTACCTACAATGGAGAACTAATCTTCATTTTCTTTCATATACAGGGAGTTGGGGGAAATGGGCACCTTATCTCTGTGGGTGATTAAAATAGAGTATGTTTCCTCAGGGTAATTGCAGACCTTCAAAGACCTTCAGAGACCCAGCAAATTCCTAAAAGGAATTTTTCTCTCTGCTGTTAACAGTTCTTCTCCAAGGGCAGTAAGCCATTCTTCTTTCCTAGAATCCTAAAGACAAGCATAGCCAAGCACGTAATCCCTGACTACCATCCCTCTACAGACCCTAGTTCAAGGCCTGAGCTGGCAAGGAATTGAACTCACAGCACCCTTGCTCCCAGGTACCCTTGCTCAGCAGACAGTGAACTCCAAGAGCGCACCAGACCTCACCTGCCTTCTACTCTGACTAATGCCCAGCACAATTCAGTGCATTTGGCAGATACTTAATAAATGCTTCCTCAAGTTATCTAATATTGTCTTCTAGCATGTGTTCATGTTATTCCAAAGACAAAAACTTTATGCATGTGAATTCATAATAAGGACAAATATCTGAATTACTTTGGGGGTCTGTTTACTGTATATCTGCATATTGTATTTTTGAGTATACAAAGATATCCTCTTAAAACTTACAGAAAAGTCAAACTCCCTCCCTAAAAAGTTGTAGGAGTAACTTAAAAATCATACATACACACAGATTTTTAAAAGCACTGGTATTCAATGATTACAACCAGAATAAAAACTCACTACTTGCCAAGAGAAAAAAATAGATTCACATGAGTCAAATAAAAATCTCTTGACTTATGATCTTCTGATGTCCTAATCAGCTGTCAGAACCAGCAAGCCTCGCCTCCAGATGACTGTGTAAGGGGGAAAGGCCATATGGTAAGTCAAATGTCCAAGAACTCCGCTGAACACCAATAAAAGCAAATGGCTCTGTGTGCACTGTGCCCGGAAACTTGGAGGACATTCCCCTTGGGAGTACTTGATTCTTAAAAGTTAAACCCAGTTGAAAGGTGAATTTTTCCAGAGCATCTAAGCAGGGTACAAAGAGGTCATCGAAAGACAAAGCACAGATTTAGCTAGGAATACAACGCAGAATCGCTCTGAAAAGCATGACTTTGTAGAAACATACAACAAGATTAAGTTCTAAATGTGTTCTCAGTTTGTCCACATTTAACGCGCATTAGCATCAGCGTTATTTTGAACACGTGCACAGTGTCCTTGACTCTTCTAAGGAGTAAAAACTTTGTCAAAGTTTCCTCTTCCCCAACTTTAACCTCGTTAAGAATTGCCAAGTTACTAATTAGATCTTAGGGTCCCCCTTCAGGGACTCCAACTAGCCTGTGGATTTAAAAGAAATAACGTGGTTAATGGACAACTTCTGAAGTGGCACAAATGAGGGGTGTAGCTGATAGCTGACACTATTCCCTTGTTCCCCCAAGTAGTTTACATGTTCACGGGTGTTGATACCTTGGTGCTTTTTAAAGGACTAACAAGCAAACCTCGCCTTATTGGAATGGGGGTAGTTTACAGGAATCTTTTCTCTGGTTTCCTGAACTCTTTGCCCCTTGGGGGACCCTTCAGAACGTTAGGAAAGGGTCCCCAAAGCACACAAATGCTCCAGACCGTCAGGGGCCACAGCCTGGACCAGGTGAGTCGGGATTCGCTCCCCGACACCGTCCGGGTCCCCGTCGCGCCGGCCTCTGGGCGGAGCTGCAGACCCGCTCGCCCGGGGTGGGGGGTGGCGGCCCCACTCACCTGCGATTCATGGGCCGGACTCTCACGGCCACCTTGACCGATGCCATGGCTCATCCCGGCTGGCCCGCGCGGGGTCCCACCAGGCCTGCACCCCGCGGCCGCCGGCCACTCCAGAGGCTGCGCCCACGGTCTCCGCCCACTTCCCTCCGGCCCCCGCCCCTCGGCTCCGGCCGACCTGGAGCGGCGCCGCGGCCCCACCTGCCAGGCCACTGAGCATGCCCAGAGCGGCCCCGACCCGCGTGATCCGCTCGCCGCGCTTTGGCGGCAGCCCGAGGCGGAGGGGCGGAGCCAGCAGGCCTGGGCCCCGCCTCTCGGGCACGCTCCTGGGGCGGGACGCTCAGTGGTTTCCCGGTACGGACCCCCGCAGGAAATCTAAACTCAGCATCAGATCCTGAAAATGGACAGGGAAGGATCGTTGCATTAGGTCCCAACGAAAGGCCATAGTCCGAAGGGCAGATCGTGAGCTTTCAATCATGAACCAGGGTCTGACTTTTGCCTCATCTAGTCGGGCACATCGGCTTGTGTTTCTTGCAGAAGAGCAAGCAGGAGGGCAGTGATCACGATTTGCACATTTAGAAAAGGTCCAAGCGTGTCCTGGACCCTGAAACTTAGATTATCAGGAGAATCCAGAGAAGAGTTAATGCTCTGAATATAGGCGAGCAGCAACGTCACTGTATTTGCTGGAATCAGATCTAAGCATGAGGGTTCTCTGACAGGGTGACATTTGTAGTTGACTCTTTAGGGACTTAAAGTGAGGACACCACTATCCTCCTTAGGATTTAAGGCCGCCAGGATCGATGAGTTTCTATCCGCTCTCCTTCGAGCGTGCATTCTCACAATCCTGACAGTCCGCCTTTGAGCCGCTGAGCTACCAGTCACTCACAAGAGTCAATCCAGTCTTTCCCTGCCCCTTTTCCAAGTAGCTCAGCACTTCTAGCCCAGCCCAGGCCTAAGCCTCCGCCCTTCCTGCTTAGAGACTAGCCAACGAAGATTCTGCCTCCCTCAAGGTCAGTCCCTAGGAAATGTGATCCCTCTTGAGACCATTAGGCACAGTCTGCCCTCACCTCCTCCACGCCCCAGTTGGTATTTCCCCAGACATGTGGGAGGTGGGCAGCTGGTCTCTTGCTCCGATGGGCACCTGCAGGAAACCTAGCTCTAGGAAAACCAGGCGGAGCTCCGGGTGGCGAGCCCCAGCTCCAACACTAGCTTCAGTCCTCCTGTGGATTCCGATCAGGAGTTCCGTGGGCTTAAGTGGGATGCTATCCTGCCAACGTGGTGCCCGCCGAGCCCAGGACTCATGCCCCTTCCCTAGACTCCTACAGCCAGGCTAGAACCGCCGCATGCACTTCAGGCAGGGCCCTGCAGAACAAGGGGATTCGCGCTTTGCGAGCAGAGAGGCTGGAGCAGATCCCACCAATGGGCCGTAGGAAAACTTGGACAGCTGATTTCAGGGACTGGTGAGCGCGTGGGCCTGCGCAGTCAAGGCGGACGGGCAGGACGCCCCGAGCCAGCCCGCTCCGCGCCAAGGCTGCCACAAACGAGGGCGGGGCCCGCTCTACATGGAAGCCGCGTAGGGACAAACTACGTGGCCGCACTTGCTGGGGTGGGATTCTGACAACCTCGCAGGCGGACACAGCTGCTTGCAACAACCATGCACAGGTGTGGGACAACCTCAAAGCGCAGGCAATTTTGAAGGACAACCGTATCCAACTTTTTGGAAGGTTTTCTAGTTTACTCGTTACTGAGATTTACTGCATCTAGGGTTTTTTGTTTTTTTTTTTTTTTTGCTGCAAGTAGGTTCGTTTATTTGGGCTTTGGGTTTCGGTTATTTAGGAAATTCAGTTCACTATCTCCTGCAGCTTAACGTGTTTGTTTAAAAAAAAAAACTGCTTCCATGGCAGTGCCATTTGACACAAAACCAAGGATCGCAGCCGTGGCTGAAGGAGGGCCTCTGTATACTGAGAAACGGGTACCTTTTTTATCTTTTTTCATCCTCAAAAAGATTAGATAAGTTTCTATCTAGCCTTCCAGGAGAGAACAGCTCCACAAAAAGCCTTCGGGAAAGTCAAAGGACCTAAGACCATCAGGTGATAACCCTCTGGCAGCTGTGGGCGGGGACACCTGCCTGGAGGGCAATTACTCACCAGAGATGTTAAAATAGCCAATATAAAGTAATGCCCACTAATTAAAATGAGGAAAAATAACTTGGTCCCGTGAAGAAAATGTATGGCTTTAATAAGATCAGAGACTTTTAAAAATATTTTAAAAGAGGGAGAGAGTAAGCAAGCGTGCACTGTGTGCTCCAGGGATGAAACTTAGGTCACAGGTTTTCTAGCAGGAGCTGATCCATCTCACAGGCCCACAGCAAAGGCTTTGGTACTCCTAAAAATCACATTTTAGTTCTAAGTTAAACTGGTTTAGTTCTAAACAGATGGATCTCTCTCAAATTGACCTTGTATTTATTATAACTTTGAAATTATATCGTTATGCTGTAACTAGAACTGGTTACTGGATACAATCACAAATTTGACGATAGCACATTCATTTCTAGTATTTTGTTACTTGTATTTCAGAATAACTGATTTCTTAATCACCATATATTATGCATTTAAAATATGTTGAAACTTGCTTTCACTAGACAACCAAAATGGCACTTGGCACACACACACACACACACACACACACACACACACACACACACATAAAAAAACAAAAAGAAAACATATAACTCAGAAACTCAAAGGTTATTCTATTTTCAAAACATGTTAAGTACAAAATGGGGGAAAAGTGAGATTCTGGACCCTGAGTTAAAACCCAAATGATACTAAATAAAAACAGAGAAAACATGACCACCAGTAAAGCATAACTTATGTTTGCATAAATATGCATGTAAGGTTGACTTGGTTTGGTTTTGCTGATCTATTCCAATCTTCATTTATTGTTGAATGTTTTCTTTGTGTTAACCAATCGTATCATTTCTGAATAATTGCATGTGATTTAAAACCCCTAAATCCTAATGTCTTCATTCCAAAGTTATTACAAGGTCGACTCCTCTTCAAAGCATTTAATCATCTGGAAATACTATTATCAGAAGAAGAATAGCATGTCCTTATCCAATGCACTTTGTTTTCCTTCTAGCTTGTGAGGAACAAGGTTGATTTACTCTCTTGTCACAAACATGACTTTTTACAAACTGTGATAAACAGCAGATTGGCACGTTTAAATTGGGACATAAGATATAAGTGACACCCATCAACCCATCTGTTTTCCTGTGTGTTTGGAAGTACTGGTGGTAAGATTATTCACACCCTGTGCTCAATATCTCCTTGAAGGAGTGTTTCACCCAAGAGCAGCAGTTGAATTTCTGAGTTATGCAGCAAACAAACAAAAGCAACTGCTCTCCTAGTTTTCAAAAAATATATCTAAGGCAGAAATGATAGATACCATCTCCAAATTCAGCACTGTTTTCATTTTCTAAGTTATAAAATTCAAAGTAGTATTAGACTGTTCTAACATACTAAATAACACATGCAATGATAACTTGAAAAGTGTACTTTGGTATCTGAAAAGAAGCTTAGGCTCTAAAAGACTGCAAAGACAATTACGCATATGCACACACACACACACACAGACACACACAAATTATGATTAGTAATTTCAGGAAAGCCGTGTCAATGCCAACTTTCTTTTACAGTAAGTGAATAAAGAAATCACAGCAGATTTCAATTTAATAGAAACGATCACCCTAAATTACAGTCATTTCATATACTAAGATGAAAAAGATGGTTTTCAATTACATATAACTATACCTATGGTCACAAATAGTTCAGAATTGATGGGCTTTATAGAGTCTGCGGCAGCATTTCAACTTCTTCAGGGTGAGAAAACACATTTGTTGAAAAGAGGATCACAGATACATCATGGGCTTTGGAAATGGGCCTTGCAGGAGGGACAGACTGGAACTGCAAGGTAGCTGAGGAAGGGACTTCAGTGACAGAAAATCCCTCCAAGGAATGCTCAGAGTTGGGAAAACATGGCCAAGTCCTTGAACCGTGAGAAAGCCTCTTTACCTGAGGCAGAGTGTGAGAAATTTAAAAATAATTACAGTGACTAGGGATGTAGGTCAATAGTAGAGGAGCCTTTGCTTAGCATGCCAAAGGCCTTGAACTCTTCTGATCACAAAAACATAAATTCCTCTCTGTCCTGCATTCCCACCATGCATTGCAGTCACCCTGCAGCACCCCTCAACTGAAGATAGAATCTGCCTCTCCACCTTCTGATGGCTGGCTGTGCATCCTGCGGATAAGAAATGACTCCAATTGACTGTTTCTCCAGCTGGTGGTACTATTTAGAAAGGTTATGGAACCTTTGCTTGCTGGAGATTGGTGGAGATGGGGGAAGGAGACTGACTTGAGGTTTGCCAGCCCAGCCCCCACTTCCTGTTCTCTCTCTCTCTCCCTTTCCCTCTCTCCCTTGAGTATAGCTACAGAGTGAGCTAACCTCCTACTCCAGCACCATAATGTCCCTGCCATGATGGACTTTGGAACTTTAAGTCAAAGTAGTAACTCCACAGAATGCAGCACAATTGACTTTGTATGAGTTCCTTTGCTTCAGTCGTCTTGCAAGCTTCCAAACTCATAATTCACAGTCCCCGGCTGCAGTCAGGTGGGAAAGGTCAGACCTGCTGTGTAATGTCATGACTCAGTCACACTGAGTACTATAAGTCAGTTACCACTCAAATATCCAGCTTGTGAGGAAGGCTACCTAAGACCAGTGGGTCCCTGCAGGAATGAGTGAGCCCCAGAATGATAGCCCATCCAGACCAACACAACTACCATACTGACCTATAGACTTTTGTTTAAAACACTGAGTTGAAGGTATGTGTAGTTACTAACATCCAATCATGTTCCATCTCATGACAAGGAACAGTTCAGAAGCCTTTGTGAGTGACATAAAAAAAAAATTTTTTTAAAATGCCTCTAAGTTGAAACCTGCTTAAAAGTCTTTAAAGTTCTACCTGAAGCTCAGGATCTTTATGAGGAAGCAGAATAGAGAAAATAGAGGAGAAGATCCCAGAGATTACTGTGCAGTCCTTAGTTTACACAGGCGTCATTCTACCAATGTGACATGCTCAGAAAAAGCCTATATTAGATGAAATTGATAGAGGCAGGTATTATGCAAATGGTCCATAAAAGGCCACAGAGTTCCACCAGTTCCCATTCTCTTGAAGCCTGGTCACGGACCAATCTGGCACTGCCCCAAGGTTCTCCATATCTCTCTCATAAACTATCTCCTTTCCTGTAACTATCCATGTGTCACTGTACAATTTGTTGTAAAGGGAAACAAAAGCCTGGAAACTTTAGTAGTTGCTCTGCAGACTCAAAGCTGCACTTGAAATGATGATCGTTTGGTACTTTACACTTGAAAAGACGTAACCGTGGAAAATATGTTTTTCAGTCATCTGTGGAACTTGAGTTATTGAAGCATGATTCTTGGAAGCCCCCACCCTTTGAACACATAATACAAATTGTCGTCTCCAAACTAGGGCTCCAGCAATGCATCCAGTAAGAATGCTGTTCTCCTTTCCTTGCTTTGGTGCTTCCCTCATGTTCTCTAGTTCTCTCTGCTACACCAACTCACAATAATCGCTCTCTTTCCTATAAGCTTTGCATAATGAATAACAAGAATAATCATCATCATTCATTTGTGATTCACTGAACCAAATAAATTTGGAGACAGTGTCTTAATTTGTCCAAGCAGGTTTGAAACAGGTCCGTCTGCTTTGGCATCCCTGGGTTCATTGGAATGTTTAAAATCTTTTTCTGTGGCAGTTTCTAGATATGACATGTGCATTTCACTCATAAACCTATAGCACAGTGGTTTCCTATACAAGATGGGGCCTCAACATTCTATCATGGATGAGAGAGGGACTAAAAAAACCCCTTGCCCCTCCTTCATTTTTCTCAGTAGTGTAGCCACTGGTAAATTGCCCATGCTCCAGTAAGTAGCCTCCCCACCTATGTCCATACAAACAAACCTAAATGAACTCAGTGGGTATCTATCTCCTCTTTTTTTTCTTTTGTTACACACATACAAAAGAAAATAGGAGGAAACTTGCTGGGAAGAAGGCTAAGCAGGAGAGAAAAGGGATGAGAGAGGCAAATTAGAAGTGAAAATGACCAAAATACTTTGTATACATATATGAAATTGCCCAAGAATAATTTTTTAAAGTTCTAAGTAAATATACAAGTTTAAAAACTTGATTTTCTGCATCTCTCTTTCAGTAAGATTACAAATCCATTCAGGATGAAGACCAAGTCTTATAATTCTCTATGCTCCCAGCTTTGTAAATATTTAATTTTAGGAAAACCAATAAACTCATTCCACTACTTCATTTCTTAGGTAGCCAGTATGTGTGACTTTCCACATGATGATTTCTGGTCTATTTTGTCCCTTTTTCTTCTTTCACCGGCCTATAACATCGAGGTTATGCCATTTGTTACTGTCAAACTTAATTAAGCCCATTATAATTCGTTAACCCCTGTGCTTGCTTTTTAATTAACATTGATTAACACAAACAAGTACAAAATAGGCCATCAGCACTTTCCAGAAGTGCTGACTCCGATTGTATTGGTAATTCGATACAGTAACAGAAGATGGCAGGAGAGTGATCTGTACTCTTTACCTAAGGAGACACACTCCATGGATGCAGATTGCTTGGTTCACCCATTGCACCTGATTAAGTCTTTATCCTGTTAACCCGCCCTTTGACGGTTTAAACCTGGGTTAGAGTGCTCGCAGGCCAAGTTCCAAGGACTTTACCTAATTGCATTCCTGGGACTAAAGGGGGGAGGGGTTGGAAGTGGCCAGATGGTGGCCGGTCCAGTCCTAGCAAAGTAGCCCCTCAGGCTCATGACAGACAACGACAGGCCGAGATCTCATTTTGTAGTTCTGGATCAAGTCCAGAGTTTGATTGCATCAGCTTAAATCCTGAAGATGCTCAGTAATGAGAGCCCTGGAGACACTGACTTGGAAAAACTGAGTGACAAATAGCCTAGAAATAAATTCTCCCTACCTACGCCACAATACATGTCCAAAAAGAATTCCATATTACACCTTGTGGTTACGTGTTCTCTCTCCTGACACAAGAGCCCATTTGTGTTCCAGTGTGCATAATGCTAGGGTGATGTCACAGTTGACAAGCATGCACCGATAAAGTCACAACCAATCAATTTACGGGAACAAGGGGTTTTATTCTTTTGATTATTAGTTGTTAATCTTGCTTGGCAGGAAAGCTTACACCAACCCCAGGGTGCAAGGGAACTGGCTATAGCACATCCACAGGACTGCTGATGGAGGGCAATCCCTACTTGCCAGACAACATGTCTATCCAAGTGTGCCGAGAATACGGAGCCAGCTTCCCTCATCTTATCCACCTGCGCATAGGCTAGTCCCACCCACTGCAATTGGACAATGTCTTACCGGCTTGCTCAAGGTTTAACTACTAATTCTTTACAAATGTGCCCAGAGCTTAAGCTTTCAAGCTTAAGCCTTGTCTAGTTGACACCTGTATCTAACTACACAGGTGGGTTGGGGGGATTAGCATGTTCACATGTTGAGTGGATTGGAAGGAAAAGATTCAAACTTCTGTGCATTTCTAGGAAGAAGGCTTAGAAGTCACAACAATCTGTGTTCTATGTGAAATAACTGAGACTCAAGCTCCACTGCACTCTAGGGAGGGATCAACAGAATTGATATCCAGATCAATTGACCCTGTGCAGATGAGTTGATAATGAGGTCATGGAGTGCTTAAGGATTATTGTTCCTGCCCCAGAAAAATACTCCACAGAAATCATTCATATCCTGGAAAAGAATGTTCCTGCAACACAGGGCATTTCGGAGTCACTGCTGAGAGATGTGTGCTACCCACGAAGATCCTTGAAGGAGTGAACTGTATGTGCATATGTGTGATTCACAAAGCAGTAACGTGCCTGGCAAGAAATATATGAAAATGTGACAAAAGTCAAACAGCTTGAAAGGACTGAAAATCAGGTCTGAGTCAAACATCTGTGTCCTCATAGTTCAAACCTTCTTTAGTCCCTGCTCCGCAGAAGAGCTGAGTTGGAGAAATCACTAGAAAACAAACCAAAAAAAAGTAACTTCCAGCAGTTCACCTTGATTATTACCACTATTACCTGGTTAAGCACCCCTCTTTTGGGTTCCTACTCCCTGTAATGAAAGAATTTAGAAATAGACTCAGAATGAGGAATCAGAATGAGAATTTTATTAGAGAAAGCGAGAGAGCAGGGAAGCTTTAAATCTCAGCTGCTGCCAGAAAAGGAGAGAAGGAGAAGCAGTTGAATGGTGGAAATAGAGTAGCTTCAGAAAAAAAAAAGTGAAAAGGCCCAAGAATGTCCAGGAAAGCATGCCTAGCCTGGCCAGCATCCAAAAGAAAAGATGAAGAAAAGATAGAAAGAAATACAAGAAAAAGTTACGCTGTTCTGAGAATTCAGAAAAGTGAACAGGACATATAGCATTATCTGATGGAAGCTCTGTAAGTGACGGTTCTAAGGGAGATGTTCTGAGAGACCTTTCTCATTAACTTGTTAAAGGGATAACTAGGCCACTTCTTCGGGTGGCAGGGGCCAGGCTTTGACTTTCTGGTCTGGTGATTAACAGGCCCATTTAGATTAGCTCTTAAAATACGTTGGGTCTCTTCCCAGGTCTTTGCCTCAGCAAAGCCCAGTTTTGTTGGTAACTTAAATCCTAAAGAGATTCATAACTGATACTGACCTTCTTGGGGTCACCAGAGAAGTGGGTGAAGCCCAAAGCTTCAATGGTCTGTGTGATTACTGTAATACCAGTACCATATTCAAGGTATGCCAGCAACCCCAACAAAGTCTGAGTGAATTAACCCTCTTTTTCAGCATCTCATGTTCATCTCTTTCTCCAGTTAAATAAAATATGTTCAATGAAGTGCATAAAGTATAGGGATAGTAAATGTACAATTGGATAAGTTGTTTCATGTGTACATACTTATCTTAGACCATTTTCTCTTTCCATAGCAGAATATCTGAGACTAGGTAATAAAAGAACACCTCACAGAAAATGGAAATGAACTGGTTGATTCTCTTATCTCCAAACAGGTTCTTGTCTTACCTCCTCCAAGAATGAAGTGAGTAGTCAGGGAAGGAACCAAGGGTACTGAGCAGGATGCTACAGGGAGGTACAACTCACATGGAACGGAGGGATTTGAACGCTTGTCAGCTGTAGGGATACTAGCCAAGAACTTGCCATTGGTGTTAGAGTTGTGGGACATGGGACAAAGCAGCGAAGTATTAAAGTTCTGTGGTCTTCTGTGGTCTCAGGATGCAGATGGGGAACAGTCAGAGGCAGACTTTGAAAAACAGATGTGGATCAGTCCCTAGCACAGAAACGAATTCCTGCTTGGAGCCACAGTTTCTCCAGCTGCCAGGTGTCCCCGCATGCTCGCCGGCTTGAGACTGAAGTCTCAGGGGTAGCATAGCCAGTGTCTGAGCCCATCTGTCTTTTAAGTTTTCATATGGGGTTTGGGTTTTGCAGAGGCAGGAGCTCTGCAGTTCTCTTTAAGGTGTGATTTCACTTACTGTGCTCTAGTTTTCCTCCGGTGGCCGGCAATCCCCTCTGTGACCTCAGCCTGAGAGTTCAGAGAAGTTTCAGTGTTCAGGGTCCCCGGTCCATTCTTTTCACAATCCTGATGGCCAGATTGGTGGGGGAAGTACTGCTGTCAGACACACTTTCTGTTTCACAATTTGGTTACAGTAATATTGCTCTACAACTTTCTGTGACAGTAATAGTCTAGGCCTGAGAGAGAGAGAGAGAGAGAGAGAGAACACATACTGCTGTAAGACAGCATCATCTATTCGTGAGAACTCCACCCACCACCCACATAATTCATTGTTGTGTGACTTATTCTTTTGAACGACAGTCTCCATTTTGCCCAAGATCACAGTAATTGACTCGACGTTCCCTCAGAGACGGAGGAGCTGAAAGGGGCTGGAATGCACATGCCCACCCACATGCCTGTACAAATGGGGGCTGGAAGGCGTTAGAGCTCTCATGGGGGGAGGTGTGCACAGTGCCCATACATAGGCCTGTGTCGCACACATGCCCCTTCACACCTGAGGACTGGAAGTACCCTAGAGTATGTAAATTGAGAAGATCAGTTCCATCTCCGCAACACCTAGGAAGCCCTGAGCCTTGCTGTGGTGAGCTGTGTCAGTAAGCCTCACCCAGCTCCCGTAAAAAAGCCCAATAAACTCCTGGGTTCGTCAAGTCGGAGTCTTTGGTCTGTTGTGGAACTCCTGTCGGGGTGGGAAGATGGTAGTGTGGCGGCTGCCCAGGAAAAGTAATTCACACAGCACATGGTAAGGATCCCCACAGACCAAAGACTGGGAAGGAGCACCGTGGTGACTGGGTGAAGGGGAAAAGCCCCATAGTCTAGGGCAGGAGGAGTGGTGCCCCGCAAGCTCCTGTAGGTGAGCCTTGTTTGCAGTGTTCAGCCTAGGCGAGTGAAGAGAGGTTGCCTGGCAAACTCCTGTAGGTAACCTTGCCCGCGGTGTTCAGTCTTGACGAGGAAGGCGCATCCATGGGCAAAAGCTGGATATTAGGAGAAGGATTCCTGTGGGAAAAGCCCATAGTCTGGCTAAGGGAGAGGTGGGACCTGGTAAACCCCTGTATAAGCCTTGTTTGCAGTGTCCTGAGTAAGAGAGGAACAGTAGAGTGGGAAAGATGGGCCCTGTCTGAGTTACAGGGAGGTAGATGTGGCAGGATTTATATAAGGATGAGAAAGAAGAGATTCCTGAAGAAAATACTGATGAAAAGCCAAATGCTTTTGAGTCTTTGGAAGGCTTTGAAGTCTGAGCAGCAGTTCACTAAGGAGGGGAAGGAACCTGAAGACAGAGAAATGGGACTGACTCCTAGTGTACACCCCACACACACACACACTGCAGAGAAAGGTAGTCATGGGTGGGAGCCTCCACAGCTGCTTCCTTAATGAGGTGGCAGGGTACGGGACTTCCAGGTGAGGACCACAAGGGATAAGTGGAGGCCTCATGGTGAATTCAGGTCTATTAGTCCTCTACTAATGTATAAGATCTTTAGGCTTAGGGAAATTCTGGCATCAGGTGTATATGCATCTTGGTTCCTGTGACCCTAGGAACATCAGAGGCAATGAGCATCAGCTCATCAGCTGGTGGACAAGGAGATGGAACAAACGGTGAAAAGACTATGAAACCTGGGCAGCCAAGCAGGAGCGTGTGTCATATTCAATCTTGCTAATGTTTTCCTTCTGTATCCCTTCAGTTGCTGACACCCGTGATGACCTAATGTTTGGCATGGACTATGGTGAGCTTCTGGAGATCCTGCCAACTCCTCGTAAAGCCCACATAGAAGTCATATAAGTACACCTAAAGGGAAGATGGGAAATCAGTGTGCAAAGAGGGCATGGGTAAGGGACAACTGTAAGATCATTGGGAGCTTTAAGATTGGGCAAGACAAAGCTAATGCCCATCAGAATGGATTTAAAGCAATGGTTGAAGAGTAAGTTAAGTTACATGCTTGTGTGGGCTAAAAGTATGTCTAGAAGCCACATGGTAATTGAATGTGGATCACAGTGCTAAGGCTGGATCGCTTCATGTGACTTGTTGGTCAGGGAGGCTCCAGAGGTCCCCAAAATGGTAAAGGCTATTACCACTACTGTTGGTTGCATGTCAAACTAGATGGTAAGACCCTATTGCTATAGACATCACATGTTGAGGGTGCAGCATAGCCTGTCCAGGTAGATGAAAGTGCAGCTTGATGGTCAGGCAGGCAAAAGCATTGCGCTGATGGCTAGGTGCATAAGAGTGCAGCTCTGATGGCCTGGCCAGGTGGCCGAGAGAAGTGGGCTCTAGTATGTAGCGGGCGTGCCCCAAAGAGTGTGGACACCAGTACGAGTCGGCTGGTGCAATAGTGGCACAAGACTCTTTTGGATGTAACGAAGAGCTATCTGAAAGGAAGGGGTCCATGTCTGGTACTTCAAACCAGGACAAAAGTCTGTGGCTGGGGAGATCATAGGTGCCTGGATATACCTGTGTTATGGTTGCATTTTGGTGTCAACTTGACAGTTGCAGACTGTTTGGGATGCAGCTGTGGAGGGGTAATGGTTGGAATAGCCCCTGAACAAGTCTGCAGGTGCTTGATTGATTGCTGTGGAGAACCCAGGCCATAGTGGGTGGTACTTTCCAGTGAAGGGATAATAGGAAATGCAAGGAGGAGGGACTTGCTGTGGAGTCCACTCTGCACACGTCATTCACTTTTACAGCATCATGGCCTTCTTTGTTGCTGCTACTGCTGCCTCCGTCCTTGGCTGACTTGGATCTTCACCTTTTCCACCACATTGTTGATGTTTCCACTGCTTTTGGAGCCTGGTCTCTAGGCCTCGCTGCTGTTCGCTGTTCATCACTGACATCGGAGCCCAGCTGTTCTTCACTGATGTCGGAACCCAGAGACGTAAAGGCTTGAGACCTTCTCTGGATCTTTTGGCTTTGTGGAACATTCCCGTCAAGAACAAGGTGGCTGCGGGTGGCTACTTTGAAGGATGCTATTTTTATTGTGAGTTATTTTAATAAACTTATTTTTATATATTATATTCTATAGATTTTTGTTTCTTCAGAGAACCCTGACTAATCCAGATTTTGGAACCTGGAGTGGTTCTGGAGGAACAGAATCATAGAGATGAATTTCTCCAGTAGGCTTGAGCTTATCTGGAGCTGATTTTTCCAATACAATGAACCCTCCAGCTACTAAAGACTGCCTCAGTGATATGAAGATCACCAAAACTCAGTGGTGTGAACTTATCAAAGAATTGATAAAAGGGAGTGATGGATAGTCCTGATTCACCTGCTCTGAGGAGTATAGTATTCAGTGATTCTGTATATAACACTTTTGATAATCTAAGGAGAATAATCATCTGTCGTGGAACGCCTGTCTGGAGTGGGAAAACGCTTGTGCGACGTCTTACCAGGAAAAATAATTCACACAACATCCATACAGCTCCATCCACATGATCCATGCAGTTCTAAGTGGGCTCCACTTCCCAATACCCTCAGGAATTAAGTCTTCACATGAATTTTGGCCTGATTTGCAGCATAGTCCTAACCAGGTGACCATAACCCAGAGACACTCAAAACTATGCCATCTGAAAAAACTCTTTTGCGGTACAGGCTTTAAACTCAGGTAGAGACAGAAGCGTCATTTGCAGGTATTAACAGTCAGTTTTTAGTAAGCATGTCTATAAACGTTGACAAATGCAATCTGGTGTGTACTCCCAACAATTAAGCTTCACAAAGACACCGTCAGTCCCAGAATTCTCTTGGGCTCTTTGTAGAAGGCTACCCCTCCCCCGCAGCCCCCAACACCCACTCTCTCCCTCCCTGCCACAATCTAAAATGCATGGCAATCACTTGTCTACTTTCTGTGTTCCCATAGTTTGTCTTTTCTAGAATGTAATATAAATGAAAGCATATGATATGTTTTTGGAGTTTGGCTTTGAATCACACATTTGAAATTCATCCATGTTGAATATACTCATAGTTGCTTCTGTTACTGAATAGTTTTTAATTATACCACAAGCTGTTTATTCACTCACCAATTAAAGGGCATTTGATTTATTTCCAATTTTGAGCAATTATGAATAAAGCCATTATAAATATTCACATACTGAATTTTGTGTGAACCTAAATTTTCATTTCTTTGAGGCAGAAAACTGAACAATTTCTTGATGTGTGTTAAATGCCTGTTTGACTTTACTTCTTAAAAAAGAAAGCAGGGGCTGGAGAGGTGGCTCAGAGGTTAAGCCTCCGCTTTTCAGGCGGAAGGTCCTGAGTTCGGATCCCAGATCCCACGTATAGAAGCCAGGCGGAAGCGGCGGCGGCCTGCGCTTCTGGTCCTGGTAGGGCGGAGCCTGTGAATCCCGTGGCAAAAGGAGGTGGAGGCGTCCATGGTGGTTCGCGAATTCGTCCGTGGTTCTACACATACAGAGACACACACAGACACACACACACGCGCGCGGGCACATACACATGTACATGTGCACAGTTGAATAAATAATAATTAAAAAAAAAAAAAAAAAGAAAGCAAGCCTTTCCCCATAGTATAATGTACTATTCTGAGTACCTATCAATAATGTATATGAGCTTCTATTGAAGACACACAGACAGACAGACACACACACACACACACACACACACACAGTGTGGGTGATGAGTCTGAACCTAGGCCTTTGCACGGGCTAGACAAGCCCTCCAGTACTGAACTGCATTCCCAGCTCATGGTTTGTTCTGACAGTTATTTAGCCCAGATTAACTTCAAATTTTTGGTCCTCCTGTCCAAGCCTGCCCAATATTGGGAGCAGTTGTGTTCCACTACATACATCTTGGTTCCATATTCTCAACAGCAGTTAATATGGCCATTTTTTAGAATTTTTAGGTCCATTTTTCTAAGGTGTATAGCATAGTTTTTTTTAAAGCTGAACATTTTATGTTCATAAAATGTATTGCTGTTTCAAGATGTGGACTCGGTCTTAAACTAAATCTGTTTCTGTGAGAGCATCTTGACTCTCACTAGTTGACAACTCATATTCGTGATCCTAACCGGAGCTACTTTTACTCATTCTATCAAATTCGATTAGTGTTTGTATCTCATCAGCATCAATGCCAATTTCTGTAGCACACTTGCTACAAGTGGAGTTCCTATTTCTACTTTCTTGGCACTTCCCCAGGGATTCTGCCTACAGATTATTACTTTGCTGCACCTTTGGCGAATGGTGTATTTAAGCACTGTTGAAATGTGTTTTCTGTACTCAGAAAATGAAACAGGCTAGGGTGGACTTTCCAATGACAAAGTTACCTTTGAGTCATCCATGTTTCTATAAGTAAATTCTCGCTCACATATCTATAAGCAGCCACAATAAACTCATTAGTTCTTCTAAGTTGAACTCTTGGTGTACTCATGACTGGTTTCTATTGGTTCCCGGTCTTAGGTAGATAAATGTTTGTGTCATGGTTCTCTAGGAAAATTAATACAATATTTGTATTCTTTGTGCAAATGGTTTAGGAATTATGCTTTGTGAAATTTTCTTTTTTCATGTAAACTGTTCATATTTTAGGCATTTCGTCTCCTTATTTCTACATATCCTAATACTATACTTCAGTAAATTTGACTCATTCTTTTATGAGATATATAATGTTCAGTGTTGAATATATATATGATTGATTTTACCAAAATGTCTTTTAAAATCTCTAAAATAGTAACGAATGACTGAAACAAATTAGAAGTTTATGAAAGAAGAGCTGAGTTAGATACAACAGGGCTGATTGATGTGAGTAGCAACAAAGTAAGTAGATTCTTCTATCTCCGTCTCCCTGTGTTTGTAACACAGAGATTTCCCTATGTGTCTGAAGGCAGCTGCTGGAACCATCTTCATTTCTACATTCCATCCCGAAGAAAGACCAATATTTTTCTTCTCGAGAAGGGCTCTTCCTAGCTTTCAGTCACAACTCAAAATAGACATAGGAAGATAAAATTGTGTTACAATACAGGGATTCTTTTATAATTTTGAGCTCTAGCTGGGCAGATGGCTCCATAGTTAAAGTAAAGAGACCAGAAATTCAGATTCTCAGAGCCCATGTGAAATGCAGGGTGGGCGTGGAGGCCTATCTGTAATTCCAGTCCCAGGAAGCAGAACCTTGGACTTCTCAGAATAAATTGGCTCCCCCGACCAGCCTGATAGGGAGCTGTGGGCCTAATTAGAGACCCAACCTCAAAATAAGAAGGTTGAAGAGCTATGGAAGATCATTCCTCATATCAACCTTATGGCCTCTACATTCATATGTGCACACATGCACATGTATCCGCACACATGGGCACCCACCTGCATGCAAACACATATGCATATACATGTACCCCACATACACATACACATGAAAATGGAAAAAAGAAAAAACTAAGCTCTGTTCAAAGGAAGAAAGGAATAGTAAATATTGAGGGAAAATGAGCAATTTTCTGCATCAGAATTGTTGCTAGCCTATTGTTCATATGCACACTGCTAACAATATGCCATTTCATATTCTGTGGTATTTCTGGGTCACAGAATGTGTGCATTTTTATGTTTTTGGTTGTTACTGGTTGCCACATCTTTACAAAGTATTCATTGATATCCTAGCCAACATTGCATATAGTGTGTTTTCCTACACTTTCAGAAACACTGAGTGTGTGTACATGTTTTGATCTTTACCAATATGACCTCCCAAATTGCTTTAACCTGACTCATGGAACTCCTCTTGTTTATGGTGAAGTTGGCTCAGTTTCAGATGCTGGGTGCCTTCATATTTCTTTACTTCTGATGGTATTTCCATCCTCCATCCTTTTGCAACTTGGGTTTTGTTGTTGTTTTTGTTGTTGTTACTTTGTAGATTGGAAAATACAGCATTTTCAGTGGTATTCTTCATAATTCTTTTCAGGGTTTTGTTTTTGTTTATATGTTTCTCTTTCCACGAAGCTTTCTGTTTGAGGAATTGATCTGGTTTCATTTTCTAACCTGAGATCTCATGGTGTGATTCAGGCTGGTCTAGAACTTGCAGACTGAATCCACTTTCCCACCTCAACATCCTGACTAAGTGTGAATGTAGCTTATGATGGTGCCCAGGGAGATTTCTAAGTGGTTTTCGTTGTTTGCTTGTATGTACACTGTTGTAGTCTTAAAGAATCCTTTATTTCCCTGTTTCACAAATAAAGCTTGTTTTGTGTGATTAAAGAAGCCAAACTTCATATTTTTTCCAACTCCTCAGTCTTCCTTTGATTTGGTCTTGGCTAGAGGCAGGTCTGGGGCTGCAGAATGTGTAACAGTCACAGTGGAAACAATACCAAAGCAGGTGGATCAACCAAAAAGTTCTGGGCCTGTCCAGCAGATGAGGAGGTGAACTTAGTGCCTGCTGACAATGTTGGGAGCCACTTGAACTCCTAGATGTTAGCATGTCAAATGGGGGACCAATGACAATGATGGTGATGATAGACAGAATATTATATTACAGGTGTGTACCCTACCTACAAATGCAAGCTGGTAAGATGGTGGACACAGCCCAAGAGCAGCTTCCTCTGTGATGTCAAATACCTGCTGGAAGATCAGTCTGAAGGAAAAGGAGAAAGGCACATGCTGGCTTGCTCGGGATTTGACTTCACAGCCCTATTTGACTATCATCTTCTTCAACTGCATGCCACATGGGATTGCAGTGATGATGTTTTATGTAGTTAAATTTATCTCTTTAAAAATCACTTCTGAGTTTTATGTCATTCTTAAGAAGACATTTCCTAGAGCAACATTATAAAATAAATTCCCTCTTGGTTTTCTTTCTCGCAGTAATCATAATTAAGAAGAGCCTATGGATTTATTTTAATATGACTTCTGGTGGCCTTGGGCTCATGGAAACATTCATCTTCTCCCTCAAGTTTGACATCTTGGCAGCAGCTCTTTTTCACTAAAAATGAGTACTTCTTAACTCCAATTTCTATTTGATATACCTGGTGCTACTGTAGTTATTACTCATTGAACTGTCTAGTTATCTACTACAACATGTCCAGTTTGCCAACAAAGACAGTTAAAGAGCTTCATCCATTCCGACTCATCTAGTCATGACCTAAATGATTTGTACAATGTTCAGCAGAAGGAAGAAGACAGACTTTGGAGATTGTTAGAGACTGAAGTTTGTCTCTACCCAAATTCATATTGGTAGAAATTACCTGACTTAAAGATAAACTCACTTCTTGATTCCCTTGGTGGCAATAAAATGAAATGCTTCTCCTTCCTAAAAGTCTATCATCAGCAAGACACTGGTACCATCTAACGCTCTAAGTTGCCTACTCTGAGTTTTAAGCTCAAATAGTGCATTTCCCCTTTCCTCTCTTTTCTATACTTTCTGAGCATGTTTTCCCTGATTTTTCTCCTTCCTCCCAGCAGTTACTGAGACCTCCTGCCTTTCAAGATCTGTAGCCAAGCTTCTCTTGTTATTTTTCTTTCTTTGTAAACGCCAATAAAATGATTCTTGAGTTTCTTTTTGTCTGTTTCTAAATTCCTTTATTAAGGAGACTAAGGGCCTAACTTGGGACCTAATTTTCCTGGCAACACAATATTTCAGAAGTTAATTGTATCCAGAGAGTGGGAGAGGACAGGACCTTTAAAGAGACAACTTTTCAAAGTGAGGTTAAAGTGAGATCAGGAAAGTGGTTCCCAATCCAGTGTGACTGGTCTTGCAACAAAAAGTTGGGACAGACAGAAGGGAGGCAATCACCTGTAATCCAAAGGGAAACCTTGAAGAAAACCAATTGTGGTAACTTCCAACCTGAAAAGTTGAGAATGAATACATTTTTAATGTTTAAACCACTCTGGTACTTTGCTAATTCAAAGGTACACAGATTTTAACCAATTAGAAGTTCTTGTAAGCTTCAGTCATCTAGTCAAGTCTTGCATGTGTTTACTGGACTCTGCTCCTTTATAGCAGTTGTCCTAGGAGTGTTTCCATAAGGTAGTAAAGGAATCTCATGGAAGGTTTTGAATATAATTGCAATCAAGGCCTCTGTTGATCTTAGGGTGTAGTACTCTGAAACTGAGATGGCCCTTTAGGGTTATCCAGTTGAGGTAAGAGGAAGGAACCTTTGTTTCTTCTGTGGGCTGGTCCCAGAAAGTGGGTCTGAATGTAGAGAGAGAGGTTCTGAGTGACTAAGGACAATTACTGAGTCAGTAGCAGTCAACTCTGCTGATGAATGCCTATGTCTATCCTAACAAGACAATCTGGACCCATCTACCTGGACAGAAGGGAATTTATCAATGGATGTATTAGTCAAGGTTCTCTGAAAAAACAGAATCTATAGAATGCAATATACATAAATAAGTTTATTAAAATAACTCAATAAAAATAGTGTCCTTCAAGGTAGCTTCCCTCAGCAGTCTCCTTCCTGGCTGGAATGTTCCACAAAGCCAAAAGATCCCAAGAAGGTCTCAAGCCTTTGCTCCTCTGGAGGGTCAAAGACGCTGGGTTCCAATATTGGCGAAGAACAGCTGGGCTCCAACGACAGTGATGAATAGCAAATAGCAACAAGGCCTAGAGGCCAGGCTCTAAAGACAGCAGGAACAGCAACAAACAGTAGAAAAGAAGAAGTTCCGAGTCAGCCAAGGACAGAGGCTGCAGCAGCAACAAAGAAGGCCGCGATGTTCACAGAGTGGACTCCACAGCAAGTCTACACAGGATAAGGGAAGAGCAAGTCCCTCCTCCTTGCACTTCCTATTATCTGGTCCCACTGCAAAGTACCACCCACTATGGGCTGGGTTTTCCGCAGCAATCAAATCAAGTACCTGCAGACTTGTTCAGGAGCCATTCCAACCATTAACCTTCCACATCTGTGTCCCAAATAGTCTGCAACTGTCAAGTTGACACCAAAATGCAACCATAACAGTGGAAAATATCAATGTTGATTACAGCATGGATGGACAATCTGAAGGAGCAGTTGTCTCAGTCACTCTTTCTGCTGCTGTGAGACACCACTCAAAGTAAGAAATTTAAAGGCAAGAAAAGGAAGATTTATTTGACTTACTGTCCCAGAGGGGAGATACAGTCCATTATGGTAGGAAAGGAATGGTGGGTGGCAAGCTGGAAGAGACTTAGGCCACTGCACACTTCATGGAGGCTGAGAGAACTAGCTGCAAACTCAAGAGCAGATTCCTAAGGGGAACAGGGCGGGACTAACACATCTCAAGACTCATCCCCTGTGATGTGCCTTCTCCGGCAAGACTCCACCTCTCAAAGTTGCCATGACCTTCCCAAACATCAACTAAGGAGTCAAACACATGTGGGAGACAGCTCACATTCAAACCATGACTGCAGGCCTCAGAAGAGAATGGCCCAGAGCAGCAAGAAAATTTCCTGTATATGAAATAGTTGGATAATTTCCCTCAAAATCAACCACTAAGACTAATGAGCTCTAGTCATTATTGCACCATTGCCTTCAAGATTGGAAGTTTCAGAATAGAGAGATTGTTTGATTTGGCTTCGGTTACCCCACTCGCCCTTTGGACTGAAGAGGGCCTATTCCTCTGACTGATGGTCTCTGGAAGGGTGTGCAACATGGGGAAGGTGGTCCTGAAAGACCAGTGAAGAAGAAAAGGGATGGGTACTATTTAGGCAAATAGTACTTAGGCCATCAGAATTGGAATCTCAGCTAACATTTATTTCATATATGTTCACAGTCCCTAGAGCTTTGTCAAATAATTTTCTATTATTTTATCCTTCTTTGTTTTTCTTCCTATCTTTTTCTTTAGAGCCAAAAGATAAGTTTTTGTGTCTTTTTGAATATGCTAAAACAGAGTGACCTGGGGCCCTACCTTTAGAGATTCTTTTACTCCTTTAATTTTTTTCACTAATTAATTAATTGTGTGCATAGTCACATTTCCAGGGGATGGACTGGAATATGTCGAATCAGTTCTCTCCTTTTATAACATGGGTTCTAGGGATTCAGCTCAGCTTACCAGGCTTTGGTGGCAAGTACCTTCACTCGCCGAGCAATCTCATGGACCCATTTTCTAGTTCTTAGAGAGAAAATTTGGCTTGGGCTTGGATAAATCTTAGTGGTAAGCCTTGGTTTCAAACTCTAGCAATAGGAGAATAAAGGGGAAGACAGAGAGAGAGAGAGAGAGAGCAAAAATGTAGCACAAGTTCATATTCATCATATTGAATATAGGGTATGTATATGCTGCTATACAAGAAGGACATTCTTGGGGTTTCTCAGCATCAGAAGGTCCAAGGCAGGGTCAACGTGCAAACTGGATCTCCAAATTTCAGGACCTTCAAGTTAACCTAGCTAATGAAGTTCCAGGGAAAGTACTAAGTCACATCCTTTCTCTGCTGATAGAGAGGAAGATATTTGTCACAAAAGCAGGCAGAGCCTAAATAGAGAAGGGGAAGTGAGGAGGTGGCGTTTTCCCCCATAAGTCTATTTCCAAAAAGAGATCGACTCCAGCAACCAAGTGTCAATCGCATGCCCACACATAGCCACCAAGAGGGATGGCTCCTGAGGACGCTTCTCAGCTTGCAAATGTTTCCTCTTCGAGGTCACACAAAGAGCGGGTACATCCATTTCCCTGAAATAAATGCCATCATGGAGGTCTCCTCCAAGCTGTCAGAGGTTATGAGCCTCGCTGATGGAGTGGGGTAATGACATCGCCAAGTGATTGAAAGGGTTGGGGATGTGATTTCCTATTTGGTTCAGACAAAATAAAACCATTATCTGTGCTTCATCTTTTTTAAAGAGATTGTTTCCTGAGCTCTTCCGGGCTTGAAGTCTGCTGCAGCACAGAGGAACAATATTAGCCTGTCACAATTATAGATCAGTTCATCACCAAGCCAGCCTCCAACCTCCTTGAACTCTTTCCAGAGGAAATGGCTTTTCTAGGCCTATTTTATCTCCAGGTGTGTTGCCTTTCAGTGGTTGCAGCCATGCCTTTAGCCGTGGGGAGCTGTCTGCCAGCACACACTCAGGCACACTGGGGAATTTCCAGGGAGCCACCTGTGAGAAGCCAAGACCCCTATAAGTGATAGGTCGAGAAAATGAGACAGATGTGCACATGTGGTGATGGGAATATTTGCTTAAATAATGTATGAATACGCTCAATGTTAAAGAAGGCAGGGTCCCTTGGTGCCTTTCCGATCTGTCACGGAGGCACACCTAGGTCCGCGGGCTTCCATGCCAAGTCATGGAGCAGACATTGGAAGATGTCTTCTTTCCTCTCACATACATTGACTCCTTACTAATCCAGGAAGCTATGTCAGCTCTGCTTTACTAACCGGCCTTTGATTTTTCAGGCCTCATGTTGCTATATCTACAGTGGAAGGAAAAAAAAAAGTTGTAGACGGACAATTTGTAAGTACCATGGGATGGGAGGGAGGAAATTGCTGAATACATCACAGAACATGATGAACCAGATACAAAGGCACATTACGCAGCTCAGAGAGATGCTGAAAGAAACGTCAAGGTGAAGGAGAACCCCAAACAGCAGGCACACGTACACTTCACATGTGCTGTGTTAGATAAGATCGAGCATCAGAATGAGAGCACCTCAGACTGGAAAAGGATAATGAGCATTTGAATTAAGAATAAAGAGGGAAAATTGAGTATAAGAAGAACAGTAGGACTTTGCAGTAGACTATGATAATACCAAAGAGATGACAATGGATAAAAATGAAGAATATAGTTAACTCCCATTTGTTTACCTGAGTATCAGTAAAAGAGAAAGCAAAGAGAAAAAAAAGATCCAGTGGTCGATATCTAAGATGATCATCTTTCATTCTTACATAATTATACATTAATCCCACAATTCCAAAATACCAACATAGACTACTTCATAAAGAAAATATTCGTAGTATTTGATGGTGAAAGGCTGATTGTGCTCCCCTTAAAAGCAGAAGCAAGGCAAGGCATCTCATTGCTTTTATTTAATTTTATATTGGGAGGTTTAGCCAGAATAATTGTAGAAGAAAGAGAAATATAAGAAAATCTGACTAAAAAAGAAGCAAACTATCACTATTTCCAGAAGATATGCTTTTTTAATCTAAAAAAAACTTTCAGGAATCCACTAAAACATGTTTAAAACCAATAAACAAGCTCAGTACGATTTAAAAATACAAAATTAATGACCAGAGTCAATCTCATTTTTAAATATCAGCAACAAACAATTAAAAAATGAATTTAAGAAAAAAAAACTTGCTTCTACTTCCATAAAAGAAAAATTACTTAGGAATAAATATAATAAGGTAGAAACTTATACTCTGAAAGCTACAAAACATTGTTGAAAGAAACTGGAGATGATCTTTAATGAATAGACAATTTTTTCATTCACATTAAGAACAGGAATAAGAGTTAATATGGGAGCTGGAGAGGTGGCTCAGGGTTAAACCTCTGCCTTGCAGCTGCTGAAGGTCCTGAGTTCAGATCCTAGACCCCACGTATAGACGCCGGGCGGAAGCGGGGGCGGCCTGCGTTTCTGGTCCTGGTAGGGCGGAGCCTGTGAATCCCGGGGCAGAGTAAATAAGGAGGAGGTGGAGGCATCCATGGTCGTTCCCGAATTTGCCCGTGGTTCTACACACGCATACACGCACACATACACGCATGCACACACATTCACGCGCACAATTGAATAAATAATAAAAAAAAATTAAAAAAGAGTTAATATAGAGGATATAACAAAAAATATAAAATGTCAATAACCCCCAAATGGTCTACAGACTTAGCAAAAAAGTTATAGGCATCCTAGTTTTCTTGGGGAAATAGACAACTAGAATTAATTCATATGAGATTTCAGAAGGTCCACAATAGCCAAACAATGCTGAATAAAGATCATCAAAAAAGGGTTGGAGACCTGAGCTTGGATCAAACTCTTGGCTGAAAGGGCAGTGGCCTTTAATTCCCGACCTGGACTTGAGCAACTGGGAAACTCTAGAGCAAAGTAATAAGGCGGTAGAGCAATCCATAACAAATACCTATGTCACCCTTTAGCCTCCATAGGCTCACACACACTTAAGTATATTCTGGTACAAACACTACAGAAAGAGAGAGAGAGAGAACTTCAATTTCTCAATTTCAAATAGTAATAATTAAGTTATTGTGGTACCATAAGCACAAACATCTAGAACACAGACTGACATTGAGTCCAGAAATAAATCCATATATATATATATTTCAACCAAAGTAACAAGAATTGGGGAAAGAGTAGTTTTTTCAACAAACCATATTAGAAAAGCTGATTATTTACATACAAAAAGAATGATTTTTTCATTAAACCATATACAAAAATCTACTCAAAGAAAATCACAGCTGTAAACGTTAGTGATAATACTTTTGAAAATTCTTCAAAGAAAACACAGGAGTGAACCTAAGTAATCTCAGATTAAAATATGACACTAAAAGCCAAACTAATAAAAAGTTTTTAAATAATTTTATCAAATGTAAAGCATTTTTGCTTCAGAAGATACATGTTACATGATTAGCCATAGTATAAGAGAAAATATTTCTAAATACTTGCAAGCTATCAGTCTAATAAGAGAATTTGACAATAAATTCATCAATAAATAAACAGTCCAACTTAAAAATGAGCAAAGATGTGAATAGTCATCTCTCTGTAAAGACTCAACATCACTGTTTTTAGAAAAATGCTAATCAAGTCACAAGAATATTCTACTTCACACCCACTGAGTAAAAAATGATTAACAATAGAAACTGTTGACAAGGATATGGAGCAATTAAAACTTTCATTTATTGCCGATGAGAATATAACTTTGTTTAGCCATTTTGCAATTGACTTGGACAGTTACTCAAAATGTAATATGATCCAGACATTGGAGAGATATGAAAATATGTGACCCCGTATTCAAAAAATAGAAACAATCTAAATAGTGATGATTGATAATAGATCAATGAAAGTGGAATATTACTTGCTAATAAAAAGAAAGCACTACTACATGTCACATTATCCTAAGAGAAAGTAGCCATTTACAGAAGGTCACATATTACATGATCCTGTTTGCATGAAGTGTGCTGATTAGCTAAATCTACAGAGGCAGATGAGTGATTCCAAATGCTTGAGTCAAAAACAGGAGTGACTGTAATGGAGACAGAGGATTTTTTTGTTGTTGATAAAAAATATCCTAAAATTATGGATTAATGGTGAAGGTTGTGCAGTTCTGTGAATAAATTAAAAAACAAGGAAATGTGAATGTCTCCATCACATGATTTATGAGTTTTATCTGAGGAAGGCTGCTAAAAATAATGTAAAAACATTTGTTTTGGATCTATTTTCAACATCTTTGGTTCTCAATGCTGGGGGGACACACTGGAGAAGACAGAGCTCATTCAGTGCTTTTAAGGAAGATGCCAAATACCTTGCTTTAAATGATCAATTGTTGGGGCGAAATGATACCCAATATAAATGCAAAAATAAACAGTCTTCTCCTTAGGCGCAGCATGAGCACTCTGACTGCTATGTAGCTGGGAAGCACAATTCCAGCTTTTGGCTGGAATAGACGATATTTATCAGCGCTAGGAAAGCTTTCAGAGTATTGACACTTGGACACTTATGGAGAGGCCCTTCAAATTAGCTCTCAAGATTTTATCTAATTGCAAGTCACCTCAGAGGGTAAGAACATAACATACTGGAAAGGAAAATAGGAGAAAAGCTGTTTTGCATGCTATGTGGGAAAGAAATTATCCCCTGGTTGGGGACGTGCAGCGACAGACTCTCGCCGTCAGAGGAACTCCTTGCAGCTGAGCTGTGTGTAGTACAAACACTGGATCCATTACCCATAGCAGGCCTCAGTCACTGCCAGCAAGATAACAAAACAGTCTGTCACTCCATCTCTTGCGTCAAAGAAGCAATCTGTTGTAGCCATGTTCCTCAAGAAACTACGTCCAAGCTATTACCAGTGTTTAGTGTTCTTCATTTGTATCAGCCATCTTCACTGGTTGGTGAGCCTTTTAATCAGACTAATATTAGAAGTAATTTTCCAATATATTTTATAGTGAGCATATTTTTATAACTTTTTATAGAGGAATGCCCTTTAACACTGTGAACATGTTTTTCAACTTGGTCTACAGTAGATAAATAAGTGAGTATGGGCTTTTTCTCTTTACTGTCCCCTAATTCTATGCAACTAAGAATGCATTCAGCCAATCCATATGTACTTAATAAGCTGGAAATAAAATTCACAGAATGGGCTCGAACCGACTTCCAGAAGCACAGAAATGAATCATAGGAGACACACCTACAAGACACATTAGCAATGCTATGGGAGCTCTTGGTCCTTATAATCTAAGGTACACTGCATAGAAGATGAGTATTTGTTTGAAGAAGTTCATCAAGAGAAATGGATGGCATTATTTGTGGAATTAAAAAGCACCAATCAATATAATCTTAGTATTGTTTCATAAAATAAATGGATAAGTTTATTTTTCATAGCTTGAGGACTTCCTAATTTTCATTTTTTTGGCATCTTATTATGTGGCTGAAAAATCTCTGGGCAACTCACAAATACAGACAAAGCTTGGTAATTCAAGTTGTCATTTCTGTGGTTTTGCAATCGGAGCAGGCTGCCTGGAGCGAAGATTCGTAATCGTCCCAGAATATCCCAGGAGACACAAGAAAGTGAAGTAATACTCCACTTTCTGGTTTTTTAAAAACTGTCAAATAATCCAGGAAAAAAAAAGTCCTGTTTCCTTTAAAAATCTAAAGTAAACCGATGGTGTATAACTGATATCAAAATACAAAGATAAATCTCTGATTAGCTTCATGCTCATGTAGACAGTTATGCTAGTTAGATACAGGTGTCAACTTGATAGCTGAAGGCTGAGCTTTAGGCACACCTGTAAAGAATTGATGGTTGAGGCAAGACCTAAGCCAGCTTGCAAGAAAATATCTAATTGATGAGAGAAGATAGGATGGAGAGAGCTGGTTCAGTAATGTGGCATTCTTTGGCATACTTTGGCCCACTTGGAGTCTGGCAAGTGAGGTTCTCTCCCTTCTTAGCAATTCCTGTATGACCAGTTCCCTTGGCTCTTGGTATTGGTAGGAGCTTTCCTGCCAAGCTATACTATTAACTGTAACCAAGAATCATTGGAAAAAAATAGACCTCCCTTGTTCCCCTAAGCATTAAGGCACAAATTTATCAGTAACATGCAGACAGATTACAACAACCACCAAGTCAGGTAATTTAAGCAAACAGAAGGAAAAATCGAAAGTCTTTTCTGGAGACCAAGTAAGCTCAAATGGCTGTGGGTCTATGATCTAATCACTTAGCTCTCTCGCTGTGTGCGTGTGTGATGTGTGATGTGTGTGTGTGTGTGTGTGTGTGTGTGTGTGTGTGTGTGTGTGTCTGCATGTGTGTGTGGGGGGGAGAGTGTCAGTTTCTAGCGATTTCAGCTCCCCAGAAAGATCTGTGTTAAGTCACATCACTTATGTTTCCAAACAATACTAAGATGCCACTGAGACAGACATCTCAGTGAGATCAGATGATGCTAAGCCTAAGGTTTAATCTGGCCGGGTTAACAGGCTAGTAAAGTACAGCCTATCCTTTCAAACTGTATTCTAAGAAAATAAAAAAAATAGCTATCCCATGTAGGCTGAAAGTACAACCCACATAGGTGTCCTATGCTTTCCAGGGATGCTTGTTTGATGGTATATATATGTACATATGTGTGTGTATATGTTTCATATATACATACACACTATATGTATATATAGCAAGTCCAGTGCACTTTCAAAGATTTCCCTTTTAATAAATACTGTTCATAAAGTGTGTTTGTTACAACAATACTTATAACATTGCCTCCTTGAGCATATAGTCATTCGTTTGCTTACTGAATTCCTTCAGTCACTGAAAAATACTGTTCAGATGTTTTCCATCTTGTTGCAAATTAGTCCTGATAGTAACTGTCTCAGACTCTGTTATTACATGAAAATGATAAAACCAAATCTGAGAAATGTTGCATTCCTGGAACAACAGGTTGAATCTGGGGATCTGCAAAGGACACAGAGGTGGGGAGCAGATGTGTGTTTGGGGTCAGTCTGGTCCCCATGATCCAGGAGGGGCCCTGGGGCCTCCTATCAATTGCTCTCTATGCTCACTTGCAAGAACTTTCCATTTATGCACTTTCACAGTGAAGAGAGAGGCATTTGCTTTGTTGGGTACAGTTCACTGAAATTTTTTAGTTCTTTTTCAAAACAGTTTTTAGAATCTGTGGTCAAGTAGGAATTCAACATTAAGAGAAGAGGGATGAAGGAAACAATTCCCTTGCACATTTTTATTGTTGATTCCTCTGAATCTACAATTTTTTCATGATAAAATGTTTAAAAATTATTGGCATGTTTAGCACAGAGCAAAGTCCCTTCATTAAAAATATAAATTCTGGAGATTTGTCTAGAGTGTGTTTGTTACAACAATCCTTATAACATTGCCTCCTTGAGCATATAGTCATTCATTTGCTTACTGAATTCCTTCAGTCACTGAAAAATTAATTGCACACTTTTTTATGCCAGGGCACTTCTGTAAGTGCCTAGCAAAGAATGTTGCATGAGCACAGCAAGATTTTTGTCCTCTTGTCTCTTCTCATTTAATATGGAGGTCAGCTATTTAAGGAAACATCAAGACACGGCATAATTGTCATTGTGACAAGTACTTTGAAGGACAGACTCATGGGGGGAGAATAAGACCTTCCTCTGGACCCTCCATAATAACTAAATGAGATTCTATATGTAAGATGCTCTTAAGACCATTAAGTTTCTGGCAAGTGCTAGTGGTCATTAATATTTGATGGAAACATGAAAATGAGTTTTCTTTTAAATTCAGTCCTTCAAAAAAAGCTTCCAGTTGCTAATATGTTTTAGGGAGGTCATTTTTCTTTGGCTGTTTATCTATGTCTCCAAAATGCCCACCTTAGGAAATGTAGATACAACCTACTCACATACATAGGCACATATGCTCAATCTCTTTCCAGCACAATTTATGCAGTCTGAAGCATCCATAGCGTAGAATTAGAGCCTGGCACAAGCCCTAGAAAAACTGGCCTTGGATTCTCCGAGCAGCTGGACTCTTTTACAATATATTCAAGAGCAGTTGGGAAGACGGGTGAGCTTTTTTTTTTTTTTTTTTGACAGCTTGATAACATGGAATTGAGGAGGGCCCTAGTGCTTTTGAGGAATTTGCAGAGAGAAGTGTACTTGCTGATGCCCATATCCATTCCCAAAAAAGAAACTTGACGTAGATCCCTGTCTTATAAGCCTCTGGGGTCTTCAGTGTTGGCTGTAGTCACTGATGCATCAAGCAAGAAATAGTCCTCAACATTTAAGCTGAGAGTAATGGACAAAAATGTCATACAGGGACATAGATTTGGAAGAACGCCAGAGGAGAGAGACACATCCCATAGGGGAAGCTTTAGAAGGATGTGATCACCAGATAAGGACCAGAGGATGAAATAATTTTGGGGTTGAACAAATGTTAGCAGATAACAGTCAACTCACCGGGTAAACAATTTCATGTCAGGGACAGTATTTGAAGCCTACATGCAACATGTGTGTCATAAATGGAAATGAGAGAACAGGAGGGAAAGAAAAGATGGAGTGGTTACAGGCAAGGAGACAATGAATTTAGGTCTCATGAACTCAAAGTATTAGATACCATTTAGAAGAGCATTCAGAAGAAGATTGATAATTTGTCCCTTGGGATTCTAGAAGGGGCTGAGATGATGAGAGACTATAGGATCAGGAGGAGCTGTTGAAATGATGAGTCCTAGAGCTAGTTCATGCCAACAAGATTCCAACTCCTGTATCCTTACTCACCCCCTTCTTGTGTGGTCAACACAGCCTTGCTGCTTGTATCTCCATTAGATACTGCAGATTGTTGGCTTCCACAGCATCTTGTGTCTGATGCAGAAATGCATATGCAAACTACCATGACTGACTTCAGACAAGGTGTTCAACTCACCATGCCTTAGACCCTTATCTGGAAATGGCAACAGAAGTATCTTAGTCTCACTGACAGTGTTCATGAAGGTGCACAAGGCCTTTTAACACAGTATCTGTTCATGTTCAGCAAATGTCAAATGTTATAGTGTTCGAAAAAAAAAAGATGATATATGTACAAAGAAAAGGTAACTGGATATTCTCATATCAATGTTACAGAAAAGTCGTTTCCATAGTGACTTCTTCTCTGCACTTTGGCCAGTTGTGATTCTTTGAATTAAACACCAACTATTTTGAAAAAGGTTCTCAGAGAAAACTAAGATCTGACTGAATTACTTGGCTTTAAGTGGGGACATCTGAATCACAAGGCTTAGAGAATATTGAGGAAGAGGGGGCAGAAAGAATGTGAGAATCAGGGTTCAGGAAGGAATACTGTGAAACAATCTTCTGGATATGAGAGGACGGTTGCATCCATGAGATCGTTATGGCTGTGTTTACCTGCACAACATGCACATGGTGGAGGCCTGTCAACATTTCATTATGATGGGGGACCACTGGATCAATTCAGTTTTGGTGAAAATTCCCCTGGGAGATCCCACTGGGCCCCACCCTTCCTAAGGGACTCTTGATGATTAATGCTGGTGGTGGGAAAGGGAGACACTTTCTTCATGGTCTAGCTACTACTTCATTGCCCATGCTCTAGCAAGTGCCTGGGAATGTCCTAATATAGGTAATGTATATGAAACTCAGTAAGACACTCACACAGACACACACACACAGACACACACACACACACACACACACACACACACACACACACACACACACGAAAGTAGCAGGGAGACCAGTTGGCAAAAAGAAGACTTTCATTTAAAAAATTAGGGACAATGAGATAGGGCAATATGGGGTCAAGAATAAAAAAATAAATAAAAACGTACCATTAAAAAAGCAAATTTCCCTTCAGTTCATCACTGTTGATCAATAAAATTTCTGATACTAACTTCAAGAATATAAGGCAAGACTTTTTGTTTTTATAATCCCTCTATGTGTGTAAACAGAAAATATGTGACCATATGACACCTACATGCATTGACTAAGTGCATATGCCTCAGTTCTTTAGGACAACACTACTCTTTAGAGTACTTGTTATAACCACAAGTTTTCCTTTGTTTGTGTTTATTTAAAGTCAGTCTTTCTGCTTAAGTGCAATCTTTTGGTGTGTGTGTGTGTGTGTGTGTGTGTGTGTGTGTGTGTGTGTCTGTGACATCGACAAACATCCTGAATTGCTTTACCTTCTTATTGCTTTGCTTAGGGGACTGGAATTGCAGACCACCACTGTATCTGCTCAGCATTTTTGCATGGGAACTGGGGTTCTGAACTCAGGTCCTCTTGTTTGTGAGATAAAGGCTCTAACTCCTCAGCCATCTCCTCAGTCCTCGATTACATTCTTTTTGAAAGTATAAAACAGTGTATTGACATACACAACATCACAAACCCACTGACTGGCACATAGAGGTACTTCAGTGACGTTTTGGCAGATAGATTGTATGCATGGAGGTCATCATGAGTCGAAAGAATAGCTACGTTAGCTATTAAGAATATTAGCTACCAAGAAAGCATTCTCTAGACAAGTTATTATTCCATCATTAAATAACTAGAGGGAAAAGTGTATTCATTTCTTTACCTAATTTCCTAATAGACTTTTAAATCAACTTTTGCTTCTAAAACTTAATGAATAAAATAAGTCATGAATAAATCAGAATGAACTTCTGGATTATAAGAAGGTATTGTAAAATATTAAAAGAGAAGCCAAATAATAATCCCCCCAGTTTTTCTCCCTTTCCATTTATAATCGGGCCTATTTCTTGTGCTCCGGTCTTTTTTTTTATTACCATAGTAAAATATCTGGGGTTTGGTAACATATTAAAGAATATAAACATTTAGTTTATCTTCCTGCAGATCCAAGGCATAGCACTGGGATCAACACAACTTTAGTGAAGATTTCTGAGGCAGGGGGGATGTGTGTGATCACAGTGGCACATTTGAAAGGGAGAGAGCACATTGCTAGACTGGAAAGCCAAGAGGCAAGCCTAGGGTTCCATTAGAATCCCTACTACCTTTTAAGGGCATGCACACAGGAAACGAGTGGTTTCCCATCATGCCCCCACCTCTTGTTTCCAATTTTACAAGCATATTGAGTACTTATCCCTGTCTCCCTCCTTCCTATCTTCTATCCCCTCCCTTTATCAATTCATCCCACTCCTTCCCACCCTCTTGTTTATCCACTTCTATAGGCCCCAGGGTTCCCTCTGGCTTGTCTACTCTTCTGGGGTTCAGGCCTCTATGGCATACCAAATGTTCCCTCCTTAATTTGCCCCAATGAAAGGGGCATTCCCCTTCATTCATCCAGTCCTAGTTTCCAAAGTTTCCATTGCATGTCATTATCTTTCCTGAGATCCTTGCTAGTCTATGGGGTCATATTGGTATGTCAGTCATTAAGCAGGTCTGGTAAGGACAAGTCTCATTGCAGTGAGTTCCTGGATGCAGCAGCCCTGCTTTGAATGGAGTGTATTGTCCAATGGTGGACCTTTCCATTTTAAGGCTCTCACAGTCTTATTGCCCTCTCTTCTGCAAGGTTCCATGAGTCTTAGGATGGGGAGAGATTAGATTGACCTGATACTGGGTGAGCATTACAGGGTCATGGGTACTCTGCATTTCTGGCTGGCTATTGTTCACTTCACTGCTCTTTCACTGTACTAGGCTGCATCCTTTTAGGCTGTTGAGATCCCCTAACTCTATTGTAGAAGGAAACCTACAGGCTGAGTGCTAAGTGCTCTTCCAATCTGTGCTGCAGGCGTTCAAGGAACCCAGGGGATCAGAGTCAGGCCTGGAAACTTTCCACCTAAAACCCACGAAATTCAGGGTCAACCCCACCACCTCTTACGTAACTGGACTGAGGACCAAGTTTCTGAAACATGAACATTTCAAGGCCAAAACACATCCAAAAAAGTGACACCCTGAATGGGGATATTAAGCTCAGTTAATAAGTTTGCAGTGAAGCCCCACTTATGTGCTAGACATTAGATCAGCAATATGTTTTTTAAGCTACATGTCCTCAAAGGAGTTATACTATACTGAGAGGTTCTGATCTATCGTGAAAATTACCACTTCAAACCCTGACTTTTTGGAATTCTACATTTTGAATACTGCTCAAACTTAACAATTCTCTGAAGTAGATTGAAATGGTCATACTTTTATGTTGGAAAAGCTGAGGCACAGAGAGACTCGTTTCTAGCCTAGGATTTCACAGTTAGTTAAGGGGCAGCCTATAGGAGCCCGTGATGCTTACTGCCACTTTTAATCCCTCAGCTTCAGAGGGGCTGAAGGGAGCCGGAGGGGTAGCTAGAAATAGAGTTCAGAGTTGACACAATGTTTTCTAGAGTTCTTTAGCACTTATTGTTTATTCATGATGTGCATGCGTGTGTGTGTATGTGTGTGTGTAGGTGTGTGTGTGCATATGTAATGGTCCATGTAGTTCTACACATGAGTTCCAGAGATCAAATTCAGATCATCATGCTTGGTGGCAAGCACACTGAATCACCTAGTTGTTCCTTTTTAGTTTTTTTTTCTCCCTCTAAATTGAGAGACTTGCCAGTCATCAGTCACATACATCTAGTATTGAAATTTAAATCTAGATCCTGCATATGGGAAAAAACATAAAATACGCTGTATTTGCCTTCCTGAGTCTGGCTTTGCTGCACTTAAATGTGATGTTATTCAGATAGTTTTGCCATATAGAGAAACAGCAAATTTGGGCAAAAGCATGTCATTCACAATCCAATAACCTGCATAGCCTGGATCTATAGTGTGAACTCTATCACCATCTAAGCAGAGAGAGAGAGAGAGAGAAAGAGAGAGAGAGAGAGAGAGAGCGCGCTAATGGGACACATGAAAGAGGAAATTGAGGAAAGGAATTGGCCTACATGAGCAGAGCTGAGAAGTCCCATCACGGGGATAATAGTATGGCAGGATGCTTCAGAATCAGTGACCCCAATAGTGTAGACCATAGAGGCCAAAAACCTAAGACTCTTAAGGGACATTTGTGTAAGTCTTGGAGTCTGAAGGCTGAATAAACTGGGTTCTGGCATCCAAGGCAGGAAGAGGGAGCAACTCCTGTTGAGGAGTGAGAGGATCTTATTTTTGTCTTGCTTGTCCTCCGTTTCTCTCTGTGTCCCTGACAAAGTAAATGGTATCCCCTCGTGCTGAAGGCACATTTCTCAGTCCACCAATTCACAATTCACCAACTCACACAGCAGCTCCTTTGTACATAAACCCTACTGACTCTCGGGAACACTTTCCAATCATCTAGACAGTCCTTGGTCCAGTTAACTTGACCCCTGGAATTAACTGCCTCAAGGTCTTGCCCAGACATGCGTACTTTCTCCAAAGCTGTCGGTGTTAACAGGATTTGCGCTAGAGTCTTTTGGAATAGCAGGCCAGCTCTTAAAACATTTCTACTGTCAATTTAAGAAAGCAAAAATCTTCATTCCAGATGGAGAGCGAGAAGAGCCAGCTCTCATTTACATTGGAGTTGTCCTTGAAAAAAGTAGCTTATTAACCTCTGAGTAGGCAAGGGAAGGAAGAAAGAGCTCCCAAGACAAGGCTCAGCCCACAGAGACTCGGGGGGCAGGTATTATTAGTCATAGAACCTCATCCTTCAGGAGTTTTATGGGGAGCTGTCAGGCAGCATGGACTTAGCTGCAGAAGCTGCCCGGCTGCTCGGTTTCTGAAGGCCTTGATTTGAGAGCTTATTCTCTGCAGGGTCTTGATGTATTTTTAAGAAGACAGACTGAAATTACTTATTCCTTCTGGTGTATGATTTCTCATTTTTCTTCCAGCAGAAATGAGGAACGGATGGCTCTGGGATTTGCAGGCTTCCTGAGCATTTGGGAGGTGGCAGTTAGAATGACAGTAATGACTCAGGTCTCCGCCGAGGGTGGTCCCTTCATTACTGGGCCAGCTTGAGCGGTGGCTCCATCACATCTCATTTACACCCCACCACACCTCTGCTCCATTTCCCACTCTGTCCATCACAGCTGGGGACTTGGGAAGCTCTGGCAGCTGTGTGCAAGCTGGCTTTCCTTTTCTGGAATCTCAACAGCCTGTCGGCTGCACCTGCCACTTCCCCCAAAGGGGCATGGATTGAAAAAAAAAATCTGTATAGAGTTTCTCCACACATGCATTATCATGCAGGCATACACATAGGCATGTGTGCATGTGTGCACATAAGCACACACAAACATACAAGAGTACTGGCACTTGGAAGAACACTGTGAGCAAAAAGAGAATTATAGAGTTTTGTGGAGGGAGGAGTGGAAATCCAGAGAGCCAGCTCTGCCTACTTAAGTCTAGTGAGGGGTAAGGAGCTTGGTGTATTGGTTAATCATTGTGCAAAACCGCAAGGGAGAAGAAAGGATTGCTTTCCATCATCCACATGAAGACATGCATCTTTGTCACATTCTCAAAAAAAAAAAAAAAATCAATCGCAGTGACCATCCGCTGCCATTCATTGTAATATGGAAGAATTCCATGAACGTCACATTGAGCAAAAGATAGTAGGTGTAAGTGGATCTATCTATACTTGTTTCTGTAGGGAAAGTAGGGGAAGGGGAGGGAAAATAAGAAGTTAATGACCAAGAGGAGAAATGATAGTGGTAAACAAGTAAAACTTAAATTTGAAGAAATAGAGCTTTTCTTCACGAAATAAAAACAGAAATCTGATCATGCCTCAACCTCATCCCAAAAGATGTCTTGGCTGACTGCTGTCTATGTGATAGATTCTAAATATCCAGTTCCATCATCACTTCTCCATGAATGGAGGCTTTTTCTTGTGCTATTGTTGTTTTGAGACAAGGTCCTATGTAGTCCAAGGTGGCCTCGAAAAGACTGTAGTCAAGAATGACCTTTAACTTTTTTCTGATCCTCTTGTCTCCAACTCAGAAGTGATGGGATTTCAGGCACGGATCGCCATGCATAGCCTTCCAGGAAGACTTTCTTACATCCACACAGTTCATCCCACGAAGCACCTTCACAGCACATACAGACACCATCACACAGTAACAGTTTTCATCTGTGATTTTTATCCCACTGAATCATGAGTATCTCCAGCTCTTAATCATCTTCTTGAGTCCAGGTGCATATACAGAACCTGATACACAGTAGGTACTCCATTAATTTAACAGACAGATGGTAGACTCCTAAGTTGATTCTGTGTTAGAGCTCTAGGTTATCTTGGTCAGAACCCCAAGGACATGGCATTGGAATTACTTTTTGGAAAAAGAGGTATGTTAGGAGTCAGATTCCTAGGTCCACAGCCCTCCACTGCCTAACATACCAGCCACTTACCCTTGGACTACTGCAGTTGCCCCTTGGTCCCACTCTTCATTGGCCAATTTCTGGCTTAGATCAATAAGGACCTTCTAACCTTTAAGTAGGCATTTTTCCACTTATATTGCAGTTGTCTGATACTGCTAAACACTTCAGCTTCTTGCATCTTGCCAGCTTTTGGACCATTCAGTTCTCCTCTTCCCTCCTGGACAGTCCTCTCAGACTTGTCTGCTTGCATCCTGGTTTCCTGCCCAACACACTAAAGCCAAGGCATCGTCTCTTTTCAATTTTCACGTGAATATAATAGAGATTTTTCTGGCTTCTGGGATGCTGAGAGCCAGTGTCCTACACCGAGCTCCTCTTGAGCCACACAGACATCCCAACATGCCATATTTGACCCTGAAATCCTCCTTTTCTCTCTCCAACCTATGCCTTTTCTGAAAACCTTAGTCTGTGGGAACAGAATCGCCATCAACTTCACCCAATCTGTGGGCCGGGGTGGATCCTGGGAGCTGTCCGCTCTTTCACTATTCTTAACCAGTCTACTTCGGGTCCTGTAGCTATTTCTGCTTAACATCATTGCTACTGTGCCTCATAGAACAAGGTCATTGAGTGGATGACTAAATAGCTCACATTCTACATTTCTCTTTGAGGAAGAAAGAAGTGGCATAGAAAGGCAAGCCTGAAGTCTGAAGCAGCAGATCTCATTGTTTTTGCCTGCCTCTTGGATTTCCTTAATTTAGAGGAAAAAAAAAAAATGAAGACAGCATCCTTTCTCTCCCCATTCTCTTTTTCTACTTTCTCTCTCTCTCTTTTCATGTGTTGTATCAGAAGACACTGTTGTGCCTGTGGAGGGCGACTTCAAGATTCATCCTTGATTGTTCTACCTCCTTTTTGTTTTGCTCTGGGGTTTTCCAGGCTCCATCTTCCAGGGCCAGAAGTACAAGCTGCTGCCATTTCCACCTGGCATTTTTTACATGGGATCAGGGATCAGCACTCTGGTCCTTCTGTTTGTGAGGCAGAGGCTTAACCCCTGAATCATCCTTTGAAGCGACCTTTGAAGAATACCAAGCATACCGCCTCGTGACTTCAATCAATCAATTGACCCTACTCTATGTTATGGCCAATCTGCTGTGGGTAGTTCTTCTCTTCACTGTCAAAGTGAAATTCTTGTCAAAGTATGGTCAGCACCCAGCCATACCATTGTTCCCTTGGCTACCTTTCAGAAGTATGAACTCCATCCCTGGTCACTGATCCACCAAATTCTAGCACATTAAGAATGAGAAGCACATTATAGAACAGTGGTTCTCCAATGACAGTAAGCAGATGATTCCCAGGAAGACTTGTTAACACCCACATCACTGGGTCCCATCCCCATGGTTACTGATCCACTGGGTCTGGGCTAGAGCCTGAGAATTTGCATCCTGAGCATTGTGCTGCTGTTAGTCCAGCACCACTTGTTAAAAAGTAGCAGGCTAAACTATTGTTGTAAAATCTGTGACAAAAGCTCCTCATTCCTTCTTAATTTCCAATCCATTACATGCTGCTTCCTTTGTAAAATTAAGTTAGTAAGAAAAGAGAAAAGAAACAAGACAAAGCTTTGATTCATTGTCAGTAGAGTCAACAGACATAACAGTGCTGTCAAATTGCTCTCAAAGTTTCTACACATTTAGTCAGTATTTCTGCTAATCTTAACATAGTCTAGTGACACGTGGATTCTCATGGACTATGTTTTGAGTACCATTTATTGAATGAACTGTTGTAAAGTGCAGTAAGGACACACCTGGGGAACCTCGGGATCCATTTAGGCCCATTAGGTCAAAATAACTTTCAAAAGAGTACTAGCTATTACTTGTTATCTTAACCTTCTGTCCTAGAGTATCTGGCAGAAATTTCTAGGAGTGACTTACATTGCCAAGAGTTTGCTTGGATTGACAAAAGAGGAGATGAGAGTGTAGAGATCTATGTACGAGCCAAAGATTAAGGAGATTTGCAACAGCATAAAGCAATGTCACCTTTGTCATAATTCTTTTTAGTTTTGGAAAATTCAGTTATTTTCATTAAAACGTATTACAATAATCGCAAATCTGTTATTGTCCTAAAATTAATTAAACCCTCTCCATTTTCATTATTGCTCTGGTAAACAAAGGTTGCATAGCTCTCATAAAGAAAACCTCTCGGACAGCCTTCTTAGTGTTCAAGAATGTAAGAGGTTCTGAGTCCATAGGGCTTGAAAACGGCTGACCTCAAACATCTTCTGAGAACTGCACTTGCTCGTCGTAGGACCATCAGGCTTCCAGTCTGTGCCTGCAGCACAGTAAGCCCAGGGTAGCAATAAGGAGACGGCACTCTGTCTACGTGGAGCACTAGGAGAGAGTTTGAAATGACTTTGATCACTTCCTTTCTCTAACTGCCTTTGTGTAGTTTCTGAAATTGTCTGCGGCCCCCAGACGGCAATGCAGCCCTTTCAAAGCCTGTCACCTAACTTCCCAGGGTGTTGATAGATCATAGAGACCTCAATCCTCCCTCCCTAGAGTTGGGCTTCTCCTAGAGTCCTACTCCCTTTTCTGGACCTTCCTGCTCATTGCTCTGTGCCTCTGGCTCACTCTTTCTTCTCTTCCGTGCTGTTCATTAGGTCTGGAAATGACATGCAATCAAAGTCTAGATGAAAGGAGGTATTAGTACCATTCACAGAATGAGTCCTGGTGAAAATGCTGGGCTTTGGTATGAGTGGTTGGGGCAAAAGGGTAGTGGCCTTAGAAGTAGTAGAAGGCAGTGACTTGGAAGGTCCTAGATCTGGCTTGCATTTGTATCGTTACTATGACAGACCACAGTAATATAGCTGACGTATGCTGAGTGTTACCATGTGCTGAGCTCCTAAGTGTTTGATACTCATCAGCAGCTTCACCCTCTGAAATATCTAGAAAAAGTTAGAGCTTCTAGACCCATTTTACAGAATTGGAGCATAAATGGCTGGATTCCTTTTTAGCGAGTGTGATGGGTAGATTCAAAGGTATCAGCCTGACAGTTGCAGGCACATCTGTGAAGAACTGAGGACTTAAGACAAGCCCTGGTAAGTCTTAGTTTGCTGACGAGATGGTCTGTTTGATGTAGGAAGACCCAGCCCAGGGTGGGTGGGACCGTTCCTTGGGTAGGTGGGTACGACAGAGGGAGCTGGTTCAGTCAGTTGGCATACTTCAGCGTACTTGGGCAGACTTGTACTCTAACAAGTGAGGTTGCCTTTTCTCTCAGCAATAGATATAATGTGGCCAGTTGCCTCAAGTCCTGGTGTTGGTATGAACTCTCCTATCAAGATGGACTAAGAAATATAGCCAGAGAATCATAAACCAGAATAAAATCTCCTGTTTTCCTGAGCTGCTTGATTATAAATTTATCAGCAACACACGGGGTAACTGAGATAGTGAGAAAGGCAAGATCTGAATCTAAAAGTTCTGATTCTTAAAACTATGACCTTCAGCCTCTCACTGTTCCCTTGTGAATGACTAGAGAATTGTGGCAAAGGCACATTCGCTATGATCCAGGAGGCAGAGAGGTCACAGTTCTTTGTTTGTTCCATAGGCCTTTCCACTTTCCAGAGATCAGAAAAGGGGAAGGGCACAGGTACCTGCTAAGGAAGCCAATTCCCTTGAGCTACACTGATTTATCTTCTCTAGAGTACATCCAGATGTTTGTTGTCAAAGATATGAGGGTTAACATGCAGGTCGAGAAGGAGAATGTGAGTGCCAAAGCAGTTAAAGCACTTTGGGGTTTGATGGACAGAGAGGGGGTGAGTGATTAAGATCGTGCTGGAATGGTAGGGGCCAACTCTAGTGCAGCTTTGGATGGTACCACAGTGATGGGTGTACAGAAAAGCTATTCCATGTATTTGTGAGTCGGGTGCTAGATTCCAGGCTGCCAAGACAGGGGAGCATTCTCTTGGAAACCAGGTAAATTCCTCAAGCTGTCATCTCCAGCATCAGTACCAACTAAACTGTTCACCTGCTCACTTTGCCACTCTTGTTCATCTAGGTTGCTTTCGAAGGTATGTGCTTTTTTTGGAGGGGGGCTGGGGATGAATCACGTATCAGTGGATATCTCATTCAGAAAAGTATCTTTCCTTCCTCTCCCATAGAGTATTAACTCTCAATAGTCTGTCTAGGAGTTTCCTGAGATCTTTCTCCTTCAATTATGAAAGTTGATAGGCCAAATTTTGTGCAGGTCTTGCTAAAGTACACACATACAGATGTTCTTAACAGTTCTATCCAGAAAACACACTTCCCTCCCTCTACTTACTTAATCCCCGCTCAACCTAAATACTGTCTTCTCTAGGTAGTTCCTTCAGATGCTCCAAACTTTTGTGGCTGTCTTTGATATATCCCCCTAGAGAACTAACTTTTCCCCCATGTACTGTTAGCAGACTTCTTAAATTACCTTCTATATATGTGCTTTTGGTCCAGAGGGCAGAGAAGGTCATTGTTCTTTGTGTTCATTCCATGGTTTTGTCCATTCTCCAGAGATGGGAAATAGTGAAGGGCAAAGGTGTCTGCTAATGAAGCCAATCACCATCTATGAGTTTCCTACTTTCAATCCCTAGCCTTTCTTAGATTCATGGAAGGCCCAGTCATGTGGTTTGTAAGGGAGCAGAATGGGGGATATTCTGAATGAATAAAAAGAGAGAAGGAATACTGAAAAACAATTCCTAGGGCCTGCTACAATTCAGAATTTGAAGAACTTAACAGTAAATATTGGTTGGACAGATGAATGAGCAGTTACAGATGTACACAGTCAAATCTATGAGAATGTAGTAAAATATTTAGGAATTAGATAGAAAGTGGGGGTAAGGTAGTGGTTGAATGGTTCTTTATCTTGAAAAGCAGAATGAGCTCTGCTCCAACCCAGTCACTCCCTAGAGCCTTCTTCAGTCTTTATACTCTCATTTCTTCAAGACTCCTATCTAGTGACCCTTCATGAAGGGGGGATGTATGAAAAGTCACACCAGCTTTGTCTTCCCAGAATGCTCTAGATACTAAGATATTCTTCTTCTAAGCTAAGTGTTCAGAGTGAAACCAGTTTTATTGTGGAAGAATTTAAAAATACCAAAGTACAAAAAAGATAAAGAATAAAGCTTCTATAATCCAGGGTTCACTATTTTGATATAAAGCCCTATAATTTTTGTTTGATATATTTTTTCACTGCGAATTTTGAAAACAGATAATGTTTCTCATTGTATACTATCGAGCACTTTCCTATGCCAGTTAGCAAATATTTGCTATGATTTTAAGCATTGCTACCAGGGATTACACTGCAGTGTCATTTGTATTTAGTCTGCCCTTTGCACCATAGCTCTAAAAAGTCAGCTGTAATATATTACCATGGATCCCGAGAGCAAATGTTAAGATGAAAAGAGAAGTCCAAGAGATTTTAATCGGGGAAATGCCTGTAGAGGACAAGTGGAGAAGTAACAGGAGCAAGTAGAGGGCATCTTAGAGTAGACACGAGCTTGCCCGCGCCCCCTTGAAAGAGGGAGGAAAAGAAGAAGACTGGGTAGGATGAGCCTCCATTACAACCAGGCCAATGGGAAGCTTGAAAGCTAATGTTGCCTACTGAGACAGAACACGTGGAATGGCCTGGCTTTAGGATCTCCACTATGTTTAATCATTTGCTGGCAGCCACCTAGAGGGAACAGAGCCTCAAAGTCATCATTACTGTAGATCTGAAGTTCTACCAGCTGGAAGCTCTTAGTCAATGACATTCCTCTCAGTAGGTTCCTCAGAGCCTACACGGATGCCTTATGCATTCTCACACAGTATGCAAATTCAGCAGCATCTAACGAGTGTAAAATAATGGTTAGCTATCCTGTGCCCAGCAGCCAACCTCCTCTACAGAGCAAGTGTGCAGGAAGTTACCTTTGTACACCGGCTCTTGCTGGCAGCAGACAGTGATCATACTGGTTTCATAGTGTTGACATTTGTCTTTATGGATGACAAAGAAAGGCCATCCAAGTGAGCGTAAGCAATAATTATGACATAAGGAAGCCTGCAGTGCTTGGCAAAAAGAATCATGTGCTTCTGCAGAACAATAACTGTCTGAGGCTAGTGCCTTTCTGGTCTTGGCTCGAAGAAAAACCCGCTGAAGAGAGTGAAGCAGTCTTTGACTTGTGCACTCAACTATTTTTCTTTCATGCACACACATACACACACACACACACACACACACACACACCAAAAAAAGCTTTCTTAAAATTAATAATAGCAAACGCTCTATGTTACTGTATAGCCTGATATGCAACAGGTATAAATCTAAGGGTGGGAAGCTATGTACCTCAGAACCCCTCTTGTGAGCTCAGGTCGAGAACTATTCTTAATGGCTTTTAAAAGATATTTTCACTTTTAAATTTTTTTTCTTTTTTGGGCATGCATTTATGTGGTATATATATGCATGTGTACATATGTGTGAAGCTGTATGTCTATGAGTGCACTAGAGTGTGTACCTGTGGAGGCCCAAGGGTGATACTTGGAATCATCTTCAACCATGCTCGATCCTTATTGTTGTGAGCCAGGGTCTCTAATTAAACGTAGAGCCTGCTATCAGGGCTACTCTGCTTAGTCAGCTTACTCTGGGAATTTCCAGGCTCCACCTGCCAAGGTAGAATTATAGGTGGGCTACCACACTTCAGCATTTTTTTTTAAATTATTATTATTTATTCAACTGGGCGCAGTGTGTGCGTGTCTGTGTGCGTGTCTGTGTGCGTGTCTGTGTGCGTGTCTGTGTGCGTGTCTGTGTGCGTGTCTGTGTGCGTGTCTGTGTGCGTGTCTGTGTGCGTGTGTAGAACCACGGACGAATTCGCGAACCACCATGGACGCCTCCACCTCCTTCTGCCCCGGGATTCACAAGCTCCGCCCTACCAGGACCAGAAGCGCAGGCCGCCCCCGCTTCCGCCTGGCGTCTATACGTGGGATCTGGGATCCGAACTCAGGACCTTCCGCCTGCAAGGTGGAGGCTTAACCGCTGAGCCACCTCTCCAGCCCCACACTTCAGCATTTTTACATGGAATCTTAGGATTTAAACTCAGGTCCTTTTGCTGTTAAGGCAAAATTTAAACCAGTTTGCCATCTTGCCAGCTTTGTAGTGACATTTTGCTCTTTAGTTTTCAATCCTGTGTGTTCAATACCCCATCATTCTCAATACCTTCTGTCCCTGACTCTAGATGGTTTCTCTAACCTTAGATGAAACTTATGACTTTTAAATAATCTTTCCTTTGTCTGTTTTTATAAGGTTATGATTTCTATTCAAGTAATATGTGATCCCATTGTAGAGGATTTTTATTGTCAAAGATATTTGGGATTGGTACAGTAGTATAAAAATTGGCGAGATGCTGGACATGTCAATTAATGCACTTTAAATTTGCAGAGAATTAAACTATATTCGTATGATATGCACATATCTAAATGGATAGTGAACCCATTTCTGGAAGGACAACACTCTAAACACGAGAATACTAAACAAACATTAAAATTCACAGGTTGGGTTATACATGATTTCCTAGAAACCTGTCTATAATAAGTAGAAATGAGAATTGCTCAAAAATATGGTTACTATGTGTTCATTAGAAAATGACAAGTGGGTGAGTAAAAATATATGAAAGCACATATGATTGTCACACACACACACACATACACACACACACACACACACACACACACACACACACACATACACGATGTCTGAATATTATCCATCCTCTCCCTCAAGCAGGAGGGTGATTACACTACACTGGAGAGAAGTTAAAACTGTCTTCTTTTTGCACTTTGTAGTAGGAAATATGAATGATTTTATTCAATTTTGTGTCTTCTGTATGATTTTTAAAGTGTAAATCTTAAGCCTACTGTGATGAGGGTCTATTAGCTCTGTAACACTTAGGAACCTGTGGCAGGAAGATGGTAAATTTGAGATTAGCCTGAGCCATCCAGTGAGCCAGCCTGGGCTATGTACTGAGACCCTATCTCAAACAAACAAACAAACAAACAAACACAAAAACAAATACAAAAACAAAACAATGAACACACTACTAGAAGCCCTTACTTCATCCTTAAGTTTCTGCTAATATTAAAGATTTAAGCAAACTAGAAAAAAAAATGTGCTTCTCTGCTGGAGCCTTGGGCCTTATTTGTATCATGAAGAATGCTTGTCTGTCACTGAAATTTGTCCATTAGTGTTGGTTTCCTGGAAGAATAAAATGTGTTCCTCTCTCAGCTTTCCAATTTCAAGCAAGAGTGTCAACTAGAGAGAAATCCGTAAGGGAACAAATGAAGAATAGGGGTTCATGGTTGACATCTAATTGCTGCAGAGCTGAGGGAGTAGAAAAATGAGAATGTCTCTAAGGAATTCTCTCTCCTTCTCCCACCTCCCACCTTCACATCCGCTGAAATGGAACAGTTTGTTCATTTTCTTCCTTAACTATACCAGGGAGATGTTTTAATAAGTCTTTGTTGGCAAGCTCATGGTACCTGCAATATATTTTCCCTATCAGCCAATTTTGTCTCCATTGTTTGTGGAACTGTTGTTAGGTCTTTCGAGAAATGGGAATAGTCTTATGGTTAAGTAATAAAGAGATAATGCTGGGAGACAAATGCATGTGAAAGCTGGAGTTAGAAAGATCTAATAATACCAGTGACTTACGACTATAATCATGTTTTCTGTTTGAAACAAAGACAGCCGGCAGCAGACGTCTTGTGTCGGATCATTATGCTGGCTCTTTCTCTCTTCTTCTCCTTCTTCCCTCACTTCTCTTCTCATTAGAAACTTTGTGTTTCCTGATTCCTGACTCTTCAGCCATAGTAGTGAGTGTCTTCTTTGTGGAGGAAGAGGGTTGGAGAAGTGTCATAAGTTGACCTGGAGTCCCTGGGAGGAGAACCAGAGATAAACACTGGAAGATACCAGAAGTGAATGGCCCAGTGGCATAGAAAAGAAGGAAGCTAATTCAAGGTCCAGGGGCACTGGGGGCATGTCAGAGGCTGTGGTATCAGAGTTGATATATATAAGAAGGAAATTGAGGCCTTGATTTCTTCTGCTAGCTGACTTCCTGTTATAGTTAAGCACAGATGTCAACTTGACTATTGAGGGTTTGAGTTCTATGCACATTTGTGGAGAATTAGTGGTTGTGTTAATTCCAGAGCAAACCTGATGGGGAAGGCTCAGCCTATGGTGGGTGGGACTAGGCCCTGAGCAGATGAATAAAATACAGAGAATTGGTTGAGGAAGTCGGCTATCCTTCTGTACACTTGGCCAGACGTGCTAGTCTGGCGAGTAAGGATCGTCCCTCTCTCAGCCATTATGTAGAGATGGTGTGGCCAGTTTCCTTGGCCCTGGTGTTGGTACATGCTCTTCCACGAAACTGGACAGACAGTAACCAGATTATCGTAAGAAAACAAACCCCTTGTTCCCTTAAGCCATCTGATGGTCATTTATCAGCAACCATGCAGGCGAACTGCAGCACTTCCCATGTCTATAACAGAATACAATTGAAAACAATTTTAAAAGAGAAGGGAATTTACTTTGGTTTCCATTTTCAGAGCTTTGGGTTCATCATGAAGGGCATCACACGGTAGGGAAAATCTTCCCAGCTCATGTCCAGGAGACAGAGAAAGAGAACTCCTGCTTCCTCCTCCTTTTTTATTTCATTTTTGCCCAATCATGTTGAATGATGATGTCCACTTTCAGGGCAGGTCTTCTCCAGTGTCTCAAAGACACTCAGAGGCCTGCCTTATTCATCTCCTAGGTATTTGTCCATCCAATCATGCAATCATGTGGATGGTCAAGATTAGCCAGCATATCATCCTAGTCCCATTTCTTCCTGGCCAAGGGTTGCTCCTGGCACCCCTAGGCAGACCTGAGTGTGTCCCACAAGGTCTTCCGCAACTACTGAGTAATACGTGTCTGGAGAAGGTGCCTGCCACAGGAGTATGGGATATTGATGGGACATGATCAGTTCCTCTTAGGTCCAGTACTTAAGGGTGTGGTGGTTTACCTGGTTCAGAGCAAAGTTAGAGAGCCCATCTTCCTGCTGATGTTGGAACAGTGCTCAGGGAAAGCGGGTAAAAAAGGTTGAAGGAAGGGACAGAAGAGGGATGAGAAAGGAATAACGAAAGGCAGGTGTATGTGTGTGTGTGTGTGTGTGTGTGTGTGTGTGTGTGTGTGTGTGCATGCGTGTATGTTTCTGTGTATGTAATTTCCCATAGTAGATGGTTCTAAAAATGTTTTTACATTGTAATTGTTTTATATATACCTACGTGGGTCCTCTAATAAAAATATCTGGAGCTGGTAAGGTTAGAGCAGAACCAATGATTGCTATGGAAGAGGTTGTTGCCATTTCAAAAGATTGTCCTTATATTGGTTGCTTCATGCAAATTAATGGTAATTTTCACAAGACACTTACCCTACATGTTTGATTGTGCTATTTTTCAGAAAACATTGAGGCACAGACAAGTGATTTGGAAGCCACCACTTGTGTCAAAAAATAGCTTTCTAAATCCACATTCCTCCCTCTACTGAATGTTACATAACTCAGTCACTCAGAATAAAAATGTCAATAACACAATGTGGAATAAGCCTGAACAGGGGTTGGGGGTTGTGATAGTTAATCCTGGGTTTCAACTTGACACACGTGGCATTAACTAAATCAGCTGAGACTACCCGAAGAGATTATCTGGATCAATACATTGACAATACAAAGACCAGCCCTAGATCCAGTTGAAATCTCCCTAGATCTCATTGGAATATTCCAATAGCAGACTAGATAAAAGGAACCATAAAACAGGAGACTGGGAAGAAGAGAGGCTCTCCAGGAATCCTCCAGCCTTTAGCAGTCACCCACTATTAGTCTATTGAGGTTTGCAGTGACTTATCCTGCCTCCAGCTTCAACCACCAGCCATGTCGCCTCTGCCATGAAAAACCGTTTCTCCCCTCTGGAACCATTAAATGAATAAATTTCCTTTTCTCCCTTAGTTGCTTGACTTTGAGTGCTCTCTCACAGCAATAGTTAAGAGAAACTATTACAGGGATTAACTGTTTTTTAGCTCTGATACTGGAATATGACCAAGTTAATTTGGCCTGTCTGTTATGCTGATATCGATCAATATTTTACAGCCAGGGTGCACCATACATTGTGGCTGTGTATACAAGTCCTTGCACAAAATCTGGTTTCCTGAGTTTGATCCCTAGTAGTCTACATGGTAGGAGAGAACCCTCTGAAAGTTGCCCTTTGATCTCCATTTGCTTACAGTGACACATTTGTGTTTTTTCTCTCTTTCTCTGTGTCTCTCTCTCTCTCTTTCATTCTCCTTCTTTCTTTCTGATTAACGAAAATATATTTTAAAGAATAATTGACTATTTAGGCCAGGTCCCTTAGAAGCAGAGATTGTAAATGGCTGAGGAGGAGAGATGTCTCAGGAGTCACCATACAGGAAGAGATTGGGCAAAGTGATCTCAGCTAGAGACTGCAAGCTAGATCCCACAGGAAGCTACCAAAATGAGTTTCAGGAAACTGTTACCAGATTAAGAACTAGGACTGACCTTGTATCACTTATGCTAATCAGTTTTGACCAAACCTTGAGTGGGGGAACTTGTGTGGGAAAAGCTCATTAGTGATCAAAGGCAATTCGTGGGAGGGATAAAAGAGCCTTTGGATTTTGGGGTTGCATGCTGTTCCAGTTTCTCTTCTGTTGCTGATATAAATACATGTTCCAAAGAGCTTAGAGGAATAAGGACATTATTCCAGCTCAAGAGTCTTGATTACAGTTCATTGGCATAACAGGAGGGTTCACTCACACCACTATCAGGAACCAAGGGAACTGGCTACACCATATCAACAGAAAGAGATGGGGCTGGATATACTTTCTAACTTTCCAATATGCCTGTCTATCAAAATAATGAACCTACTCTCTCCATCTTACCTGTCTAGGGAATGTTCACACCCAGCATGAGTTGGGTCTTCCCACATCAATTAGATAATCCCCTACACTGAGGACTTGCCTCAATTACTGATTCTTCACAGATACATCCAAAGGCTCAGCTTTTAGTTGCCCAGTTGGCAACTACAATTTTCACATATGCACTGGCCAGTGAAGGCCATCTGGGCAGGTTCCCAAGAGCATCCAGTTCAATTGAAAGATAGTTAACTTCAAGCAGGGTTGTAGCACAAGGTTCCACATATTGTAAGGGAGGCTACCAAGTTCAAAGATACACTGACTACAAAATAAAACTTTAGTCTTCAAAAAGCAATCAGACTAGTGCAGAAGGGGCTCAAGAAATCAAAAACATCAATGAAGACTGCTACATGGGTATCTGACCACATATCTGAAGGACCTAGGTTAGAATCTGACTACTCAGGATCCCAGAGAACTTTGGCAAGACATGCTAGGTCAATAACTCTAGGGAGGACTCCTTTCAGGTAACACACAAGGATGTTAGGAATCAGCACTTTATTTCCCTGGGATGAGAACTAGAATCTTCTTGTCATACTGAGCAATGATGTGTTAGCTAGATTGTTCCAAACATCTGATAACAGGAGGAGGTAAATTCCTTGGAAATAGTCACAAACCTGATCCCAACAGCCAACCTAAAATAGCGACCAGGACCCCCGCTTAGCTTGGTTTATTATTTCTTTTTCTCTTACTTTCTTTTAGTTTTTTTTAAAGACAGGAGCCTTGTCTGACTGAATACACAGTCCTCAACCAATATTTGTCAAATGAATGAAGGAATAACTAGTTATTCATAGCCCCATAATTATGAAGTTCTTTGCTGTGGATTTGTTTGCAATACTATTACAGATTAGTTGAGACTGGATAATTTATAAGAACTAGGAACTGATTTAGCTCTTGGTTCTGGAGACTGGGAGGCCCAAAATCAAGGGGTTATAATTTGCTGAGGTCTTTCCACTGCATCATAACTTGGTAAAGGTTATGATATGAGTGTGATGATGAGCTAGAGGGGGCGGGTTCGCAGAATCTCTCAGTCCCATGACATCACTCTGTGATGGGACCTTTAATCTAGTCACAAGTCAAAGCCACCAGGACCTAGCCACCTCTTCAGGTCTTACTTGAAGATTTCATTCTAGAGTTCCTTTTTCAGGAGTCTCCTGCCAAGAGACTTTGAAGAAACTGGAGGCTAGACGTGGTGGGGGGGGGCGGCAGGAGGGAGTAATGAATACACTTTATCATCCCTGCTTGCTGGGTGTCAGCAATAACACGTTCCATGACAGCACACCTGGATCTAGTTTTCAGCTTCCTTCCTTTTCACAGAACCAGCTTCGAACCTCATGAAACGGACCAGCAACAGCTCCGTGGTCTGCGCTGTTCACAGACCAAGTCCTAGCTGAGAAATCTGATTTCATCTCTATCCTTTTCTCAGTAGCAGTCAGAATGGAAGCTATTTTCTGTGGTTACTGCTTCAGTATTTCCTTCTTGCTTTTCTCTGATATCTATGTGGTTGCATCTCTTTATAAAAATACCTTATATGGAGCAGAAAGGAGACAGGTGAGGAAGAAAGTTTGTAGTGAGAGGTAGTGGGGTTTGGGGGTGATTAAGAGGGGGTGAAAATGGCACAATACATATATAAAGCCCTAAAAGAATATAAATAAATTAAAAAAATACCTTACATGACCTTGATTTTCTCACTGGACACTGATTCTTATATTGCATTATTATTATTGCAAAGAAATGTTGACTAGCTTCTCCACGTTGACATGTCTAGGACATGGGGACAGCAGCCGCAGCAACAACAACATATAGATGATATCCTTATACCCATTCATCCATGGAGATGGGCTCCAAAACCCTCTTTGGGGTATCCACATACACAGATGCTCAGTCCCTTACAGAGCATGGAATATGCATTTGCATATAGCCCATATACATCCTCACATAGACTTAAACCCATCTCTAGATTAGTTATGACATCTGATTCAATGAAATACTCTGTAAGCAGCTACTTACTACACACTATCTTTTAAAAAATAATGAAGAGGAAGAAATTTTACATGTTCACAGGAAAATTTTTTCCTTATGGTTTCAGTCTTACTTCAGCCCATGGATACAGAAGCCAGAGATGTGTAGGGCAGGCTGCGGATGGGAGTCGGACAGCCTGCTCTAGAACTCTGCCCTCATTTACGTTGCCTTTCAGTTTCTAAATTACACACATTGAAATTCAATTGTTGGACATGGTTGTTTAACTTTCCTGACTATGATGCACAATAGTTCACCAGCGTTCCATTACAATCAAGTTTTCTTCCATCTCTAGATCTTAATATCCCCAGCCCCCAGTCATTTCTAATTCTTATAATTTGTCTTTTCCATATTGTTAAGAGTGTGTTATGTCAGAAACATAACATATTAGGATCTTTCCACAATGTCGCAGTTATTAACTTGTGAGATGTTATTACCTACTTAGTAACCTTGCCAAAGAGAATACAAGTTCTTTCATTTTAATCAATTACTGACACTATCTTTCATATCACATGTCACATAGCACACACTAAATCTAGTTATTGATAATCTATCTCTATCGTCTGTCTGCATATATGTGCATTGCAGAAGGAATATAAATTAAGAAGGCTACCAGCAGAGTTTAAGAGGTTTCAGAAGTGGGCTGGTAGAAATGCAAAAAGCCTATCTTGATAAGATTATGATTGGGAACTAGCAACAGGGAGAAGATGCTATGGTAGTGACAGGCCACTAGAGGGTCAGGGTTGAGGGCAAGGGCATAGCCAGTTATAGAGATGACAGGGCTGGTTCCATCCAGAGCAGGAACGGCAGATGGATGAACAGCAACTACAGATGGACGAGTAGGTGGATTGACTATGGCAGCTGAGTGAGCCGTGTCAACAGTGGGCTTCAGAGTGCAGCTGAAGCTCAGGGAGGGCCCTTGATGTTCACAATGGGTAACAGGTCTATGGCGTTGTAACCAACCCAGTGTGAAGGCCCACTGGTTTATGGGATCCAGGTGAGCAAGTTACATCCTTTCCTCGTCTGGCATAGCTGATAAATTCTTGGATCAGGTTGGTGTGCTTTTTATATATCCATGCACTCCTGTGATCTCAATTCATTCCCATAAACTATAGGGCACTACTTTTTCTATAGCCAGGATCAAGTTACCTATCAGTCTGTGCTGCTGGGTGGTGCTGGGCAGATGATGTTGTTTACAGGTCCACCCAGGTGTGTAATGTTCCTCCACGCTCACAATGGAATCGAATGCTACTTGTAAAATGGAGCATCTCTGGGCAAGGCATACCATGTTTCCACAAACATGGAGCAACTTAGTGTGGACCTCGACTCCCAGAAAACAACATTTTGATTTGTAATATTCATCCATGCATGGCTTATTCATTATTTTGTCTGAGAAGTCCACTCCGTTTGTGTTGCTAGGGAGTATTTCTTTACATTAATATGCAATGGTTTTCTCAATCCTCAAATAGGAGACATTAGGTCATTTCTAGTTTTTGATAATTATGGATTAAGCAGTTGTAAATATCACATAACGTATAATGTATACATTATTTTTATTTTTCTTGGATAAGTACCGGTAAGTGCGAATATGCTATATAGGTTTGCTATGGAGGTCCATTGATAAAAGAATCTATAACACAAGAGAAAAACTTAAATAAATATTAACTTTATTGGAATGGAGGGCCTTCTGGTCAGGAGAACCAGAGTATGGTCTCAAAGCAAGAAAGCGTTAGAACAAGAATGGAAGAAATATCTTAAAAGTTGGAGAGAATAGAGGAGTTAACCCTCACGGACAGCATGGTGGGAGAATATGTGAAGTGCACAGGACAAAGTGGGCTTCTAACTTTTACAGCTTTTAGACATTGCAAAGGGGACTTTGCTAAGAGCACATTACATAGGGAGCTAGGTTGTAGGGGAAATGAAAAGATTGTCAGACAAACAGATAAACAACAGTTTTTTTCAATGTGGAGGGGGTTAAGTGGCTGGGAATCTAGAAGATAAGTTTTAAGAATGGCTATTGTAAATCCATAGGGTCAGTTCTGGGAACTATCACTTTCCAACTAAAATGGAATTTTACTAAGTGACCCAGTTATGGCTAAGAGGTGTGTCTGTAGTAACTAAGCATTTAACTTTATAAAGCAAAACTTCTTCAAGGGGTCAAGCCACCATGCATCCTTGCAAAGTGTCTGACAATTCCAATTGCTTCATATTCTCATCAATACTTGGTACTTTCTGCTTGTCTCTGCCATCCTTCCAGTAGGTGTGTAGTGACGTGGTAGTTCTCAGTAGGACTGTGGGCATGGGGATTCATTCTGATTGATTGTGCAGCATCATGGTTAAGAGTTCAGACCCTGAAACCAACATCGCTACTACTTGAGGTGTCTAATATTGATTGTTAGCCTGACATCCGGGAGGCAGACCTCCTGGAACTCCTGAGAAGGATTCTTTAGAGGAAGGTGGGCCACTGGGTACAGCTGTGAGGGATCATCTTGATTGCCTGTATTTCTGTCCCTGGTAAGACTCCGTCCACTGTGGGGAGGACCATTCCTAGGCAGGGGTATATAAAGATGAAGAGAGCTGAGCACCAGCGGGCACCCCTGCAGTGATCCATTGCTAAAGTTACCATACAACCAGTTGCTTCAAGCTCTTGCCACTGTGACTTCACCACAATGATGGACTATGACCTGGAATTGCCAGTCAATTGAACCCTTTCTCCCCTAAAGTTGCTGGTTCTGGGATTGTGTTATAGTAAAACTAAAACACCACCATTGTGGGTATGGGTTTGAGTTTCTTCGCCCATAAAATGGAGCTATAGGTGGGATGTCTACCTTGAAATGTTGTGCAAATTAAGTGAATTAATATATGCCAAGTATCGGGGGCTGGAGAGGTGGCTCAGGGGTTAAGCTTCTGCCTTGCAGGCGGAAGGTCCTGAGTTCGGGTCCTAGACCCCACGTATAGACGCCAGGCGGAAGCGGGGGCGCCTGCGTTTCTGGTCTTGGTAGCGCAGAGCCTGTGAATCCCGGGGCAGAGTAAACAAGGAGAAGATGGAGGTGTCCATGGTGGTTCCCGAATTCGTCCGTGGTTCCACACACACACGTATACACACACACACACACACACACACACACACACACACACACACATGCATATACGCACAACTGAATAAATAATAAATAAATAAATAAAATTAAAAATCTATATGCCAAGTATCTAAGTACTAGTTATCTTTGCTATTGTTAATTTGAGTGCCAAGTCACTCCTTCTTAACTGCTTGATATTCAAAGTTGCAGAAAGATAAAGCTGAGAGATCACATCTCAGGCCCCTCGCATTAAACTTGAAGTCTTTTAGCTTGCCTCTTTGTTAATTTTAGAAGTTATCCCCTGTATAGCACAATACCCATCTCGATTGTGCAAAAGCCCAGTTTTAAAGACACATTTGAGCTGCAGCGATTAAGAAAACTTTAGAATTGTTTTAAAAAGCAGATATTCATCTCCATCCAAACAATGTGCTTTTAATAGAAACAGCTGTGATTGACACTGCTCCATTTTGATCTGTAGCTCAGTTTGTGCTGTCGACATTAACATGAAATTAGCCCACAAGCCCCAAGCTCGTGCTTGCAGTAATTGCGCAAAGAAACTCTCCTTATTCTGGAGACACTTGGAAAAGAAACACAGGACCTTTGCTCCCTCTAGTGACGCACTTAGAACTAACAGCCTCAAGCTTCCAGGGCTTGCCTGTTAAAATCCAGGGAAACAAATAGAGTTTATACAAGACCAGGGAGAGTCATATTTGTTTACCATTGATTGTGGTAAAAAAAAAAAAGAGTTTGCATTTTATTTGGATAAAATGATATTGCTGCCAAGATACAAGATTCGAGGCTGCATCATAGCTGAATGAGTTTTGAAATTTCTCCTCACTTGGCACTTTTCTTTTTTATTAAAAACAATAAACACAAGTCTACAAATGCTGGGTAGCAAGGGGTTCTGATTCCAGGGTTCCACTCGAAAGAGTGAGATCCTCTTCTTTGCCCTTGCTTTTTACATGTTTGGAATCACTGGGACTGAATGATGATATCTCATTATATTCACTTTGATTTTCAAAATGTGACCTCATTTAGAAGTAGGATCTTTGCAGGTCAAGTTCATTGAGGGCTTACTGGACTAGGTGGGCCCTCAATCCAATCATAAAGGCATTATAAAATAAGATGGGAAATGACCCGCAGAGAGCAGTCGCTGGGGACAAGGGAAGATTGAAGTGTTACCTCTGTGAGTCAACCAATGTCACTTAATCTTCAGAAGGAACCAGCATAGCCAGTGGGCTGGATTTTGGACTCTTGACCTCTTGAACCATGAAAGTAACAATTTTTGGGCCAGTGAGAGATTCAGTGGGTAAAGGTAACTTCAGGCAACCCCTAGACCTTTAGCTCAATTCTTGGAAGTTCACATGGTGGAAGGAGAAAATCAACTTCAAAAAATTGTTCTCTGATCTAAATCAACCCTCCCCGTATCTCCCTCCACCCCACCCTGTTTCAGGGAACATCACGGAAGATGGAATGTTAAGAAAGTAGGAGCCTGAGGGTAAAGAGAGGGGCTGACAGACAGTGTCTTCCAGACAGGACAGGCTGCTGCACCCCAGAATTTACTGCAGTTGTGTCTACTTCACCATGGAGGGAGAAAGATCTCACGAGGTACTGCTCCTCCTTGAGGGACTGTTGAGGCTTAATGCTGATGGTGGGAAGGCTCCTTTCCTTAATTGTGTACCACTGATATAGAGTCCACATCCAGCAAGCACCCAGACACAACTACCACTATCAACCCAGAAACTCAGTGGACCACACAGGGCAAAAGACAAGAAAGAAGACAAGAGACTGATTGGGAAGAGATTTACATTGGCAAATGGAGTAGGGTTGGGATCAGGTAATATGGGGTTAAAATGACATAAATTTATTGTATTTATTCATGAAACTTAAAAACCAAAAAGTTGTTCTCTGATTTCACATCTCTTGTGATGGTACTTATGTGCTCATTCTATCTCTTCTCTCTCTCTCTTTCTCTCTCTCTCTGTCTCTCTCCCACCCTCTCTGACATAATTTTATAAACATCTTGAAACTTGCTGGGTTTTTTTTTTGACTAATAAACTGTTCTGCCATCTTTTATTTTTAGTTTATGTAGATCTACTTAGAAAGAGTATCACTCTGATTGGTATCCATCATTTCTACTTTAGTGTGAAGTAAGTTTCCAAATGATGATCTATCTCCTTGGCTATGAAAAGAAGATGAAGGACTTGGGAGCTGATAGTGTTTTACAGGGTTGGAGGAAGGCAGAGGAAGGTGAGCACGTGTTTACACTGGGCTTTCTCCTCTCTAGTCCTAGTCACAGCTTCGCTACAAAGAGAAGGTCTATCTCACAAGGCTCCCTTGCACCTAAGGGTCCATGTTCCTATCCCTTGAAGATCTGCTGGGTGGTGTGGAAGACAGCAAGAGGTAGAGATTCATTTTCTGTCCAGTCAGTGCTCCTGTTGATACAGAATGGTATAGTCGGGGCAGATGGTAGCTTGCCTACAGCTGTGATTGCATATGCCCCAGGCTCTCAGAAAGTGGAGTGAGATTCCCATTCCCCAAGACTAGGCGATGTGTTCCTGGAGCTAATGTAACAATGATTTCTGGATCTCAGCCCATTAGAGAGCCTTTCCAGTATGAGACCCCACAGCACGGTCTGCAGTCACCTTCCTGGGGCAGAGACAGCTGCTGCCTCGGGAGGCTTGTCTGGGATCCATTCCTGGGAATGGTCAGAGCTTGGCTACTGTTTTTCCAATGGATTTTACAGAATCTTTTTCCCTGTATGTAGATTATTTTCTGTCTGAGATAGCAGCGGCTTCTGATGCCTGAAGAGGTACTACTATTGAATTAAGGACACGGGGAAGGACAGAAAAGGGCAAAGACTAGCAAGTTCTGCGCTGAACAGCATCTCAGAATTATTCACATACATTAATGTAAATGAATCATTTCAATTCATTAATGGATAATGAAATGAATAATAAGCAACAGAGGGTGACATAAAACATTTCTATTTGGATTTTAATAATGAGTGCAAACCTCTAATTTAATGTAGATGGGTTATGCTTTGGGAATTCATATCACTGTTAGGAAATCAGGAAATCACACTGAGAGTGTGTGACATTTTCTTTCCCAACTGTCTTCACTGGACCTCCTTCAGCATGAGGTGGCCAGCATCATCCCTCACTGTGAGTTATAAGCTTTGAAAGGCTGCAGGAACATTTCCAACAAGCAAGCCTCGGCTCAAATACGGCTAGTGATTGTATAGTGTGATAATTAATCTTGATTGTCTACTTGGTGAGATTATGAAATGCCTAGAAGGTGAGGGAAATACACCTCTGGGCATGCCTGTGAGGGTGTTTACAGAGATGATTAGATCATGATTTGGATCTAATAAACAGCTTCATCTCTTGCTAGATTCATTATTGGGCAGTGGTGAAAGGAAGGAGGTAGGGCCTTATTCTAGGAAGTGGGAGCTGTATCTCTCCCACTTTGCTTTGCTTTTTTAGCCACCAGGCCTTCTCTACCACATTCTTGCTGCCATAGTTGACTGACACCTCCAAAACCATAATCCAAAATGAATATGACTCCTGTGTTGTGAGTATAGAAGAGTCCATTATTGGTCAGCCTGGGCTTGATTATTAAATACCACACCAAAGAGAAACCTACATAACATGCCATGGATGAGATCTCACAGGAGCTGCCCTAAGACAAGAATGTGTACATACGCTGTGCTCTTAGCACAGCAGGGACCCCAAATCTGGGTCATTTCTCTGAGATAGGATGATCCTCTGAATTGATTTTGACCTAAGAACTCACTTCGAATAAACATTCTTGGACATGCACCATAATCCAAGACTTTCTCCATCCAATCTGTATTTCTTTTCTCCACATAGTTCAGACTTGAGATGCTGTCTGAACAATTCTCCCATATACACTTTTACATGTATATCCTCAGATTTTTTCTGGATTTAAATCCCATCTTTCCTAGATGTCCCTAATTCACCTAACTTCCTTCCTTTCTTGCCTCATTCCTCCCTCTTTTCCTGATGTCTCCTCTGGTCCCTTTCAAATACCTTACTTACATACATCTCTGTATTGGGATTTCTGCAAGATACCACTCACATCACATTATGTAGGTTTTCTTTCAAATACCTTACTTACATACATCTCTGTATTGGAATAATTTCTGCAAGATGCCATTCACAACATATGATGTTTAAGAGACAAACCAAAGCTAGCTGATTCTATCATTGGTCAATATCTTCTATACTTTCATTAATATCATTTTTATAATCTCATTTATAAAAAAATCAAACTAACATAGTTTGACTGTAGTTTCCATGGTATCCTCTGCAGGCAGAAGTTTGTCTAAATGTATGTCCTGTACCATATTGCCTTCTTCTACAAATTGGGCATCAAAACTCATTGTCAGGGAGAAAGAGATGAAAATTTATTGTACGAAACTATCAAAAAATAAAATAAAAATAACAAGAAAATGATTGTCAGGTGAACTTACAAATTATTCTTTGGTTATTTAAAATATACTGAATGATGATTAGCCATTGTCAACATTTGCCATGCATGAATATTGCATGAATATATTTCACCCAGGTCTGACCTACAGGCATTCAGATCATGGACAAATCTCTGCAGAGACTCACGATTACATCTCTCTGTTTCCAGAACTCTGACCTAAAAGTGGCCAAAACTGTTATGAGCTTCACCACATGGTGTTATTTCCTTTTGATATATTTTGAGATTTAACACAACACATATTTGATATTTAAAATCTCAATTGCTTTGGATAAACTAAAACACAGTTGGCAAGAAAATAGTCTTGATGGTATATAAATTTCTAAATCAAAAAGGTACTGGGATTCTGGGCTAGTTGTTATAGTCCCAGTTACTTGGAAACTGAGGAAGGAGGATTGCAAGTTCAAGAGCAACCTGAGCTCTAAATAAGCTGAAAGCCAGTCCAGACAATTTAGTGAGAATCTATCTCAGAAAAGTATTTTTTAAAGGCTGAAGCTATGTGTCAGTGGCTGAACACTCGTTTCATTTCTGTTAGTTTTGATCTCCAGTACTCCCCCAAAATAAACACAAAAATGAAACAAAATAGAAAAATAAGTGGAGTTCATGAGAAAATTATAAATATCAACATGATATTTTATTAGTTAATTTCTCATTGTTGTGGCAAAAAAAAAAAAATACCTGCCAAAAGCAACTTAAAGATAGAAGGATTTACTATGGCTTACGTCAGGGAGTTTGTGGTGATAAGAGCTTGGTTTCATGATCTGTATTAAGGAAGCGGAGAAAGAGATGAATAGTGATGATTAGCCCGATTTCTCCTTTTTCTTCTATCTAGGACCTCAGTCCACAGTTAAAGAGGGTCTTCCCACTTCAACTAACTCAATCTGGATTCTTCCTCACAGATATGTCCAAAAGTTTGTCTCCAGGCGATTCTAGATCCTGTCAAATTGATCAGTATTAACTATCACATGTTTAATATTAAATCACTTATTTTAGAATTATTTTAAAGCATTTATTTCTTAACTGTAATAAGCTTAAAGCAGAGTAATCACCAAGAACTTTTTAAAGGTGAGAATTAAATATTCAACTAAGAGCCTGTGAGAAAAATACAAGTCTTAACACAGCTGGTTTTTCTCTGTGAATTGGCAAAATAGTTTAGCTACTTGTTTCGCCTTGTTCAAGGGCTTATCATTTTAGGGTCACAAAAATCATTTCCAATAGAAGCGATGGGTTGCATGCACATGTGTTTGCGTGTGTGTATGTGTGTGTTTACATACACGTATATGCATATGTTTGGGGATTTAGTTTTGCTCTCCTGTTTCTGAAGACAGATATGGGTTACAGAATTTTAATACCTTCCAGTATTTTTGTAATTTGTTCTTTGGTTCACTCCTGGTTGTTTTGTTATGTTATGTTATTTTACTACCTTTAACTTATATTTCTTCCAGTCCATGACCTCAGCTGAAATACAACAAGACTATTCCATATTTGTTGGTATCTACTTTATAAACAAAGTATTTTTCTGTGGCTGGAACAAACTGTGACTGACCCTTTGTCTCCAATGCCATGTTTGGTGAACTGCGAGAGGTCATGGAGTAACAACTAGAATAGCATCCTTTGTTTGAAGAATGCTCACAAATATAAATGTGTTTTTCCATAAAGTCATTGAAGAGAAGTTACTAGTCAGAAGTCATCCTAATGCAATTTTTATTTATTTATTTATTTTTATTTTTAATTTTTTAAATTTTTTTATTATTTATTCAATTGTGCATGTGGTGTGCACGTGTATGTATGTGTGAGTATGTATATGTGTGTGTGTAGAACCACGGACGAATTCGGGAACCACCATGGACCGCCTCCACCTTCTCCTTGTTTACTGTGCCCGGGGATTCACAGGCTCCGCCCTGCCAGGATCAGAAGCGCCGCCCCGCTTCCGCCCTGCGTCTAGGATCCGAACTCAGGACCTTCCGCCTGCAAGGCAGAGGCTTAACCCCTGAGCCACCTCTCCAGCCCCTAATGCAATTTTTAAAAAGGGATATTTGAATTGAAATGTGCCTTACAGTCAGTAGTCCTTGCTCTTAAGAAAGAAACTAAGGAGTTATAGGACTTTTGAGGAGGGAATGAAAGTTTTCCCTATACTCATTTTGGTTCAGTTACTGAAGCTCATGAAATAAACAGGAAAAAAGTCAGAATAATGGGAGAAAACATGTAACTATGTGTTGTACGTATGGGTGTATAGATGTATGTGTGGCGCGCGCGCGCGCGCGCATGTGTGTGTGTGTGTGTGTGTGTGTGTGTGTGTGTGTATAGAAGCCCAAAGGTGACTTCAGGAATCATCCTGGATTATTTCTAACTCATTTTTGCTTCATTCTGAGTTTTCCCAGGCTCTGCCTCTCAAAATTAGAAATGCAATTTGCCGCCATTTCTGCCTGACATTTTATGTGAGATCTAGGATCAGAACTCAGGTCCTTCTGCTTGTGAGGACCTGAGCTGTTAACCTGCTTGTTAACCCCTGAGTTATCTCTCTAGTCCCCATGTAACTTTCTTGATGTTAGCATTTTATATATACAGGAGCATCACATAAAAGAGAAAACTACAAGAAGCAGCCCCACTTGGCAATTCCTATAACTTATTAAGGGAAGAAAATAAACTGTGGAGAAGCAACTAAATAAATGTGGGGATCATCAAGGCCTAAGCCTGCTCTCTAGAGAACTGATGCATTAGCATCTGGAATAGAGAATTGTTAGGCTGGATTCTTCCCTCTGGGAGTTGAGTTTGTTTCTTGCCTGTATAGACAGAAGCAGAATGGATTCCTCCCTTTGGGAGTTGAGTTTGCCTACTGTTTGTTCTTATATCGCTTTTGTTCTTCTCAGAACTGGCAAAACTGAAACATCTCCAATCAGTTTCTTCCCTGTGCATTTGAGACCATTAGATATGTTAATACATGGATCACAAAATTATGCACACATTACAGTAACCAGGTACTCTGCTTCAAGACATTCATTATCAATTCCCTTTTAGCAACTAAGTATCATGCCAGCTTTTAACTCTACCTGGAAACATCATGTATGGTTCCACATAGCAAGTAAGTGTTGCTCCTCCTGCCTTTTCTTTGCTAGCCAGAATGTATACATTTAGCATAAATCTGTATGATTAGGGCCCTGCAGTTCTTTGATTTTTTTTTCCTATAAATACTCATGTATGGTGGATTTTTTCCATTGCATTAGGCAGTCAGGAGGAGGGCAGAACACTTTCCCTACATATGTTCTTTCCTGTTTGCCTTCAACTTAAAATAACCTTATGCCAAAGTGACATATTCTGGTGCAAGACATTCTGATTATCTCCTATTTCAGAGGACCTCCAGGGATCCACAAGGACCAAATATTCACAATTCAGACACAGAATTGAAACTTAAGAATTAAGAAGAAAAAGGGAAAAATGATGATCCTTGACCCAAGAGCACAGGACACAAAAGTCAGCGATGTGCTAAGAAGACAAGAAAAGACAAGAAAATATAAATATCATAGTTAAAAGAGAAGGTTGTTTCCATTTTAAAGATGAAATGGGAGGTTGAGAGAAATTAAGAATTTGTCCACAGTAATCTAGATAGACAGAATAAATGATTTTAAGATCAGAGCCCATTATTCTTATCTATCCATGAGAGAACACTGCTAGAAGAGCTTAAAAGACCTGAAGAGCTGAAACAGTGGAAAGAGACTTTTCCAAGGGGTGCCTCCAAGGTGAGTCACCAGGATTGTTCATTAATTACTTTGGTCTACTATGGAGCATAACCCATTCTTCTTCAGGACCCTAGATGTGAACCGATTTTCAGATCAACTGTTCTGTGTTACTCACATGGCTCCTAGGTCCATGCACTGCTTATCAATAGGCAAATGCTCATTGAAGAACAATGAGCTCATCTACTCTGAAGTTACTTCCTTTTGTTAGTAAGATGTTTTCCCAAAGACTCTTCCCAAACTTCTCTCATATATTATCAGGGATGATGTCAGTAGCCTATCCTTACCATTTGGTTTGGAAAGTGTTATCTTCCCTGTGTCCACACAGTGGGTAAATGCTGAAAATGGATCGAAGAACCAACACAACATATCTGAACCTTGGGGTCCAAAGTAGGGTTGCCCAGTGATCTGGAGACATATTTAACAAAGGAAATTAAAAATTGTTTTCAATGTCATTTTGAGTTGCTTCTTAAATTAAGAAGTCAAAATTGTGCCTGGGCTGCTATCAAGAAACCATTGACTTAACATTTAATGTAAGAACAACTGTGTTCTGGAAGACCATGAGGAGGAGGTACTTATGGGTAATAAGGATGCAAACTGGAAGAAAAAGAGTGAATATTCTTTCATGTTCTACCATTTTGAAAAAAAGAGACTCCTGATTCATCTAACCATCTCATCCCTGGAAAGGGACCTTTTGTGCTGAATCCATAAATGAGATAAATGATTATACAAGACTATCTCACTTTGTTCTGGTATAGCGACTTCCTGAAAGATTTACAAATGTCACTTTAACAATTATTTTGATTTACCAACTACCTTCATCCTGGAAAGCAGCTTCCATAAATGGGGAATCTTTAAACTTTAAACATCGTTGGAATATCTCCTCTACGTCAGATTTACAAGCTACCATCATTATCACATAGGACTAATTTTTGATAGATTGGATTTGGGTATTTTCCCTTCTGATCATGATTAGAGAATGGACACCCATGAACCTACCTCTTTGCCCTCCCTGCCTTTCTCCGATTGCTTGGTATATTAGTCAGGGTTATCTAAAAGAGCAGAACTGATGGAATGAATACCTAAGTATACAAAGGGAATTTATTAGATTGACTTACAAGATAAAATCTGAGTCCAACAATAGCTGCCCATAGCTGCTCAGTCTAGGTGCTAAATAGCTCAGCAGTTCCAGTCTGGTGTTGAAAGCCAGAGGATTCCTGTAAAGTCTCCCAATAATCCTAGTCTAATGCTTAAGGCCAGAGGATTTCCAGAAAGTCTCTGAACCTTAGTCACATAGGAGGATTTAAGAGTCTAGGCTTTGGTGTCAGTGAAGAATGAAGAGCAACAGTGAAGAACCGCAACCATGAAGAAGGGCAGCATGGCAGCAACAGGAATGGTAGTAATAAAGAGCAAGGAATGACAGCATTGAACAAGGAGCTCTCTAGCATAGGGCAAAAGAAGAAAAGCCAGACCCTTCCTTTTGGCACTTCCTATATCTGGTCTTCTACTGAAAGGTATCATCCACTATGGCTGCATCTTCCACATCGATTAGATGATCCCTGCAAGCGTGCTCAAGGACTTGCCTTCACAGCTGTGCCCAAAGCTTAGCCATCACTGGGGCAGGACTTTATGAGATTTTATATATATATATATATATATATATATATATATATATATATATATATATATATATATATACACAAAGGAAGCTTTCCATGGGGAATCTCCAAATATTTTCTTGCTGAACCCCTTCCACAATCCCATTGCCCCAGCTTCAGATTTTCAGTTCCCTAGTTTTTCCCTTGGGCTATGCAGACATGAAGATTGATGTACACTGGGCTATAGAGAGCTCCTTGCAACCTTAGATTCCTGGGAAAGATCGATTTGTCCCCCCCTCTTTTCCCTTTAGTAGTAATTGAATGTCAGGGTAACAGATGGAGGGTGGGGAGAAGAAACTAAAAAAGAAATCTCACTTTCAGCAAGTGGGGGAAAGGATGTCTAGAAGAAGGAAGGGTCAAAATGTCAAGATTTCAAGACTTAAAATTCAAAAATAGTTTAGTGGTTTTTTCTTTAGTTTGCAGAGAATTTGGCAAGTGAAGAAAGTACATGTTAATTTCTCCACTTTGATTTCTAAAATTTCTTTTTATAGAACTTAACATCAATTTACTCAGGGAGAAACTACCTCTTCCAAGTTCTTTGTTGAGTTTCGATGAAGATGACCTTATCTACCCCTAGTTTTAGCCATGATTAGACAGTTGCATCCTAGGGATCAATGTATATTATCTATCCAGCATTGGAAATAGGACTCAAGACAACCCAGATTACTTCATGCTGGGACCTCTTTTTGTCCATTTCGGGAGGAAAAGCCCTCTTCCTCATTTTTACCTATAAAGGTGATAAGTCTGAAAAGATAGTGGCCAACCTGAGAATTTTGTAGCTATAAGGGAAAGAGAAATTTGCTGCAAGGAAAGTGGAAGAGAGATCACGTTGTTATTTGAGCTGTGGAATCCAGCCATGCCTGCCACTGACCTTTCTGTTATGTGAGTCAATAGACCACCTTCTGTTAAGTCTATTTTAGTTGGAAGGTTTTTCAATAAGGAGAGAATTCTAATGCAGTTAGCAAGTTATGTTAGCTTTAGACTCTGATCTTATCCCAATCAACTTTATTGTGCATCCTCTTCATTGTTTCTGTTTGAATCCAAGCCAGTATGGAGTTCTTCTATAGTTTTCAAACACTATTTTCTTTGGCCATACTATCCAAGGAGTAGCTGGTAATCTTTGTTTTTGAAGACTTTGCTATTTTCAAACTTCTCGTGGAAATAATTGTAACATTTGTGAGAAGAATTCTTATATACCTTCACCGAGCTTATTCGAATATCAGTACCTTTCCATCTCACAAGTAAAGCTTTGACATCAGCAATCCAATATTGATAACTAACATACAGACCTTGTTCAAATGCCTCCAAAAGTCACACTAATGCTCTGTTCCTGGTCTAGGTTCAGATTCAGGGTCATATGTTGTATTTGATTGTTTTACCATCTTGATTCATCTTCATGTACAACCATAAATCAATCTTGTTTTCATGGCTTTGACAATGTTAAATAGGCTAGCTGTTTTACATAATTTCCCATGAGGTGGGCTGTTTCTTCATGATTAGGTTTAGGTTGTGTGCTGTTGGTAAAAACGATGCACGAATCATACTGTGTTTTCTCTGTTTTGTGTCTTGGCAGATTGTTCAGTGAAAGACCAGATATCTTAGGCTTTGGGTATCATCTATGGCCATGGGTGGGTACATGTACTTCTAAACCATCTAAGACCTATCATTGACTCCTGGACTGAAAGAAGCACGTTAGCCCATGTGCCAATGGACTTCAGTTGCACAGGGAATCTTTGAAAGCATGAAGTTAATAGCACACCTCTGTTTTAAGCTCCTTCCTATAATTTGGCTTTCTATATTCTTCAGTAAAAGATTCAGTCCTCATATAGCATAAAAGCAGAACCATAGTGCTAATAGAATGTTTTTCCTGTGTGTGGGGGGAAGGTTAGGTTGTATGTGTGGGTGAGATATACACTAAGAAGGGATGTATTTCAATGATTTGGATCAAATGGTTAGGGAGGTTGTCAAGACTGAAGTCTGTGGGGTCAGAGGTCAGAGTGGACACCCAGGGAAGGACTGTCATCAGGGCTGAACTTGAAGTCCACCTGATGACTGAATTTCTTCTCATTAGGGTAAGATAAGTCTTTCAGCTGATCTCAATGGTTGAATGAGGCCCACCCCACAATATGGAGGATAATCGATTTGGTCAGGCTAATCCGATGTAAATATTAGTCTCATCCAAAATCACCCTCATGTAGGCATCTAGAATAATCTTTGAATAACTAATTATCTGGAAAGTATAGCTTAGACATATTGACATAGATAACTTGCACACACCCTTTCTAAAGTCTTTGGGGACTCACCGATCAGCCTGTTGCTTTTCCAACCTTCCTTTCTACCACTCTCCTACTTGGCCAAGTGTGCCACTGCCACTGTGCCGTCTTCATGTCTCTGTTTTATGTCATCTCCTTTGGGAAGGCTTCCCTAGCCACTTGATAAATTAGTGCAACTGATCTCTAGCCATTCTTTTATGTTCACCAATACTAGGTTCCTATTATTGTCTGGTAACAGACAATACAAAGATTCTGATCTCACTTTATACTGTTTTCATGATGCCTAGAAGAGTACTTGGTGTGGATCATGTTATTAATAACATTTATCCAGTATCTGAGTAAGTGTCTGAGTTTGGTCCTGAACACCCAATAGTTATTTCCACGAGAGTTTGTATAGCTTCATTCACCACTGTTTCTACATCTAGACATATAAATCTACAAAATAATTCATTTCTGATTATTTAATACATCACATCGTGGTGACGGCAGGAGAATATATTTAAAAGTCCGTCAAAAGGTGGGAAATGGTGACCCAATTATAAAAAAGAGCCAGATGCTGATCTAGCCTCCAAACATACATAAGAAGGAATTCTGGGGCTGTTGGGAAGAAAAACAGAAACCAGGAAGACTTTAGGACATTGTTCTTACTTTAAGAATGCTGATGTCCAGAGACTTGAGTCAAATTTTTGTTTTGGGGTCTGTTTCAGAGACAGTCCAAACTGAAACATTGGACTCCTTCTTTTAGATCGCTATAGTCATGAAATTATGACCTTTACCCAACCCCACAATAGATGGGGTCTAAATACCTCCAAAGTTAAGCCGATAACCTATTTAGAGGTAAATGTGACCCAAGAAGCCCAGGCTCCGCAAGGATTTGCAAGCACCAAGTCCCTCTACTCCTTTACGAGTTGCTGGTCAAATGGTGTCCCTAAAAACACAAAGCTGTTCAGGGAACCTGGTGGGTGTCAGCTCAAGAAATATAGGCAACTCATCTGCATATCTTTTAGTGACCTTCCTGAATGACAGCCAACCCACCAACGCTTTGCTGTTTGCAAATGATAGAGATCTTATTTCTGGGGACGGCAGGATTGATGTGGCAGCCGCAGTGCCATTAGACCTGGAAGATGCTCTGTTCTCATTACTGTCTCCTGGCAACGGAGCACCAGATGCTGCTGTGAATATTAATGATCCTCATTCATGTAACCTTTATTTCCTCTCTCCACTTCACGCAGGCGGCAGCCAGATACTGCTCCTATCTGCTTCCACTGTCTCCATCTCAACAAATCTTTTCCTTTCTTCCTTTTTGAGAAAAGAAATATTAATGAGATTTTTTTATCTAAGGAGCGGGTTTCTAGCTTTCTGAGGAGATGTTCACTTTCCAAGCCATGCCCTATTTTCTAAGAAAGATAACCATGCAATCTCTTTCATTGATTTTATCTACTGTTTGGAATTTGTAATTTGTTTAACATCTCTGCTTCTTCATGTATGGGGCTTAGAAATGAACATGGAGTTGGGTAAAGGAGGGAGAGTCAATATTACCAAAATCTCATTGGTTTCCTACTCCTTATCAGCTTCCTCAGAGGTGAAGATATGTGTTTTGAAAAAGTTGCTGCAGACTCTGGCCTCTCATGCTAGCATGTAGATTAGGAAAGGTAAAGTCTGTGACACTGCCTTAAGCTGGCATGCCTGGTTTTTTTAGCACTTTCTATTGTTTCCTTGAGCTTCAAAGATACTGACTGGAGGTTGTTCATGGTGCAACCTGAGGGCAAAGCCTCACCACAGGTGGCAGTGGTGATGGGAGTGGGAGAAAGTTGCTGTCAATCAGGATGCAAGGTTAGCAACGGTAGCTACTTCCTGCTGAGGGCTTTCGTGTGGCAAACACAATTCTCTGCCATTCATATTTCTTTATTTTAAGAAAGATATCACTGCAAAATAAAAATGGTTACAAAAAATCAAAACAAATCATGTTTTCATATTAGACAACTGATCTTGAAAACACTAGCCAGAGAAGGATCTCAATTTGCCACTCTAAAATGCTCCCCTTGAGTCACATCCTTAAGAAGTCTCTGCTTTCTCTTTCTCTTTCTCTTTCTCTTTCTCTTTCTCTTTCTCTTTCTCTTTCTCTTTCTCTTTCTCTTTCTCTTTCTCTTTCTCTTTCTCTTTCTCTTTCTCTTTCTCAAACCGATTGTTTGGATTTTTATTTTGAAGATGGGGTCCTTACTGCTACGTTACCAAGGCTCTCCTCAAACTCCTGGGCTCACATGATCCACCTACCTTAGTCTCCACAGCTGGAACTGTTAAATGTTCACTTCTTTTCCTTGTTTCTTCCTTCCTTTCCCTAATCTTTAATGAGAGGTATACAGTCAGGTGTTCCAACGCATCTTAGCTCTATTAGTTATGTATTGTGGGATCCCAGGCAAGTTGCTCAGTCTTACTGAGCCTCACTTTCTTGTCTGTAAAATGCAAAGAAAGGCATTTACTGTGTCTTAGTTGTCAGAAAATTAAGTGACTTACATAGGGAACTGTTTAGTGTGGTGTGGCTGAGTAAAAGGAAGTGTGGTACGCTAGGAAGTGTGATACATTAGGAAGTGTGGTATGCTAGATGGCTATAATCAAAGGCGTTGGAAGAAACATACCTCTGGATATAGACACAGATCACACTGACTCTGGACTTGCCACACGACTTGCTTTCCTTTGAGATATCAACAAGTGGGACTAAAACAGGGAATTGACAAGGACTTCAGGGCCTTCCCTTTGCAGATATTGACTCTACACATGAGAAAGTCTATTTGATCCACTTTGAGAATGAAAGACCTCACAGAGAGAGCCCCTGTCAACCCAGAAGCTGAATATAGCTGCTGGAGCAAGCCTAGAGGGGAGAGAAAGACCACAAGGCTGATCAAAGAGTCCTGAGAAAAAAAATACTTTTTTAAGCCATTGAGTCTTAGAGTCATTTGTTATACAGCAAAGCTAGCTGATACATACATACACACACACACACACACACACACACACACACACACATATACATATATATATGATGCAGGTACTTTCATATGAGTGATTTTATTTAAGCCAGTCAATAATTCTGTGAGAAATGAGATGTAATCTATCGCTTTCCCAATGAGGACATGGAGGTTGAGGTGGAAGTAGAGGTTTCTTTGACTCTTTAGATGCTTGAAGTAGTTTCTAAGGTAGAAGGGCAGTGTGTTAAGCAATTTAAATATGGGGAGTTTTTTTAATGTGTGTTTGTGCACATGCATGTGTGGCTGAGGTGTATGTGCAGACATGCATGCACATATAGGGAGAAGCATGTGGAGGCCAGACAGCAATCTTGGCTATTGTTCCTCAGGAGCTGTTTGCTTTGTTTTGAGACAGGGTGTCTCACTGACCTGAACCGAGCCAAGCAGGCCAGGCTGGCTAGCCAGAGAGCCCCAGAGTTTAACTATGCCTGCCTCTTCTGTGCGGTGATGAAAATGCACATCACCACACTGGGACTTTTTTTTTTAAATATGGATACTGGGGGTTGAATTTAGGTCCTTGTGTTTACCAGGCAAGCACTGTACATTAAGTTATTTTTCCAACCAGAACCAGTTTTTAGGGAGACAGTCAGTTGGAATCCCCCATGAGATCCTTTTCTGGTATTTGTTATTATTTCCAGTGTACAAATCAAGAAAGCATGATTGGGCTGGAGAGATGGCTCAGGGGTTAAGACTCTGCCTTGCAAGCAGAAGATCCTGAGTTCGGATCCCCGGCCCCATGTAAAAACGCCAGGTAAAAATGGCGGTGGCACTTCCGGGCCTGGTGGGCGATACCTGGGAAATCCCAGAGCTAAGAAAGAAGGAGATAGAAGCAATCAAGATGATTCCTGAAGTCACCTTTGGTCCTCCACAGGTACATACAATGCCCTCTGAGACACACACACACACACACACAGTACATTTTAAAAAATGAAAGCATGATTGACCTGGGGACATGAGCTGGAAACCAAGCCAGCTCTCCTCTCTTGATGGTGACAATCTGATGTTGCTGATCTCTGTTGGTGGCCTTGTGAGTATAGTAGCATCTTTTCCTAGATTGACAGAAGAATAGTAGTTCGTGGAACTACTTTCTAATATCCTTTGACTCCTCCAAGGCTGACTTTGACCCTCAGGGGAATAAGTTATTGCATCTGCTAATTGGTCTTAAATTTAAATCATACGAATTCTGTGGGCTCTGAAGTGGTCAGAAAACATACATACACACTTTCAAAAGAACAGCACATGGATGCAGCTAATTCTTCATTGTGAAATAAGACATAGGACAGATTTACTTTGATAAGTGGCCAACATTGATCACTCAAGGAAGGATTATCCAATAGAATGCAACATCAGACTCTGATGTCATTCTTAATTTTATAGTGGCTGCATTTAAAAAGCTAGGAGGAGTTAATTAAAGAAAAAAAAACTATTCCAAATTCTTTCCATTCCAATGTGTAAATCAGCTTAAAAAATATTGCCCTTTCTGCACTCCACTGCCCCCAGGATGCGACCAGTCCAGCCGGCACTCACCGCCACCCAGGTAAGCTCCGCCCCTGTCCACCCCCAGAACCCCAGGCAGCCCAAGGGACCCAGCTCCTCCCTCCAGCCCGCCAGAGCCTGAGCCGCGCAGGGCCGGGAAGGATCCCCCCCAGATTCCCCAGATTAAATAGCGCCCCACTGCCGCCACATCCTCCCTTTCCCCACTACACCTGCCCCTGGGTCACGTGCAGTCTAGCCCAGACTCACCACGACCTAGGTAAGCTCTGCCCCCTCCCAACCCCAAAACCCCAGGCCAAATAATTCAGTTCAGTGAAAAACGCACAGAAATTGAAAGAAGGTCTCAAGAGTTAAAACAACAATGCCCAAGTCAAAGTGCAAATCCATGAGAAGCAACACCCAAGTAAACAAACCTCCCACTGAAGGAATTAACCCCATAAAGATAGACTCCAACTAGAACAAACCCACAGCAAATGGCCAAGAAAGCCTGACCCAGGATAATGACTTTCAAAACATGATCATTACCATGTTCAATACTATGAAAGAGGAAATCAGGGAGGAATTACATAATCGAATCAATCGCTTTGAAGAGGAACACAACAGACATTTGGAGGAGTTGAGAAAAACAGTGCAAGAAACAAAAACTGGCATAGAGCAGTTAAAGCAGACTCAAGCAGAGTTTAAAACTGAGCTACAAGACAAGTTATCTTCAACCCAGAACTCCACAGAGAGTCTTATCAACAGAACTAACGAAGTAGAAAACAGAATTTCAGACCTTGAAGATAAAGTGGGAGTACTAACCAGCTCAATGGAAGAGGTTGTTAAAGCCAAAAAGATACTTGAGAGAAATATCCAAGAGATATGGGACACCCTGAAGAAGCCTAACATGCGTATTCATGGAATACCAGAGCAAGAATCTCAAAATACCACCCCTGAGGAAATTTTTCAAACGATCATCAAGGAAAACTTTCCTCATCTAAAAAAAGAGAGGCCCATCCATATACAAGAGGCATTCCGCACCCCAAACAGATACGACCAAAACAGAAGCACGCCATGGCAAATAATAGTCAAAACACTCCACATTCAAGATAAAGAACTGGTGCTGAGAGCTTCAAGGGAGAAAAAACAAGTCACTTTTAAAGGTAAACCTATTAAAATAACAAATGACTTCTCAGTCGAAACAGTAAAAGCAAGAAGAGCTTGGAGAGACGTACTTCAAGTATTGAATGAGCAAAAATGTCAACCCAGGCTGATTTACCCTGCAAAACTATCAGTCATGATCGAGGGAGAAAGAAAAATTTTCCAGCAGAAAGACATAGAGCAGTTAAAGGGATACATGTCCACCAAACCAGGCCTTCAAAAAATGCTAGAAATGATACTCAAGCGTGAAGAAAAAAACAGGCATATCCAGGAGAACAGAAGGCAAATATAACACCATTAAAAGCGAAGCAATATACTTATAAAAACTACTAAACATAATAAATGTCTGGAATTAACAATAGTTTCTCCATTATAACACTAAATGTTAATGGAATTAATTCACCGATCAAGAGACACAGATTACAAACTTGTATTAAAAATCATAATCCATCAATCTGCTGCCTGCAGGAAACCCATCTCACCACAAAAGATAGGCACGCTCTAAAAATAAAAGGCTGGTCAACAATTCTACAAGCAAATGGAAGCAGAAAACAGGCAGGGGTAGCCATTATGCTATCGGACAAAGTGAACTTCAAACCAAAGAAAATTATAAGAGACACGGATGGATACTATATTTTAGTCACAGGTACAATTCACCAGGAAGACTTCACAATACTGAACATATATGCACCCAATATGGGCCCCTCCACATTCATTAAGAAAACCCTACAGCGTCTAAAGCAAGAAATCAACCCCTAAACGATAATTCTTGGGGACTTCAACACCGCCCTCTCAACATGGGATAGATCAACAGGTCAAAAGCTTAACAGAGACACTTTGGACCTTAATCAAACCCTGAAAGAAATGGACCTTACAGATCTCTATCGAACTTTTCACCCACGTACCAAAGAATACACATTTTTCTCAGCAGCACACGAAACTTTCTCCAAAATAGATCACATATTGGGCCACAAAATGAATCTACACATATACAAAAAAGTTGAAATTCTAGCCTGTGCCCTATCAGACCACCACGGCCTAAAGCTGGACATCCACAACATGTCAAACAAGAGAAAATACACTAACTCCTGGAAACTTAACAATATGATGCTGAATGAGAACTGGATTCAGGAAGAAATTAAAAAGGAAATTCAAGATTTCCTGAAAGTGAATGATAACGAAAATACAACTTACCAAAATCTCTGGGACACAATGAAAGCTGTTCTAAGAGGTAAGTTCATAGCTCTTAATGCCTACATCAAAAAAATGGAAACATCAGAAATAAACAACTTAACAATGCAGCTTAAAGCTTTAGAGAAACTAGAGCAATCTGATCCCAAAAGTAGTAGAAGAGAGGAGATTAGCAAAATAAGGGGAGAAATATCTGAAATCGAGATTAAGAAAATGATAGAAAAAATCAACCAGTCAAAAAGCTGGTTCTTTGAAAAAATCAATAAGATTGATACACCCCTAGCTAAATTAACCAAAAGCAAGAGAGAGAAAACCCAAATTAACAAAATCAGAAATGAACATGGAGTTAGCACTACTGATACCCAAGAAATCCAGAGAATTATAACATCATATTTCAAAAACTTATACTCTGTGAAGTTTGACAACACAAAAGAGATGGATGAATTTCTTTTTTTTTTAAATATTTTTTTATTATTATTTATTCAACTATGCATATGCGTGTGTATGTGCGCGCGCGCGTCTGTGTGTGTGTCTGTGTCTGTGTGTCTGTGTGTGTGTAGAACCACGGACAAATTCGCGAACCACCATGGACGCCTCCTCCTCCTTCTGCCCCTGGATTCACAGGCTCCGCCCTACCAGGACCGGAAACGCAGGCCGCCCCCGCTTCCGCCTGGCGTCTATACGTGGGATCTGGGATCCGAACTCAGGACCTTCCACCTGCAAGGTGGAGGCTTAACCCCTGAGCCACCTCTCCAGCCCGAGATGGCTGAATTTCTAAGTAAACACAACTTACTAAATTGAATCAGGAAGTTGTGAATTATTTAAATAGTCCTATAACATATAAGGAAATTGAGGAAGTAATCTTGAAACTTCCCACCAAAAAATGTCCTGGACCAGATGGATTCAGCACAGAGTTCTACCAGACATTTAAGGAGTTAATAATACCAATATTCCTTAAACTGTTCCATCAAATAGCAAAGGAAGGAACACTACCAAATTCCTTCTATGAAGCTAATATCGTTTAATCCTGAAACCTAATAAAGACTCACTTAAAAAAAAAAAACTATAGGCTGATCTCTCTGATGAACACAGACACAAAGATTCTCAACAAAGTTTTAGCAAATCGGATTCAAAAACATATTAAAAAGATTATTCACGGGGACCAAGTAGGCTTCATCCCCGGCACACAAGGTTGGTTCAACATACTCAAATCAATAAATGTAATTCATCATGTAAACCAGTCCAAAGTCCAAGACCACATGATACTCTCAATAGATGCAGAAAAAGCTTTTGACAAGATCCAACAGCCTTTTATGATCAAAACGCTAGAGACAGTAGGAATGGAAGGAACCTTTATCAATGTAATAAAAGCTGTATACAACAAGTCCACAGCAAGGATTATACTCAATGGGGAACAATTGAGAGCATTCCCACTTCAATCAGGAACTAGACAAGGCTGTCCACTCTCACCACTTCTATTCAATATTGTACTTGAAGTCTTAGCTGAAGCCATAAGACAAGAAAGGGACATAAGAGGGATTCAAATCGGCAAGGAAGAAGTCAAGCTATCCCTATTTGCAGATGACATGATCTTATACCTGAGTGATCCCAAAAACTCCACCAGGAAGCTCCTGGAACTAATTGAGAAGTTCAGCAGGGTGGCAGGATACAAAATAAATGTGCAAAAATCAGAGGCCTTCCTATATGCCCAGAATGAAAGAAGTGAAAAAGCCTTGAGAGAAACCATCCCATTCACTATAGCCCCTAAAAAAATGAAATACCTTGGTATAAACCTAACCAAGGAGGTAAAAGACCTTTACAATGAAAACTTTAAAACCCTCAAGAAAGAAATTGCAGAAGACACCAGAAGGTGGAAAGACCTCCCATGTTCCTGGATAGGCAGAATCAACATTGTAAAAATGACCATCCTACCAAAGGCAATATACAAATTCAGTGCTATACCAATTAAAATCCCAAAGTAATTCTTTAAAGAAGTTGACCAAACAATCTCAAAATTCATATGGAGGCACAAAAGACCCAGGATAGCAAAGACAATCCTGAGTAACAAAAACACTGCTGGAGGTATTACCATACCGAACCTTAGTCTATATTACAAATCCATAGTTATAAAAACAGCCTGGTACTGGCTCCAAAATAGACACACAGATCAATGGATAAGGATTGAAGACCCAGATATAAGCCTACAAAATTACAGCCATTTGGTCTTTGACAAAGGGGCCCAAAGAATCCAATGGAAAAAGAACAGCATCTTCAACAAATGGTGCTGGCAAAACTGGATCTCCACATGCAGAAGATTAAAGCTGGACCCGTACTTGTCACCACGTACAAGACTTAATTCCAAATGGATCAAGGACCTTGATATAAGGTCAGAGACTATAAAAACCATCGTTGAAAGGATGGGGAACTCCCTCGAGCTGATTGGGCTAGGTCAACATTTCCTAAACAGACATCCAATGGCACAGTCACTGCTACCAACTCTCAACAGTTGGGATCTTGTGAAATTAAAGAGCTTCTGTTCAGATAAAGAGATTGTAACATGAGCTCAAAGGCAACCCACAGAATGGGAGAAAATCTTCACTAACCACATATCTGATAGAGCTCTACTGTCCAGAGTGCACAAAGAACTTAGAAAACTAAACATCAAGGAAACCAATGGCCCAATTAAAAAATGGGCCCTGGAACTTCAAAGAAATTTTATCAGGGATGAAATTAAAATGTCTAACAAATATCTTAAAAAATGCTCCACTTCTTTAGCCATCAGGGAAATGCAAATCAAAACTTACCTGAAATATCGTCTCACCCCGGTCAGGATGGCAAAATTCCACAACACAAAAAACAACAAATGCTGGAGAGGATGTGGAGAGAGGGGGAACTCTCCTACATTGCTGGTGGGAGTGCAGGCTCATACAGCCGCTCTGGCAAGCCGTCTGGAGATTCTTAAAGAAATTAAAGATTGAAATGCCATATGACCCTGCTATTTCACTTTTGGGTATAACCCCCCATACAGCAGAGGTTCACCTGGATAGCACAAGCACGACCATGTTCATAGCAGCACTGTTTACAATAGCAAACACATGGAATCAACCCAAATGTCCAACAGTTGACGAGTGGATAAGGAAACTGTGGTACATCTATACAATGAAGTATTACTCAGCCATCAAAAATGATGAATTACTGGAATTTGCCGGGAAATGGATGTCATTAGAAACAATTATATTAAGTGAAGTATCCCAGACCCAGAAAATTAAGCGCTGTATGTACTCCCTAATAGGTGGCTCCTAGTACCAAACCCACCCAGCCCATCTTGAGACACTCATACGTAAATCTATATATTACCTACAGTAATTGCAAGGATTATGAACAGGAGGGATGGGGTTGGAGGGCCACACCAGAAACAAGGAGAGAAGTGACCATGTTACAGTAGACAAAATAGGCCTTCATCAAGGACTGCAAGAAAGTAATGTGACACCTAGTTAAGTTCACAATTCGTTCCTGATCATTTACAACTAAGGGGGTATGAACTCACCAGAAGGGGATGGCATATAGTCTGCCAGATTAAAAAGTAATCATTTTGCAAATGGGTGATTGACCCCTCCCATTGCCTAATGCCATATGACCCTGCGATTCCACTTTTGGGTATAAGTATTACATCTACCCTTGAATGTGCTCTTATAATAAGACTCCAGTTTAACAGCTTTCTGTCTCTGGCCAGGGGGTGACATACAGTGCCCATCACGATGGAATGAAGGGCATTGCAGGAGCAACAAAACTGCAAAAGAAAATCAACGAACCAGTATCCAGAACTTCAGAGCCTCTATATCAACCACCTAGAACTTGGCCAGCTTAGTCTCTCCCCATCTTGAAGCTCAGGGAAATTTGCGGAAGAGGGGGCGGTAAGAGTGTAAGAGCATAAGGATGGGAGGAGCAATGATATGCAAGATACTCCACACAAGTTAGGGCCGAAGCAATCATAATTGGACATTGCCTGCCCGGCGCAATGTCCAACACACTATTGACCTCACAAAGTCTAGCATCTGCTAAAGGCACCCAGATCCTTGGAGGCAAAGGATTGGCAGCCACAGCAGTGTTCCTATACCTAAGGGGAACATGGAAAAGGGTTCGGGAAAGGCCACTGGGTCCTTGTACGTCATCGGAGAGGAGGGCCCAGAGGAAAGTCAGACATGCACAAGAAAGGACTCTCTGGGAATTGGGGTGGGAGGCACTGGGGGATGGGGAGGGAGAGGGTTGGGGAGGAGGAGCAGGGGGTACGGGGGAGGAGGAGGGAGGGAGGGAACTGGTGTACCTAATAAGTTTGTATGAGCTGAAATAATAATAAAAAATGTTGTTTTTTTTTTTTTTTTTTTTTAGGTAAAAAGATGTAGCTTTATTCCTGCACATAATCGGCACTAAACATCACTTGGTTTATACCTCTGAATCTTCTGTTCTTTCTTCAAAAATGGCTCAAATTCTATAAAAAATGTTTTATAAAAAAAAAAGGATGGCAAAAATCCACAATACAAACAACAACAAATGCTGGAGAGGATGTGGAGAGAGGGGAACTCTCCTACATTGCTGGTGGGAATGCAGGCTCATACAGCCACTCTGGCGAGCTGTCTGGCGATTCTTAAGGAAATTAAAGATTGAAATGCCATATGACCCTGTGATTCCACTTTTGGTAATAACCCCCCATACAGCAAAAATTCACCTCGATAGCACAAGCACGAGCATGTTCATAGCAGCACTGTTTACAATAGCAAAGTCATGGAATCAACCCAAATGTCCAACAGTTGACGAATGGATAAGGAAAATGTGGTACATCTATACAATGGAATGCTACTCAGCCATCAAAAATGATGAATTAATGGAATTTGCTGGGAAAGGGATGAGATTAGAAACAATTATATTGAGTGAAGTATCCCAGACACAGAAAATTAAGGGCCATATGTACTCCCTAATAGGTGGCTCCTAGTATGAAACCAACTTAGAGACATTCAAAGATAAATCTCTGTAATAACTACAGTAATTGCAAAGATTATGAACAGGAGAGATGGGGAAGGAGAGACACACCAGTAACGACAGAGGGGACCATGTTACAGCAGAGAAAATAGGCCACCATCCAAGGACTGCAAGTAAGTAATGGGACATCTGGTTAAGTTCACAGACGTTCGTTCCTGATCATTTACAACTGATGGGGTATGATCTTACCAGAAGGGGAGGGCGTATAGTCTGGCAGATAGAAAGTAACCATTTTGCAGATGGGCGATTGACCCCTCCCTCACCACGGTTTCCTACTTTTATTACATCTACCTTTGAATATGCTCTTATAACAAAGTCTTTATTTTAAGAGGTCTTTATCTCTGGCCAGGGGGTGACATCCAATACCCATCAGGGTAGAGCCAAGGGCATTGCGGGAGCAGCAAAACTGAAAAAAAAAAACAACAAACCATAATCCAGAACATCAGAGACTATATCAATCACCTGGAATTAGGCCAGCCTAATCTCTCCCCATCCTGAAGCTCAGGGAAATTTGCGGAAGAGGGGGCGGTAAGATTGTAAGAGCACAAGGATGGGAGGAGCAATGATTTGCAAGATACTCCACACAAGTTAGGGCCGAAGCAATCATAATTGGACTTTGCATGCCCTGCGCAATGTCCAACACACTATTGCCCTCACAAAGCCTAGCATTTGCTAAAGGCACTAGGATCCTGGGAGGCAAGGGATTGACAGCCACAGTAGTGTTCCGATGCTTTACGGGAACACAGGAAAGGGTTCAGGGAAATGCCGCTGGGTCCTTGCACCTCATCAGAGAGGAGGGCCCAGAGGAGAGTTTGGCATGCACATTAAAGGATGCTCCGGGGATGGGAGGGGGAGGCACTGGGGGATGGGGAAGAAAGGGGGAGGGGAAAGGGGCACAGGGGGTAAGGGGGTTGGAGGGAGGGGGGAACCGGTGTACCTGTTAAGTTTGTATGAGTGGAAATAAAAAAAATAAAAATATATTGAGCTAGTTTCTCTCTCTCTCTCTCTCTCTCTCTCTCTCTCTCTCTCTCTCTCAAATCTTTAAAATTTGATATGCGATCTATATTTAGAGCATTTCCCAGTGAGTTCACAAATCCAGTTCTCCATGGCTACACAGGACCGAGGGCTGCGACTTTGGACAGTAAAGTTCAGGACACTCTGTGTACTGGGTTGTAAAGGAAAGATAGTGATACTGATCTTGGGGTACACAGCACACATCCAGTGAGCTTGGGGATGGTGGGTCTGGCCCGCAACAGTAGCACCTGCAAGGCTGAGGCAGGGGGATGCCAATAGTTCCAAACCAACCTACACAGTGAGGTCCAGGTCAGCCTGGGCGGCAGAGGAGATCCTGTCTTAAAAAAAACAAAAACAAAAACAAAAGCAGAATAAAACAAAAAAGGGACAACAACAACAACAACAAAATGAAAGCCCAAAACAAAGCAAAAATAAAACAGTGGGATTGTGTGTGGTAGTTCTGTGCTATACGAGCCCACACAGAGGCTCAAAAGTCTGTGCAGTTTTAACTTTTAATAACTTCAATTATTCAGACATATTAAGGCTACAGATTTATAGAACTTAACATTTGAAAGTTTGAAGGTCAAAATTTGCTTTATATGGTTATTTTTCATAAATTAAAAAGTTGATTGAATTATACCTAGGAGGGCTGGATGTTCAGGGTTAAGAAATCTGTGGTAACTGGTCGGCGCGCAGCGTATTGGTGATCCTGGAACGTTCAGTCCTCATTGGACCATCAAAATCTCTTACCATTCCTCAGGGAACCTTGCAGAAGAAGGAGCATAAGATTGGAAGGGTCTAAAGGTGGGGCGGTGCACTGCCAACCAGGACAGTCCAGTCATGACAAGGCTGCTGCTGCATCCAGAAGCTCACTGCAGTGAGAGCTACTACCATCAGCATTGCCCCACAGATCAGAGAGGATCTCGGGAGAAACAACTATACCCAGAAAGAATCTCTAGAGGGTGATGGACAAAAGAAGGGGAGTCCCCCAGTCTGATTTTGCCCACCAAAAGGCCACACATACTACCACAGAGCCCTGGCTCCTTTCTAGCACAGACACTCCAAAAGGAATCCTGTGATCCTTGCATATAGAAAGACAAAGGGCAGGACGGCTGTGGCTGGGGTGGTGAAAGGAAGGGAGGGACCAGAGGAGGAAGATGGGTGGGGAGAGGAATAAGGCAAAGACATAAACTCATTTTGTTTGTAAGTAAAAAATTCTTAATTAAAAAAAAGATATCTGTGCTGATGGACAAGCCTTCTATGACCTGGAACATTCCTCACTCCCAACTTTTCCATGCGAATAAGGACCTTTTGCCCATTTCAGAGAGTTGGTGGCCATCTTTCCTGTTCTGTGCTGAAACTAAACAGCTTTGCATGTTCCTGGATGCACAACAAGGATTGATTCTACACTGGGTTGGTGAGATCCTAGATATTGCATATAAGCTGTCAGTTTTTGATGACATGAGCAATAGTGAGAAAGTTACCAGGTACATATAAGTAATTTGGTTTTGGAATCAGTAGAGACCACAATGTTCAAAGGCTATTACTAAGTTTTACATTTGTGCATTTGTTTAAATTTGCATTAATCAAAAATGATGCTCCATCCTGTGGAAGAAGAACAGGACCTAAGTGGTGAGTAGAGTTCATGTTTTCTCAGCTCCAGCACGTCTTGGTTGAGTATCCTGGCAGGCAACTTGCACTATCCTGCATGCTTGTCGTAGATATTATCTGTTCACGCTGTCTCTCATGACACAAATGGTCCTGCTGGCTCATAGAATAGTTTAGAAAGTGACGATCCAGTGGGTTGAACATCTGCACATCACTTACCTTTAAAAATTAATCATACAGGAGGCTGGAGAGAGAGCTCAGGGGTTAACAGCCTCTGCCTCACAAGCAGAAGGTCCTTTTCAGATCCTGGATTCCAGGTAAAAATGCCAGGCAGAAGTGATGGTGGCCTACACTTCTGGTTCTGGAAGACAGAGCGTGGGAAGCTCCAGAGGGAAGCAAAGAGGAGGTAGCACAATCCAGAGTAATTCCCGGAGCCACCCTTGGGCCTCTGTAGGCACACACAGTGCCGTCTGATACACACCCCACACACATCCCACATGCAAATAAAATAAAATAAAACAAAGAAGTACAGGTGGCAGCCTGTACTTCTGGCCTTGTAAGGTGGAGCTTGTGAAACTCAAGAGCAAAGCAAATAAGAGGTAGAAGCAATCCAGGGTGACTCCGGAAAACATCCTTGGGCCTCCACAAGCACACATAGTGCCCTTTGATACACATAGACACACACAAAAAGTTACAAAAATTAATCATATACATACTTTTTAAGGAAGAGAAGAGGTTAAAAAAGTAATAAAAAGACTCTAACTGTTCTTAGTGCTATTTAGAAACAAGAGAATTCAGTTTCTGGCTTCTGTTGCTCTGCTAAAAGACATTTTATTTTATTAATATGTCTTGCCCTTTCCCCAGAGCAATTGAATATATCACATGTCACAGACCAAATTACATTTATTCCCAATAATTTAAAACTGGAGTTCCAACCAGAAGAACCTAGAAAGGAAGAAATGATTTCTTGCCACTATCTAAATGAATTGCACAGTTCCCTGGTGAGGCCATGCCCCTTTAAACCAGGAGAGAGTGTACATTTACCCAGTGACTGAAGAAATAGCACTGAAATCATAGCTAGTGCATTATGTTGTTGTTTTGATTAAAGATTAAACAATTCCAAAAGACTGGCAAAAACAAGAGAAAATATACATTCCCCGTGAGCTTGAGCAGATGGTGTACGGAAACTCAATGAATGGATGATTAAAATATATATCGATAGTATTGACACTTATTGGTGAAAAGAGAATTCTGAAAATTTAATTGGTCTTAATGATGAAGAGACAATCAGTTGGCTTCATTATTCTAATGGAAATAGAAAGGGGACTTGTTCCCTGGTTTCAGGAAGAATTTCAGAACTACCCAGGCATTTCCTGTAATTGCACCATTACTTTTAGTAAAAATGACAGGTTGGAAAATTGTCATTTTCTTATGCCATACCAGGAATGGTAAACACCACCCGTTCGTTTTCCCAGTCAGCCATTTGACGCATACCTTTCGGTGTGTCCTAATCGAATGGAATAGATAGCTCCTTTCAGTCTGCTCATCTTCACAGTGGGTACTCATAATCGGGGCCCAACCAGAGAAATGAATAGAGAAAGGCACTTTTTCTTCTACCTTCAATCTCAAGAATTCAGAAGAGCTTCCGTTTCAGCCGTGGTATGTGGCAGGCTCCATCCGTGGCCTGAAGAAACCGTACTGCACTCTCAGATCATCACCCACTGAAGTCATCCAGGGTCATTCTGTCTGATGGCCTTCTCTCACTCTATCATTGGACCACGTCAGAAATATATAATTTAGCACCTTGGGGGGGGTGTCACTTGGTGATGGATGAAGGCGGAGGATACATACCACAGGCATGCTTCAGTGGGATATATACCACAGGCATGCCTCAGTGGGATATATTGGAGATGGGCCCTAGACCACCTAGATAAAACACAGCCCATGCAGGTAAAATTTGTTTTCCGATAGCCAGTGGGTGATTTTTTTAAATAAATGCTTCCTAAATATTGCATGGAACAGTCCTGTACTGAAAAATTACATGTTGTTCAACAGAAATTCAAATTTAGCAAGGCTTTGTATGAGTTGCTTGCTAAATTTGTCTACCCTACCCTGAGGGTTTGGGCGTAGTGGCCTGAATGGTCGTGCAGTTTATTTGGGCATCCTTCCTATGTCATCCTATACCTGTTCTGCTGGTGCTTCCTGGATTCCCTCCTACCTCAGGTCAGGTGTTAGAGGAATGAAACCTAATATGTGGAGTCATGCAACAGTGGTTCATAAAGGAGAAGCAATGAGTATTCAAGGGAGGCAGGATAGGTCAGGAAAGAAGGTGAGCAAGAATATGGCACTATTTTGGCTTCAGCCCTATCCTATGCAGACCTCTGGAGTGTGACAGACACAGAGTTGCCAGGCCTTGAGTTTTAAGAGAAGTCCCATTGCCCTTCCTCCCCACCAAATAAATTATTCATTCATTGAATGTGGTCTACCTTGGCATGTCCAAGGCAAAAGAAATGCAGGCAAAGTGCCAATATCACCCATTCCCCCAAACAACTTCCTTTAATCCTCATCTTGGATAAAATATGGAACTACCAGTAAAATCCACAGCTTGATGGCTTCTAATTTCTCTAAGGTACCCATTTCTTCAGGACTAATTTCTCTGTCTTTTTGAAATCAAGAACCTGAAGTTCCTTGTAATACCTCTCATATCAAACATGGACAATAAATACATGTAGGACTGAAATATATATAGAAACAGAACTGATGCACCTATGATATAAACATCAATAGGAATCATATAGTTATTTTGAACACGCTAAAAAGTAGTAAAGAAAGAACTCTATTAAGTCACTTGTATTTAAAATTCAGTGAGAAAATCCATTACTATCTTGCCTTGAAAATACCTTGAACTAGTCTCAGTTACTTTCTCTGTGCTGCTGTGAGGCACCACACAAACACAACATAAGGAAAGAAAGGAAGAATTTTTTTGGCTTATGGTTCCAGAGGGGAGCTATAGTCCATTATGGAGGGAAAGACACGGTAGGGGCAGAAGCTGGAGGACACTGAGTCACAGCAGTCATCATAGAGGCAGAGGCAGGGCGGGGCTACCCAACTTAAAGTCCTGCCTCCTAAGACATGCCTTCCTCCAGCAAGGCTTCATCTCTCAAAGGCACCAAGACTTTCACAGACATTAACATCGCCCAAGGATTCAAGCACATGCACCTGTGGGGGACACTTATGTTAAATCATGGCAGTCCCGAATGTCAAGTTCTCTAAATGGTCATTCCATGTGATCCTGAACTCAGTTTTGTCTCGTTTCTAATCTGAGCAGCACTAACTGTCAAATCCCCATGCTACAGTGAGGGGATATACCTTGAAGCTCTTAGAATGCCTGGAATCTTCATTTGGAGCATGAGCTTCTGGTCACTTTTCAGGCCAATCACCCACCAAGTCTGTTTTGCAGCAGCAACAATGGCTGGCTCGTAGTTTAGTTCCTTCAGTTTCCTCTGCTGCCCACCCTCTGGCAGCAAGGCCAGCAAACAGTGAAATGCCCAAATAATGGCAGACAGGCAGTGGAGAAGGAGCCAGGGAGCTGAATCATGAGCCTTTTGAACAGCAAAAGCGAACTGTACCAGAAGCTTCCTGAGCAGACTGGAAGGGGACGAAGGGCCCCCTTGGCTGGGGGCTCACATGCTGGTCCACAGGGAGTCACCGCAGGACTCGATGGCCTTGGCAGGATTATAAAGGTTCTAGTTTCACTTGAATAAACTCTTCTTGAACACCACCTCTAGCACATTTCTTCAAATCTGTTTTCTCAGAGTGCTCGGAATTCATTGCTTTTTGGTTTACCTGATGCTCAAAGCAAGTGGGAACCCAGGGGACCTAGCTTCTCAATGTAAAATAAACATGGTTCTTTTAGGAACAGCTGAGTCAGAAGGAAAATGAGGGCAAAGGATGAACGAGACACAAAGCTTAAGGCGAATCAAAGTGCCGTGAGCCCCTCACACTCTACTCTCTGCTTGGCTGAGTGAGTGGACAGTATCTGGTATCTACTTTGCTCAGATGTCCAGAATCTTTGCATGCATTCTTGTCTATTACCTATTTTGTTAGAGTTTTCTCTTCAGGGGATTTTTCTGCTCACAATCATTATCCCTTTCTTTCTTCTCATAGAGAATAGAGGGGACATGGAGAAGATAGTGAATCTGTCTCGTGGCCCTTTGTATCTCAGCAGTGGTTTAATAAATGTCGGCGTATAGAGCTGCCAATGTCAGAGAACATCATAAAAGGTAAAGGCTGCAGGATTACTTTCAGCATCTTGGAACTTAATTTTAACCATGGGTCTCCACCCTCCAAAGTGATATGGATGCTCTGAGGATAGCCCACTGAAGTTACACCATCAGCCACAGTGCAACTAAGAGCGTATTGCTCCCTAAGTCAGAGTTTTTCCCTTCCCACCACTGCACATGCCTGAGGTTTGAGCTCACTTTTCACTTGCTTCATGACTCAGGCAGAATTGAGTGTAATATACACAGTTTCTGCACCAGTTCTGACCAAGGGCAGACAGATAAGTAGTCACTGCCGCCATCATTACCAGGGGCAGGGGCTTCGTTATCTTGGCCAAATGTTACCTCATTCTGACTTTGCTCTGCGTTTCTGTTGGTATAAGTATGTTTGCCCTCAATCTTCTGTTGGGGATCATTCCTTTGCCTGTTACTGTTACTTGTTTGCTTATGCAATGCTGAGGACAAAACCCAGGTTCAGTGAGTGGCTTCCCAGCCGAGCTATTTCTCCAACTCTTAGATTCCCTTTTGTGTGAACTGTCACATAGATGGCTTGGGTCTTGGCAGCAAGGAGCTGCTATACATTGTCTTTTGCTTTCATTTCCACGCAACACCAAATGTTATGAAACATTTGAAACATTGTCTTGAAAACAAAAATAACTTCTTAGAAACAATTTTAATTTTATTCTTAAAATGAAGGCAGCTAGGCACAGATAAGAGTATGGACCACTGTGAATTAAAAAAAGAACAGCACATGGAAAACACACATTTTCTGTTTAATGACTCTGCTTGTAGCTCACCCCATGGTGGCAACTTCTTGGAATAGCAAGCAAAGCAGGAGAACAACTCAAACTCATAGATGCTGCTTTGACAGAAATGTCATTTATGAAAATAAAAACATTTCAAAAAGAATTCTCATGTGTCCCATGGATATTTTGTATTTTCACCTCATTCTTTGAATCTCATGTCACTCGTTCCCCCATAGTCATTGAAAGGAGGTGTCAGGGAAATAAACATGATTGATGGAGACTGGGGAGAAATGAGCTTCCCTCAGAAAAATTCCCATGTGACAATCGAGAGACATTCATTGAGTTAATGCTATGTGAATTCACAATAACCCAGGAAAAGAAGCAACACAGAAAGAGTATTTCTAGAATGAAAACTATTTCCTTGGTATTTGATAGATCACAAAGTTTATCCCACAAATTTTCTCACTTCATAATATCAATGTCCACTTTCCCTCTATAAGAAGTATTTTGGGCACAACTGTATGAAAATGGGAAATTTTGACTTAAACCATGTGCACGTTGGGGGCTTTAATGTCTATACTCCAGAGTCAAGTTGTTCAAGAATTTCCATTTGAACAGATGTTCCAAAATTATTTTGCCTTTCCATGGCAATTATAATTTTATCATACTTTTATTAACATGATTCACATGATTTTGAAAGAATTGTACACTTTCATTCATGTAATGATTAACTGACAGATAAGCATCTTTCTGTTTTTTTAAGTTCTCCTTGCTAAATTCTAATTTTAAAACAGAGCTAAAAACAAGCTAAAACTATGCTATGTCATTTAAGTTAAGCTACCTTTCAGGTGTACAAATATTCCAATGCATTAGAGTCTCTAGAGCCACCAAATCAAATGTCATTTACAATATTCAGAAGCAGGGAAAACAAACTCATGGGCAATTACAGCCTGAGATTGGATTATTGACTGCTGCTACTCCAGGTGATAAAGATGCAAGGAAGACAGGTGGCATATCTCTAATCAGTAATTAAGGGAGAGGAAGACGTCCAAGGTCGATTTGAAGCTATCAATCTTATTTAACATTGTGTATCAAATGCCACCTAGATATTCCAATCTGTGTGATGTACAGGGTCAAGATGAAAAGATGTTCATTGAGAAGATGAACACATTTCACTGAAAGAGAAAACAAGTCTTTAATGTTTAGCCTTATTTTTTCTTATTATTTTACCAATCCCAGCAGCAAAGACATTGAAAGCCAATTTTCTCTCTTATATTCCCTTCCCAAATAACTGGAAATAGCATTGGCTTATTAAAACAATCTTTGGTATCTCATTAGTAACAATACAAAGTGGATCTCCAAATCTTCAAGAGAAGTAGATTCTTTGCCATTTTAAAAGATATCTGCTGCTAGTTTGTATTTCACTGTTTTTTACGGAATGAATATGCTTTCTTTTTGAAACTTAAATGTCTTTTTTATTTGAGCAGAATAGCAATATCTAAAGGCTATAAAATAAGATTTTTTTAAAAAAAAGTTTCTAGCAAAGCCAAATATAAACAACAAAGGTTACAATACTCTATAATGAGTTTCTGAGTCACCCATGCAAAGAAACTTGATGATACAACCAACATCCACCTCTTAGGTATAGAGGAGTATATCAACTTTTCATTCTTTAGCTTTCAATAACATAACACTTGGAGAAAGGGAATGAGTTGCTTACCCTCACCTGGTAGGAAAGATATTGATGTGATTCTTTGAGAACCTGAAGTTTGCCTTGTGACTTTTAAGGGTGATGAACATATGAGCTATGAAATTATGTTGTGCTTCTGGCCATATCTTTCTCTTAATACAGGAGAGCTGCCCATTCCTAATAAAAACCTATCATTAGTGTTTCCTAGTTTATAAATCCAAAAAATCGATGGACCTTTTAGAAACATGAGTTTCAGAGCCAATATTTGTAGTAATCATGTGTACATTGTGCTAGGATAATGGGAATATACCATCCCAGCAAAGGATGAGTAATAAAACAAGGGAATCACTTGCAAAGAAGATCTGAACATAACCAAAAATCAGGGATAATCATAGCTCAGTGACTCTTATGAACTGCTCAGAGTCTCCTTCAATTGCTCCTCCCCCAACAGCTGTTTACTGTTTTTCCTCACCTTGGGAAGAGAACTTGCCATCCCACCACATATATTTACCTTGTTAGTTTCAGAACCCCTCAACAAACAAACAGAAGAAAATAACCAGTCACTATGGACGGATGAACTGGTGGCTGAGTTGACGTCATAATTCTTTCAAGACATAAAGAACACCACAGAGATGGAAATCACAAAGAGAAAAAGAGTCTGGAGGCCAGATCTGAGACCTAAGTGAGACAAATAGGCATTCCAGATGGAGAAGGTGAAACAGATGGAAGGAAGTTAATCATGCTCATCATTGAAAACTTGGCTTGTCTGACAAAAGACTTGGTGTGCTGATAAAAGTGTTCTACGAATTCCAAAAGTGATTAATGAAAAAAGACACACAAGTTAGCCTATCTGAACATAATTACAAGTTAAACATAAGAAGTAAAAAGCTCTTATTGTAAGTAGATGGAAAAGGGTATTATTAGCATTCAGCCGAGGCATCATTTCTATTATATAGGCCCTGGCCATGCTGCCTCCATTTCTGGAACATTCCAGATCTGAAAGAGAATCTGACTTCTCTTCTCTCTGGCTTCTCGTTGTGTAGTAGATTAAAGTTGAAAGTAGGGTCTTTGCACTTCTCATTGAGAGGAGAGATATTCTTTCCCTTTCCCTAGATTCTAAGCTCCTGCATTGCCTACCTCATCAATGCAGTATGGCAGTGTGATCCTTCAATGGTCCCTGGCCTTGTTTGTGAGAGAACTAGATGCTTCTGCTTCCTGTGTATTGAAATGTTTGTCTGTTGGACACGTTAGCATCTTCTGCATATGACAAGGCTATTGCAACCAGGAGCTCACCGAAGCTATGTGTAAAGTTAGAAGACCTGCACAAGATTTGGCCTATCAACATTTCACCATGGAGGGGTCTCTAGAGGCCCCACACCTCCCAGAGATACTATTGATGGTTAATGCTGGATGTGGTGGGAAAGGAAGATACTTTCCTCAGTGGTAAACTGATATGATTTATGCTCAGTCACTGCTGTACATGCTGTCAAAGATAACCCAGATGAATCCATCCCTATGTGGACCACACATACAAAAAGACATGAAAGAAGGAGGAAGACTGACAGGGAAGAAGAACAGCTGTCTAGAGAGAAGGGATAGCATTGGGGATTAAGATGCAAAAATATCACAGATTCCCCCTGGCAACTAATCCTACACAATAGAATTCCATACAGTGTTTGTACCTCTGGAAATCTTGCAGCATCATGGTCTTCTCCATTGTCAAAGACAAAAGCTATCTCCCTGGGTATTATCAAGTGTAGGGGGACAATCAACCAATAGGTGCCTCTACTTGCCAAAGATAAAGAAGGTTGTTGGCCTGACACTGAGAGATAGAGTTCAATACATGTGAGGGGAAAACCCAATCACCCAACAAACAAACAAAAAACCAAACTATGACCAACAAAAATATATCCAGAGAAATCATGGACTCTGGTGGAGCCTTGTATTCACTGTCTTCTTGTTCCTGTCTTCTGCTGCTTTGAAATCTTGGTGTTGTTGACCATGGGGGAAAAGCATCTTCCAGGGCTAGTTGACCCTTAAAGGTATTAAAGGACTCTCTATGAGCACATTTTTTTTTTGCGTGTGTGTGTGTGTGTGTGTGTGTGTGTGTGTGTGTGTGTGTGTGTATCAGAGGGCACTGTGTGTCCATGAAGAAGCCCAAGAGTGACTTCAGAAATCATTCTAGATTGTTTCTACCTCCTTTTTTGCTTTTCTCTGGGATTTCCCAGGCTCTACCCACCAGGGCTGGAAGTGCAGGCCACTGCTCTTTCTGCCTGGCATTTTTATATGGGACCTGGGATCTGAACTCAGGTCCCGTACTGCTTGCAAGGCAGAATCTCAACCCCTGAGCCATCTCTCCAGCCCCCTATGAGCACGTTTTGAAAATACAAATCAATGAATCCAGAGCCCACACTCTCCACCCCAAGCAACCACTTGCCCTAATTTCACCAGAGCCAGGTCTCAGACAATGGAGGTCACATTTTTTTTACATTTTTTATTATTATTTCCACTCATACAAACTTAATAGGTACACCAGTTCCCTCTCTCCCTTCTCCTCCCCCCAAACCCCCTACTACCCTCCCCTCACCCCTCCCTCCCCATCCCCCAGTGCCTCCCCCTCCCATCCCCGGAGCATCCTTTAATGTGCATGCCAGACTCTCCTCTGGGCCCTCCTCTCCGATGACGTACAAGGACCCAGTGGCATTTCCCTGAACCCTTTCCTGTGTTCCCCTTAAGCACAGGAACACTACTGTGGCTGTCAATCCCTTGCCTCCAAGAATCTGGGTGCCTTTAGCAGATGCTAGACTTTGTGAGGTCAATAGTGTGTTGGACATTGCGCAGGGCATGCAAAGTCCAATTATGATTGCTTCGGCCCTAATTTGTGTGGAGTATCTTGCAAATCATTGCTCCTCCCATCCTTTTGCTCTTACACTCTTACCGCCCCCTCTTCCGCAAATTTCCCTGAGCTTCAGGATGGGGAGAGATCATTCTGACCTAGTTCTAGGTGGTTGATATAGAGTCTCTGAAGTTCTGGATTGCGGTTTGTTGATTTTCTTTTGCAGTTTTGCTGCTCCTGCAATGCCCTTCACTTCATCCTGATGGGTATTGGATGTCACCCCCTGGCCAGAGACAGAAAGCTGTTAAACTGGAGTCTTGTTATAAGAGCACATTCAAGGGTAGATGTAATAAAAGTAGGAAACCACAGTGAGGGAGGGGTCAATCACTCATTTGCAAAATGGTTACTTTTTATCTGCCAGACTATATGCCCTCCCCTTCTGGTGAGATCATAACCCCTCAGTTGTAAATGATCAGGAACGAACCTCTGTAAACTTATCCAGGTGTCTCATTACTTACTTGCAGTCCTTGATGGAGCCCTATTTTCTCTGCTGTAACATGGTCTTCTCTTTCTTTGTTTCTTGTGTGGCCCTCCAACCCCATCCCTCCTGTTCATAATCCTTGCAATTACTGTAGGTATTACATAGATTTATCTTTGAGTGTCTCAAGGAGGGCTGGGTGGGTTTGGTACTAGGAGCCACCTATTAGGAAGTACATACGGCACTTAATTTTCTGGGTTTGGGATACTTCACTTAATATAATTGTTTCTAATGACATCCATTTCCCAGCAAATTCCAGTAATTCATCATTTTTGATGGCTGAGTAGTACTCTATTTGTATAAATGTACCATATTTTCCTTATCACTCGTCAACTGTTGGACATTTAGGTTGATTCCATGACTTTGCTATTGTAAACAGTGCTGCTATGAACATGGTCGTGCTTGTGCTATTGAGGTGAACTTCTGCTGCATGGGGGGTTATTCCCAAAAGTGGAATAGCAGGGTTATATGGCATTTCAATCTTTAATCTCTTTAAGAATCTCCAGAAGGCTCGCCAGAGTGGCTGTATGAGCCTGCATTCCCACCAGCAATGTAGGAGAGTTCCCCTCTCTCCACATGCTCTCCAGCATTTGTTGTTGTGTCTGTTCAGATAAAGAGATTGTAACATGAGCTCAAAGGCAACCCACAGAATGGGAGAAAATCTTCACTAACCACATATCTGATAGAGTTCTACTATCCAGAGTGCACAAAGAACTTAGAAAACTAAACACCAAGGAAACTAATAGCCCAATTAAAAAATGGGTCCTGGAACTTAAAAGAATCTTTACCAGGGATGAAATTAAAATGTCTAACAAATATCTTAAAAAATGCTCCACTTCTTTAGCCATCAGGGAAATGCAAATCAAAACTTCCCTGAGATATCATCTCACCCCGGTCAGGATGGAGGTCACATTTTGTGTTTCAAAGTCACTGAATAATTGGGAATTGGTGAGTCTAAAGTGGCTTACCTTGGGTTCAACCGTAATGTCTGCAATAAAGGCTCTTATCATCTGTTTCCTTTTTTCTCTTTGGCTGTGTCCAGCTTCAATGTTTCCTTGACTGTCATGGTGTGTCTAGACCCCTCCTCTTGGGTACTGAATAACTATCTTTTTAATTGTCTGCTGAGCTATTTATCCTATTGTACCTGCAATTTTATGTTGATATGGTATATTTTAAGTCAATTTTTTGAATATAGGAGCTGGATTTCATTTTTCCCTGTCACTTTTATTTGAGATAGGATTTCATTCGCTGTGTAGCTCAGATTGGTCTTGGCCTCCTAGGTGCTAAGATTACAGGTATGCCCCACCGTGTCTGGTTTCACTTTCTTTAAGAGCTTGAAAGAGCTACCTTTTAGAGATTCTACTGACAGAGGAGTTCTGTTACTGACCATTTTAGTGTCATACTTATAAGAAGCTAGGTGGCTAATGGTAGATTTATTTTCATAGATAGTTTAAATAGCACCTTCCATTCCATATGCACTGTATATAGTTTAAATACCACTTTCCATCCCATATGCACTGTGTATAGTTTAAATACCACCTTCCATCCCATGTGCATTGTGTATAATTTTTATATTTCCTTTCCCCCATTGTTTCCTTCCTTTCAATCTTGTGACTAAGGTGGAGGTGACACAAACATCTTCTTTCAGGCAGTTAGGTTACTCTCCTTATCCATACAGTATCTCAGGAATTCATTGTCCTTCCAGCTCAAAGACTGTCACCTGCCACATGCATCCTCCATGGTATTTGCAGAGGACTGTATAGAACATGTAGGTACAATTCTTTCCTACCTAGGCCAGGGGGGTGACCACATCACTCCCTCATATTCCATCGATCACATTATTCACATACTCTCACTAGATGCAAGAGGTTCTGGGAAATATAACTCCAAAGTAAGTAAATTTCATAATGCAATATTTTATAAAACATGCCAGGCACTAAATAGTACATTCAATGTGTTTACATTTATATAAAGTTCAAAAATAGCTAAATTGGCTATTTTGTTAGGAGTTTACTGTCAGGTGTAATAGTAATGAAAGGTCTGGAGTTCCAATGTTGTTTTTTTTGAGCTAGTTTCTGTGAACTGTGCTCAGTGTGAAAGTTTGCTGGGCTATGAATTTATAATCTATATATATTTGTGTAATTCTGTGGCAATTTATCTTCATGTTGTTGATGAATTCATAAAAATGGCTTATGGGAATAAGGGGTTTTATTTTAGCTTATGATTGTTCAGTTGTAGCTCTTAATCCATCTTGGCAGGAGAGACCATATCTATAGATCTACAGGACTACTGAGAGAGGGATAGTCCTCATTTGCCAGACCAACATGTCTCACCAAGTATTCCAAAGAATGCCAGCTCCTCCCTGAACCATCTCTCTCCATCCTATCCACCTGCCATGGCAGGGCTTCCCCAGCAATTAGACAACCTCCTGCAGGTTTGCTTGGGGCTTAACTCAAGTGCTAATTCTTCACAACTGTGCTCAGAACTCAAACTTTCAATTGTCATATTCAGTCAATACCTGCTTCTATCACAATGATATTCTTTACTTAAAATGTTATCCTAAAATAATATACTAGCTTGGAATATGGGTTATATATAAAATGATATTGGGAAATATAGAGAAAAATTAACCCCTTAAACACATCTTTAGCCCTTTTTCCAGAGGTAAAACATTTTTAACTTACACTTTGTTTGCTCATATGTGGAAAAAAAGTTAGAATTAAATTGCTTTACTTGGATTTTCCAGGAACATTAGTTCATGGAAACATTGTGTAGAATCCAGTAGACAAGATCATTCTTGTCTACTGCAACTGACTCGAGTGTGTATGGCTTCTGTCTTTGACTGGCTAGAAAAAAAGGTGAAAAAGTGGTATTCAAGGCAATTTGCTTTGTAGATACTGACTCTGAAAACTTCAAGGTCAGTTAAAATCATGTAAGTATTCCATAAACAAGGAAATAGAAACATATAGTGGATGGAAATAACTGATATAAAAAAATACATACTACTGCTATGACATTTGCACTGAGCTTGTGCAAACTCTACTAAACACAATCAGCAAATGTACTCATTTACATGTGTACACACCCTTTGGGAACAAAACATATGTCACTTTCTTCTGCCATATACATCATTTTAGGTGTTTTCAATCCACGATCCACTCTGTACTTGAAACTAACAGTGACAAGGGCAATTACACTTCTTAAGGGAACATTATTTAATGCCATGTGGCCCTAAGTGTCTAATGATCACTAAATTCCAATCACTGATGGGCAGATAGTAGTGACGAAGCGGTATCACTGTCTACGGTACCATAATTGTAGATGTGAGAATATTTCTTTTTATAGCCATTGAGTGAAGAAAAACTATGGAACTGGGATATCACCTTTCCAAACTGCTAATGAATAAATGGATCTTGACATTACACATCAATGCTGCATAACATCACAAGGAAACAAGTAGATATGATGTGTCTCCTGAGGGACAATGCCACATGCGAGGTATTCCTGCCAAAAATCAAACGTGAGATCAAGCCTCTAGTTCAAAACAAAACAAAACAAGACAAAAACACAGCTTACACAAAACACAAGGGATGAAGAGACATTTTAAATCACGGCACAGAATGAAATTAATAAAATACAGGTAACGACAAACTCCATGCTTTCTGCTCTGGACCTCGGTGGATTCCCTGCTCCTCAGCCGGGTGGGCTACCCTGATCCTGGGGAAGGCCCCTAGGCTGTGTTCCAGGTCCCAGGTCATCTGTGCGACTCTCTAGCCAGTGGGTGCTTTCTGCTCCGGACCCTGGAGGACTCTCTGCTCCTCAGAATTCAACAGAGTCCAGAGAAAACCCAAGCAACGGGCTAAGGGACCAACACCATACATCTGAGGAATTCTAAAATCATCCCACCAAAAGGAGAGAATCTTTGCATTCAACTTTAAGATAAGTAAACCTTTTTACTGTCCTGCTATTCTCAATTATTAGTCACCATGGTTAAACATCTCCATATAACCCACCCCAAAACCCATACAACTTCAGGGACTATACCATTAACCCTCACACATAGCCAAGAAAGTAAACCTAAAGTGCACTACCACACTAATCTTCAATCCTTGTTTACTAAACTCAACATAATTGATGTACTAACAGTCCAAAAACCCCATCTAGGAAGGAACGCCAATACCAGACAGTCATATCCACCTCCAAGGCAAACACTAGGAATACCTGCTCAAGTGTAGTAATACTGTCTAATTCACTTCAGCCCAAAACACACAAAAACAAAAAGAAGGACATAAGAGATAAAACAACAACAACAACAAATGCTCAGTTCACAGCACAAATCCATGAAAAACAAAAACCAAGACAATAAATCTACAAAAAGCATCAACCCAATAATGATGGAATCCAACCAGGACAAACTCCACGGGCCAAAACCCCAGCTTCTTCAACAAATAAATGATAGGGAAGGGCTGCAGATTAAAAGAAAACTAGAAGACATTAAGAAGCTTATATGTGGACCTTATTGAACCCTTAGGTTTTAATTGACACATAACATTTATAAGTATTTATGACATACAGTATGAAGTGTTCATTCCTGTGTATAATTGGGTAATCAACGCAGGGTAATTAACATATTCATCTGAAACTTGTTTCATTCCTTCATGGTGAATACATTCAAAGCCCTATCTTCTATTTTTGGGTATAAAGTACTTTACTATTATTTTCACTTTTCTTTGCCATGAACCACCAGGGCTTGTTTCTCCTGTCAAGCAATGACATTGTACCTACTAATCTGCCTCCCTCTTCTCCCATCTTTCATTTTCTTCTCCCCCACACTGTATATTCTCTGGTATTCTATTCTTACCTTCTTTGAAATCAACTTTTTCAGATTCCACTGATGAGTGAAAGCATGTGGTGTTTGTCTTCATGTGAAATATTTTTAATATATTCCTCAGATGACCATTGATGAGCACTGAAAATTGTTTAGATGATCGACAATATTGAGAAATTATTAATTTTCTTTCTGTTTGGGAAAGTTTCACTGCCATAGGAAAATAATCCTGTCTTTTAAAGAATGCAGAAGGGTTTCTGTTTGAATGATATATCAGACATGTGTCAGAATGACATGTCATATGAAATGATATGTCAAGAATTTGATTCAGAATTACACAGAAGGAGGAAAAGTAGGATGAGGGTGTAGGCAAGAATATCTGCGGGTGACAGATATTAATGATGGGTGCTCAGGCGGTGGTTCATTATTCTCTTCATTTGCTTTTGCACTTATTCATAATTCTTCAAAAAGAAAAAGAAGAAAAAGAATAAAGAAAATCCCCCAATGGCTTGTTCTATGATGTTAGTGCTTTGGAAGAAAAACCCATCAATAACAGCAGTACACATGTTTCCAGTCGTGTCATGGAACTCAGACTCCTATCTCCATAGGTAACAGCAGCACAGTCACTGGTAAAGGAGCTAAAATGTGATTCACAATTAAATTCAGAATGTGAAGAAATTTCAAGAATGTGTTAAAGACTTTTCCTGTATATCTCCTTTCAGAATGTATGAGAGTGATAGATGATTATTATTATTTTTGGCATGTATATGTGTATAAAAGATCTATGGAAACCAAGGATGACTTTAGCTATCATCCTGGATTTCAGTACCTCCTTATTGCTTTGTGCTCAGGTGTCCGAAGATCCTTCCTCCGGGGCCAGAAGTGTAGGCTACCACCATTTCTGCCCAATGTGTTTCCATATGCCTAATGTATTTCCATAACATGTGAGATTCAAACTTCACTTTTTAGGCAAAGACTTAGCCCTATAGAAATACATTTCTGTTGGTAAGTTACCACATCAGTTGGTACCGTTAGTATGCATAGTTGCTGATAAAATCATGACAAGACTGCTTAAGGAAACTAGGGGTTTGTTCTCTTACAATAGACTGGTTACAGTTTTTCATCTAGTTTTGCAGAAGAGCTCACATAAGCACCAGAGCCGAGGGAACTGGCCACACCATATTCACTTAACGGCTGAGAGAGGGACAATACTTATTTGCCAGACCAGCATGTTTGGCTAAGTATACAGAAAGATGCCCATTTTCTCATACAGTTCCCTACATTTTATTCCCCTATGTCGGGACTAGTTCCACTTACCATGGGCTGGGCCTTCCTCATCCACTAGACAGTCTTCTGCAGGTTTGCTCTGGGCTTAAATCAACTACTAATTCTGTACAAATGTGCCCAGATCTAAAACCCTCAATTGTCAAGTTGACCCTTGTATCTAACTACAACATCAGTATTACTCTATGGTGTCATCCCTTATAAATTCTTACAGCTTTGGCCAAAGAAAATTCTCTGGAGAGAGGAGCAGCTCTATCCTTGCATTACTGACTAATACCCCTAGCAACTGCAAGGACACCTGGTTGAGGAAGAGGCTGTGGATCTCTTGAGAGCTGCTCTCTTAGAGCTCTTAGCAGCCAAAATATGTCTGGCTTCTATCATAGACTATTTTCAGAGAGTGCCAAGGATGAGAGAGAGTGTTGGATTAGTCCATTGCCAGAATTTTGTAGGCTGATGCTTTCTGATTTTTCTCAACACAAAAATGAAATCTAAAAATGTACCCAAAATGAAACAGGGCAGAAAGAAGAGTATGGCTCATCTTGTGGGACAGGAGCAGACAGGAGCATTGGGGATGTTCTGCTATTTCAGGTCTCAAATGAAGTTTGAATCCCATTCTCAGAAAAGTTACTTTCCTCCTTGCTTCAGTCTACTCTTTCCTCTTAATGCTCTTACCAGAATTTTACTCTTGGTTACTAGATAAGAAATTTTAAAGAAGGAAAATTCAGTTTATTGCTGAGGTTTTCCCATCAATCTTGTCCTTTACTTCATAAAATGAAAGTAAGATTATTAATTATCAAGCTTCTGCAGGACACTGCATGAATGGGGCAGCCACACCTAATTTTTGATAGTAAGGAAATTGGCTACCTCAGTCAAACCTGAGTAGTTTTAGTCTGTGAAACAGAACTTGCGTTTCAAGTCCTTATTCCATGTAGCTTGCCAAGTTTTGTTTTAAATATCAAGAAGAGCTTCCATTATTTATGGAGAGAGCCTTCAAACAAGATCTTGGAATGTTAGTATGAGAAGAAAAGCCTCTCTTTCCCTTGTTACAAACGAGCCATGATAATATAGAAAATTGTTGACTACCTCTGTCTGGAAGAAATTCAAGTGACCTAACTAAATGTGGTCATGTGCATGAATAAAACAGGCAGCATGCTGAGATCTTTATTATCTTTGTTAATCAAATGAAATGAAAGATTTTGGAATTCCTAAGCTTATGTTTAGACCCTGAACCTAAATTTTTATTCATAGTTGTTCAGAATAGTTTTTTCTCTGCATATATATATGTATGCGTATATGCATGTATATTTCAGATCCACATACAGGTGCCTGTGCACAAATGTGTACATGTATCTGGGGGCTGAAGATGATGTCCGGTATCTCCTTCAGTTACTCTCCACTTCAAATTATTAAGACAGGTTTCTCAGTTGAATTCAGATTTCACTAATCAATTAAAGTGGCTAATCAGCTTGAACTGAGGATTCCTTGTCTTTGACTGCCAAGTGCTAGGATTATAGAACACCACCATTCTTGTCCAGCTTTAATATGAGTTCTGGGACAAATATCTTTTCCACTAAACCATTTCACCAGCCGTTAGTAGTTTTTTTAATGGAGCCTAAATGGAATTATTCCTAAATGTTTATAATCTGGAACTGTCACACCCAAGAAATAATTTTGTCAGTAATTTTCAGTGATATAATTAGATCCTTGCCATTGAGGCATGATCATGACTGAAAAGGTGATTTTTCAGTAAACCAACCTGTTCTTTGAGAACATGATTTCCCAAACTATCAGTTGTACCTCCAGTTGTGTCAAGTTTATCCTCCAGGAGATATTTGCCAATGTCTGGAGACAGTTGTAGTCATCATAACTGAGGAGATGTAATACTGTAACCTGGGTCCTAATTATTTAGAATTTTTCCAGGATATTTCATGCTGAATAAAAATGGGCTGAATTAATGCTGACTCCAGAGGAGGAGCTCTCCAGGTAGAAGCTATCCCCAGGAAAGGGCTTATTACCTCACAGTGCTGGTAACTTAACTCAAGATGCTGGTAACTTACCTCACAGTGCTGATAGTTTACCTCACAGTGCTGGTAATTTACTTCACAGTGTAAGTAACTTACCTCAAAGTGCTGATAACTTGTCTCATAGTACTGATAGTTTACCTCACAGTACAGATAATTTACCTCATAGTGTTGATAATTTACCTTACAGTGATGATAACTTACAATACTGATAGCTTACCTCACAGTGCTGAAGTTACCTCACAGTGCTGATAATGTACCTCATAGCACTGCTTGCTTACTTCACGGTACTGGTAACTTATTTCACAGTCCTGATAACTTACCTTAAGGTGCTGATAACTTGCTGCACAGCCAAATCAACATATGCACATTTCCTGACTGATTCTGTTTCTTCCATCTAAATTAAAACTCTGCCACAGGCAAAGCAGAGAGAGAGACTGAACATTTTTCTTTCCCTAGCTCTGGCCAAAGCAGAAAATAAGGCCATTCATTTCCTTTGCCAATGCCTTCCTCCCAGGCTTTTGGTAGAATGGCAGGAATGCTTACAGGAGTACTTCTGGTATGCAGTGGGTAGAAGGTAAGGATGCTGTCTTATAGCATGCTGTGTAGGACAACACCCCACAATGATATCAGCGAGACACAGAGGCTGCTGCAGATGGGAGTTAAGAGTCTGACATCCACACCAAGGCTTCCCTACTTACTAGATCTTGAATCCTCAATTTCCTCATTTGAATACAGAGTAAACATGGTTACCTACTTCATGGGGTCATTACGGAGACTATATGAGGTCATTCGGCAGGTTGCTTAGCTCAGAACCTACAGCAGTATAAATGCTCAAGGGGAGCCCACCTTTATCGCTGCAAGTATATTCATGTACTATTGCTTTGTTTACTTTAAATAATGTCTTCTTTACTTCCTTCAAAAGATTAACTTGTTTTGTATGTGTAGATGTGCATGTGTGTGAACGTGTTTGTGTTTTGCATGGGGGTAGGTGTACATGCATGTGAGGATGTGTATACAGAGTACTCCTGAGTGTGCATGCCCAAGGGTATGGGAATCACCTACCATATTGCTTTGCTCTGGGGTTTCCCAAGCTGTGCCTTCTAGGGTTAGAATCACAGGCTGACATTCTATATGTCTGGCTTTTTCTTAATATGGGATCTGGGAATCTGAACACAAGACTGTTTGCTAGCCCGGCAAAGGCTTTAACTACTAAGTCATCTCTCCTATCACCTCACCTTTTATTTTAAAGTTCATTTTTTATAGGGTTTCAGGCAGCTCCAGCTGGCCTTGAACTCTTTACAAATAGCTCTGAACTCCTGATGCTCCTGCCTCCACTTCTCAAGTGTTGAGGTCACAGGGGAGTGTCTAGCCTCGTTCCTGGTAAGGTTATTTTCATAAAGACTCAGAGGTTCTCTCTGTAAAGAAGGAAGGATCGGATCAGTAGTATTTAAACCTGGCTCAAAAGAGTTAGAGGATTTAGTGGCAGCTTCTCTTCTCCTCCTTCCTTAGATCTTTGCATAGTGGGGAGGGGGAGGCAGAGCCAGTGAGGTTCAGATAAATCAGCTCAGCTTTTATCTGCCTTGGTATTGCTTTGAACTTAGAAAAATTATTGAACTAGAAGGTTCATTCCAAGTGAAACATTTTATGATTATGTGATCACTTAAAATAGTTTCAACCTCTGAAAGCTCAAATAAACATTGGAAGCACATTTGATATTGAAGATATCATCTTCTATGGAATTTAACAGGCTTTTATGTGAAGTCCAATAAATCCAGGCAGAAAAAGATACCATTAAAATTGAGATTGGAAGGAGTGTTTTTAATTTGGCTTTTCAAAAACTTTTGACCCAAATATTGACTCATAGCTCTAGTCAGGAACCACTTTGTCCACATATCCGTCTGTAAACAGACACGATGGATCATTGGGCCATTGAGTTTGTCATCTGGAAATCTCTATCTTGCACCAGGCAAACTGGCATGCCATTAAAAAGAATGATCCTGCCATACACTCCGACCCATTTCACCAGCCTCCTCTAGCAGAGTGAGCAAGAAGCACAAGGACTGAGCTGACTTTCCTCAGAAACACTCAGTCTCTTGGTTCTGGCGTGCACCGGATTATCTGCTCTGTACTGCCTACTATGTACACTGGTATTATGATTGGGTCCTAGGAAGGTCTAACTGGGAGGCTGGTGATGACCGTGTGGTTGCTTTCTCTTCAGAGGGGCAACTAACTGTTCGGCTTGAGGGGCTTCATCATCTGGTTGCTCAGTATTCTAAAAATCCCCTGAGGAAGAGCCCACTTTCTGTGGTTGAATAATGAACAGAAAAGGGTTGTATGTTTATGCAGAACCCAGTACCTCCTAGTCTAATGTTAAGCAGCTCCTAGAAGCACTTGCTAAGGTTGTCCTGGTTAGTGATGCAATACACCACGCTTCTGGGCATTTGGCCCTTTCTCTGTATTTGTGGAATTGAAACAGGAATGTAAATTGAGACTTTCAATGTAAGACCTGCTTTCTCTTTGCACCTTTGACTCCATCCTTTACGGCAAAGTACCTTGAGTACATACACATGAATATCTAAGCTTATAGATTCAAGTTCCATCTACATTCTATACCAAAAGTCATCTATTAGCTTCTATTGGGCCTAGAACTATATAAGCTCATACAGTTTACAGGATGCCAAGGTATGACTGCCCACCCAAAACCTCTGAGTGAAAATACCCTATGATATTCTCTGTACATGTTCAGTCTGTAGGAAGGAACAGCCCTGGGAAAGGTCAAAACACACTCCTCCAAAGACCTCTGTGAGGAATCCTCTGGCCTGACTCCAAAGATGGTGCTCCTTCCAAGAATGGCATCATATTGCATATAGTTTCTTAGTCATTTATAACACTACAGTGAAATCCCTACACTTTATCTATATAGATCTAATTTGTATAACCTGTCATTATTTACATGGTGGTTAACTTTATGAGTCAAGTTGACTGTATCATGAAATATCCAGATTAAGCATTTTTCCTGGGAATTTGTGAGAAGCTTTTTCTGGTGAAATTAACATTTGATTCTACAGACTGAATATAACAGATTCCTGTCTCCAGGGTGCAAGGATCTCATCAAATGTGTTAAAGAACTGAAGAGAATGAAAAGGGGGAATAAAGAGAAGCTACTCTCTGATTGCCCTTTATCATTATTTATGCATGTTAGTTATACACATAATGGGTCTTATTGTAATAATTTTATACATGCATATAACATACTTTGATCATAGTCATCTCAGTCATCTTTCTTACTCTATTGTCTCCTTTCTCTTTTTTGATTGTTTCTGGGTGACTTTCATCTCAGACTGAGTCATACATGATCAGCCCTCCTGATCCTCAGAGCTTCAGATTTGGATTGGGGCTTCCACTGAGTGGTTCTCCTGCTACTTAGGCTTATAGGCAGAATGAAACCACACCACACTGGCTTGCCTAAGTCTCTAGTTTGCAGACATCAGGTTGTGAGGCTTGTTTACCTCCATAATTGTATGAGCCTTTTTTCTAGTTATCTATCTATCTATCTATCTATCTATCTATCTATCTATCTATCTATCTATCTATCTAATCTATTTATCTGTCTTATTTGTATTCATCTGCCATCCATCCACTCTATTGGTTCTGTTTACCTGAAGAACCTTGAATGATATAATATAGATACAGCATAATTTAGCAAACCATTTCCCTATCAATGATAATTGACTTTGTGTATTGTTTTTCACTAGGCACTATCTTATTATAATATGTATCATCTTGCTATTTGTCTAGGATGCATTTCAGGAAGCAGTACTGACATTTCAAGAATATTTAATTTAGGGATAGGGAGATGACTCGGATAATGAAGCATTAGATGTGAAAGTATGATACCGAGAGTTTGGATCTCTCAGACTCTCTTAAAGCTAGACACACTAGCATACCTCTGTAACCCCAAAACACTGACAAAGCGATGGAAGAAAGAGTTAGGACAATCCCTGGTGTCATGCTTTCAAATAGGAGTTGTCCCCCACAGACTCAAAGTGTGTGAATCTTTAGTTTGGGAAAGTCGTGGTACTTTTAGGAGGTGGAGCCTTGCTGGAGAAAGGCAGTCACAGAGCGTGGCCTTCAAGGTTAGCCCTGCCTTGTTTGAATAAGTGAGTCTGCTCTTGAGCTTGCAGCAGCAGCTCTCACAGCCTCCATGGAGTCTGCAGTAACTTAGGCCTCCTCCAGCTTGCGCCGCTTCTCATGCCTTTTCTGTCATGAAGGACTGCATCATCCCTCTGGAACCATAAGCTGAATAAATCTCCCATTTTTCCCATTTGAGTGGTGTTCTCTTACAGCAACACAGAAGAGTAACGGTACACCTGGGAAGCCTGCATTCAGCCTGATTGGTATACATAGGGGTGAACAGGAAAATCTGCTTCACACAGGGTAGAATGTGAAGACTAACACCCAAGGCTAGCCTTTGACCTCCACATATGTACAGTAGCATGTGTGTACCTGCATTCACGCAAGAACAGATACACCATATATACATGTGTATGTGTGTGTGTTTATAATACACATAATTTATAAATAGACACATATTATTATTCTTGAGATGCATCCTAGATAAATAACACCATGATCCATAAAGCATGAAGACATGTTATAATAAGATTGTTCATAGTGAAAACCAAGACACACAGTCGATTATTATTAGCAGGGAAATGACTTGCCAAATTATGCTACATATACATACGTTTATGTACACATATTTTATATACATATGTGTATTCATGTGTGAGTACAGGCACATGCATGCCAGTGTACATGTGTGAAGGTTAAAGCACTACTTCAGGTGTTTATAAATTTATATGTGTATAAATTTAGATGTGACACACATCTATCATCCCATCATTTGGGAAGGTGAGGCAAAGAATCATAAATGCAAGAACACTGGCTTGGCTACATATCAAAATCCTGTCTCAAAACACACACACACACACACACACACACACACACACACACACACGCATACACTGGCACACACACACACACACCACAATTTAAACTCTAACGGTTGCTGTCAAATGGTTAACAGACATATGAAAAGACACTAAATACTTTAATCATCAGGGAAAATGCAATTAACCTTATATTGAGACACTACACCCATCAGATTACAAAACTAAAAAAAAAGAGCTATGCCATCAATATAAATCTTGGGAACAGCACAGTCTCATAAATTGCTGATGGAAATATGACATGTTCCAACCTCCCAGGAAGGTAGCTTAGAGTTTATTTATAGGGTCACAAAAATAAAACAGAAGCAGTTCCTCATCTTCTGATATTTCTGTCAAGCAAATGCATATGTGACAACAGCGTGAACTCCGTCACTCTAAAACAATCCCTCCCCACACTCAGGGAGTGAACCAGGATGGTCAAGGTGAAACAGACCTCGTGTGCCTTCAGCTGCTCTTGCCTGGCTCTCAGGACCTCACCTCCTGCCTCTGATGAGTACTGTTCACTGAGCGTGGGCGGTGACATTCAGGAGAGGGGCTGCTGTGAAGGAACTGGGGACCCATGCATGCTCCCTGGGAAAAACCAACCACCTCTCCTGGACTGAGTGGGTTGCCTTTTTGGAGGTCCCTGAAATATTTTCAAAGTCTCTATCTGGCAATACAGAGGCCCATAAATCTCTCTCACAGCATTTTTCTCACTGAGAAACATCTTGTCATAACTTTAGTGATAGCTTGTGCTTTCTTCTGGGTCAGGCAGGCTGCTAGGAGCCTTGGCAACCCCCCCCCCCACTTGGGGAGTCTTTATTGATTTTCAGCATGGTTGATAAAACAGAGATAAAAGGCCCAATTTCTCTTTTTATGATAGATATGACCAATTAGCTATAAATGTCAAGTGTCCACAACTTAATTAATTCCAGTTCATTTAACTATTATAATTAGATTTTTCCCCCCTTCCAAATAGAGCAGCAGAGTCTGCTTTGGAAGGTCACAGACTAACACCACAGTGACAGGGGCTGAAAGACCGGAACTTTGGATGAAAGGTACTTGATGGCTGATGCCCTCAGTGGAAACAGGCTTCACTAAATGAAAAATAATTGGCAGACTGATTAATAGAATTTGTTTGAAATGTATACATAATGCGTGTTTGATTAATAGCTCTAGCAAGCACTTGAAATTAAGCCTGCACAACTTGTAAAGATTTTTAATTATTATGAGACAATTAAAAAAATCTGACTGGAGCTTGGGTCAAACGGACCAACAGGAAGCCAGAATTCCAATTAGTGAGAAATGTCTCTTTTGTTTCAGAACAACAACTTGAAGAGGCACAGTCCATTATACAAATCATCTCCAGGCATATTCTGGGGAGGGAGAAAATTGATCAAGAAGAGGTTCAATCATGTGTATTTTAAAAAAGTAGAACTTTAGAAAGCTCAAAAAGACTTCCTCCCAGGGTTCCTGGGAGAGGAGTTTTGGGCCATGTTTGAAAAGAGATAAAAGAAGTGGGAATACAATCATCTTGGATGGTTGCAGGAAGACCATGTGATCAGAGAACTTGGTACAAGAGAGATAGCTGTTACTCAATTTTGACGTGTTTTCGGAGAGCTCCTTTCTGCTGTCAGTTGCTTCCTGAGTTCAGATGAAATCCTCCAAATGGAATTGGCTTATGACCATGATGTTTGGGGGTGAGTAAGGAAACAGGAGCAGGGGAGATGATTTGATGGATAAAGTACTTGCCTGCAAGGGCAAAGGCTGGAGTTTGGATTCCCAGAACTCATGTGAAGAATTTGGAAGATAGTGAAGGGAATTGCTGGGGCAAGCTGGGTAGCTAGTCTAGCCAATTTGGTGAGCCCTGGGTTCAAGCAGGAGACCCTGTTTTAAAACTAAAAGTGGAGAATGACTAACGAAGACACCACCCATATATATATACATAGGTGTATGTGACCCCCCCTCCACACTTACCCAAATATACATGCATTCATGCATCCTCATGCACAAGAAGAAATACGCTGTATCTAGCATGCCCTGAGGTAATGAGGAAGGAAGATATGATCCTTTGAGAGCCAGGAGGGGTGCAGTGGAGCAGGAGAAGCCAATGGACTTGGTCAGGAGCAAGAACACCTCCAAACACTGCTCAGCAGTAATACTGGGACTATTGTGAGCGCAGGGGAGCTGTGCAGGACTTTTTCCTGTTTTCTGGACTCATTTCCTGATAATGAGGGAACTTTGAACCTGCTAGAAGTTTTCACCCATTAGTAACTAGATCACAACTGGGTACATGGAGGTGCCACTCTTTGTATCTATGTTATAATCATAACCAGAGTGATGAAAGTCAATTAGAATTTTACCTCCTGAAAATTCTAGGTTATAGCTCCTACAGCTACATTATGAAATACCCAGGTGTCTTGCATTTTGGGTTTCTAAAATGTTTTCCACCAAATTCTTTTTGGAATTTTAGGAAAGGTATCTGTCCATCTTAGAATGTACTCTTCCAGATGAACCGGAAGTCATCTTGAGACAGAGTTCCTAGGGGTGAAGGCTGCTGACTTTGAGAGGACCAATCCAAAGCCTTGCAGAGCAGTAGGGGTTCCTCGGTGAAGTCACACTTGCTGATCTAATCTCCCATCTCTGGCACCTATTCAGTGTGTACCACAATGACTTGGGGTGTAGGCAGGAGAACTTGAGAAATCTATTCTCCTCTTGATATAGAAGGTAGAGTCATTCCCCCATTTATTTGCAGGGAATACATTCTAAGATTTTCCTAGATGCCCCAATCCATAGATAGTATTGAACCCTATTATAGTGTATCACGCCCACCATACATACATGCCTAAAACTTTAATCTAGAAATTAGACATAGTGTATTAACTATTTCCCTCACACTGTGACCAAACATTTCCGAAGAAGTGACTTACCAGAGAAAGGGTTAATTTTGTCTCATGATTTGAGCAGATAAAGTCCATGATGTTGGACAAGGTATGGCAGAGTTCACAGTGATGGTTCTATGAGCCTGGGCTTCTTCATGTCTCAACTGGTTTTCTCCTTTTTAGCTCCTGACTCCAGCCCATGGGATAGTGCTGCCCACATACAAGGCAGCTACTTTTCCTCCAGTGCATCCTCTTTGGAAACACTCTCACAGATATGCTTTAAGGGGTGCTTCATTAATGCTCTAAGCACTTCTTAATTCAAGCAAAGTGTCTTGGTGTGAATGTGAGTTGCCCCCACAGGCTTGCATTTGAATCCTTGGCTGAGTTAATGTCGGGAAGGTTATGGCATCTTTAGGAGGTGGAGTCTTGCTGGAGAAAGACATGTCACACGGAGCAGGCCCTGAAGTTTAGTATCCCAGTCCTACTTCCTCAATTTGCTCTAATTCTCTCTGCCTTCCAGATGGCTCAATGCCTTGAATTATCTTCCTGTTTCAACCTACGGTCATGCGATCAGTTATGCAATTATTACCACAATGGACTATATCTCCTTGGGAACTGTAAATACATTCCCATTTCTCACCTAAATTCTTGAGTCTGAGTGCTGTCTCACAGCAGAAAGAAAAATAATTACAACACAAGATGACAAAATTAGCGATCACACATAGTATGAGGTTGGCAGCAATAAACTAATTACAACTAAAAGAAATGCATAAATATACTGTAATAAAAGTTGTGTCAATGTGACTTTTCTCTTAATAGTTGAGACGCCTAGTGTTTTCAGTTGATGACTGTCCACAGGTTACTGCAACATTGGAAAGGGAAACCATAGATGGGGGGTTCTCTATTGGTTTTATAGTTTGCGACTAGGATCCTTCTAAAACCGATATAGAAGAAAATTTCAAAGCAAGTAGTTTATGTGGAGGGGATTCTAGGAAGCATCAGTATGGGAGTGGGAGATGGCACAGAAAAGGGGAGGAAGCCTATATGGCAGTAGGTAACATACTTACTGTTAAGATGTCACTGGGTTACAGAGAATAGATCCACAACTGCAGTAAGTCTGTCACTTATATCTCTAAGCTTTGGTCTCCCCAGGTGGAAAGTAGATGCAACATGAGCTATTTGTCAGGGCCATCATAAAGACTGAGAAGCTAATGTGAAGGAAGATGCATGGCTTACAGCACTCAAAATAGGCAGTTGACCTCCCTTCTTTTCTCTTTATCTGTCTCTTCTTTTCATACATTCGCTTCATGGTCGCAACAGCAGATGCTCAGCAGACAGACCTAGGTGGCGGAGGAGCTGAGTGTGGGTAGTGGATAGACTTGGGACCCAGTGAGGTTGATGAACAGTAATAAAGGCATTAGGTATAGTATTGTCTTCTCATTCATGGGACCACTTCAAACTATTCGCGTATAATGATAAATTTCTGAAATTTTCTTCCCAAGTTTTCCCAGCGGCCCCCTTGTGTGTAATAGTCAATATGTTTCAAAAGCAAAATTGCTGCCTGATATTTTAAAATAGAATCTTTGCTTTGGGATTAGGCAGTAGAATACAAATAATGTGTTTCCTTCTATCTCTTTTCATTCTTCAGAAAGCAGAGTATGTTCTGCCACTGCCAGACTTCCTTTGGGGAGGAGAAAGCATTTTGTCAGTGTACAAGATGGCTTTTTCTTCCTGCTTCCTCCATTTTATAGTTGGAGCGACCAGGACTTGAAACACATTTTGGCAAACAGTGTGTGAAGTTCTTCCTGCAAAATCCAGGTTCCAGTTCCAAGAAACCCAGTACTCTTGCAGCCATTATCTAGGACCTCATGAAAGAAAGTATTGTGCTCTGTTTTTACACTGGGCCGTGTCAAATGAATTACACGTGGATTTGGATCTTCTCTTAGCAAGGAAATAATTCTGAGTAGCTTGAACATATTTCTGGACAGGTAATCACTTTACTCTTCTTGCTGTCACAATAACTGGATGATCCAGACTGGATGACTTAAAAAGAATGAAGGTTTATTCAATTCATGATTCTTGAGTCTAGAAGTTCAAGACTGAGGGGGCCTCATCTATTGAAGCCTTTCTTGTTGGTTGGGGCTCTAAGTGTATAATACATTGCATGAGATAGAGCAAGCTACCTAGAGAGACAAAGTCCATCTCTAAAGCAAAGTAACCATTAACTTATCATTAACTTTATTAATATTTAAATTACTATTAATCTATTAACCAGTAGATCAACCACACATAAAAACAGATTCCTCACAATCCAATAACCTCCCAGTCATCAAATACAATTGGCATATGACTATCAATTAATTTTTCAACATGTGAAATTTGAGAAAAATATTCAGCCCCTAGTAGTAGGGCACCTTTTTGTTCTATCTGATTATACTGTATGTATATGTGGGGCCCTGTGTGTGTGTGTGTGTGTGTGTGTGTGTGTGTGTGTGTGTGAGCTAGAAGTCTAGCGGGTCATATATGGTTTTTTTCATTTACATCAGGATTAATAGGCTGTGCTATTATGCCAAAATAACAAATAGTCTCTTTGTTTTTAGGGCTTCTATCAAGAAAGGCTGATTTCTTGCCTTTTCTATGTGTGCACCAAGGGTCAGCTCAGAACTAAACTGTGTCTGTACAGTTTTCCCTGAGGACCTTGACTGATCAATAGCTCTTACCTGGTATATTTCCATTAACTATAGAAAAATGAAGAGGGAGCCTTGGACGACTTTCTATAAATGATTAAACACTCAACCTAGAAGTGACATCCATCACTTGTGTTCCCAGCTCATGGACTCAAATTGGTTCTGTGCTCTCCACCAGCCAGAAAGATAGGAAAGAAAGCAATGCTAGCACATTCCAACAAGAGAAAGAATTGGAATCCACGGCGAGAAACAGTAATGACTCACAACTTGAGTGAGACTACACAGCTTGGATGTTGGTTAGTTTTATACTTTTCCATAGAGACGCCCCCACACTGCAGACATAGTATCATATTCCAAAAGAAAACATCAGTCACTGATTCTATAAACCAGCACTGTCCAGTGAAACTTTCAGTGATAATGGAAATGTCCTCTTCATTATTTGTTGTGGCAGCCACTGGCCGCATTAGAATTACTGAGTGTTCAAAATAAGGCCCAAAAAACCAGGGCACCAATCATTAAAATTTCATACCCACACTTTGTCTTCCATGATTCCCACAACAGTTCTAAGAAGTAGATAAGCAAGGTAATATGACAATATCTGTTTTGTAGAAATGAAAAACAAGATTCAGAGATTAAGTGATTTTTCTCATGGTAGTGGGCTGATCAGTGGTATGGGAATGAGAAATCAAGTTCTAGGCAAACAAATGGCATTATACAGCCTCTTCAGTGACATGTGGTCTTTCAATAAATATTTGAATAAATATTTTCAACACTTTGGAAAATTCACACATATCAACCCAAACTTTTGACTCCTGCCTTGGAGACCTTCTTTTCATAAGACTTCTGTGATATTTGTTTCAAAATGACTTTGTTAGTCATAGAGAAAACTGGTTCTGTTAATCGTGTTCTTTCTTGCTAACTCCCAGTTTAATGCCTAAGTTTCTTCTATATCCTGGGCTTGAACTTTTCTTTCTTTGGTAACTTCTTCAGTCACTAGTAGAGTGACCAATTGGTCCAGTTTGCTTAAGAAAGAGAGGTTTTTCCAAACAATGATGTTCAGTACCAAAACCAGGACAGTCCCAGGCAAATTGTCATAGCTGGTTACCTGGGCTACTTTGAACAGAATCAATTGTCAAAGTAGCAAAGCTGTTTCAACCTCATCCCTTAGCACAGTCACCCGAGGATTGTGGGTATTCCATAATTGATTCAACTTCATGACAAAAATAAAGGGCAATAAATACTGCATATACATTCTCATGCCTGAATAACTAGCTAAGCAAGCAGATATTTAAGGAACTTCCTGATGCCAGTAAATCTTTTTATGCTTCCACATCTTGTTTGAATGTCATTTCAAAGTCAAAAATCAGTAGAAATTATGTATGGCCGAATCCTGGATACATCAGGCATTGTTAATATCACACACACACACACACACACACACACACACACACACACACACATACAATCACACACACTTAAACGATAAGATACTTTCAAAAGCTTCTATTAAGAGCTCTAAAGTCCAAATGCTTATTTTTTTAAACTTTCTGATGTTTGGTCCATTCCCTGAAATAATCACAGGGTCTGTTCTTTCTGGGGAAAATGGCCAAGCACTTGTGCAGATGTTCCAGTTTCTTTCCTTACAAGCAGAGCCAGAGTTTTGATTTTTGATCTGTGGATTTGGGCGGGGGAGGAGACACATTCTTTATTGTATCTTGAGCCTTTGAATGAATGCTTTAGTGGCTAAGGCATATTGATTTTCTCAACTCTTCAAATGAGAAAGCCCCTTCTGAATAGTAACTAGGTAGATTTGCACACAACTCCATCTGAACGGCAAGCTGTCTGCATCTGTGTGTGGAATAGCAATATCTCGAAGCAATATCCTTCACATCATGACTGGCAGATCATGGCATGTCAGAAAAGTTGATGAGGAGATGATTGGGACACCTTTGGCTAGGCCATGGTGCAAGATGAGTCCAAAGAATGTCGAAGCAAATTGAGTAATAAAACTTAGGTCCACTTTAGGTTTTCATTCGGGTATGTATGCATACTCAATCATGAACTGTTTTCTTGAGCTCACTTCATTCCCAAGCCATATCTCAATTGCTGGGGTGGGACCCAGGAGGAAGCAGTGTTTAATCCCAGTATGCGGAAGATCCTGAGAACTACTTTTAAAGTAAGAGACCTTTATATTCTGAGTTGCTTGATGAAAAGTCAATAAAAGGACTTGGTCACAAGGTAGCAAGAATGTCAGTAGGTAGAGAAGCAGCTGCTGCTAAACATGAGATTTGCTCCCAGATTCAGTGCTCTATTCCTAATATTTACAATGATAAGATTGATATTTATAGGTCATTTAATTGTGGCCCTTTCTGAACTACCTCAGTTTCAAATGCCTGTTCAGAAAGAACCCTATTCCAGTTGACATTAATTTGTCTCTTGCTGGCCCGTGAACGTGTTCCTAACAGTCTTGTCAATGCTTTCCCACCTAGGGAGTATGACTATAGTGTATTCAGGCTGTGGATTCGAGACACTGTGCCCCAGAGTTGGCGTTTAGTCTTGTGTTCCTGATTCTATCACTGCCGCACATCCCCTGTGACTGAACACTTGGCCTGACTATGTTCGCTTGTGACCAGTTTGGGAACCCACCACTTTGCAGTTGCTATTTGTTTCAGTCTGTTTTCTGTTGCTATAGCAATATTCCTTATACTGGGAAATTTATAATGAGAAACATTTATTTCTTAGAGTTCGGGACCTTGAAAAGTCCAGTATTGAGGTACTGGTATCCGATGCAACCCTTGTGGCTGCAACATCTCAGGGCAAAAGGCAAAGAGGGTCATGGAAGCATGGGAGAAAGAGAGACAATGGGGTCAAGATGATCTCTTCAGGACCTTACTCCTGCAGTCAATACCTCACTTCTGGGTAATAGCATTAGTTCATTTATAAGATCAGTGGCCAAGACACCTCTTTGGAATATAGTGATAGTGGCAGTTAAATTTCCATGTGAGCTTTGGAGAGAGCACTGAAGCCACAGCCGGTTCCTTTCATCCCTGTCCCACGTCCTTCCTCTCGATGTTCTGGCATTGGACCACTCAGCCGAGTGTTTCAGGAAGTGATGGGACTTCCAATACTCCAGAGGAAGTCCAACTAAGACAATGTTGTATTCCAGACAATGCTGGTTTGTCTGTCTCCATATCTTGGGGGTATAAATTATTTCTTTGAGAAGAGAGGAGAATTATATTCTGACTTTTGCTTTGTCACTGGCTTGTAACTTTGTAAGCAAGTTATTTGTGTTCCCTAAATTTCAGCTTTGTGCAATGAAGTGTTTGGATCAACGGATGTTCTTAAATTTTAGATTCCATGGTCCCTTTGAAGAGTTGGTGAAGCCTATGTAATCTTTTACTGACAAATGCTTTTAAATGCATTTTTTCAAAATATTGTATGTGTATGTTTATATACATGTCTCACAAAATAGTTTGATGTGCTTCTTTGCTTATTTATTAAATAGTTTTCATGTAATAACTACTAAAATATCTAACTTCTGGACTGGAGAGATGGGGCTCAGGGATTAAAATTCTGTTTCTCAAGCAGAAGGTCCTGAGTTTGGATCCTAGGTTCCACATAAAAATGCCAGGCAGAAATGGTGTGATAGGAGGAGCTTAGGAGATCCCAGAGTGAACAAAAAGGAGGTACAAGCAATCCAGGATGATTCCCGAAGTTACTCTTGGTCTTCTACAGGGACACACAGTGCTCTCTGACACACACAAAGTAAATGAAATATTAAAAAAATCTAACTTCTAATGAGGATAAATTATATTTTGATATTCCCCATAAGGCAGCAGTCCTAAAAGAATTTATGCTACAGTGACCCCAGTTAAACAATGCGAATAGAGCATAAAACTGAGGATTCAAATGCTGCCCTGGAGAAACTTTGAGATGTCATTGCGCAGTGTATCCTCCCTTAGAGAGGAGAGAATGAAGATGAGAAGCCGAGGGAAGAAATTCAGGAGGCCTGGAAGCAGAGCCAGGGATGTGAACTCCTGAGAGATACTCCACAAGGCTTCTTTCCTGAAAAGGCTGTGGATTCGCAGGTGAGTAGATCCACAAAAACTGGCAGAAGTTGTGAATCAAGTGACAGATGAGTCAATGGCTTCCCATGAATCACACTCATAGCAGCTTCAAACTTTGCTTTTCTAAAAAAAAATTTTTTGAAAAATCTTTCCCTAATGTAAAACAAGTCTTATTTAAATTAATAAATCATAGTTTCATTTTATTAAAAAATAAGAGAAAGAACCCTGTGTATTTAGTTATAGTGCACACTCTGGTTCCTAAATTTCTCTGCCTAGCACAAGTATTGTGCAATTCTAATCCGCCATAGAATGAAGACCAATAGCCATAAATCACAAGCTCTGGGAAAAAAAGCCTGGGAGGAATGCTCTTTTTACAGCCACAATTTGCAGTCTGTTGTAAAATACTTTAATTGCTACTCAGGGTGGGTTTTACCTGTGTGTTTTTCTAGCATGTGAAGATTAATAAGGAGCAGTAGACTGGATCCAGACACCTTTTGAAGGATGGGGAAGGAAGGGGGGGCAGAGTAGAAGCCCACATGATTCAAAGATGGATTTACAGAAATAGGAACTGAAGGCACAGTAGGAGGTCTTCAAAATAACTCTCAGAGAAGCTTCTTTGATGAGCCGAAGCAAGTCGGCAGCTTCTGCACATTGCATCCTTCCTCGTAAATCAGCAGGATTTGCAGCACTGTAAGACATCTTCCACTATGCAGTTAAAAAAAATGGAGTCTCTGCAGTATCATGAAAGATCCACTGCCACTTCTTTTGCTTAGACACCTTGCATCCTAAGAAACAACTGGATTTTTGTTCTATTGTAATAACTCAGAACACACAAGTTAAAGAAAGGCTAAAGCTTGCACAGCTCTAAAAATGATTCTTGGGAAAGCCACTAGAGAACATGCCCAGGAAATCTTCAGGACTGAAATACATCTTTCAACTCTAAATTCATGAGCATCTAAAGCTGATGTGAACTTTGAGTGTTCACATGAATCACCAGGAGAGAATTCATGATTCTGATGCCCATGTCCATACCATAGCACCCAGAAATTTTGACTTGTCTGCCTAGGACATTTGTGCTATTAGTCCTCACCTGTCAGTAATAGGTTGGAAGCAACCAAATGCATTTGATCTCAGGCAGCTGGCAGCTTCAGGATCACCCCCAGAACTTGTTACAGATGTAGGATTTCACCCCAGACATGGGACCATCTGCATTTTGACAATTCAATGACAGCTGAAGTTGAAAAGATTTCAAGCTGTGGTCCCCAGGAAAGATGTCACTCCTTTTACTTATTTTAGGTTGGAGATACTTTGTCCTCTCACTCTACACATCCAAGGAGGATCCAAGTCTGGCGGACTTTCCTTGCAGATCAAAGCTCTCTGTCCTGTCTTGCAATATCATCCAGACTCGCCTGAGGTCAGCGTAGTAGTGACTGTAGCAGCCTCTATCCGTCTTCCTCGCATTGACAGCTGGGATAAATCCTTCATCACCTCTGTTCAACACTGGCTCCCATCATCTTGAAGGTGCATTTCTTTGTCTGACTCCAGGGACATCCTATACCTGTGACCTGTCCAACTCAGTTTCCTACTACATTTTCTGTGTGGCCCACTGGCTCTGGTCTGTCTTTCAACCAAGTTACAGGATGGAAACCCAGCCCTCTGTCTCCTGGCTCCTGGACAGCCATTTCCTTTCTGTCTCCCCTCTGCCTTTGAAAATCTTATTTATATGTCAAGGCCACTTCTTTGGCTCTGAATGCTTCCAGTACTTATAATCTGAGCTGTTTGGTTATCGGTTTCGTATTTTCTGGCACTAGTTGCCAACTTTCACATACTTAAGACTTAGCTGAACAAAGAACTCTAACATAGGAGTGGATACAGCCCGAAGATGAACCAGGCCTCTGTTCAAAACAGGCCTGGTCACATTTCGATTCCCAAAGCAAGCAATGGAATGCTTCTGTCCCATGACCACTCAACGATCACTTTTGGCTCCAGGCAAATTAATCAGACAAAGTGAATTTGTCTCTTTCAGACTCCGGGTCCTCAGGGGCTTTTCCACAGTCTTTCTGGGTTCAATGTTATCAATTCTGCAGGGAGGTAGGTGCTGGTGCAGCCATGGGTAAGGCATCATGCTAAGTGGCAGTGGTGACAGAGGTGGGAGAGAAGTTGTCAGATGTGAGATCAGGAAACTTTTTTTTTTGAGATGGGGTTCTTACTATTCTGTTATCAAGGCCCTTCTCAATGCCTTGACTCACATGATCTACCTGCCTTGGTCTCCACAGTAGCTAGAACTGTTTATGTATATCACTACGCTGGGCTTACTTTGACTTTTTCATAGTAGTAAAATACATAAGGCTTACCATACTGACCACTTAATTGTAGAGTTTGGTGGATCTAGGCATGCCCATGCTTGTGTACAACTATAACATCTGCCCGTCTCCAATGATTTTCATCATTCCAAGTGAAAACTCCAAGTACTCCTTAGATGATGATTCTCCACTCCACTCCTCCCACTGGCCCCTGTCAGCCGTCATCCTCTTTCTGCCACCAGGTGCCTGTGCAAGTGGAATCAGTTGTTACTTACCCTTTTGTGGCTTTCTAATCCACTTAGAATAATGTCTTTAAGGTTCATCTACGTTGTAGTATGTGTCAGAATTCTCTTAATAAGTCTGAATAATTTTCCATCATAAGCATATTTCATACTGCCCTTGTCCATTCATCTGTTCATAGACACTTTGGCTCCTTTCATTTTGTGACTGCTGTGAATAATGCACCAGGGACATGTATGTAAAAATACCTGGCTGATTTTTATAATAAATACTGTATGGTTTAATCATCTAACTGTACCTCTCCAAGAACTTTGGTTTGTTCTTTGATATTACTTAAAGTCTATTCTCTCTTAGCTTGCTTTTCAACTAGTTTTATGCGATTTATTGTCCTGACAGGTGCTAAGCAGTAAGTACCCTTACCGTCCCCATTATACAGATGAGGTGTTGATGTTTCTCAAGACCAACAGAGACGTGGTGGACAACGTTATGGAAGTGAATGACTCTGAGATATGAGGAATATTGAGAGAAAACTATCTAGTACGCCATTGTTGCCAAATGTCTACATCCACAGGTAGGAGAAGAAAGAAGATAGTTCTGGACATTAAGAAGAGATGGACAACAAAATGTGATATAAGATACAGTGGCATCAATCATGGATAATTATATAATTCCCAAGGTTCAGCATCTATAGTTTACTTATTTTGTTCCTAATGTTGCGGTGTTCTTGTGTTCAGAGTTGAAAATTGAAATCAAAACATGCATAGAGGATTTTTTAAAAATTTTTCTGCTCATACAAACATAATAGGAACCCCTGTTCCCTCCCTCCCTCCACTCCTCCCTGGACCTCCCTGTTCCCTCCCCGCTTTGTCCCTTCCTTTCCCCTCTCTCTCCCTTTCTCCCAGTGCCCCCTCTCCCCATCTCTGAAGCATCCTTTAGTGAGTATATCAAACTTTCCTCTGACGTAGCGGATTAAGGTAGAGTTTATTAGAGGAGAGAAAGGATAGAACTCATGGACTCCAGATGTGGAGTGCCATGAGGGGCAGGCACTGAAATGACTGCCAGGGTCAGGTACATTTATACACTTAGATAAACCAGGGGAAAAGACTTTTCCCTTTTGGTTAGGCAAGCCTGAGGAAAATGGCTTTTCCTCATTGTTTAGCTCACACTGGGGCCCAAGCCAGTTGATCTTGGGCCTACGTGGGGCTGGAGATCAAGTTGTTTCTTTGATGGGCTTAGCTTAGGGAGGACTGGAGTCAGTTCCTCAGCAGGGGTGTTCCTTCAGGGTGATCCCAGAAGTGGGAAATAGTCTTCAGGAATTTCAAAGACTTTTAGAGACCTTCCCAGCATAGCTCCATAAACCTGCCTTATTAAGGATCAGCAGATTACTATATTCTCTGACCATGTACCATGTTTTATGCTTTATTCATTTTCATGACTACCTCTGTGCCCATTTATTTTCCTGTAGTTCATAGAAATAACTCCAGATGGCTAGAACTTTTGAAGGTAACTGTGGTTGACAAGGAAGTTTACATGACATGGCCATTTGTGCCAACATTATAAAAATTATCTTTTGTAAGTATATACATGGTATATGTTGCATGAGTATGCCCATTATGTGTGCATGTATGGAGGCCAGAGGTCATCATTAAGTGTTTTTATCAATTACTTTCCGCCTTACATGGTCTTTCACTGAATGGCTAGAATGGCTGGCCAGAGAGTTCCAGAATTCTTCCTGTGTCTGCTTCCCAGCAATGGGATTGCAGATATGTATTCTCATGTTCTAGCTGTGTTACATGGGTTTTGGTGCCCCAAAACATACCACATCATGAACTTGAGTGAGGAGAATGGCGGGTTTTTATATCAGGGCCTGGGGGCAGCATCTACAAGTGACTTCCCAGGACCTTAGTCCAGCCCAGGAGGTATGGTCGGGATCAGTCTTTTATCTTGGATGCCTGCTGGGATTAGGCAAACACAGACTCTCAAAAAGCCCTTCTAGGGAATCCTAACATTCCAACCTCTTGTTAAAGATAAGGGGGGACATGTATTCTTTCTAACTGCTTCACGCTGGAAGGGATCTGCATGGAAAAAGTTATACGCTAGAGTGGCAGAGTCCCCTTCTTGAGTTCTCATGGTAAGGGGTGATGATGGCTGTGGGCTGGATCCAGCTGGGTCTCCAGTCTCTGGTATGAGGTAGATGGATACTGGTCAGGAGCATTTGCTTGAAAGAGTGTCAGGTGAGTTTTCTGATCCCGTCCTGGAGGCATATGTCATGGGTGGAGATGCCAACATAAGCAGGTCCGATATCTATGGCGGGTGGAAACTTTGTTGGTTCAGCTGGGGTTTGGATCCAAGCAAGGTCTCTAGGACCCCAGTCAAGTCACGAGCATCATTATGTATAGTATAAGAATGCGCCACACCATAAACTTGATGGAAGTTTAATTGGAATTCCAGAACCACAGGCACAATCGTGGGAAGAGGGAGAAGAGAAAGAGAAAAGAAAAAGAGAGAGAATGAGGGAGGAAAAGGAGAGGAAAAAGACGAGCAGAGAGAGGAGAATGGCAGACTAGGGTCTGAGAGGGGGCAGGGTCTGAAGGCTTCCCAGGACCTTAGTCCTGGAAGTGTGGTGGGGACCAGTCTTTTTTCTTGGATGCCTGCTGGGATTATGGAAATACACACTCTCAAAAAGCTTCTTTAGGGGACAGGACCTTTAGGCAGGAGCCAGAAATTCTAACAGTCCTTGCATTGCTTTTTTTGGTGTTGGCTAAGAGTTGTTGTAGTTAGTCTGTGTGGTTACTGATAAAATCAGGACAAAACAGCTTAAAGGAACAAGGAGCTTTATTTTTTCTCAGGATAGTCTGATTACAGTTCCTTGTCCACTTTAGCAGAAGAACTCACACCAATACCAGGACCAAGAGAACTGGATATGCCATATCCACATAACGACTGAGAGAGGAACAATCCTTATTTGCCTGACCAGTATGTCTGGCCAAGTATTCCAAAGGATGCCTACCTTCTCAACCAGTTCCCTCCATTTTATTCACCTGCCTGGGAACTAGTCCCATCCACCATGGGCTGGGCCTTCTTTATCAACTAGACGATCTCTTGCAGGCTCACCCAGGGCTCAGTTCAATTACTAATTCTTTATAAATGTGCCCAACGGTCATTTGTCATTCCAACAAGTAATCATAGTGTCCACTTAATGTCAGAAATCACTCCAGGCACTGAAAGTTCTACAAATCTCAAGGCAAACATTCTTCTCCATGGATCTACTCATAATATTGGAGATACATAATAGAATTATAAACAGATAAGAAACAGAACGATTCAAAAGAGAAGTGAAGCAGGAATGAAATAAGACCAGAGGCCGTGACTGGTTAGAGTGGAAGTTCCTTTAGGGGATGAAATCACAGAAAGCATCTAGGAGGAAATGATATTGGAGACTCAAAGGTCAAAAAAGAACCAATGTGGACTGAGTCAAAGAAGCAAGGTTCAAAGCAGAAATGTTGGCAAGTGCAAAAGTGAGCTGAGAAAAGAGACTGCTCAACTAATAGAAGAGAAACAAATATTGAAGAAGATGTGTTTGCTTTACAACTTTTATGTAAGTGGTGACAAGTGGACAGTTGATTTGATTGTCCCAAAAACTGAGTTTCCATTGTTGAGTAGAATTAAGCTTCCCAAAGTATGCTTTTTCTCATTTTTCCTTTGGAAACATTTAATGAGCTCAATAATGTCATTATGCTGAAAAAGAAACTGTGAGGTAGTTTGGCATGAACTGGCCTGGGGTGAGCTATAGTCAATACTGGATGTGTATATAGCTGAGCACACTGTCCACAGAGGGACTTCCCAACTAAGTATTTGCTCTCTCTTGAAGGCTTTCTCTGCGGCTAATTTAAGGTCACAAGCTGAACTCCAAGCTAAATCAGCTTATTTGACAGGATTTATATCTCACAAAACATGGTAATTGAAGTCATTTTTTTGTGGACACAGCCTCCCATTTGTGGTGTGCTTGCCATGAATTCTTAATGATTCTAATCTTAAAAAAAATATCAGATAAACACAAATCATGAGATGACCAGAGCGTAGTCTTCAAAATGTTAAGATCATGGGAAATGAAGAAAGAATGAGGAATGCTCAGATAAGAAAGACAAACAAGAAATGTCAGCAGTATGCAATGTTTGATCTGGAGCTATAGTTTGGATCTGAAATTTCCCCTAGAAATCTAGATGTTAAAGAACTGGGCATCAGAGTAATGTTCTTGTGAGGTTTGGAGCCTTAAGAGGGGGGGACTGCTTTTAAGTCTTTAGGTTTTGGGACTTGTCACCTTAAGAAGAATTGTGAGAAATGAACCCCTCTTCATTGTCATTTTGCTTCTTGGCCATGATGAAGTGAACAGTTTTGTTCTGCCATGTGCTTCTGTCATAATGTGCTGCTTTACCACAGACTGCAAAGCAATGGAGCTAATTGATCATGGACTGAAAACTCCCAACGACTTCTGGCCAGAGGAAATCCTCTGGATCATTTTAGGAATTTGTCACCAGTGATGGAAAACTAATTCATCTGGAATGGTAGGGAGGACCATCTTCTGGATGGAAGTCATTTCCATTGTGTTTCTTGATCATCACCCTTAGAATATTTTCCTACTTCTGTTCTGCTTTGTTTCAGACATCCAAGTAAGTGCCAACCATTTGATTCCTCTTATTGGCAGGGTTCCTACTAATGATCCAGACACTGCTTGTAATAGTTACTCTTCACTGTTGCTGTGAGAGAGCATTCAAAGTCAAGCAACTTAAGGGAGAAAGGGAGATTTATTCAGCTTACAGTTCCAGAGAGGAAAAACAGTCTTTCGCAGAAGAGGTGACATGGCTGGTGGCTGAAGCTGGAGGCAGGTTAAGTCACTGCAAACATTCTGGAGAGTCCAAGAAGTGGAAAAATCTCTCTTCAAAGTCTTCTATCCTATGGTTCCCTTTATCTGGTCTGCTACTGGGAGGTTCCAATCTGATCTAGAGCTGATCTTTGTATTGTAAATGTATTGATCTGGATAATCTCTTCAAGTAGTCTGACAGCTGATCTTATTTAATGCCAGGTGGGGTCAGGTTGATACCCAGGATTAACTATCACACTGCTATACCCAAGTCCTCCACAATCCTGTTATTGTCTTCTAAAGCTGTCTTAGTCAGGGTTTTCTGAAGAAACAGAATCTATAGAATGTAATCTATATGAATAAGTTTATTAAAATAACTCACAATAAAAAATAGTGTCCTTCAAAGTAGCCACCCGCAGCCCTTCGCTCTTGTCCAGAATGTTCCACAAAGCCAAAAGATCCCAAGATGGTCTCAAGCCTTTACTTCTCTGGAGGGTCGAAGACGCTGGGGTCTGACATCAGCGATGAACAACCAACAGCAAGGCCCAGATGCCAGGATCCAAAGGCAGTGGGAGCAGCAACGACGTAATGAAAAAGACAAAGCCCCCAGTCAACCGAGGACAGAGACAGCAGCAGCAGCAGCAACAAAGAAGGCCATGATGTTCTAAAAAATGCACGACACTTGCAGAGTGGACTCCACAGCAAATCACACAGGACAAGGGAAGAGCAAGTCCCTCCTCCTTGCACCTCCTATTATCTGGTCCATCACTGGAAAGTAACACCCACTGTGGGCTGGGTTTTCCACAGCAATCAATCAAGTACTTGCAGACTTGTTCAGGGACTTTTCCAATCATTAACCCTCCACAGCTGAGCCCTGAACAATCTGCAACGATCAAGCCGACACCGAAATGCAACCATAACAAAAGCTATCTCACATTGTACAGTAGTGGGTTTTCAGTTTTGTGGCATGTACATATTCTTGTAAGTATATGTACATGTGAGTGTGAGTGTGTGTGAAGGTCAGAGGTCAATGTGAGGTGTCTTCTTCAATCACGCTCCACCTTGTGTTTTGAGTCAGGGTCTCTCACTGCATCTAGAGCTCATTGGTTAAGGGAGGCTGTCTTGTCAATAAGCCTCAAAGATCTGTCTGTCTCCATCCTTCCCAGTGCTGAGGTTACAGACATGGGGTGCTGAACATGGGCTGCTGGGTACCTGGGATCTAAATGCAGTTTACTGACTGAGTGAACTCCCCAACCTCATATTTATTTTATAATGAGAATGAGCATACTTTAAACTAATGAGAAAAAAATCACACAGTAAAATACATAACACAAAAATAGTAGTTTATAATCATTATCAAGCATCCTGTATTGAACAGATTACATATGCTTTACTTTTGACTGGTGATACAATAGGTTAGTTTACATAAACATCACTACAAATACAAGAGTAATGAGTTGTGCTTAGACAGTACAATAGCTACAATACCTCTAGGAGATGGGAATTTTTATCTCCATTATAATTTTACAGGGCTGTCATTAATGTGTTGCTTATCACTGACCAAAATACCATTCCATGGCATTTAACTATATGTGTATTTCTCTAGCAGAATTTTAAGGTTTTGCAATAGGAGGGAAAAGCTACAAGATGCCCTCAAGAGACTAACTCCTTCAGAATAGACTTGAAAACTGTTTGAAGTTTTGTTTCCCTCGAAGTACAGGAAACATTTTGCATTCATTTATTATAAAAGGAGCTCTCTTGATATTCTGCAGGGGTTGTATTTCAGTCCTTGAGAGCATATCGCATTGTAGAGATGTTCTTGCTAAAAAAGAAATCTTTAAAGGATGCCAAAGGTTATCTTGGCAAAAATCCACAATAAACAGATCTGCAGCTCTAAGAGACCACAATATGCAGCCTGCTAGACAGATGATTCTGTTAAAGGAGCACAGTTTTGCATCAGGCCACAGTGTGTGTGTGTGTGTGTGTGTGTGTGTGTGTGTGTGTGTGTGTGTGTGTTGTGCACTCACATTTAATAGAAGAGTCTTGCTTCTAATTTCATGCTAATTAGCAAACAGAGATTGTCCAAGACTTGAAATTAAGCTGGGAAATAAGTGTAATGAGAATTTCTATTGGTCTCATGAGGACAATTCTAGAAAACAAAAACAGATAAAATATAACTTTGCCTTTCCTCTCAGGAAATAGCAAATTCAGCATTTTGGTTCTGCTCTATGTCCATAGTATATAAAAAAAAAGTTTCAGAAAAGTCACTAGCCATTTAGATACAACCATGCATTCTCTACTTGAGCCTATTTCTATGTTCACCATTAATTATCCATTCATTGTCTTAGTATAATTTGTCTTTGCAATGGAACACACCCTAACTGTCAAGGACTTAAAAGAACAGCCATGTATTTATCTTAGGACATGACTGATTTGCTTTGTCCAGGAAGGGCATGACTATGATAGTTGTCTGGCCTCACTCATGCCCTGGTAGCCTGCTGGTAATTTGGCTGAGGGCTGCCTGAACTGGACCGAATTCAGCGAGGGCATCTGGGCTTCTTGGTCATGTGTCTCTCACCATCCGTTGCACTATCATGGGCTGTTCATGCTGCATCTGCATTCAGGTGGCACAAAGGATGATACTCCATAGTAAGATCACCACTAGGCTTTCCCCATCGTCTTTGTATTTATTGTTGTATTGGTCACAGCCAGCTGTGAGTTGAAGTATATATTCAAGGTGTCAAAGAAAGAACATGAGTTTATGTCCATTTGAAATCTACCAAGTCATATTTTAATCACGTCTATGAATGTGCCCTACTCATATACATTACAACACATTTTTTTCACAAACTGGAAAGCATTAAGAAAAATGACAAATAAAAGAGATTAGGTAACAACTTCTTATTCTGAAATAAATGATATTGGATTAGAAAACTGAGTTCTAAATACAGGAGCTAAGTGATGTGGACTACATAAAAACTGATAACTATAGAAGAAAGTGCCATAATGAGACAGAAACCATCCATGAGTTTTTCACAATTTAAAAAATGTGAACAGCTATATCCTACTACACAAGGGAACACAAAGGAATAAAAAGGATAACATAAAGTCCCTTGAGATGCTCCTTCTACAGTCCAGAGGCAATTAAGCAAGTCCAGGTATATTTCTTAATGAGACAGTCAGAGGAGCCTGGAAGACCCCTAAAACAATAGAAGCTTTTGTATTGCTCTTGGCTGCCTCCAGAACCTACAACTTGACTGTTGATCAAATTCACCATGAAGATATGAATCCAATGGATGTGGACTTCACCACCTTCATTGACCATCTGACTATCTTCCCTTAACTCTGACCTCATTGAGGCAAATGTCTTACACAGGTTGTGACACCAGTGGTCAGCAAGTATTAGCTGAAGGAGTTGAATAAGACAAAATTTGATTTTTCTACTGTGGTTCACAAGGGAATAGGCTTCTTCAAGGATGGTAAGGGCACGTGTTGGCTAAGCCAGAGTTAGAGATTTTCTTCCTTCAACAGAAAAGTGATTTGGAATGTGTTCATGGAAGGAAGGAGTAAGGTCTCTATATGGTGGTGCAAAGTTGATGTTCTTGGGCTATTCCTCAGAGATCCCACTCCTTGTGATGTCTGTGGCAGTAGGGTGACAAGTGCAGCTGTGACCTGGGTATTACTGATCTGGATGGGTCAAGGCAGTTGACCCAGAGCTGTCAGTCTTGACATTGGTTCTCCTAGAAGCAGAGAAGACAATGTGTGCAGGCAGCTGTGCTGACCTACCTTTTCCCACCAATAGAACATATTAGAGGAAAGCAGTTCCACAAGGCTTGCCCTAGCAAATCAGAATCAGAAGGTCATCAGAGACTTACTTTTTAAACTTAATTTTAATTTACTTAAATTACTAAGTAATGTAATTACTTAGAGAGCGAGCGAGAGAGAGAGAGTACATGCCAGGGTACACTAGGAGGTCAGAGGGCAGCTTTTGGAAACCAGATTTCTCCTTCCACCACATGGGCTGCAGGACGAAGCTCAGGCAGCCGGGTTTGTGCACAGGTGTCTTTACCTGTGGAGCCATTTTGTAGTCTGTCATGGTTGTCATCATGGTTTGTTTGGTTTTTATCTTTCTGGAAACACTAGGTATTGAAATGGCAGCTCTGATTGTGCTAGGAAAGTGCCTACAACTGAACCTCTGCCCCATCTCTACATAATGACTTTTAAAAAATCATTGACTTTGCCTTCAGGTCTGCTGTGATTATTCTTGCCTGGATTTTGGGTATGATTTTTCTCTGAAAACAAAGGTGGACGAAAGGAAATCCATACTAGCCAGTGGGATTCTTTTACATTTAGCATACATAAGCATGAACAATAACAGCTCAGCATTTAAATAGGGAAGAAAAAAGTTCTTGTCATTTTCATTGATTCACAGTTAAACTACTAAATTCCATACAGGAGAGTTGGTTGATTAACCCAGGGCAGTAGATACTAGAAATCAGTCTGGCAGGGCAAACTTAGTATCTGTCTTAGGAAAAAAATATATTCAAGAATGTCTTATTCATTTTCAGCCTTGAAGGTTGACTAGTAATAAAAAAAACTGAGGCCTTCCACTTCTGATGAAAATTGAACTATGAGTGGCCCACCCCAAAGCCACAGAAACACAGACATACTCATTATCTCTTTCACTTGTTTGTTCCTACATCATTTAATTAGCCCTTAATTGTTCCACACGATACTTCTGTGATGGAGGGACCTAATGACGTCACTGTCAACTTAATGAGAAGGAACATGAGGCGATGGGATGTGAAATGCTCTCTTTAGTCACAGAGGGAAGTCGTGTTGCTACTGAGGACTAAATGTAGAAAGTTGTGATGTTTCTTTCCTGTTCTGTGCACCTAGAGATTTCTCACGAACTAGCAGGTGTTTGCTCTCTGTCCTCTCTCACAGTCAGCCTTTTAAAACCTTCTGATTTTTTAATTGGCACACTGCAATTGTACCTATTTATGGGGCACAGTGTGACATTTCAATGTATGCATGCATTGTGGGATGATCAGATCAGGGTAATTGGCCTATCCATCACCTCCAAAATGTATAACGTTTTTGTGCTGGGAACATTCAAAATTTTCAACACCAGTTACTTTGAAGTGAAAATAACAGCTGCCAACCATAATTGTTCTACTGTGCTCCAGACCTTTTGAAGTTAGTTCTATCCAACTGGACCCTTGTACCATTTAACCAGCTTCCTATCTTCCCACCCTTATATCTTTCCAAAGTTCTTATAACCACTCCTCTGTTATCTACTTTATGAGGTTAACTTTTAGCTTCTATTGCAAAGAATGTGTGATACCCATCTTTCTGTACTCAAAGTCAGTCTTTTCAGCTTCAGGCAGGAATTTGCTATGTACCAAATTGTGTTCTGATCTTCAGGACAAAAGGCTATATAGCCACATAGGATTTCCAAACCTTGAATATTTAGGAGGGGCTTCAGAAGAAGAAGGCATGGTTACATACACTCACACAAATATCTTTTTTTTGAGAGAGAGAGAGAGAGAGAGAGAGAGAGAGAGAGAAAGTGTGTGTGTGTGTGTGTGTGTGTGTGTGTGTGTGTGTGTGTGTGTGTGTGTATCAGAAGGCATTGTGTATTCTTGTGGAGGACCAAAGGTGATTTCAGGAATCATTTTGAATTGCTTCTACCTCCTTGTTTCACTCTGGGAATATCTTTGTCTTCATAGGGCTGGTTGTCTCTAAACTGGTTATTTCTTTGCCTTCTAAAGGGACTTCAGAATGTGAACTCAGAAGCACATTTTCAAAACATGATGCAAGAAGTGAAGTGTGATTGCTCAGCCAAATTTACAAACATTCTTCCCAAACATTTTTAAATGGGTCTCCTAAACTGTCTTGAGGGATGGAACTAAACGATGTATTGGTGAATATAATATATGACTGGGTCTTAAAGTCCTTTATTTCAAGATTAAGAAGATGAACAGAAAATATACGCAGAATAAATTCTGAAAACTGGAAGGAATCAGAGCTCTTAAATAAGCTGGCAGATAAAGCGTGAAATCCCATCCGAAGAGCCAAAACAACATGGCTTTGCAGTGTTAGCCTCATTCAAATGCATGGAACAATAAATCCACAGTGTCTGAAGGCCTCAGAGCAGGTTTGAATGTAATGAGCACAGAAGGTGCCTCCAAAGGCATGAATTCAGCTTTCTGTGACAGAGATGCAGAAATCCTGCTTATTTTCCTTAGATCCATTCAGAGGAGAAAAAGAAGTGTGTGTGTGTGTGTGTGTGTGTGTGTGTGTGTGTGTGTGTGTGTATTTCCTTTTCAGTTTTGAGCAGACCCTCCAGGAAACTGATGCAGGTGCTTCCTTGGTCCACACAGCCATCCTTGTGTCGAAGCTGATGGGTTTCTAGATCACAATATGAGCGCATGCCTCCATGTCTCTCCTCCAAGGTGCTTACAGGTATTTAGAGTTTCAACTGCATGGCTTCCTCTTTTGGTGGATATGAATACCACTTGGGGGAAAAAAACCTTTTAACCCCAGCTTAGAAAGGTGAAGTTAAAGTCCTTTCATACTGGTGATCAAGACATCGTTCCAGTTGTCATGTTGAAAGCCCTAAACTCTCATGCTTCAGAATGTGACAGTCTTTGGAGTTTCAAAGTAACAATGAGATCAAATGAGGCTGTGAGGATAGATTTTATTCACTCTGATGTGTGTCCTTACAGGAAGAAACAATTGGGACATATAGAGGAAAGGCCTGTGAGGGCATGTAATCCAAAGAGAGAGGCCTCAGCTAAACAAACTCATTAAAGACCAGATCTTGGACTTCTCCCCTTCAGAACTTTGAGCAAGTAAATGTCTGTCATTCAAGTCATCTCTTCCACGGTATTTCATTGTGGCAGCCCTAGGAAATTAACACAGGAGCTCTTGACTTAGCTTGCTCCGTAGTACCATCTTGAAGTCAGCAGGTACTTGTGCTCCTGCAAAAGGTACTCAAGGACATTTACTGAATGTGTGAATGGCTTGTCTCTGTCAATAACCTCCTTGCTTCCTAATTAAGCCATTATCATACCTCTGTCAGAGGGCTGCAGATGAATACCACACAATAGCCTTAGGATTTCTGCTGTGAAGCTTTACAGTAGTTAATGTGGTTTTCTGCTGTCTTATTTTTCCTGTGACATGATAAACTACTCTGCCAGAAGATACCGTCAGAAAGGAATATTTTATTTGGGTTCACATTTCAAGGGTGCAACGCATTACAATGAGGAAGTCACATCTGCAGCAGAAGCTTGAGGCAGCTGGTCACATCATATCCACAGTCAAGAAGTATAGAGAAATGGATACTAGTGTTTAACTCTGTTTTATACAGTTTAGGATCCCATCCACAGGGAATGGTACTGCCCAACTTAACATGGGTCTTCCCACATCAACCCACCTTATTGACATAATCCCTCACAGTCAATCTCAGAAACTGACCCTGATTTGGATAATTCCTTACAATGTGATCAGAGGCTTGGCTTCAGGTGATTCTAGATCTCTTGAAGCTGACACTGGGAATAAACCATCACTAGTGTTTTCTTATTTGCTTTCAAGTCTGGCAGAGAGATGCTGTCCTGAGTAACATAGTGTTTTATTTCAAGCAAGTCTAGTAGGATCTGGGCTATTTTTCTCTAATATACCTAACTGCTTTTCATATCAGAAAATTACATAAATTAGAAATTTATGTATTTGGTTCTTCCTGTAACAGCTGCTTAAGATTGTTTATTTATGACTGATCAGTGTTTTATTGCAAAATAGGATAGAAAATAGAAGAAATTTTCTCTACCGCCCCCTATCTTCTATTTCTGGAGTTCCTGTTAATGCATCAGGTTCAAAGCAGGCAGAACTTGGGCTTACCTGGACTTCCCATAAATAAATATAAAAGGGAGCAAGACCAACTTCCTACAGTGGGACTTGAATTACAATAAGCAGGAAACATCCACAAATTATCTTTGAACCACTCTGCCACTGTGAATCAGATTTTACTTACCTCTGTTCAAAACTTTACTTCATGTGATCACCCTTTGATATTCCCCTTCCCTTTGAACTGATCTTCTCTGTAATAAACCTTCAAGTAAAGGGCAGAAAGCCAACTTCTGTGCTCTCTACATTTCAGCTTGCTGCATGCTCCATTAATCTCTCAAAGCAGCCTTAGCCTTGGCTTGTACCAAAAGGGTCTCCAATTTTACCCTCTCTTCCTTTCACAAGGATTTGTTTATGAAGCCAGCATTGTCCTTGAAGACCACATAGTTCTTTGGTATTCCTGGTGCCATTCCAACTTCCTCACTGCAGTGTTATTAATTTGAGGTTTCCCAATGTTGGTTGGATACACTTTTGCCTATGTCCTGTGGCCCCTGGAGGTCAGGAGCTTGTGAAGAACTTGCCTGGCATTGACTATGCTTCCTGCACCCTGTTCCTATGTGTGACTGAAGACTACTTCAGAGCAAAGCAATGGATGGGAGCAATGAGTTACATTGCCTATCTGTAATGCCTCTTTTCTATATTTTCTGTCCATGATTACTTTATTCTGAGATGTATAGAGTAACATATCAAAAGTAGAAAATACGCCATTGAGAAGGGCAGAAAATGAGAATAGTTTAAACTTTTAAGTTGAAGTGTTATGAGCACGGAAACGGAGCAGGTTCATATACTGGTAGAGTGAGAAATACACCATGCAGAGAATGTATGAGCTTACATCAGAGACCATGTTAAGAAGAATTAAGGCAGATGCCAACAAAGGAAGAAAACATGAGTTCTTTTCCCAGGCAACTGTCAGTCCTTTGAGCAAACAGTGCCAAACTGTAAAGCTGTGGACAAAGGAAGAGAGAAAGGCAATGGTGGAAGAGAGAATGAATAAGAAATCTAGAAAGTACAGCTGGGCTGCAGTCTCATGGCCTCCATGTTGCCCTGTCACATTGCCCCTGGACGTGGGCACACAGATTATTTATTGTCAGCTCCTAACTCACCCTTAGGTCTCTTCACTGGCAAATGGAGTTTTCTATAATAGTCTAACATCAAATTACTTTTTAAAAGTCTTTTTGAAAATAGGATGTTAGAGGAATAAAACCACAGATTATTAGGGACATGTATAATTTTAGAGATGTTCTTGCAATCTAAACTCACCATTTTACAGTGCCCAATTGCACAGAGATGTGAGCTTGCCATTTTTGTATTTGTCCTCAGGTAGTGTTTTTATTAAAGTCTACAAGATCACCCAAATCATAGATGTTTGGCTTAGTATGCATTTTTCAAGGTGAATACACTGTACCTTTCCATCAGCCACAAATGCCTCTTTTGCTTCTTTCTCTTTCCAGCAAGGGTAATACAATAGAGCAAATTTCAGTTGCTTTTGAAATTCACATGTGTGAAATCTATAGAATGTTTTGCTCCTGTGGCTCAGTATTGCATCTGTGAGTTATATCAGGGTTGTTTGCATGGAGAAGTAGTTTGTTCATTTCCATTACTGTCATCACATAACATTCAGTTGCATGAACACCCTATACTTTTATTACGTATATGCTGATAGACATTGGTAGTTTCTAGTTTGGGATTTATGGGACCTCCTCAGTCCATAAATCTAGGTGTCTCAGTATTCCCTGACCAGCACCAAGAGTGTGGAGTTTCCTAGAGTGTCACTGATACAGAGTTCATGTTGAAAGGGTGAAGAAGCTGGAGTCTGATGACAACGAGTTTGGCAGCAGCAATAGACTGGAGAACTGAAACATACAGATGCAAAATGTTCTTTCCATGGACCTTGTTATATTTTCACTGCCTATGGGAAGGTGTTGCTCAGTTTGAAGAGGTCTTACCCACTTAGCTAATCTCTTTGGAAACATCTTCTTTGACATGGAGAGTGTTGGGTATCAGAAGTGATTCTATATTCCACAGAGAAGACAGTGTTTCTAAAACATTTTGTGTTTAGAAAGCAAAACTTTGGGTGACATCTCCTAGGAAGAGCTACATTTCTCACATTGCTTGCAATATAACTTGCTGAGCCCATGAAGCCAAATTATGTGCCCACTTATGATGTTGGTACAAGAAGAGTTTGTTTTCTCTTCTTGTGGCCTGGAATATGGCTGAAGTTCTCAAGATCCACCTCAACCACTTGTACAATGATCTTCTGAATAAAGTAGGAAAAGAACAAGGACACAAAACAGAAAAATGGAGTTTTCTTTAGGGACCCAAACTCAAATTCTTTCACTTGAACACATCATTGTAAAGCTTCATAGAAATTACTTTTGCCAAGTCACTATTTTAAAATGTCATCTTTTCTTAATGAGCTTGTCATACCTATCAGACTAGAGAGCAGAGAAGAATAGCTGTGTCCTTCATAGTTTAGCGTAATATATATAGACTTAATACTATGGTAGAAAGAAACATAAACCACTATAGTTTAGCACCTGCTCTGTGTCAAATATGTATTAATTATTTTCTCATTGTCAGCTTTATCCAAACAACAATCAGGGTATTTTGCTAGTATAGTGGTTAGACAAGAGAGACAGCCCCCTGTGTTGATAACATCCAATTTAGATCCTTCCTAACCATGACAAGCCCAGACCACAGGGCCAAGTAGATATAACCACCCTATTCCTTTCCTTACTAGGTTATGGTCTATTTCAGTTACACCAAAATGCTGCCTTAATGAGTTTGAGTTCTATTTCAGAATCTTCCTGGGACTCCTCACCCACAAGGTTAGATCTTATGTATACAGGAGCCCAGGGGTTACTTCTTTTTTTTTTATTTTTTTTATTATTATTTATTCAACTGTGTGCATATGCGTGTGTACGTGCGCGCGTGTGTGTGTCTGTGTGTGTGTGTGTGTCTGTGTGCGTGTGTGTCTGTGTATGTGTAGAACCACGGACGAACTCGCGAACCACCATAGACGCCTCCACCTCCTTCTGCCCCGGGATTCACAGGCTCCGCCCTACCAGGACCAGAAGCGCAGGCCATCCCCGCTTCCGCCTGGCGTCTATACGTGGGATCTGGGAACCGAACTCAGGACCTTTCGCCTGCAAGGCGGAGGCTTAACCAGGGGTTACTTCTTAAGTTAAGGGAATCTTGAGCAGATGCCCAACATAGCTTGGGGCTTGTCAGCTGAATTTTTCTGTTTTATTTTTATTTTGCATGTGTATTTGAAGTCTCCAAGATTTGGGATAGAGAATAAAGGGTTAGGAACATAATGATAGCAGATAGATAGATACTAGACTCCCTTTCACACTGTATATTAAGAGTGGTCCAAAGTTATTGTAGCAGCTACTCCTCTCTGTTGTTGTAAGACACACTTAGATTCAAACAATGTAAAGGAAGAAAGAGAGATTTATTCAATTTATGGTTCCAGAAGGGAGATACATTATGTCAGAAAAGTCATGGCTGGCTGGCAGAAATTGGAAGTGATCTAAGTTACATCCTTCATGGAGGCTGAGAGCTGCTAAAGTGCCAACTGCAAGAGCTAACTTCTCCCAGAAGAGCTAATCCACCTCAAAGACCATCCCCCTGTGGCTGCCTTCCTTGAGTAAGACTCCACCTTTTGAAAGTGCCATGACCATTCCAAACAACTAAATATTCAAACACAGGAGCCTGTGGTAGACAACTCACATTTCAGACCATGACAAGTATGTTCATTTTACAGAGAAGAACTGATGCTTAGATCAGACATGTTATATAAACTTTCCTGTATGGTTAAGTGCAAAAATAAAGTTTATCCATCTCACCACTTGGACTAGCAAGAGACAGAATAACAGACAGTGGCATGAAAGTTATGAAGAAAATTATCAGTCGGGCTTAACTTTCAGAATGGCAAACCTATTTGATTGTTGTATGATGAATGAATACTACCATGTCACTGAAAAAGCAAGCCAATGCTTCCTACTAAGAACCCACTCAACAGGACTACAAAGGATGTGGAAAACTTTTCCCAACTTCCTCATTTATGTATACAGATATAAGTTGATAAACCAGAAGTGGACATCCAGCAAACAAGAATTTTGCTATGAAACATTCAGCTGATTAATTGTAAATTATATCATGGTCCCTGTTCAAAAAACACCATTATTTTTGGGATAGAGCTGCAGCTTTGCTATTAGGAGTTATGTTTTGTTATATGAGACCATTAAGACAAGCCATTTGTTCAATAGATAAAGGTACCAAGACTCCAGACAGCAAGTTAATTACCCATACACTAGTATCATAAAACATGTCCTTAGGTTCAGAGTCATGCTAAAGCCAAACTTACATAAGTTCAAGAGACCAGTATTTAAACTTTTATGAAGTTTTCAAAGCAGCTGACTATGATGGGAATATTTATACCATGGGAATTGACAAACTTTATAAATCCAGGTTTTTTTCTCTCCTTTTCTAGCCATGAAAAGATCATTGTTAATCTTGTACCATACACAGTGGTCTTGATTCTTTTTCCTTCTGTGTCTTGAAGGTTTGAATGTAGGTCTCTTTGGCCTCCACCTAATGTTCTCGTCTCATTTGTAAGTTAACTTGAGCTTACTTGATTGTTACTTACCAGTATAAAATTTCACAAATATTGGTGTTCCAGATTTTCCTTCTAAAACCTCCAGACCTACCCAGCTGCCTGCTTGACTTCTCTACTTGGACATTTCTTAGTCAACTGAAACTTAACCTATATAAAACAATATATGAATTCACAATTGCTTCTTCTAGCTTGCCCTTTCTTCTACAGTGTCTACTCCTGTTCTCTCTGGAAACATGGAGGTATCATTTATTGCTTCTCTTTTTTTGCACATGTTGTGAGTTGACTTGTATTTCCATAGGAAGATAGAGGCTTGCAAATAGATGCTTGCATATGTGACTCTAAAAATAAATAAGGTATTGCACATACAATTAAAATGACATCATACACAGCAGGGTAGATCCTTAATACATTATGACATGTCTTTTTGAGAAAAAGAAAAGAACTACAACAGAAGTATGGAAAAATGCTATGGAACCACAGAGCAATGTATCTACAAGTCAAGGTATCCCAAGAATTTCCAGTGACCAGCAGAAACTAAGAGAAAGTCTCAGAACAGACTCCCCCTTCTAGAGACAGCCCTCCTGCCAACTTGATGCCATACTTCTAGCCTCCAGAACAAAGAGAAAATACATTTATACTGTTTTAAGATACCCAGTTTGTGATCATTTGTTATAACATCCTAAGAATTTAATATGCCTACGACCCTCTCCTATTCCATATTCCAGCCACCAGAAATGCTTTATCAATTATACTTTTTAAAAGAACTTAATTTATGCTATCACATAAATTCAAGCCCCATCTTAGGTACTTTCATCATTTTCTCTCTGACCCAATCTTGATCCTTGGAGCCATTCAGAAAGATCCAAGTATCAGATCATGTTACTCCCTAAGGAACAGTGTCACTTCTATTACTTGTAGTTTTGCATTCAGTTGTCCTAACATGGCTTATAAGACACTATTTGATTGTTGGGCCTGCCCAGGGATAACAGTCTGGGAGGGAGTGAGCAGGGCATGGCTTAGCACATGGGACCAAAGATGACGCTGGGAGCTAGTGTCCTAGGCGTAATCCTGATCACATTACACAGAGCCCTAATTGGCTTATAGGAGCCAACATAGATTTATGTTTAGTTTGACCTATGCGGCCTGTGTGCTGTGCTGACCATTAACGTAATTGGCTGTCTGTTTCGCGCTCTCTGGTTCTTTGTCTATATAAGCTGATTTGTTACCCCCAATAAACCGAGATCTTGCTCTGACAAACTCCCCGTCCACTGCCGAGTCTCTGGAGGGCTGAGGCAGAGGTGCGGGCGGTCAGGCTTTACTTATCTTCGTCATCACAGCCAGCAGTTGTGTAATTGAGTGAGTGAATGAGTGAGTGAATGAGTCTCACCTTGACAAACTCCCTGCTGTGTCGGGAGTTCCCCAGATTTGGGTGAGGGGGTGAAGGACCTGCAGCATGTTCACCTTTCTCTGCCCCAACGGCCTGGAGTCGTCACAGTGTGTGCGTGGGAAAATCAGCCCAGCATTTGATCTCCGAAACCTCACTGCAGACAACCTTCTCTCTAACTTGTAATCCGTGTTCTAGCTATTCCTTGTCTTCCAGATTGCTTCTTCTCCCCTCTTTTTTCCTCTTCTTCCTCTAGTTCCTCAAATTAGCCCTGTTACTTTCCTACTCAAAGCCTTTGCATGAAGTATTTACTCTGTCTACAGTATGTGTTCCACTACTTTTACTATTTTTCTACCTATGTGCTCCTTTTTTACTGTGACTCTGTAAAGTGTTTCTTTCCACCATAGTAGTGTCTCCCTTCATACAGTCATCTTCAATGCAAGCTTACCACTCCCAAACCAAGAAATGGAATCCAATCCTTCCATATAAATGTAGGCTAGCCTCATAACTCATTTTTTGCATGTGCATGTGTGTCCATGCCTGTGAAGTCCTTATGGTGACATTGGCAATCAGTCTAGATTTCTCTAACTTGTTATTGCTTTTCTCTGGATTTCCCAGGCTCCATCTTCCAGGGTTAGAAATACAGGCTGCCACCATATCTGTCCAGCCTTTTTACATGAGACCTAGGGATTCAATCTTAGGTCCTTTTGAAAAAAAAAAAATCACTTCTGAGCATATCCCCAACCTGATTATAACTCATTTTTAACCAAAAAATTTGCTAAAAGTTTTGTTGTGTGACATCTAGGATTAGGTCACTAATCTAATTCGGATGTTTGATCTAAGAGAAGCTGACTGCTCCATACGTAATTCAAACAACCTGAGATCATAGGGCTAGAAATGCCATGTGTTGATGGTTCATCTGACAACTCCACCTGAATTCAGTCCCTTATCTATTCCTATCACAAAGCTTGTGAGTGAAAATGTTCATATGTTCTACATCAGCCCATTCGGCAACTGAATGCCACTGAGCAACCTTAAATCATTCCCAAGGAGTAAAAGAACTATACAGCCACTTTCGGAATGAATTCTGGAACCACGAGTCCATCAGATATAATCTAATAGATGTTATATAAAGCCACTAAGTTTGGAGTAGCTTGTGATGTAGCACTAGTTATGGGAACATCTCTGAGGCAGATATCCACAACTAAACATTTATTAATCTGGAATCTCCATGAAATCAGAATCTCTCTGTGAGCAGGCATTTTGTGTGTCTTCCTCAATGTTCATGTACTATAATTTTCTACATTATGGATGTTCAATAGAAATAAGAGTGTTCTCAGGCTACAGATGTACTTCAATGGGAGAAGCACTTGGCCAGCATATGTGGAGGGTCTTTCTCTCAATCTCCAACACTGCGAAGGCAAAGTAAAATGTTCCAAAATCTTAGTATGGTAAAATCCCAGGCTGCTTAAAGCTTAACACTACAGGAAGACTTCTGGGGTACCCTATGTTGAATGAAAGGAAGAAACGAGCTTTTCCTATTTCAGCCACTTATAATAGAATCTGACATTTGCAATTCCAGTCACAAGAAAGTAACTTAGAACTAATTTCTTTCAGGCTTCTAAACTGACCATTCTTATTCCAATCCTCTACAGAGATGACAAAATGTATTATAAGATATATTAATATCTTTGGGGAGTTGAGGTAATTTGGTAGCATTAAAAAATAGAAAATAGCTTTGTATTAAAGCTGAAGAGCACTGTGACCAAGGGAAGACTGTCAACTCTCAATAAGAAACAGTGTTTCTTGTTGTTCTGCCATCACTTCTAATAAACTCATTAATCCTTGTGATGATATTTCTGTCAGTGTACATTAGAAACATTCACAATGGTTAAACTGTGCCCACATCACCTTAACCAAAATTGAATAGGAAGTATCAGCTTCATTTACATAATTGTTTTGGATTCCCCAGAAAGGAATAACATTCAGGATTATCTTGTCAGAACACAATTTGCAGTTCAAACTAGAGGCTTTAGGTTTTTTTTTTTTTTCATTCAGCTCTTTTATAGTCACAAGACAACCTGCTTCTGGAGGTTAAATCTTGCCTGAAATGTTTAATTTCCTGGTCTTTTGTTGCAAGATGATTCTGGACATTCTAAAATTAGTATAGTTGCATGATATCTTTCCACATCTTTAGAATCCATCTCTGGAGGCTTTGAAAACCACTGAATCTCCTCTAAGTTTGGTCCTAACGTATTTTCTTACATTGCCATCTTATGCTGGTGGCTCCTTACATTGTGATGTTTGACTTTACACTTTTTTTCCTGCTTAATGATACTTAAAATTACCAACATCGCTGTTCTATTTCTCACTTTTAGTATGGTAGTTAGTAAGTTGCATGAGATATTCCACATCTCATTATGATTTTTGCCTTATCATAGACAAAGTGTTTGAGCCCATTTAAGTTAGACTGAGCTAAGCTCTGTTGATCGGTGAGTTTTATGTATTTAATGCATTTTGACTTGTGATATTTTTGACTTGCAGTAGGCCTATTGAAATGTAATCCCATCATAACAGGAGAAGCATCTCTATTGATACTCAGTAAACGTAGAATGAAGTTTCTCAGTAAGGGTCACTCAAAAAAAAATGGATCTGGTAGCTATTTGTTATTGGATTTCCCCCTTTACAAGGCATCAGTCAACTCAGATATGCAGCCTATTATAAACTGTGTTCGTATTTGGAATGGAAGATAGTGAGATCTGAAAGCTGAGCGTTGTGCTCTCTGGAAGGAAGCTCCTCAGCCCCACTGCCCTGATTGGTAGCAGTTCTCACTTTCACGGGTGACTCTGCAGCAGCCTCTGAGACCTCAAGGGACTATGCTGCACCCAGGGCCTCACTCTTTGCTATCTGGGACCCTCTCCCCTGCCTTGGCTTTTTCCTGCTGTCACCATCTTCTCTGATTTGAAGCTCTCTCTTCTGTTCTGATGCTCTTCCGCCTTAAGCCTATGGCCCCCTGGCCACCAGACTCTCAGCTTTATTTCTATTTCTCCCCCATGTTAGTTTGATTTTATTCACAAACTTCCACATTACACATTGGGGTCACTTGAGATTCCCTTTTTGTGTGAGTGTGTGTGTGAGTGAGTGTGTGTGTGTGTGTGTGTGTGTGAGTGAGTGTGTGTGTGTGTGTTCTGTATATGAGGGCGCTTGAGTATTTGTACTTGTAGGTCCCATAGAAATTATCTTGGATTATTTTTCCACCTTACTTTTTTCTCTGGAGTTTTCCAGGTCCTACTTTCCTGGGTTGGAATCACAGGCTCCCACCATATTCATCCAGTCATTTTTTTATATGAAATGTGGAGATTCAAACTCAAGACCTTTTTTTTGCAAGGCAAAGGCTTTAAACATTGAGTCATCACAGCCTTCACTCTCCCCACCCCCGTCCCCAGCCTTTTAACCTAACAAGGATAGCTTGATAAAATTCTTGAATTTCTTAGAAATGACTTTAATTAATATCAAAAGTTGGGATAAGTTAAATTATGATACATTAACAACAATCTCCTAAATCGTAGTTAATTATTCCTTCTATATGTTATGGGATCAATTTGAACTGGTAAGGAAGAATTACAGTTACTGAGGAACCTAAGATAAATGAAGTTCTTTTGGGGGCATGTTTCTGAGAGTACAAAGACAAATTGGTAAATTGTGCAAAATCTGACTCTTCATGCTTCTGCCTTCTCTTTTGCCATCTTGTGTTTTACCTATACTGGTCCACTGCCACTATATTCTCATGTTCTCACACTTCATTATCCAAAGACGGTACATGATAATGCCAATTTTCAAAGGGCAGAGGAGAGCATATGGCCCCCGTAAACCTGAAAAAATGACAAGAATAGAATATTTTTTGCACAATTTTAATGACCATTGTAAAGTGGGAAGTAACTTGCAGTCTCAGAAAGAAGTGATTGTTTGTTAAAAAGGAACAGAAATTCTAGACTTTTAAATTCTATTTATTTCTGAATGCCAATTGGACAGCAGTTAAAGTAAAAATAAATAGCACCTTAGTTGAAATGGATAAATGATATATGTCTATATAAAAAGATAGTTGCCATAGTTTAGATAGGGTCCGTTCTCCCCAGATCTCCTGTAGAGATATGGTCCCTAATGCAGCAGTGCTGAGAAATGGAGCCTTTGGTAGGCAATGGGTTATGATGGCTCTGGATTTAGCCCACACGTGAAGTCCACAAAAGAGGCTTTGTAATAAAAGTGAACTCTCTCTGGTTTGCTTGTTGTGACACACTATGTGCCACTTTCTGCCACGTTTTGATACAAGAAGAAGGTTGATCAGATGGGCCATGCTCTAGACCTCCCTGCCTCCAAAACAGTGAGTATTCTGTATCTGATATTTTCTCTGTGACTCTACAACAAATATGCAACATCAAGATAGTCTACTGAACATTCTTAAAGAGGAAATTCTTAGTTTTGGTACTAAAACTTTGATAGAGAACCAGTGGCATTAACATCACCAGGGAGCTTGCAGTCAATCCAAGCTCCTGATGTAGTTTTACTAACTCAAAATGTTAATGAAAACTCTAGGTGAATTGTTTGGATGTTAATATTTGAGGAGCACAGTAATATTTCACACCTGAAATTACACAACTGGGGCCAAACATTAAAAACAGGTTTGATTTTAAAGTTTAGATCCTCTACTTGTCATAGAGATCAAAAAGTCAAAATATTTTACAGCAGTGAATCACAACTGTGCTTAAGATTTTCAACTGTGCAACATTTTGCTTTCAGGTACGTCTCCTGAAACTGACATCTGGTTTCAAGTCTCCAAGGGAATGGTAACTCTGTGATGTAACAAAAACTGACTTTCAGGAAAGACAGAAAACAGGATATTGAGCAAAACTCGCATGTCCAAAGTTACAGAACAGTAAGAAGTTCCGACTTCTCCCTTACACTTCTTTGGCTTTATTGCAAGATTTCTCTATTCTACGTACTGTTTCCAAACTTTATGAAAGTCATAGTTATCTCAGATTCTACCCATTCTGGGTAAAAGATATTCCTTTGATGTACCTGAATAGCACTTCATTACTAATATGAACACAATAGTATACATCAAAGTAGAAAACTCTGATTTTTTTTACTCATTTCTGTATTGTCTCTAAAAATAAATGTGTTCATAAGGAGCAAAGTAGTAAGACTGAAAGGAAATAAAAGGTAATTAATTGTACAAGATCATTTTCTCCTTGAATGTCAGGGTGAGGATTGCTCTTTAAGAAATTTTAGCCAATGTAATTTCAACTAGATAAGATAATGTAAACCTGATTTTGTGCTCAGCAATAATACTTAGAGTTATTTAATGCTTGTGAAATAATTCCTTCACTGTAAATTTCCTAGTATAATCACCACCTGGGGAGAGAAAAAAAGTTACAAATTGTTATACATTCCGTGGCTCTGCCTAACATAAATAAGACAATATATGCCCCGTAGTTTTATGATGTCTTTTCCTTCGAGCATATTCCCTTCTCAAAGCCTCTACTTCAAGATCCTGAAGACATTTAATGAGAAACATAAAGCAAGTGCAGATAAAGTAAGAAAATATACGCGTTTTCAGAGTCATGGAGAGATAGCTCAGTCATCATTGTTATAATTCAGATATCTTGACACAGTTTTATTTCCAAATGGTTGTAGTAACTTTTCTAGTGCCCCTAAAATAAGCAAATATTACCATCAGTGAGTACATGAAGCTTGTATACAGTGAAGATAGTCCTGCCTTTAGGCTTAGCTAATTAAAATAAAACAAAACAAAACTGTTTCACCAGGATGTAAATCCTGTTGCCTACTTGAAATATGAGTCTAATAGGAACAGAACTCTAAGGAAAAACAGTTTTGTATTACTTTTTTTTTTAAAGAAAGCATTTGACATCTGATTCATAGTTTGCACAACAAGAGGTCAGTGGTTATAGAGAAATTTAAGTTGTTTTATAGTTCATGTAATCAGAGCTTGGGTGCTATAATTTCCTTAATACTTCAGATATATGAGCAGAAGAGCACAAGGCTTTTCAAAGGCCAAGAAAAGCTCCTTTCTCTGCTTCGTTCTCTACCCACCCTGATTTCATGAGTAGTTTCTCAGAGGACTCATTCAGGAAAACCCAGACTGACTGACCAAGGACGCAAACCTATGCTGGGCCTTTAGAAGAACCTGGAAAAGAGCGGAGGAACATTGTCACTGGCTTGTCACATGTCCCAGTACATGCACACAGCTGTAATTTGGGTGTGAATGGAACACAGTGCGCGTGCTGTCTTAAGGCCTCTTCAACTTTTGTGCTGCTTTCGTCTCAGGAGAAGTCAGAAGTTTTTTTTTTTTTTTTTAAACTAGGCCAAATAATGTAGCAGTCAGAATATAGCTTATTTATGGAAAACAATTTCAGCTATTGTCATTATCCTAAAACAATTAATAACTAGCTCAAATGTTCATTATAACAGGTAACGAAGCTTGTCCTTTATTTAGGAATTTTTTTATTTCCACTCATACAAACTTAACAGGTACACCAGTCCTGTCCCTCCCTTAACCCCCCACTCCTTTGCTTCTCCCTCCCCTCCCTCTCCTTCCCTATCCCCCAGTGCCTCCCCCTCCCATCCTCAGAGAATCCTTTAATGTGTATGCCAAACTCTCCTCTGGGTCCTCCTCTCCGATGAGGTTCAAGGATCCAGGGGCATTTCCCAGAACCCTTTCCTGTGTTCCCATTAAGCATAGGAACACTACTGTGGCTGTCAATCCCTTGCCTCCAAGGATCCTAGTGCCTTTAGCAAATGCTAGACTTCGTGGGGTCAATAATGTGTTGGACATTGTGCAGGGCATGCAAAGTCCAATTATGATTGCTTTGGCCCTAACTTGTGTGGAGTATCTTGCATGTCATTACTCCTCCCATCCTGTGCTCTTACAATCTTACCGCCCCCTCTTCTGCAAATTTCCCTGAGCTTCAGGATGGGGAGAGATTAGGCAGGCCTGATTCCAGGTGGTTGGTATAGAGTCTCTGATGTTCTGAATTATAGTTTGTTGATTTTTTTTTCAGTTTTGCTGCTCCTGCAATGCCCTTGGCTCCATCCTGATAGGTATTGGATGTCACCTGGCCAGAGATAAAAATCTGTTAAATTAGAGTCTTGTTATAAGAGTGTATTCAAAGGTAAATGTAATAAAAGTACAAGACCGCCGTGAGGATGAGAGTAACCATTTGCAAATGGTTACTTTCTATCTGCCAGACTATATGCCCTCCCCTTCTGGTGAGATCATATCCCATAAGCTGCAAATGATCAGAAAGGAAAGTCTGTGAACTTAACCAGATGTCTCATTACTTACTTGCAGTCCTTGATGGTGGTCTATTTTCTCTGCTGTAACATGGTCCCCTCTCTCCTTGTTTCTGTTGGGGCCCTCCTTCCCCATCCCTGCTGTTTATAACCTTTGCAATTACTGTAGGTATAACAGAGATTTATCCTTGAGTGTCTCTAAGTGGGTTTGGTACTAGGATCCACCTATTAGGGAGTACAAACGATGCTTAATTTTCTGTGTCTGGGATACTTCGCTTAATATAATTGTTTCTAATGACATCCATTTCCCGGCAAATTTCATTAATTCATCATTTTTGATGGCTGAGTAGCATTCCATTGTACAAATGTACCACATTTTCCTTATCCGCTTATCAACTGTTGGACATTTGGGCTGATTCAATGACTTTGCTACTGTAAACAGTGCTGCTAAGAACATGGTTATGCTTGTGCTATGGAAGTGAATTTTTGCTACATGGGGGGTTATTCCCAAAAGTGGAATCACAGGGTCATATGACATTTCAATCTTTAATTTCTTTAAGAATCGCCAGATGGCTCGCCAGAGTGGTTGTATGAGCCTGTAGTCCCACCAGCAATGTAGGAGACTTCCCCTCTCTCCACATCCTCTCTAGCATTTGGTGTTGTTTGTATTGTGGATTTTTGCCATCCTGACCGGGGTGAGATATCATCTTAGGGAAGTTTTGATTTGCATTTCCCTGATAGTTAAGGATGTGGAGCAATTTTTAAGATATTTGTTAGACATTTTAATTTTGTCCCTGGTAGAGTTTCTTTTAAGTTCCAGGGCCCATTTTTTAATTGGGCCATTTGTTTCCATTGTGTTTAGTTTTCTAAGTTCTTTGTGCACTCTGGATAATAGAGCTCTATCAGATATGTGGTTAGTAAGATTTTCTCCCATTCTGTGGGTTGATTTTGTGCTCGAGTTACAATCTCTTTATCTGAACAGAAGCTCTTTAATTTCACAAGATCCCATCTGTTGAGTGTTGGTTGTAGTGACTGTGCCATTGGATATTTGTTGAGGAACTGCTGGCCTAGCCCAATCAGCTCGAGGGAATTCCCTACCCTTTCAACTAAGGTTTTCATAGTCTCTGGCCTTATATCAAGGTCCTTGATCCATTTGGAATTAATTCTAGTACATGATGACAAGTACGGGTCCAGTTTTAATCTTCTGCATGTGGACATCCAGTTTTGCCAGTACCATTTGTAGAAGATGCTGTTCTTTTTCCATTGGATTCTTTGGGCCCCTTTGTCAAAGATCAAATGGCTGTAGTTGTGTGCGCTTATATCTGGGTCCTCAACTCTTATCCATTGATCTGTGTATCTATTTTGGAGCCAATACCAAACTGTTTTTACAACTATGGATTTGTAATAGAGACTAAGGTTTGGTATGGTGATACCTTCAGCCGTGTTTTTGTTACTCAGGATTGTTTTTGCTATCCTTGGTCTTTTGTGCCTCCATATGAATTGTGAGATTGTTTGGTCAACCTCTTTAAAGAATTGCTTTGGGATTTTGATTGGTATAGTACTGAATTTGTATATTGCCTTTGGTAGAATGGTCATTTTTATGATGTTGATTCTGCCAATCCAGGAATATGGGAGGTCTTTCCACCTTCTGGTGTCTTCTGCAATTTCTTTCTTTAGGGTGTTAAAGTTTTCATTACAAAGGTCTCTTACTTCCTTGGTTAGGTTTATACCAAGGTACTTCATTTTTTTAGGGGCTATAGTAAATGGGATTGTTTCTGTCAGGGCTTTTTCACTTCTTTCATTCTGGGCATATAGGAAGGCCACTGGTTTTTGTACATTTATTTTGTATCCTGCCACCCTGCTGAACTTCTGTATTAGTTCCAGGAGCTTCCTGGTGGAGTTTTTGGGATCGCTCAGGTATAAGATCATGTCATCTGCAAATAGAGATAACTTGACTTCTTCCTTGCCCGTTTGAATCCCTTTTATGTCCCTTTCTTGTCTTATGGCTTTGGCTAAGACTTCAAGTACAATATTGAAGAGAAGTGATGAGAGTGGACAGCCTTGTCTAGTACCTAATTGAAGCGGGAATGCTTCAAGTTTTTCACAATTGAGTATAATCCTTGCTGTTAGCTTATTTTATACAGCTTTTATTATATTGATAAAGGTTCCTTCCATTCCAACCTTCTCTAGGGTTTTGATCATAAAGGGCTGTTGGATCTTGTCAAAAGCTTTTTCTGCATCTATCAAGAGGATCATGTGGTCTTGGACTTTGGACTCATTTATATGGTGAATTAGATTTATTGATTTCTGTATGTTGAACCATGTTGAACCTGGGATAAAGCCTACTTGATCCCCGTGGATGATCTTTTTGATATGTTTTTGAATCCGATTTGCTAAGACTTTGTTGAGAATCTTTGCATTTTGTTCATCAGAGAGATTGGCCTATAGTTTTATTTTTTAAGTGTATCTTTATTTGGTTTTGGAGTTAAGACAATATTAGCTTCATAGAAGGAATTTGGTAGTGTTCCTTCCTTTGCTATTTGATGGAACAGTTTAAGCAGTATTGGTGTTATTGGCTCCTTAAATGTCTGGTAGAACTCTGTGCTGAATCCATCTGGTCCAGGACATTTTTTTGGTGGGAAGATTTGAGATTACTTCCTCAATTTCCTCATATGTTATAGGACTATTTAAATAATTCACAACTTCCTGATTCCATTTAGGTAAATTGTGTTTACTTAGGAATTCATCCATCTCTTTTGTGTTGTCAAATTTCACAGAGTATAAGTTTTTGAAGTATGACGTTATAATTCTCTGGATTTCTTGGGTATCAGTAGTGATAATGCCATTTTCATTTCTAATTTTGTTAATTTGGATTTTCTCTCTCTTGCTTTTGGTTAATTTAGCTAGGGGTGTATCAATCTTATTGATTTTTTTCAAAAAAAAGCTTTTTGACTGGTTGATTTTCTGTATCATTTTCCTAATCTCCATGTCAAATATTTCTACCCTTATTTTGCTAATCTCCTCTCTTCTACTGCTTTTGGGATCAGATTGCTCTAGTGTCTCTAAAGCTTTAAGCTGCATTGTTAAGTTATTTATTTCTGATGTTTCCATTTTTTTGATGTAGGCATTAAGAGATATGAACTTACCTCTTAGGACAGTTTTCATTGTGTTCCACACAATGAAATTGTATTTTCATTATCGTTCACTTTCAGGAAATCTTGAATTTCCTTTTTAATTTCTTCCTGAATCCAATTCTCATTCAGCATCATAGTGTTCAGTTTCCAGAAGTTAGTGCATTTTCTGTTGCTTGTTGTGTCGTGGATGTCAAGCTTTATACCATGGTGGTCTGTACCATAGGGTACAGGCTAGAATTTCAACTTTCCTGTATATGTGGAGATTCAGTTTTGTGTTCCAATATGTGATCTATTTTGGAGAAAGTTATGTGTGCTGCTGAGAAAAATGTGTATTCTTTGGTGCGTGGATGAAAAGTTCAATAGAGATCTGTAAGGTTCATTTCTTTAAGAGTTTGATTAAGTTCCAAAGTGTCTCTGTTAAGCTTTTGACCTGTTGATCTATCCCATATTGAGAGTCAAGTGTTGAAATCCCCAAGAGTTATCGTATTAGGTGCATATATGTTCAGTATTGTGAAGTCTTCCTGGTGAATTGTACCTGTGACTAAAATGTAGTATCCATCTGTGTTTCTTATGATTTTTTTTGGTTTGAAGTCTACTTTGTCCAACAAGATAATGGCTACCCCTGCCTATTTCCTCGTTCCATTAGCTTGTAGAATATTGGACCAGCCTTTTATTTTTAGGATGTGCCTATCTTTTTTGGTGAGATGATTTTCCTGAAGGCAGCAGATTGATGGGTTGTGGTTTTTAATCCAAGTTTGTAATCTGTGTCTCTTGATCAGTGAGTTAATACCATTGACACTTAATGTTATAATGGAGATATTATTTTTAATTCTGCACATTTTTTATGTTTAGTGGCTTTTGTAAGTGTATTGTTTGACATTTATATTTTGGTGGTATTATACTGCCCTTCTGTCCTCCTGGATACACTTGTTTTTTTCTTCCAGCTTGAGTATCATTTCTAACATTTTTTGAAGCTTGATTTGGTAGACATGTAAGCCTTCAAGTTGTCTTTGTGCTGGAAAGCTTTTCTTTCTCCCTAGATCATGATGAATAGTTTTGCCAGGTATATCAGTCTGGGTTGACATTTTTGCTCATTTAATACTTGAAGAATGTCTTTCCAAGCTCTTTTGCTTTTACTGTTTCCATTGAGAAGTCATTTGATTTTAATAGGCTTACCTTTAAAAGTGACTTGTTTTTTTTTTCTCTTGAAGCTCTCAGCACCTTTTCTTTGTCTTGAATGTGGAGTATTTTGACTATTATTTCCCATGGCGATTTTCTATTTTGGTCATATCTGTTTGGGGTGCAGAACGCCTCTTGTATTTGGATGAGCCTCTCATTCTTTAGTTGAGGAAAGTTTTCATTTATTATAATTTGAAAAATTTCTTCAGGTGTGTTAATTTGAGATTCTTGCTCTGGTATTCCATGAACGTGCATGTTAGGCTTCTTCAGGGTATCCCATATCTCTTGAATATTCCACTCAAGTATCTTTTTGGCTTTAACAATCTCTTTAATTGAGCTGGTTAATTCTCCCCCTTTGTCTTCAAGATCTGAAATTCTATTTTCTGCTTTGTCAGTTTTGCTGATAAGACTCTCTGTTGAGTTTTGGGTTGAAGATAACTTGTCTTTTAGTTTGATTTTAAACTCTGCCTGAGACTGTTTTAACTGCTCTATGCCTATTTTTGTTTCTTGAACTGTTTTTCTCAACTCCTCCAAGTGCCTGTTGTGTTCCTGTTCAAAGTGGTTGACTGAGGTTGTTTAACTTGTCCAGGATTTCCTCTTTCATAGTATTAATCATGGTAATGATCATCCTTTGAAAGTTGTTATCTTGGGTCTGGCTTTCTTGGCTATTTTCTGTGAATTTGTTCTGGTTGGAATCCATCATTATGGGGTTAACTCTTTCGTTGGGAGATTGGTCTTCTTGGGTTTTGTTTCTCATGGATCTGCACTTTGACTTGGGCATTGTTTTGCCTCTTAAGACCTTTCAATTTCTGTGTGTTTTTGACTGACCTGGTTTAGTTGGTATTACTACTCTCGGGCAGTTATTACTAGTGCTTGCCTTGGAATTGGGTCTATTGTTATTGTTATTTCCTAAATGAGGCTATTAGGCTGTTATTACATAAGTTAAGTCAGGTTAAGTAGACAAGGGGTGAATATTAGTATGGTAGTGCACTTTTATGATTTAGTATCTTTGTGATATGTGAGGGTGAGTGGTATAATCCCTGGAGTTGTATATTTTTTTGGGATGGCTCTATGGAAAAGTTAATCTACAGTGATTAATACTAGAAAGGAGCAGTATGGTTAAAAAAAGAGGTTTACTTGTCTTTGGGCTGGATGTGAAGAATCTCTTCCATGTGATAGGATAATTTTAGAGGACTTCAGATGTATGGCTTTTGTCCCTTAGAGGTTTGCTTGAGTTTCCTTTGGACTCTATTGAATTCTGAGTAGCAGCGTGTCCTCTGTGAACCACGAGTGAGGGTCCCCGGTGGGCCGGAGGGGCAGAGGGGCTGATGTTGATGACAGAATTCTTCACCTGGGACCTGGGACGTGGCTTAGTGGCCCACCCAAGCTCCAGGGATGTAGGAATGTGAGCAAGTTCTGTCCTGGTCTGGCGGGCATACAGGCAGAACAAAGGGGCTGAGACCCAGGGCGTGGCCCAGGCAAACTGGAGGCAGCCTGGGTGTTGCCCGGGTTGGCTGGTGGGAGGAGCTGGGACAAGGGGCCACCTGGGGGCTGGGGGAACTCACCTCGGATGGAGGACTGGGAGCGAGTCCTGTCCCGTTTGGGCCGGCAGGCGGGCGGGAGGAGGAAAGTTATTTAGGAATTTTTTTATGTTGACTTTATATTCTTTTATTTTGTTAAGCATACACTTCACTCATATTTTTAAATTTTAACTTTTGTGTGTGTGTGTGTGAAAGGGAACAGTGTGTCCCTGTGGAGGCCCAATCCAGGAATTATCCTGGATTGCTTCTACCTCCTTTTTTTTCCCTTGTGGGATTTCCCAGGCTCTGCCTTCTCAATGCCTTTACCACTGAGTTTTGTTGTCAGCCCTGAGAGACAATTTTCATTCTGCAGCTTCAGAATCTCCCAAACTCAAAAACCAACCCATTTGGTTCCTTTAACAATTCTTCCAACCCCCAAATCACCGCTAGCATTTACAAATAATGTTTATCAACCATTTATTTTGTGCTTGCCGGTCCCTTTACAGTTAGCTTGATTCACCTATTTATTTTACAGATGAATTAAGAGACTACCTAAGGGGAAGGATACGAGATTAGATTGTCGCTGTATACATATTTGGCGAATGAATGAATAATGGGATAAGTTTCCATAAGCATCGACTCCTTCGATTCCTCTAGAAAAGCCTAGGCATCGAGTGAAGTCAGGAGCGTGGTAAGGGTGGCAAGAACAGTGGCTTCTGAGTGAGCTTTGGGCACTGAGGCTGCAAGTAGGGCAGCACGAGGCAGTAGGCACGAATTCTCTAGGCTGCGAGGCTGCAAACTTGGGGGTGCCGATGATCAGCAGAGCGCGGGTCCCCGGGAGTTGGAGGAGGCGTGGCATAGGTTGTCCCAGAGGTGAGGTTCAGTGCACGAAAACGGCTACGCGTCCCCATATTAGGGTGAGGGACCGTAAAGCCACTTCGGACATGCAAGGCTGTGTGGAGAAAACCGAGGCCGCGGTATGGAAAATGAATCGCTTCCACTCCCTCCACGTCCCTCGCCGCCCCGCCCGGGATCCCAGCCGGAGCCCACGAGTCCCTCCCAGCCGCTTCTCCCCGCCCACCAGCTGTGCGCGTGCGCAGAGAGAGACCGCGGCGGCCGCGGGAGGAGCATCGATTGGCTCTGCGCTCGGCTTCTCGACCGCTCGGCGCTCGACTGCCGAGCGAGGCAGCGTGCTTCCGGCGCGGGGCTGCACTTCCGGCTCTGGCCCGTCTGCAGGGGAGGCCCGGGTCGCACACAGGTAGGTCCCGCGTGACGTTTTTACTCTCGGTGGCGGTTGTCGTGGGCTCGGCCGGCCGGGCGCCCACCTGGTGGAACCCCGCGCTGGCGAGGCGCGGAGGCGGGATGCGGCTGCGGGGGTCGCGGGGGTGGAGACCCTGACGGGCCGCGCGGGAGCTGGTCCATGGCGGAGCGGCGGCCTGTGGCGCTTGAGCGTGTCAGCTGGGGGTGCCGATGGCCTTTGCCAGCGAGCAGCCCCCACGGCGCAGCCCCCTGCAGCCCCTCCTGTCGGGTTGCAGTGAGCGCGCGCGGGCCGGGCGCGTTTAGTGCTCTTGCACCTGGTGCACCACCGAGAAGCCTCACTGCAGGTGCTGCCTGCCCCTCTCGCTCCTACGCTGTCCGCGTCGGGACCCCGACTCTTGTCCTTGCTCTTTTTTGGGAGGTGCAAGTCTTTGATAGATTTCACTGTCCTGTTTCTGCACAAGTACAGCCCTTCCTGCAAGCCATTCGGAGCTGCTCAGAACGGGTGTGTGCAGGATTGTGAAGTACCAAGAGTATGTAGGGCACCAGGAAATACAGCAAGCTCACATACAGAAAAATGGACCATGTAACGTAAATCACAAGCACAAGTATGAAGCTGTGTAAAATACGGTTATAAAATAGTGTGGTGGGTGTGGAAGAGGACAGGAAAAAAGACAGGAGCTGAAAAATCAAGTTTTTTGCTTATTCGCTGTGTGACCTGAGCGGATCTATTGTGCTCCTTAGCTTATAATAGCCATTAGCAGTAGTAACTTATGCTACTATCACACTGTGCCGTTAAGGAACTTGAATTCTCATCAAAGCAGCCGGTAGAAGCATAGGTGGGATTTAAATTCAGATTAAATTCTTGGTGTGACAGAATGAACCCTCATGCAAAATGTTCTTGGCGAGCATCATTCTTTCAAAAATCAATCAGAGGTAATCTTGGAATCACTCTTGGAGAAAATGTATTCAAAAGTAAAGAAAATTCAAAAGTAAGTTTGAGAATGCTTTGTAAATTCATCCATAAAGTATATTGTAAACTTCATGAATGTTCTATTGTAATGATTTTTAGTGGATGTATGTTTATTGGTGTTTGTTTTTCTTACCTAAAATTTGAAATTACAGTCCTTGAAAGAAGTTATTTCATTAGGCAGCCAGAAAAACAGTACCAGTTGTATGAATGGAGGATGGGGGGAAAGTATTCACTTGAATAAAATGTTCTAAAATCTGTGTGCTGCTATTCTACCAGGTTTTGCATTTGGGAACTCTTTTGTCTCTAAAGGAGAACTAGTAGGATCAAAAGAGGAATTATTGTTTACTGTTACCTGACATTTGGGATTGAAGAAGATTTTTTAAAAAATTATTATTATGCCATACTACATGATTTAGCCCTCCCTGCTAATAACATATTTATTGTTTCTTTAGGCTGTTTGTAAAATTTGACACAAACATGGATATCAGACCAAATCACACAATTTATATCAACAATATGAATGATAAAATTAAAAAAGAAGGTATGTGCTTTTTAAAATACTTTTTTACAGCCAAAATATGTTTATTGATCAGTGTTTTTTAATTGAGAGTGAGAGAATGCACATGCATGCTATGGTGCATGGGTGGAGGTCAGAAGTTGGAAAGTTAGCTCTTTCCTCCTACCATGTGGACTTCAAACCCAGGGATCAAATTCAGGCTTCCAGGTTTGTGTGCAGATGTCTTACCCACTGAGCTATCTACCTGACCCGTCTTCCTCCCCCCCACTTGGTTTTACAAGCATATTGAGTACTCAGCCCTACTTCCTTCCATTTCCCTCTCTCACTCATCCCTCTTCCCCTTCCTTCTTCAATCTATTCTACTCTCTTCCACCCGCCCTCATGGACCACACAGCTCTTTCTGGTCTGTATATCTTTTTTCCCTACTTTTACAAGAGTGCTTATCCCTGCTTCCCTCCATCATCTCTCCCTCTCATCCTTCCATCAATCCCACCCTCCTGCTTGTCTGCTTCTATGGATCCCAGGGTTGCCCCTGACCCATCTACTCCTGTGGGGGTTCAGGCTTCTATGGCATGCAAGGTTGCCTCTCTTCGGGCCACCCCACTGATGGGGGCATTTCCCTTCACTCATTCAACTTCAGTCCCCGAGATTTCCACTGTATATTCTGTCTTGACTTGCTCAATATTCTGTTTGGGCATTTTGGTTTGTCAGTAATTGTGCAGGGTAAGGAAAAGTCTCACTGTAGTGAGTTCCTAGATGCAGCAGTCTTGCCTTGAGTGGAATGTCCTGTCCAAAGTGAACCTTCCCATTTTTAGGTTCTTACATTCTCACTGTCCCCTCTGTAAGGTTTCCAAAGCCTTAGGATGAGGAGATTGGGTTGCTAACCCCTGTCTAATAATAACATGTGCTATTCCAGAATTTCACATCTATTCCAAAAACTTAGCCAATGAAAATAGTGTGATACAAAGTTTTCTTTTTCTTTTTTTAATTGAACACTATTTATTGACTTGTTTGAGACAACCCAGGAGAGCGAGAGCCCTGCACACATGTAGAGGTCAGAGGGTGATTTTCAGAAGTCAGTTCTTCCTCCATCATGTTGCCTTGGGGTGAACTCAGGTCACCACGTGCACCCTCAAATGCCTTACTTGCTGAGCCATTTCTCCAGCTCTCTGTGTTTTTACTAAACTGAGGTAATTGTGAGTAAATGAATGGTAGGGGCTACTTGCTGTAATGTCATTATGGGAAGATCCTAGTACTTATTTCATTCACAAATTGTTCTCCCTCATTTGAACAGAATTGAAGAGATCCCTGTATGCCCTGTTTTCTCAGTTTGGGCACGTGGTAGATATTGTGGCTTTAAAGACCATGAAGATGAGAGGACAGGCTTTCGTTATATTTAAGGAACTGGGGTCATCCACGAATGCTTTGAGGCAGTTACAAGGATTTCCGTTTTATGGTAAACCAATGGTAAGCTAATTCTATATATATATATTTTTTTGGTCATTATTAGTGGTACAGTAGATGTAGATTTGAAACTATGGCTGTGGCTTTCTGCTTTTAATTATGTTTCGAGGTGCTTGGGTTTATTGTATAGATATTATGTTTGTTTTGAGACAGGGTCTCTGGTAGTGTAGACTGACCTGAAATGCCTCCCTGCTTTTGCCTCCCAAGTTCTAGGACTTAGAGTATGGACTACTATCAAAACTTATATAGGTATTTTTATTGAAATACACTAATAGAGTTGAATTTACCATTAATGTACTACAGCTGAAATGAGCAAGACTAAATATTTCATTTAAAAATAGGGGGCCAGTGAAATGGCTCAGCTGGTAAAAGTGCTTGCCACTAAGTCTGATGATCTCAGTGTGTTCTGTGGAATACATGGTGGAAAGAGGAAACTGATTCTAGCAAGTTCTCCGATCTCCACTGTACACTGTGGTACTGCACCTCCTCTAAAAATGAATAAAATGTTAAAAGATAAAATTTAAAAATAAGATGATAGGCAAGATTTTTTTTTTAAGCAGTAGAAATTAAATTATGGATATTGTAACACTGTCTGTGCTGTGTCAGGAATTTGAGGCCAGTCTGGAACTAAATGAAACTGTCTCAAAAAATCAAGGGGAAGAACCATTAGAAATTGGGAACTTGGAAAGCTTAAAGAGAAACTTGTAAGACAACACAAAACAATATAATCAAGTTTCAGCAAATTCTATAGGAAATTGCTGCAGGTGCAGAATTTATGCAGTGTAGGTTAAGCAGCAACCTAAGAGAAAGTCACAGAGCAGAATTTATGCAGTGTAGATTAAGCAGCAATCTAAGAGAAAGTCACAGATTTAAACTTACAGGTTCTATGAAGAACATCAGTGGAAATGAAATAGCTGTGCATGAAGAATTTTCAACTCATAAATGAAATAAGAATCATGTCTAGCTGCTAGCTGAAGATTGGATTGTGGGAGGGATGAGTGAGGCAGGATAGGCAGTTGGCATTCTGGTTCTGCCATTGACAAGCTTCGTGTATGTGATCATTTTCATTACCGCTAATCTATGAGCAAGTTGGATCTTTTATCTAATCCAGGAAATGGTAAAAACTCTAAAAGACTAAGTAAATAATGCACGTGCATCTTCTGTTGTGTTATGTGTATATTTTAATAATTCCTTAACATTGTATTAAAATAATTATTCACTCACAGGCTATACAAAATCATACCATGTTGTGCATTTGACCTAAGAGTGAAACACAAACCACTGGTCTAATTCCTTTATTTCACTGATGAAGAATTGAACATACCTGATGAATGCTAATCTTCTAACACCTGGGATTATCACACTTTTTTAAGTGCCAGGAGTTAGTATATTTTCTCTGAAGGATCAAGTAGTAAAATCATAGGCCTTGCTGACCAGATGGTCAATCTTGCAGCTGCTGTCTTAGCATTGCCTTTATGCAGGAAAAGCAGCGATGGTATGAAAGTGCATGGAATGGCTGTGCTCCAGCCAACTGCAGACTATCAAAACAGGTGGCATTAGAAGTGGGCAGTGAGAGCTCTGGTTTATAACATACTGCTCACTGAGTTTCATGGAGTTGGCATTTCCTGAAAGTATTTCTTGTTATGAAGAAATAGCATAATCTAGATGTTATTTGCATAAGACAGGTTTAGGCTATTTGGCTGAATTGAAATGACAGGTTGTCATGTGCTTGATTGCTTGGATACAGGAAGGGAATAAATTGTTTGCTATGTTTGGCACCAGCCTCACTTTGCCAAGTTATTATTTAAAATGAGCGGAAAATGTCTGATTTTCTGTTGAAGGTATTTTGGAGGTCCTTGAGGGAAGTTAGCAAGAGCTGCCAAATCCCCAGCTTCCTGAGAGGGTGAATAGGATCCTTTGAGCTATCTCGTTTGTGCTTATTTAAATGCTTTTAGTTATTCTTATGTTGCAGCTCTAACATACCAGGTCAGAAATTAGCAAACCGTTCCCATTTCTAACTCAGAACAACATTATTTTCTGACTCTTGGCTGTTTGTTCAAAAACTTCAGTAAGTCCAAAAACTTCAGTCAAGTAGAACCATATTGTGGATGAACCTTTTTGGATGAATGTAAGCCTTGCTTTTTGGTATCCTTTAAGTTATGAATGAACTTTTTTTTTAAAAAAAAAAAATAGGTATTTGAACCAGGATTTCTTATTCTTAGCAAGTCTGACATTTTGAACTGAATAATGAATTGTGTTATGTGGGGCTTTACTGTGCATGAAGGTGTTTTGCAGAATCCTGGCTTCTACTCAGTTGATGACAGAAGAATGAAGCCAGCAATATCTCGTTGAGCTGAGTGTCCCTTGGTAGGCAATGTTACCTGTGGTTGAAAACCACTGTTTTAGGCTATTTAGCTAAGATTGGTACTGTGATTAGATGTAGTCACAGGTGACTGTTGTAAAGACAGGCATATCAGGTACCCAAGGTCTGTTCATGTTGCAGACCCAAGAAAATTAAATCATCTGAACCAAGCAAAATTTGAGCCTTGTCTTCTTCAGTAGATTATGATAGGAAATCTAGTATTGCTGCCTGGGGTGTGGGGTTCAGTTGTTCACAGTGCCAGGAAAACTTGGAGTGCTAGGTTGTGCTGCTGGGCCTAGCTGAAATGGGGAAAAGAAAATCACTTTAGGTTTTAACCTTGGTTTAGGAGGCAATTTCAGGTTGTGATTTGTAGGATTGTTGTGCTTTGAGGTGGGCAGGGAAGTGTTTACTTTTTCAGCTCCAGAGAAGGTGTTGTGTTTGCTTGAATGCAAGTAGTTGCTCCCTTAACAGCTCCATTCATTGGCCCAAGTATTCATCAGTGATGAATTTAGTTATGCAGTAATGCTTTAGTCAGGCCACACTTCTCAGAGCAGGGCTTTATCCTTTTACCTAGACCTCCTGTGTGAGAATCTGCACTTGCATTAGTTCTCCAGGCAATTGGATTGGTTGTTGGAGTTGATAAAAGCCAGCCTAGGTTGGTGATTTTTTTTTTTTAAATTGGTTTTATTTTTAAACAATTTTCTACATATGTACAATATATCTTGATCTATCCACTCCCACTATCCATGAAATCCCCCAGACACATTCTCTCTCCCAATTTTGTCTGCTTTTTAAAAAATTTAAATAACCCATTCAATCCCATTATGCTTCCAGTATGCATAGATATGTAGGGCGTTCTTAAGTGCTCCTGGTCTCATTGGTGCCTACCTTCTGCTAGGAAGAATGAGCCCAAGCATAGTAGTTGGGATCTTTTTTTCCTTTCAAGGTATTTTAATGTTTAAAATATTGAAGTCATTTAATTTAATTCACTATTGTTTTTTCCCATGTGAAGTATTGTATAGTAATACAGTCTTCCTTTCATTTATTTTATTTTTTGTAATGGTGGTTAATGAATTTAGATCTTTGTAGGTGACACAGAAGCACTCTTTATCTGATCTGTATCCTCTTTACTCTTCATGCTGGCCTGAACTTGTTTTGAACCCCAACAGGCAGGCAGACCTCCAGTGTTTGATTTTGCTGCCTTACTTTCCTCACTTGCCACCAGCCCAGTTTACAACTTTCGTTTTAAAAAGCAAAAATTTTAGTCTTAGGCATAAACTATAAGACACAATTTATTTCCACTGATCTATGTTAGTGTTTTCCTTAGAGTATGGATTTGTGTACCCAAATGTTAATGATTAGAGTATACATAGCCTTCCACATAGTGAGGTAACCTGTTTTCTTATAATTGAAACAGCGAATCCAGTATGCAAAAACCGACTCTGATATAATATCTAAAATGCGTGGCACTTTTGCTGACAAGGAAAAGAAAAAGGAAAAAAAGAAAGCTAAAACTCTGGAACAGACTGCAGCTGCTGCAAATAAAAAACCTGGTCAGGTAAGACAGATGAATTGTCACTTTCCTGTTTTGGTGTTAAAAGTGTGATGACAAACAAAAGGAAAGATTTGTGATAACTATCTGTCTTACACATGAGGTATGATCTTTAGATTATTTTCTGCATATAGTTAAATGTGAACTTTTAAGAAAAAATTAATAAACTCTAAAATTTCAGTAATTGAACAGCAGATTAGAATATAAGCCTTTTTGAATGGCAGATTTATAATAAACACAAAAGGATGTTCCAGGGGATGAGGGGGGGAAGGGGAAGGCAGTGGGAGAAGGGGAGGGAGGAGGGTGCAAGGAAGGGAAAAAGCGGGGGAGGGTGCAAGGGGAACTGGGGAGGGATGGAGGGAGGGAAAGGACCGGGGTACCTATTGAGCTTGTATGATGGGGAATATAAATAAATAAACAAATAGATAAATAAATAGAAATAAATAAGTGATTAAATAAAAGATTTATAGTAAACAGTTTTGTTCTAATCTGCATGATGTTGAAATTCCATCTTTCTACAAAATGTTTTGATACATACTGGCATATTTCAAGTTCTTGTATTAATGCCTTTAGTTATGACTATTCTATATAAAGGATTTCTTTGAGAAACTGAGTAACTCAAAATCTAATCTGAAGTATCAAATAAAATGAAATTGTCATTTAAAGAATAGTTACTTCTAGATTGGAAGTGGTTAAAATCAGTTTCACGATTTTAATGGTGATATAGATCCTTATTTCTCTATTACTTTTCTGTTTTTAGTTAGGACTTTACTGTGAGGCCTTTCTGGCTCATGACCCCCTGCCTCCTCGTGCTGGTATTATTGGTGTGAGCCACCACACACCCACTGTCTCCATCTTTCTAAAGCTTACCAGTTTGAATTTTATACTGTATTTAGAATTAGAATAGATATTTCAGAAATAACAGACAAGTTAAATTTATAAAGGTTTGAGTCAGAGTTAAGGTATAGATGCTTAAAGCAAAGTTAAAGGAATAAGCAAGCAGTCATGCAATTAATATCCTTTTTATGTTGTTACCTTTTTATCAGGATTGAAAATTTTAGTCATTTCCTTATTTCTTTTGTTTAGGGAACACCAAACTCAGCAAATACCCAAGGAAATGTAACACCAAATCCTCAGGTAAAAAATTTTTGTTGTTGTTTTGTACTATACTGTGCTTACCTTAAAATAAAATCATAAAAATTATAGTAGTATAAAATATCATGCCTGTTTCCAAAAGCAAAATAATTTCATTTGGAAAACATTGTCAATTTAAGACACTCATTCCTCAAAATATTTACTTTTTCTTCAGAGGAAAACAAGACCTGATTTTATTCCTTGTTTCTCATAATGATTTGCTGACAAAATGAAAATGGCCCATTTTAAACTCTGCAGAGTACTGTGAGGCTGCCCCTTTGCTTTGCCAGGGCTTCATGTCCAGGGGGCTAAAGCTCTGAGGGCCTTCCTCTATGGGCAGCCCTGTCTTCAGCTAACCCTGCCATCACTTCCTCAGCACGCGTGCATTCCAGCTTCAAGGGGTCTGAGGCTGGCTCAGATGAGTCAGTACTTCTGATTTTAATTGAACCTAGCACCACTACCACCCTTTCCTTTAGGCCTTGCTGCGTGGCCCAAGCTGGCCTCAAACACTCAAATTTCCTGTCTCACACTCCCCAAATTACCAGCTTACAGACATTCACCATCATGTCTGGCTCCTTATTTACTTTTGTGATGTGTCTTTCCATACTTTGAATTCCTTCATTGTTATAGTTCAGTGTACAAATGACAGCACTGCATTCTCTGTCTTTATATTTTCACTAATTGTCCTTTACACTTGATCTTTTCTTTGCCTGAAACTACTGTGTAGATTGAGACTTTTTAAATACATACTGAAGACCCTTTTTGATACTTTCTGTAGCCTCAGAGTGGGATACAAAATTGATAATTTAGTATCTATTTTATCTGATATTTAATATCCAAGTAGTAAACAATAATGCTTAGGAATCAAGTATTGGGGTGTTGTCTGAGTGACCAGCTGAGGAGGGGGCTACCCTGCTGCCTTCCTTAGTTCTATCACAATATTTCAGTTATGCCTTTCTTCTCTGGTTGCTAATCCACTATTGTTTTTGTCTGTAAATATTGTTTTAATCGTAATCTTCTAGATTTAGGGTGTGTTTTGCCTTGAATGTCTACTTTCGGTTATTAGGTTTATATCTATTCCTTTAGTGCCATTGATTTTTAGCTTTAATATTTAGTGTGTAAGGTTTGGTTTAACACATTTAAGCATAAACTGGAGCTCTCTGAGGTTTAGGTTGTAATGAGATCCAAACGGCTTGCAGTGCTGTTCATACTTACAAATTAACATTGCTTTCTTTTTGTAAATAGGTCCCCGATTACCCACCAAACTATATATTATTCCTTAATAACTTACCAGAAGAGACTAACGAGATGATGTTATCCATGCTGTTTAATCAGTAAGTTTTTTTCTTAAATAGATCTGTGGGTAGGAGTCTCTAGAAAGGACAAATAGCACTTGAGTGGGTTGACTTATGGGTTCATTGATTTAGATTGGGATTAATAATGGATTGAAGCTAGTCTGAAGATTTATCACATAAACAGCTAGATTTCTTGTTTGAATTATTCTAATTGGTAAGCTTTGATATAAGACAAATATAATTAGCATATTGTTGCAGTTCTTTTGTTATTTTATATGCTGGACTCTCCCTTGCTATTCAGGATTCTTGGTGGGTATAATTGCTTTGTTTGCACCAATAGAAAAAAGTTGTTTAACACATTTAAGCATAAAGCATATATTTACACATTTTCATGTAGGTATTGTTCTTATTCTTTCTAGGTTCCCTGGATTCAAGGAAGTTCGTTTGGTACCTGGGAGGCATGACATTGCTTTTGTTGAATTTGAAAATGATGGGCAGGCTGGTGCTGCCAGAGACGCTTTGCAAGGGTTTAAGATCACACCTTCCCATGCCATGAAGATCACCTATGCCAAGAAATAACATTCAGATAGCTACTTTAAAGGACTTGGTGTTATTCATACTCATTTGTTTATAGCATTTGATCTGGTCATTTTAGTGGCTGAAGATAGCGAAGTGCTGGTGAAATTTTTGGAAAGAACTTAAAATCTACTTTCGTTAGCCTTAGCGAGCTATGAAATATGAAAGCCTTAATTTTGTACAATAAACTTATTTGTATTCTGTATACTTAGTGCTCTGCTTATTGATAAGTAGCCAGATCATCAAATGCATATTCTAGTCTAGAACTCACCTTACAATGTATAAAAGTCTATAATGGGTTTTTTTTTAAATTATCTTGGAGCAGCTCATAGTACAGAAATATCGAATGATTGTAATAGAAGTTAGTGGGTCACAACAATTAGTGAATGCCTTGTATTATTAGTGGTTAAAATGACTATCCTGCTATATTAGAAAAACATGATTCTTAAGCAGGATCTTAATTTCATACTTGTATCCTTCAAATTACACAGTAATTTGCTGGGAGTAGGGATTTCACGAATCACACCATATAGTATATAGTAATCACCATTTGAAAATAATCACAGTTTCTAGAAAAACAGAAGGAAAGAAACTACTGTCGTAAACTTGGCGCTTAATATTGTTCCTTCTTAAAAAGACAGGTTGATATCTAACCTCACAAACCTCATTACTGAAAGCCCTTCAAGGGACCAGGCCTCTGCATGAGGCCACCATGAGTAAAAGTTGAGACTTGTGTCAGATGAATGTCTACTTGCAATCATTTCTTAAAACACACAAGCTCAAAGACGGGTAAGACAAAGATGGATGAAAGAGTAGTTTTTCTACCCACCTCCTTGCTCTCCAAGTCTTTTTTGTTTAGATGTCTATGGGAGCTTGAGCAAATGACATACTGAGATTAGCAGGAGTGGTGCAGAAGGCAGTTACGTGTGAGGAAATGGAGAGCATACCTTGGGGCAGTTCCATAGCAAGTTAAGTTACTGTTGTACATTCCTAACTTTTGAACATAGCAGTGTACATATATCCAAAGAAAAACAATTTCCATCTCTAGAAAGTTAAAAGACGGGTGGATAGAACTGAAAGGAGTCCCAAGACATGCCAACAACTTGCAACACAATCCCAGATTGGATTCCAGAGTCAAGGGGGGGGGGTGTCGGTGGTGGTGATGGAGGACAGACACGTTTCATGTTTAATCAGGCCTCTAATTTGGGTTTTTGAGCACTCAAAACTGTTTTGAGAACAGTTTGAGTTGCAATTTCAGTTTTTTTTTTTTTTTCTTTTGCTCTGAATAGATAGAGCTTGGATAAAAATAGGAAATGGTTAAGATTACTTCCTAAGTAGGTAAAATACCTGAAAGCATAAACATTGATCTTGCTAAAATACAAATCTTTGCTTTTGAACTCAGTTCTTATGACTGCTACCAATTCACATCACTATCATGGGAACACCTTATTGCTTTAATTAGACTCTAACAACCTTTCTCCTCCTACTCTATTTTTAAAGTTTCATCCTCACAAACCTCGTGTCTTATTTGGACCCTCTGTGACATGCTTAAGCCTTTAGTTTTGCCCTCATCTTCTGATATCTATTGTCATTTTAACTCAAAAACAAAATCTCATCGCACCATATGAAAAGCCCTTTTTGATTCAAAAAATTCTCTTTCCAATGTTCCCAACCCCTTCTCCCTCCCGTGCCGCCTTTGTGCCTTTGTCTGCCAGCTCCCCGCTCTGCTAGACCCCCAGGTGAGTCCCCGCCCAGCCCCACCCAGGTCACCCGGTGTTGGGTTTTGGCCTGGGCCAGGCCCCAGGCCCCTTCCTCCCCCCTGCCTGTCCGCCCAACTGGACAAAACGTGCTCTCTTTCCTCCATCCCTGGAGCTTGGGTGGGGCACTAAGCCAAGTCCCAGGTCCAGGGTGAAGAATTCTGCCATCAATATCAGCCCCTCTGCCTCTCTGGCCCACCGGGGACCCACGCACATGGTGTACAGGAGACACACTGCTACTCAGAATTCAATAGAGTTCTAAGGGTCAAAGGCCATACATCTGTAAACCTCTACAATCATCCTATCACATGGGACAGATTCTTCACATCCAGCCCAAAGATAAATAAACCTTTTTTTTCACCTTACTGTTCCTTTTTAATATTAATCACTATAGATTAACTTTTCCATAAAGCCACCCCAAAAACACAACCCCAGGGATCATACCACTCACCCTCACATATCACCAAGATACTACATCGTAAAAGTGCACTATCATACTAATATTCACTCCTTGTCTACTTAACCTGACTTAATTGATGTGCTAACAACAACCTCAATAGGAAATAACAATAATAAAAGACAAACATACCCAACCCCAAGGCAAGCACTAGTAATAACTGCCAAGTGTAGGAATACCAACTAAATCAGTCAAAAACACACAGAAACTGAAAAGCCCTAGAAGACAAAACAACAATGCCCAAGTCAAAGTGCAAATCCATGAGAAACAAAACCCAAGGCCAATGTTCCTTACTAAAACTACATCAGCATGATCTTCACATTTCTTTCTTGCTAGTTCCTGTCTACATTTTCCTTCCTTAATCCAACAAAAGGCTCAAGAGTGCCCCCAGCCCAGCGTTCCAGCCCCCTGTGCTGTCTTAGTACCCTGAAGGGAACTGGCTTGTGAAACAAGCAGACCATGAGGGTGCCAAACCAGGAGACCAGAGTGAGCGCTCCAGATTGAAAGCTTGATATCTTCCTATTTATAGCATCTGAGTAGAACTAAGCTGCAGATTCCCCTTGATGCAAATGTATATAACATGGCATTGTACAAAGCAAGGCCTTGTAGGTTGTGACAGGGGGGAGGTGAAGAGAGAATGGAGGTCCCAAAGGAAGGGTCCCAGCGCAGTGTCTGGGACAGAGACTGACTACCTTAATGTGGGTGCCATCTGAAGGCGTTGGTGAGATCAGCTCCTGAGAGTCACCCTTTTCTCCAGGGGCTTGGTGAATCTCCTCCTTCACTGGAGGCACTACATGGTTTCATCGTATGAGGCTGTAACCCCAGTAAGCCCTTATGGTCCCATCTAACCCAGGAAAGGGGCATGGAGACACCCAGAGAGCTCCTTGTCTTTACATGTTTGAGGCATTCAGTAAATGGAGGTCTGTGGCCAGAAAACAGGATTCAAAGTAGCATCTGCCAGAAGATTAAAGATGACCAGATGAATAGTTAACGACAACCCACATAATAGCAGTAGCCCCAAACTGCTGCTGTAGTCCAGTGAGTTCCCCTTCAAAGACCTCCACACAGATGAAGTTGGGGTCTTGAAAACAGCAGAAAAGATCTCAAGATAAATGGGACAAGCAAGCAACAGTTTGGCAAGTGGACTCTATATCCATCCTGCCTGCCCTTAACTATACCAGCTCAGGCCTTCCTTGGGGGAGCATAGAAGGCTCAGCATCTCTTCTCTTTGTTCTTTGTCTTTGTACCTTTAAAATAAAAAACTCAAAGCTCATCAAAACTTTTTATTAACCTTAGTTTATTTGTTCACTAGTCATAGATATCCAGCAGGGGGTTATTTATCATTATTCCTCTAAAGCGCTGTGTATAGTGTGATATTTTGACTTTATGAAATTCCTGTTTCTTCAGCGGCAGTTGTCTTTTAAAGGCATTAAAAATGCACCGACCTGCTTTCAACAGTCATTTCAAGTTCATCCTTTCCTTGAAGTGAAACAGGATTGAAAATTGCAAATCTAATTGACAGTGGTGAAAGGAAGCAGCACTGGACCATTGTCCTTTCTTGGTGCTGCTCAATAGGGGGGTCAGAAAGACCCCCTTTGGCCATAGTGGGACTGACTCTTCTTATAAGAGAGATATTGAATGAAACAAGGGCCCGAATCAGGGCCAACTGTATAAAAGATTCACCCTTGCATACTGCACATACATGCACACACACACACACATGCACGCACACACACATCCCAAAATTCGAAACAAACAAAACACTAAATTATACACATACATATTCATATATATGCATGCGTCCACCCTGAGATAAAATCTTTTTATTATACTGTATGTATATATTTGTGTTACCAGTTTTTCCCTTGGAAAACAATTTTGCATCAGATTGGTCAGAATTTGAGTTTTTGTCTGTCATTTTGTGCCTCTGTGAAGCCGTGTGAACAACCAAGTTGGAGAGGGCATCCTGACAGAGAGCTCCAATCAAGAAACCTTGGAGAGAGGGCAGCTTTCATTTTGTCAGACAGATGCCATCCCCAAACACCCCATAAAAATGCCTCAACTTGCTATCTGTCTCTCCAATAAACTGTTATAGCTGAGCCTTTTCTTAATTCAATGCTAGGTCTCACATGCTTTAAGCAGTCAGTATGGCACGATACTCAGTAGGTATTTGCTGCGTACATAGTATGCATTCGTAACTTGTGAATGTCTCTCTTCCTGTGGGAAAGAAGCTCAGTAGCAGGAAAGTGGGAGGTAGCAAACCTCCAGCTTCACCTTCTTCTCCAACATCAGTTTAGTTTTGAAACTAAATATCATAAGCCTTCAGAGGAAATTGCTATAGGTTTTATCTTGCGTTTCCTTCAAAGACTCATATTTTATAAGTATGGCCCCCAAGATAGTGCTATCGGGATGTGGTAGACCCATTGACAAGCTCCTCCAAAGAGATTTGGTATTCTATTCTTCCCCATATCTATTATTTCCTAGCCATGAGGCAAATTTTCTGTTACTACCACTATGTGTCTCCCACAAAGAGACCCAATTCCATGATAACAGTAATAGACTTAAATGTCCAATAAACCTTTTTTGTAAGTTGACTGTCCCAGGGATTTCTTATAGCAAGGAAAAGGTAACTTACACAGAGATAGCAAGTAATTGCCCCATTTTTCTCAGCCCACCTATTTCTTCTTTTTCCATTGGTGGAATCTGGATGTGACATCACTCCTGTGTTATAATCTACCCATGATTCAGGACAAACATAACTTCGTTTTTATGTTTTCTGTTTTAAACTACATTAAATTTTTTAAAAATTATCTTATGAGAGAGAGAGAGATGGAGAAAGAGAGAGGCAAAATCATACATAACATAGCACACAAGTAGATTTCAGAGGACAACTTTTTGAAGTCGGTTCTCTCTTTTTGGTAATTGAATTCAGGTCACCAGATTTGGAAGCAGATACCTTACTCCTTGAGTTATCTCACCAGCTCTACAAGCATAGCTTCTGAGAATTCTATCATGAAGCATATGTAAACAAAATGATTTCTTATTTATGTATTATGAAAATCCAGATTTAAAAAAATTTTGTTTGTGTATTTATTTTGTGTGTGTGGATGTGTGTGTGTGTGTGTGTGTGTGTGTGTGTGTGTGTGTGTGTGTGTATCAGAGGGCACTGTGTGTACCTGTAGAGGACCAAGGGTGACTTCAGGAATCATCCTGGATTGCTTCTATCTGCTTTTTGTCTCGCTCTGAGATTTCCCAGGCTCTGTCTACCTGGGCCAGAAGGACAGGCCACCACCACCATTCTATCTGGTGTTATTACATGGGACTTGGGAGCCGAACGCAGGACCTTCTCCTTGAGAGGCAGAATTTTAACGCCTGAGCCATCTCTACAGCTCTGAAAATCCAGATTTTTATTAACTGGATTTTCTCAAATCGAATTTATACTAAAGACATTTTACAGTTCTTAATATTTTTTTCAGTTCTTTATCGAGTCCTCACACATATTTTTATTTATTTATCTTTATTTATTTTTTATTTATTTCTTCCACTCATACAATGTTGATAAGTACCCCATTTCCCTCCCTCCCTCCACCCCTCCTTTGCTCCCTCCCCCTATTCCCCTTCCTTTCCCCCTCCCTCCCTTTCTCCAGTGGGAAACCCCCCCCCCCTCATTCCTGGAGCATCCTTTAGTGTGCATGACAAACTTCTCTCTGGGTCCTCCTCTCTGATGAGATGTAAGGACTCAATCCTTACAGTTTTTAATATTTTATTTGAGAGAGAGAGAGAGACAGAGACAGAGAGAAGGCTCCGGGAGGTTGGTTCTCTGCTACCAGGAAATGAATTTTAGGCTTCTTGCCAGCAGATGTCTTACCTGCTGAGACATCTTGCTAGATCATGTTTTACATTGTAGCAAACTTCTACAGTCAACACAGCTTTGCTCATGAAATAACAGGAAAGGCAAATACCAAAAAGTCACAGGTAATTCAGCATTTAAATAGTGCATCACTTGTGTGCATCGGAAGACACAGAGTTTGACTCTTTCTGGAAAATGAGATGCTAAATAGTCCCTGGAGTCCAGAAGCCTGTTAGGAAAGCAGGAGGGTGCTGGTCCCTTCCTATTGGTCAGGGTATTTACCCAGAGGTCTGGTTTTCAAATAAAAGAACCACTGAAGTCATGCTCACTTCCAAACAAAGCGTGCTAGTCAAAGCAGCAAAGAAAAAGGATGGTGGCGAGAATATTGATACTGTTCCTCTGCAGTCTTGTGGCTGTGTGCCCTGGGCATGGAGTATTTATGGACAGACTTTCCTCCAAGAAGCTGTGTGCAGATGACGAGTGTGTCTGTAAGGAGCTTTAGATACTTTTCATTATCTTTCTAGTATATAACTGAAGATGTATCCACTTAGAGTCTAGCATCAAATCATACTTTGAAGTGAATCTTCTTTAATGTGTATATATATGTTACCATCATTATGTCTGTTGTTCTGAATGTTTGGTGTCTGATCACAGAGTGTTCACTTGGCCAAGATTTTTGTTATGACTTTAATATTTGACTTTCTCTTTTCTAGTAGTCGCACCTGGGAGTATTTGTCTCTATGATCTCCTACTTTTCTCACAGGCTTTGCTTTTATACAGTTATTAAAAATCATCGCTTTTGTTTTTCTCTTCCAGATACTATTTCTCTGGCTAGAGCACAAGAAGATTACAATGCCCCAGACTGTAGATTCATTAATGTTAAAAAGGGGCAGCAGATCTATGTTTACTCAAAGCTGGTAAAAGAAAATGAAGCTGGAGAATTTTGGGCTGGCAGTGTAAGATATTTTTTAAAAATATGCACATATCTTGTTCACTTTGCGCTTTAGTTTTTCTCTGCATTACCTGTCTTCAACCCATTTAAATGCGCAAAACTGGCTGTTAAGAGCAACATGGGGAGCATAAACGTGAAAGAAAAAATTCATATGTGTTTGCTGCTATTGCATTTGAAAGAAAGCAAGGATAATTTCATAGCAAAAAGAAAAAAAGGCCAAAAGTAGGTTCAAAGGATATTTTGACAAGAAACAAATTGTTATACACAGTGGGACTTGCATATCCTGAGCAGTTTAAATGTCATTTAAAAAGTCTGTAATATTTTCCAAGTGGAGAAGAGCTGTGTGTTGATAGCCAGTCCCAATGATAATATTCCTTTGGAAACTTTAGCATCCTCTTTCACACTGAAGAATGTGTTTTTTTTTTTTTGTTTTTTTGTTTTTTTTTTGAGCTAAAACCTATCTATATCCCAGGTGCACTCTGGACAAGCATGAGGCAAATTTTATCTGTGCCTCTCTATGATAACTTCTAAATTAGTGAAGACTATATGGAAATATATTCAAATATCTATTCCTTTGAATTGATAAGTGATAAATACACATAATTTAAAGGGAGTTCTGTTTATTTTAAAGAAAACCTCTAATGATTTTAATCTTTTATAGATTAAAAAAGGTTTTAGGCAAGTCGCAAAATTGCAGAAAATGAAGTTATTGTCTAAGTAGCAATGAAAGTCAGAACCCTAGACCCCTAAAGGACAGACAAAAAATTGCTGAGTTGACTTGGTTGCAGGATGTGATTTTCACACCCAGCTCAGAGTTCCTTTCTCCACTAGCAGAGAGGTTTTTCCAAAATCCCTCAAGTCAGCTTGTCTGATTGCTGCTCTTTTGGACGCTCAGGTTTATGGTGATGACCAGGATGAGATGGGAATCGTGGGTTATTTTCCCAGCAACTTGGTTAAGGAGCAGCGAGTGTACCAGGAGGCCACCAAAGAAGTTCCAACCACGGTAAGCATCTGAGGGGATTGGAGGAGGACTCAGATCTTGAAGATCACAAAGTCTAGTTCTAAATACCCATTATGCAACTTAACAGTTGTCTGAACACAAGCCCTCAACTTCCAGGGGTGGTGTTTCTGAGATTGTGAGATTTGGAGGAATGTTTGTATCAGCTATCCCCCTTGAAAGACTAATTTATATACACACACACATTGTTCTGCTTAGTTTATTTTTTTCCAATGTTTCAATTTTTAAGGTGTATTTAGCTTCTTTGGAGATATGATTGATCAGTAGAAATTATATAGTGAAGGGATATAACATCAGACATTGTGAAATTATCAATTCAATCAAGCTGATTATCACCTGTTAGCTCATATATTTGGTGTGTGTATGAATGTGCATTTACGTGCACATATGTGCATGTGTGTGCACATACATGTGTACCTACGTGTGCATTTGTGTGATGCGTGTATGTGTGTTGTACTTGAGATCAACTTAGATAATTTCAAATATACAGTATAGAACTCCCTTTGTTTGGGATCCAAGTTATCCTGGAAGAAGTCTGTGTCATAGAAAATAAAACTAAAATATTATTAAGCAGCTTTTCCTGATAGTTTACACATATTTATGAAAAGCAGATTGGAGAAAATATAGTAACTGTTTTGATAAGATCAAAACATTCTAGAAAAATCTGAGAAAAATCCTTATTTTTGTGACAGACTTCCTACTTATACATGAAATAAAATACTACTCTTCCCAATGACCTGGGGCCCTATAAACCATGACAGAAATAAAAGACCCTTTCTGAGCTCCTTGGCAAGGCGGTTGTTTTGCAGTGATTCTCCATAGCTAATTACTGTGCTTCACACATTATACAGGCCCACACAGATGCGGAGCACTTGTCATTACTTCTTAGCACTAAGCGAGATCTGTCAAATAACCATGAATTAAAGGTTTATTTGAGGACCTTCATTCTAAATAGTTTTTGACATAAAGGGATAATTATTTCAAATTCTTTGGGATTCAACCTTGATTTTGCTTTACTCTGTTTGATTAAATATTTGAAATTAAGAGCAATCTACAATCATTTTGGGGCCAGCCTGAAAGTTCAATCTTTTCTTTCTCTCTCTTTTTTTTTCCAGGATATTGACTTCTTCTGTGAATAAGAGATTATTTAAAACTGCACAAAAGAAGGAAACACAAAAAGGAAGGAATAAAAGTAAAATTGCGTATCTGAACCTTTTAACTTTTTTATTTTTTTAATTTTATAGAATACTTCTTAATAAGTTTTAGAAAAGTTGGAGGACAAAGGAACTGATACTAAAGACAATTGGTGACTTTTTTTTTTATCATGACAGGATAGAAAGGGGAGAATGGGAATGCTGTAGGGGCTCTGAGCTGTCTGCCGTAGTGATGCCTATGGAAACTTCAAAGGCCACTGAAATCACTGGCCACCTGCAGTTAGAAGACCTGCTGGTAGAAACAACAGTGCAAGAAGGAAAAAAGACAGCAGCCTCCCACCCATTTTCTTTCCTTCTAGTATTTCCCATTTGTAGAAAGCAAATGCAACGATAAAAGAGGGTTTAGAGCTGGGATGACTAGTAAATGCAGATCGTCAACTCAATCTTGTTTTCCACTGCCCTAGTTTTGACTCACATGTGTGATTTGAAATCAAAGACATATTTTTCAGTGTGGAGTGTCTTCACTTACTTGTGAATACACATAGAGGGTGTTTTATTGATAGTAATTCTTCTCATCTTTTGACTCTCTGCATTTAAACTTGGTGAGTTAGTGAGTTTACTTTTGGGCATGTTTCATAGTTATTTGTCTTTCTGGACATTTGGAATATTAATACTATACTCAAAGGTGCTACATTATTAAGGAGTTTCTAGTGTTCTAGTGTTTGTGTTCCTTTTAATATTTGATACCTTTTGATGTAAAGCTATTGTACTCAAAAACTAAAACTATTTGTATTCAAATATTTGGACTATGTCTCTGAATTTCTTTTTAAAAAATGTTTCATAAATGACTGGTTTCTAAATGTTTCATAAATTCTGGTTTCTAAATGACTAACTTACTTCTCCTTATATTTTGATAAATCTGTACAGATAGTGAGGAGGGCAGTTTACTGAAACACTTTCAATGGAATAGTTTCCTTTTAATACATGGCCTCACTGGATCTTTTTCACACATTAAGTTATTGAAAGACTCAGCTGACAATCAAAATTGAGTGTTCTTTCTCTACATCTTTTTCAACTTTTAATTTTTCCTTTCCATACAAATTTTTCTGGTCAAGTGTAATGCATCAAGAAATTAGATTGGAACACTACCAGGGGTTCAGCACTGTAAAAGAGTACAGGAGTCTTTGGGATCTGTTGCTACAAGCAGCAGTAAGTAGAGACAGGCATTAAATCTTCAAGTTGGAATTTGTTCAGAGAGCCAACATCTGGGATGGCAGAGTGGCAGCATCTCAAAAATTTGCTTCCCCCTCTCATTTCAGCTGGCAAGCTCCTCCATAGGGAAGCTGAACAAAGGCATTTCACCAGTCCAAGTCCAAGGTTTAGTCGTGCTATCTGGCTGGGTGGCCAACCTTGCCCAAGGTTCATGAGGCTGGTGCTTCTCCCAGTATGGTATCCTCAATTCCACTCATCCTTGTCTTGAGTAGCGGGGTTCAACTACCCCCAAGTTCACTAAGTCTTGTTGTCTCTTGCTGTCTGAGGTTAATGTGTCCTGGGCTGTTTATAATACACATGTGCAGATTCTTTTCTACACTAAGAAGTACAAATGTGCTCATATGATACAAAGTACAAAAGTGCTTCTATCTGCCCACACCACTTTTCCAGATGCTTAGTCTTGTAGATCAAAGAATTTAAAAATTGGCTCAGAACTTGAGGACAGTTTTATTGGAGTCTGAGAGAAAATAATAAATTGTGCTCTTTGAGTTAGAGTTATGTCTGAGCAGATACATGCTGGGAAGTGTTTTTCAGGAAATAAGAATATCCAGTGTGCCAGGGCAAGCAGGCTGAAGACATTGGGCCAGACCTGAAAAAGAGACAGAAAAAAGAAAAAAGTCACTCTTTTTGAATTAGAATTCGTAAAAGTGGACAGGATTAGCAGCAAAGTTCTGTAAGCAACTGCATTGAAGGCAAGTCTTCTAGGGCATGTAAGTACATATTCATGAGGGGATAGTTGTTCCCCTTACCTTAAAATTTCTTAGTTCTAACACTTTTCCGGAGGGGCGAATCACCTCTGCAGGTGATTTACAGGCTCATTTGGATTTGCTCTTGAGAGAGGGAGCAAGAATATGTCTTGTAATCTGATAATCTTTTGGGCAGTTTAAAACGCCATTTTTCCACTCTCAGTCAGAGAGAGATACAACTCAGATCTCATTCCTTTGATCAAAAATCATGAAACAGTAAATTAAACGAATTAAAGAAAAAAACAATAAATATATAAAATAACCATACTTTGCTATAAAAATGGTTTTTCCATAGTGAGCCATATCAAGGCCCTCCCATAAGGAGAGACAATTTTGGTACTCCTCTCTTCTTTTCTTGTAATATTTTAAATTATAAGGAAGACAATTGTATTTCCCTTTCTTAAAATTAATGTATTATCAGGCAAAAAGAAAGTGGTTCCAGAGCTGATCATGAGAGGGCAGGTCCATCTCTATAACTCCAAGTCTACTAATGCCTGACTAGTTTGCTAGCAGGATTCCCTTGAGGGTTTCTATTTAACTAGGGATTCTTATTGACTGAGTATTACTAATGTAATTATTTTGATGAACTCATGAGTTTGTTTATAATAAATGCTTGCATTGTGCTTAAAAGGGAGAAATTTTCATAATTTCTCAGTTTCTTTTAAATAAGAATGTTTGACTTTACAATACAGTTAGTATAACAGTATTGAGAATGAGGTTGCCCTCTATCCTCCCTATCCCCCTAGTTTTCTGTGGTCTGCTCATTCCATAAGTGTGAAGAAGAAAGAAGAACAGAAGTCTTTCACAGTTGTGCCCATTGTGATTTGGGGGTGGATATTTCACTAACCTCTGATGGACATCGACCAAGTAAAACAGCATCACAAACAAAATTAACAGAACACCCTGACTTATGGGCCTCCAGCTCACTTTGTATCACAGAAGGTTTTTGGGTTGCAATTAAGTTTTAATGTAAGGGCCAGATGATGACTCAGTAAATCTCTTGCCTCACATGTCTGATAACCTGACTTGAGATCCCAGAATCTGAAATCCCAGCACTCCTACAGTGATATGGGAGGCAGAGATGGGGAAAAGACTGAAGCTCACGTGCCAACTAGAATGTGTGTGTGTGTGTGTGTGCCAACTAGAATATGTGTGTGTGTGTGTGTGTGTGTGTGTGTGTGTGTGTGTGTGTGTACGAGAGGGCAATTGAGAGTATGTGCTTGTGGAGGTCCAAGAGTGACATCAGGAAATATCCTAAATTTCTTTTCTACCACATTGCTTTGCTCTGGGGTTTCCCTGGCTCTGTCTTCCAGGGTCAGAACTATAGGCCACCACCATATCTGTCCAGCATTTTTTTTTTTTCAATATGGGATCTGAGGATCTGAACCTTTTGCTTGTGAGGCAAAGACTTTAACCACTGAGTCATATCCCTAGACCTTAGTTCTTTGAAATTTACCCAGAGAAAAGGGCAAATTCCTATTGAGTGGTGTAGGAATTTGAGAGCAAGAAACCATTCTGGTCCTTTTTCCACTAAGGAATATTTTCCTCACTAAAAATAAGGGCATTTTAGTATCTCTAAAATTTCAACTGATCACATTTTAAAAATAAAGTAGGTGTCTCTGTTACTTTCCTTATAGCCCTAATAAATACCCTGACAAAAGCAATTTAAGGCAAAAAGCATTTACTTTGGTTCATGGTCCATATGGCAGAGAATTCAAGGTAGCAGGAAATTGAAGCAGCTGGTTTTATTGAATCTACAGTCAATAGAGAACAATTAATGTATATCTCTGTTCAGTTCACTTTTCCATTTATACAGTCCAGGATCCCATCCAGGGAAAGGTGCCACCCACAATAGCTGGATTTTTACCTCAATATCATCAAGACAATCCCCACAAGCAAGCACAAAGGCCCATTTCCCAGGTGATTCTAGATTTTGTCAAGATGATAACTAACACTAACCATCACATGCAACTAGGTAGTCCAGAACTGTAATTCCACCTACTATAGAGGGTCTCAGATTCAAGGGTATGAGACTATATAGCAAGTTTAAGGCAAGCTTGTGTAACTTAGCAAGATCCTGTATTGAAATTTAAAAAAAAAATACAAAAAAGAATGAGGATATAGCTCAGTGGTAAGGAGTTTTCCTTCAAGTATGAGGAGCACCTGGATTCAGTCCTTCAGACCACAGATGAAACTAAGCTAAACTAAACTAAGCTAAATTATCATAAAATAGAATCTATGATGACTTACATGCTAATGAGGGTGCGTAGTCCCTGCCTAAGATGAACCACAAGGCTATCGCCTTATTTTATCTTTTGGTTAGACAGGAGGTTTAGATTCTTCTGTAATAAGTGTTGGCTAGAATCCTTGTATCATAAAAAGAGTTTACTTTGAAACTCTCATACTCATGTATCCTGGAAGACAAAAATTTTACAAAATTAAAATACAAGGTTTAAGCAAGAGTAACATAATAATGTATTGCAGTTACTGTACATGTTGCTGATAAATTCAGGACCAATGAGCTTAGGGGAATAAGAGGGATTTATTCTTTCTTATGATTCTCATTTACAGTTCTTAGTTCAGCTTGACGGGAGCACTTATACTAACACCAGGAGCTGAAGGAATTGGTCACACTATATCCACAGGGAATGTTGAGAAGAGGGGTAAATATCACTTGCTAGGGGGCAAGTCTGTTCAAAGTATGCTGAAGTATGCTACTTACTTAACCAGCTTCCTTGATCTCATCCATTTGCCCACTATGGGCTTGATTTTCCCCATATCAATCAGACAATCTCCTGCAGGCTTGCTCAGGCTTTCTTTAATTAATTCAAATGTGCAAACAGCTCAGCTCTAATTGTCAAGTTGATATACATATATACATATATATATACATATATATATGTATATATATATATATATATATATATATATATATATAACTCATTATACCAACTGAAAATTTCACAATGGTCAATTTAAAAAAAAATACAAAAAAGGATGAGGATATAGCTCAGTGGCAAGGAGTTTTCCTTCAAGTATGAGGAGCACCTGGATTCAGTCTTTCAGACCACAGATGAAACTAAGCTTATTTTAAGCTTGTAGGAGAGTCATCCTTTGTAGTTTTTTCTCAGGAATGTGATCCCTTGAACTGTGCACACACACACACACACACACACACACACATACACACACACACATACACACACAGAGTTATATCTCAAAAATATGGTAAAACACACCAGGACAATTTAAAAAATAATCTAATGGTAGGATGAATTAAAAGTAAAATAAGGTAAGGGCGTAATGATTCTATACCAACAGGGCCAAAAGAAGGATCATGAAGGAAACCAAAACATAAAGTAAGGTTATAACTACTGATGGACTTAGAAATGGAACTGATGTTTATATTATAGCTGGGTGGCTGTGATTTTCTTACCTGGCATATCAGTAACTCCTGCCTATGAGGCCTAAATCACTATCTCTTCTAAAAGTCTACTCTACTTTTTAAAAATTTGTGTTATCACCAGTTGTTTCACTCTTTACCTATATGTTCCTTCTGGTTGCTCAAGACCAAAAATTTTAACAATTTTTTTTAACTAGAAGGTCAACTGATGGTCCTTGAATCTACCCATAGGGATTTGGGCAGAGCCTTGGGTTCCATTAGTCTTTCCTTTACCAGCTGTGCCATTTTCTGGGTGGGTCAGGGTCTTGCTGACCATTCAACCTCCTTGGAAGAACTGAGAACATTTCCCTCCTTTTTTCAGAACACGCAGGGTTTAGAATCCAACCCTGGGAGTCTCCATGGCCTCTTTGATTAGGGACACAGGTGCTTACCCCAGCTGTAGAATTCCTGGAGAGCTGCTCCATCATCCCTGGAACTTTGGTGATTTGGTGGTAAGGCCCAAAATATTGGTTGTCTCTTAACCCCTATTTCCTCATGAACCTTGTTGCTCAAGTTTGACTGTTGTATGCCTAGAAGATCCATTGCACCAGTCTCAATGAAATGTAGTTTAAAATTTAGCCATTATATGATACTTTAGATAAAGACAGAGACCATTTTCAAATAAACATTGGGTCCTTTAAGATTTAGGTTTCTAATCAAAGGCCTTGTGCACTCTATAGAAAATATAAGTGATTGTTTGATAAAACATAAAATCTTCAAGATTTTTAAAAAAATAATTAAATTACTGAAGGAAGGCTGAGGGCATGGAGCTAAAACATTCTGTCCTAAGCTTTGGACTCTAGGACTAACTAGGGGACCGACCCCATACTGGGCAGTAACCTCCAAGGTGAGGCTGTACCTGGAGCTAGAATCATCTCGTTCTGACAGCTAGTTCAGTTTTCTGAGCAATAGCAACTTTTCTTGAATACTCATGGAACAAGATCTGAGACAGTGATCAACCATGTAGCATTTTTACTAAATCTATCTAGCTGCATATACTTCTGTATTCCGTTTTAAAATTTTAGTTACACTATGGACTAAAAAGAATTTAGATCCATTCAACTGTTTTAACTGTATGACTATTTATAGGTCAATTTGATACTATAAAAACAATGAAAGTATGAATATAGATATTTAGACATAAAGATAGATATTAAGAAACAGAAATTCTATAACTTTTATTTACATTGATTATTTGTTAGTTTTGAAGTTAGATTGCTCATCTGATTATTTTTCCATAGCATTAAGCAATTCTTAATCCAAACTCTACTTTTAAAGACTTAGCTTTTAATATAAATAAAGTAGAAGTCACTTGACTTTAAAGACACAGAGATTGATCTAATTAAGAAGTCTGACAAGTTGCCAACAGCTTGATTTTTAAGATGACTCATTTATTTTTCTTCAGTAAAATTGGATAGAATAGGAAGCTTGAAAACCTCATTTTTTTTTGAAAGAGGAAGACACAGAAGATACAAAATGGATGTTTTACCTTAATGTCACAACTGTAAGTTAAAATTTATCTTAAAATGCAAGGTATTAGTTATAGTTTTTATGACTAATAACATTGCCATTGCTATTATTATGATATGAAGATTATATTGATATGACTTAGATTTTGAAAGCTACCATTTGTTGGTATTGCATTTCCTGTAATTTTATTGTAAAAAGAAAATTTAGCACGTGTATCTTTGACAGACATATATATCTATTATTTCATGTATCACAGCTTTAATAAAAATCTCATATTTAATACTTTTGTGTTAAGATACTCATGAGAGAGATAACATTTAATCTAATAAAAGGACTTATAATGTATATTACTTAGTGGTATGTAAAGCATTTTTATGAATATTGTTTTATATAAACAAATAACATTTTAAGGTTTATAAAGCATTTAATAGATTTCAAATTACAATTTTAAGAGATTTAAGAGACCTAAGTTTATGCATATGTACTTTTTAAAAAATATATTTTATTTATTTATTTTGTGTGTATGTGTGCATGTGTATCAGAGGGCTCTGTGTGTCCCTGTGGAAGACCAAGGGTGACCTCAGGAATCATCTTGGATTGCATCTACCTCCTTCTTGCTTCATTGTGGGATTATCCAGGCTTTTCCCACAAAGACAGGAAGTATAGGCCTTACAGTTTCCACCTGGTCTTTTCTTGTGGAGCCTGGGATCTGAACTCAGGACCTTCTGCTTGTGAGACAGAAACTTAACCCCTGAGCCATCTCCCCAACCCTATGCATATGTTCTTATCAAGCCTTCAAGTATATGAGAACACCTGCATTCACACATATGTATACACACACACACACACACACACACACACACACACACACACTCACGTACTTTTAAAGTTGTTGTGCCAAGAAATAGGAACTAAATATGAAAAAGTCAGTGTGAAAAAAAAAACAAATTAAAAAATGGAAGTGACCACAAATTTTGTTACTCAAATTTTAGGGAACTCTAGGGATAGACTGAGCTTTGTTTCATGCTGTTCACATAAAATGACATACAAAAATATCACCTGAAAACAAATTGGAACACAATGATACAATTGCATTATCAAGGTAGAAAGTTTTATCTTTATCTTTGGAGAGAACAAGGCCACCTGTTAGGGGATCTGCAAGGCTGCCTGTTGCTTATCTGTCTAACAATGTACTTTGTTGGTGCCTTCAGACTGGTAAGATGGTTAAGATGCTTCCTTTGGGACTCAGAAGCATCCAATAAATGAGTCTGTGGAGCCTGAGCTCCCTGGATTATTGCAAGCTCTTGGACTACATAGATGTGGGACTAATGTAAGTAACAGGGAAGTAGATCTGGCATGAGGAAAATGATTTGCCCATTTGGGAAAGTAATATGAAGGCAAGATCCTATTGATACATGGGGCAGAGAAGAGGGGTTTTTAGAAATCTCTGTGAGGCCAGAGAAAATCAAGAGAGGAGGCAGATTTAAATATGGCAAATTAATGTGTTGCCCAGCGTTGTTCTGGGATCCTCAGAGAAACTTCCTAGTCTTCCTTGCATTGCTGACAGTCTGTAATTGAAAAACAGACTCTAATTATCCCTGAGGGTAATACCTCAAAGAACTGGGTCTCATTTTTCTCAAGTAATATGAGGTAACTGGGAAGACGTGGATGTAGAGTGGAGTTTTGTGGTGGGGAGGACATAGAGCTCTGTGAAGTGGTACTCCATCTGTGTCCTGTTGAAAGCTGGACTTCAGCACAGAGATGTCATCCCAGATAGCAGAGGTTTCAACTGCAGAGTCTCCAATCTTGTTTGAGAGCTAGGAAGACCTATATATAGGCACTTTTAGATCATCTCCCTTGATTCCTATAAAATAAGTCCAGTTGTAAGTTAGTTTAAGTTTTTAGCCTTTGGTTAAATTTCTCTCTAGTAGTCACAGTTACTCTTCTGTTGTGAAAAAATACTCTGAACCAAACAAACAACTTAAGGGAGATTTTATATTATTTGGCTTATAATTCCAGAGGAAATAGAGCCCATCATGGTGGGATATGCATAGTAGAAAGCATGGTGGCCTAAGCAGGAGGTAAGTTTATGTTACAGTAGCTATCAGAAGAGGAGAGAGAGAGAGAGAGAGAGAGAGAGAGAGAGAGAGAGAGAGACTTGTTTCCCAAGTCTCAGGGGCTGCCCCCAGTGACACGCTTCCTCCAGCTAGACTAGACTTCTAAGAGTCCCATTACCTTCCTTTTTAACTCCACTAGTTGGAGACTAAATACTCAAACTTATGAGTCTGTGGGGGACAATTCACATTCAAACCATGATACTAACCTAACTTGTACTGGGTCAGATGGCATATTGTCTTATTTTGTTTTAGGTTCTGAAGATCATCATTATCTTTTCTTTGGAAGCTGCATTGTAGTATACAGCCTATGAGACACTGGTAGAGAGACAAGTATTGGGGCCTCCAGAGCAGGAAAAAAAAACATGTCTTTTATACATTCTCTGACTTCTCAAAGAGACCAGATGATTAACACATCCTCCTCTCCATCTTCTGACTTCCAAGCATCCTTGGGTATATCTAAATATAGCCTCAAGGAGTGTGTCTCGAGTTAGTCTTAGCCTACTCTTTTCCCACCAAGATTTTAAAACCAATTCCTACATTGTCTGTCTCTAAGGGCTGAGTTCCCTGCTGCCAGCTCTTTTGAGGTATTTCTTATACCGTGGTGGTGGCATAAGTTCTTTCTCCTAAGTAGCTCTAAACCAACCAACCAGCCAACCTATGAATGTAGAATGCAGCAAGAAAGGAACCTCCTATAAGATAAACACGTCAAAAAATTTTAGCTTAAAAAATTATAAGAATTGACAGTCCCTGTACAAAGGAGCACAGAGAGAAGAAGACAGGACAGAAGAAATAATGTCTTGGGCTGCTCCATTTAGAACCCAGAGACAACCATTTAATTTGTTGGTCAGAGAGGTCTCTGCCCTCCAAAAACTGACAGTAAAACCCTATTACTGAAGATTTAAAACATGTGGACCACAGGACATGGATAAAAAATACCAACTGGAACTGTTCTGGAAGCTTCCTCCTTACTAGATAACATACAAGTTATAGTGCTCAGAGAATACTATGGAGGCTAAGAGAGAAAAGCAATCAAAAGTTTCATTAATCTGTGAAACTGTAAGTTGCAATAGCAATCACCATGGCAAGAGGTGACTATCTGTGCAATAGTGTCATGAATATTAAGGAGGTAACCAACAGCTTTCTGATCAGGCCTACCTGTCAGTAGAGAGCACATTCCTGTTACTGTAAGCTAGAATAAGAGCCTATGAGAGGGGAGGACGTAGGTCTTAGGGGATGAGCAGGCTATGGAAGTTTAGTTATGAAAACACTTCATCTTTTCAACATCTGCTATTATAGCCCATAGATTGGAGGAGAACTCAGCACTCAACCTCGAAGCCTTCTTCTATAACAGAAGGTGCTTACTACAGAAAACACAGTTGTTATTGCAAATCATAGAAAAATAAGTAACTACATACTAAAGCCCTAATCAGGATATCTAAGTCACATCCATCCTCATCCCAAGTCTCAGGGAACATCAAGTAAAATGGGACAGTAAGACTGTAAGAACCTAAAGTGGGATAGTGGTGGGCCAGACACTATCTCACGGGCATGATAAAGACTGCAAGTGAACTGTCCTATCAACATCTCACCAGGAAAAGAGAATGATCTCAAGAAGTTCCACACCTCCCTGAGAGACTCATGAGAACTAACACTTACAGGGAAGAAAAGGAAGATGTTATCCTTAACAGCATGCCCACTGATATATGAAACTTGATCATGTCAGGTATATAACATCAAAGACAAACTAGATGAAGTATTGTGGGCCACACAAGAAAAAGATTTGAAAATACGAGGGAGTGTAACAGGGGAGATGAAGGGATGTCAGGGGAAAAGGAAGGGGGAGTGGGAATGGAGAAAAAAGAAACACAAAGTTGGGCCAAACAAAGCCTCCATTATTAAGCTTAGAGAACAGACTTATTTGTAGTTTCAACTTTTTGTTAAAGTCTCCATTCAGTGTAAAAGTGAAAATGAATGTTTTTTGTTCTATAGAATTAATGTTCAAAGGAAAGTCTTATTACTTGGGGATTGCTTCCTTACCCTCATGACCAGCATTTCCTATATTTCCTACAAGAACTGAGAGAAATTGGAATAGAAAAATACAAAAAACTTCAAGTCGGTGGTCCTTTAGACCCTGCAGTGAGACCCTGTAGTCAGTATTTATAATACTAACTCTGAGTCTCCCCTTCCTGTCCTTTAGAAGGGCGTCTGGAAAGGAAGGTTGGGGGCAGCATGAACAAATGCCAGTGAGGTTTTAAAATGAGGGGTGTGCGTGTGCGAGGGAGGGTGCCGATGCTCTGGTGACCTGAGCAACCCTGTGGGTATCACCATCTTGGTTGGGTATGTGGTTCTGGGACATACGGACCGATTCACTTCCAGGTGATGGTGTTCCAGCAAAATTGAGGCTCATGTCCCAGACTCAGTAGCTCTTCCCTGTGGATCCATGCAAACCCACCAACTGAAAGGCAGACCTTTCCTGCAAGCAGCTACGGGCTGCACATCTGCTCAAGCCTGGCAGATGACTCACAAACGTAGGGAAAAACTTTCAGGCACATCTTCTGCCCGGCGGCATAAGCTACGAAACATGGCAAGATGGACGGAAGGACAGGAAAGGGAGAGTTGTTCCATGAAAATTTTCCTATCATTTTAAAGTATTCCTGGAAAAGTGAGAGAGGAGTGCAAAGAAGAAAAGGAGAAATAAGAAATAGCATAGATCTTAGTCCCTGGCTGACTACGGGAGCAGCTGTTCAAGAGGTGCACGTGCACACATTGGTGTGAGGGTTCCAGGTTCTCGTGTCTCAAGGCAAAACACTGCACCAAGGACCAACGGCTACGCATGTAAATGGAGACAGTTTACTAAGGAAGAAAAAGTACCCTTAAAATAGGAAGTGGGCCAGTTAGCTGTGAATGAACTAAGCTCAAAAAGTGCTAGTCACAAGACTCTTCGTAGACCATTTCCATAGGACCTTCTAGCCTTGTTTTGTATATTTTCTGCCTTTTTAAAAAAATTTCATGCTTCGTTTTTTTTTTTTTTTTTTTTTTTACATGTAGCCCAGTGGGTTTCCAGTCCTCTTTGCAGATAAGCTTCTTTTACAGGTTAATCTTGAACACAACCCTGTCTAGTCTCTTTTCTGCTGCCACAATACCTGGGCTCAGATTTGAGACTATCACTGTGTTATGAATTGCAGTGTTTTTACTTTACATACAAACTTTTCTGCTCTTGTAGAAATGTAATGGTTCAATTGTGGAAAACAGACTTTCAATATTTTCCTACTGTCATTCCTCAGCATGCATCAAGTTAATGTGCCTTTGGATTGCACAGTGCTAGAATGTTTGATTTTAAAAATGGCTGCTTGAATTGCTGACTGGAGTCTCATAAAATACAGCCCAATGAATTTTGGTTTGCGATCAGGACAGAATTTCCAGCAATTTCTGAAAAGGCTCTAAGACTACTTCTGCCATTTTGTACTATTTATGCAAAGTGGCATTCTCAGCATTGACAAACTTAAACTCAAAATTTTGATCAACAGTCCAAATGCACAGCCAATTCTCTATGTAAAAATGAACTAAAACAGCTACCTTATTAGTATGTGAATTTGCTTTCATTTCTATGGAATTGCTTTTAAAATAAGTCTCTTTGTGAATTATTATCAGTAAATGTTTCATTTGCATACCTAGGTATGCAAATATACCTAGGTATATTCCTATATACCTAGGATCCTGTAAACACTTCTTGGGTGCCAGAATTGCAAGTTGAAAGAAAGTGGTCTAGAGCAGGTATTCAAGACAATTACAGCACAAGGTAGTGAGTACAGGAACTGAGAAAGCTAAGAGGAATTAGCATATTGTTCATGCTGGTTTGCAATAACATGAATTATAACACAAAAAAAATCATATCTGGGGCGGTAACTCGGTAGATAAAACGCTTGCCATACAAGCATGAGGACATGAGTTCAATCTCCAGCAAGATTAACCTGTAAAAGATGCATGATGATAAGGGGTGTATTCTATCTATGTGATTAGAATGTAAGGTTTTATATCAGATGCACATTTTTTTAACTAATGAGACATCTGTATGTGATTAGAATGCAAGATTTTATAAACCAACCAACCAACCAACCAAACAAACAAACAAACAAACAAACAAACCACTACAATAATAAACAACAACCATGAAAAACCTTACATTTTGGTGTAATTCCATTGTTGATGGACATATAGACAGGTGAATCCCTGAGGTTCCCTGGCCAGCCAGCCTTGCCTAATCAGTGAGCTCTGAGTCCCATTGAGACACCCTGCCTCACAAAATAAGGTGGAGTGAGGAATGATACCCAAGGTTGACTTCTGGTATTTACATGCATGTATGCACATACATGTGCATGTGTACCACCTCATGCATGAGAAGTTTGTCAGATGGTTTTGGTGACTCAGTGGGACCAGGTGATGAGACAGCCTACACTGTCATGGTGCATTGTAATAATGTGAAGTTCAGTTCTTGATGCCATATGCATAGGTAATGTTTGGATCTCCTTAGAGCTCAGTTTTGTTAGGTGTACATGGTAAGGTTGTTGTGCAGGATTAGATACAATGTGCACACATGGTAGACTCTTTAATGTCAGCTAATATTACCTGACCTGTGAGGGTTGAATAGAAAATAGCTTTCTCTCCACGAGCTCAAGTCTTTGGTCAGACATTCTGAACCTCTTTTGGATGAGAGCCTTGTATGAGATGCAAAGCACAGTGGTAGCCCAAAGTGACCAGAAAAAGAGGACTTCTCCACAGATCACAGCAGGAGGTCATCTGCAAAGCGAGGCCTCTATGTAAACAGATAGGGGATGCATGATGATAAGGGGTGTATTCTATCTATGTGATTAGAATGTAAGGTTTTATATCAGATGCACATTTTTTTAACTAATGAGACATTTGTATGTGATTAGAATGCAAGATTTTATATTAGATGCACTTTTCTTATGCTACATAATCCTATAATTAACACGAATAGTTCAAATATATTTCAATTGATGGATTCCCTCTTGTTAATGTAAGCAGAATATATACAGGGTTGACCAAGGGAAAGTCCAGGTCTTTGGTCTCATAAGGTGTTGTAAGAAATAATAATTCAGGCTTCACCCTTCCTGTAACTAAACCTCTTGCTTCACCACTTACTTCTCTGAAAAATGGACACAATAATGTTGGGGGGGGGCAATAATCCACTTGAGCATAATTAAGAGGAGTGAGCTAAATAAAACATCATTTACAAAATCAATTGGCACAATGTAGAGTAAATAGTAGACATGTAATAAAGAGCAATGAAAGTAATTTCAACACAAAAAGGCTTTAAAATGTTTTTTGGAAACCTGTGAGGACTACTGGATTTTTTAAAAAGGCAATTAATAGTACATCTTGGCCATATTTTTTTCCACAGCGTTTATATTTCTCCACCTAGAGTTTTCTGAAATCATCAATAAGGCGTGTTGCAAATACGTAGCACAATGTAAACACACATACACACACACACACACACACACACACACACACACACACACACACACACTGCTGGTTAGTGCTTCTCTCTCCTCTTGTATGTATTCCTGCCAGCAGGCAGGCTCCAGCTCCCACTGCACATTCTTCATAGTTGGACCTCTTCTCTTATAGGGTAAAATCCAGAGTGTCCATTACCTCGCCCACGCTCCAATTCCCCCCCCCCGGTTGTACTGTATATAAACTGAGAGAAAACAACACTCTGCTGCCTTTCTGTCCAGTTGTGTTGGGGCAGCCATTCTGCTCCTGCAATAAATCTCTTGCATGCACACTATCTGTGGTCTTTGCTCTCGCTGGACATCAAAGGGGATCTCTGAACAAGCCCCCCTTTTCACACACACACACACACACACGTGCTTCACACAAAGAATAAAGCTTGACAAATGCTATTTTAAAAATTTAGAGCAACATATTCTTCTTCATTGTCTGTTGCTCTGACAAAGGATGAGAGAGAGAAGAGAGAGAGAGAGAGAGAGAGAGAGAGAGAGAGAGTCAGTTTAGGCAGAAGAAAACAGATCAGGAAGGTTCTGTGGCCTTATAAACTCCCTATGTTCCTATATTTTTCCTTATCCAACTCCTGTTACCTTCCCCAGTTCTCAGACAGTATGACGAATGGTAAACTATCTTAGCCAAATCTCCTGTCACATGCCCAGTTAGTAGTGACCTCACTCCACTCAGACTTTTCTGCGTGGGCTTGTCATTGGGAGGACTGAGGAATCAGTGGCCAGGGATCTCCTGAATAACATCCTCATGGTCCAGTAGAAACTATGGCTATTGACCTTATTAATGGGTCTACAGACAAGCAGAATCCCATCCCTCATTTTCAAGACTGTCTTTGAATTTCTTTTCTTGGCTCCTCCTGGGAACAAGCATTCAGAAAATGTCAAAATATGGCTATTTAAAGAGGCTTTACTTACCTTCCGGAAGCACTGTAGGATTTTTTTCCTGAGGACTTGGAAACACATTCTTGCCATGATAGGTGCATTTTGGTGAAAAGTTATGTCTCCTGGGCTGCGTGTGTGGAGCTCACAGATGGAGTTCACGCTTTTCATGCTTTGCATGTGCAAGACCTTGGGTTCAACACTGGCAGTTCACAAGAAAGGAAGAAATCAGAGAGAGAGAGACAGAAAGAAAGAATAAACAAAAAAAGAAAAAAGAGACTGAGAAATATTAATTAAGGAAAGATAAAGGAAAGAAAGAAAGAAAGAAAGAAAGAAAGAAAGAAAGAAAGAAAGAAAGAAAGAAGGAAGGAAGGAAGGAAAGAAGGAAGGAAAGAAGGAAAGAAAAAAGAAGGAAAGGAAAGAAACAAAGAAGGAAAGGAAAGAAAACAAGAATTAAGAAAAGGCAGGAAGGAGGAAAGAAAAAATAAGAAAGGAAGAAAAAGTGGGAAGAATGAAAGAAAAGAGATAAAAAGATGGGAAGGAAGGGAAGGCGGGAGGGAGGAAAGGAAGGAGGGAGGAAAGGAAGGAAGGAAAAGAAAGTCTGTTACAAGGGCTACATGTTTGGGATAGCTGTTTTTGCAAAGCTGTCTTAGATAAAAGAGAATTTAGATATTAAGATTAGAATCAAACTGATGGGGTATGATCTTACCAGAAGGGGAGGGCGTATAGTCTGGCAGATAGAAAGTAACCATTTCGCAGATGGGTGATTGACCCCTCCCTCACCGCGGTTTCCTACTTTTATTCCATCTACCTTTGAATATACTCTTATAACGAGACTCTAATTTAACAGGTTTTTGGGGCTGGAGAGGTGGCTCAGGGGTTAAGCCTTTGCCTTACAGGCGGAAGGTCCTGAGTTCGGATCCCAGATCCCACGTATAGACGCCGGGCGGAAATGGAGGCGGCTTGCGTTTCTGGTAGGGCGGAGCCTGTGAATCCCGGGGCAGAGTAAACAAGGAGGAGGTGGAGGCATCCATGGTGGTTCCCGAATTCGTCCGTGGTTCTACACACACGTACACACACACATACATACACACACACGCACACGTGCATACGTGCACAATTGAATGAATAATAATAAAAAAATTAAAAAAAAGAAATTATAATTTAACAGGTTTTTAATCTCTGGCCAGGGGGTGACATCCAATACCCATCAGGGTGGAGCCAAGGGCATTGCGGGAGCAGCAAAACTGAAAAAAAAAAAAAACAAAACAAAACCAACAAACCATAATCCAGAACATCAGAGACTCTGTATCAATTACCTGGAACTAGGCCAGCCTAATCTCTCCCCATTCTGAAGCTCAGGGAAATTTGCGGAAGAGGGGGCGGTAAGAGTGTAAGAGCACAAGGATGGGAGGAACAATGATATGTAAGATACTCCATACTAGTTAGGGCTGAAGCAATCATAATTGGACTTTGCATGCCCTGCGCAATGTCCAACACACTATTGACCTCACAAAGTCTAGCATTTACTAAAGGCACTAGGATCCTGGGAGGCAAGGGATTGACAGCCACAGTAGTGTTCTGATGCTTAAGGGGAACACGGGAAAGGGTTCTGGAAAATGCCGCTGGGTCCTTGCACCTCATCGGAGAGAAGGACCCAGAGGAGAGTTTGGCATGCACATTAAAGGATGCTCTGGGGATAGGAGGGGCAGGCACTGGGGGATGGGGAGAGAAAGGGGAGGGAAGGGGGGCACAGAGGGATAGGGGGTTGGAGGGAGGGGGGACTGCTGTACCTGTTACATTTGTATGAGTGGAAATAATAATAATAAAAAAGATTAGAATCACATCTTTCAAGTTCCTGCCCATGAGTTTACAAGACCTTTTCCCACTGAGACCTAGCAAGGGCTTTTCGAACTTGCTATGCAGAAACGAAAATGAATACCTGAAGTGAGCATCAGAATTGAAGACTTAAAAGTCTGCTTTTAGCTGGGCACGGTAATATCAGTACTCGGGAGGGAGACTGAGGCTTTCTGTGTATTCAGGGTAGGTCTGGACTACATAATGAGTTCCAGCTTAGACTAAACTATAGTACCAGGCCCCATTTAAAAAAAAAATAATCAACTCCTCTCAATTTTTTGTAGGTCCCAAAGGTACCTTTCCTGGGGAAGGTTCTACCCTCCACCCCAAACTACTTCTGTGAAGACATCGTTCTTGACTTAACTTTTTGTTTACCACTACATCCAGCATCGATTTTCTGAACAACGAAGCTTTGGAAACGCCCAGCGTGCTTCCTTAGTGCAGATGGAAGCTAACTGTTAGCATGCCCACTCCTGACCCTGATCAACATGCCTGCCGTTGAATTTGCTGCCATGGAGCAGATTGAATACAGGGAAATGGTAAGTGTGCTCATGCAGTATTTAAGCACAGCTGTGGGGGACAGAACGTTTCATCTCTGAGCAGAGGAAAGAAGAGCAAGTGGGGGGAGAAACTTGTTTCTTCAGCAGCTACTTCCTTCCATCTATCTAAAAACGACTGAGAAAACATAGAAAAGAATCATCTCAGCTTACTCTGCTCCTTGTTTATTCTTGAAACAACTTTGGGTTTCCCAATGTCTTCTCAGCTACATCCTTTCCGAAGACCACTGTGCATCAGCAATTTAATCAGGAAAATGGTATATTGATCCACAGGCTTTATATAACCCATCCTCTAACCCATTATTAAATGAAGGCAGAGAATGTTCCCAATTCCTGATTTAAATATTTTTCTAAATGGGGATCACTTTGCTGTTGCATGTGAGCAATTGTTTTCATCATTTCTCTCAAGCACACTGGAGGAGTGACAAATGAGGTGGACTGCCTCCCAACCCTCGCATCTGCACATCTCTCCTTAGCTTCCCTCCCTTCTCCCTTTTTGCTGAAGTCTATGAATTCATTCTGACCAAATGAATCAGTAGAGATGGCAATGTTAATTTGTTTAAGCAACGCTAAACTGAGCCCAGGGGTGGGGGTGGGGGGAATTCAATACTGGCTTTCAGATTCTACCAACCAGAGGCAGAGCACCAAATCATGGACCCTGGATGTTTACCTCAATGAGTCTTTGGCCACTCTTGGTTTACCAGTTTTTTCCTCTGATTCTCTGTCTCTCACACCCACTTCTGCCTCCATCCTATCCAAAAAGAAAAAAGAAAAAACCCACAACACAATTTAGGGGACTTAAAAAAATCAGCTTCTAACTAAATCTTTGAATATTATTATTATCATCAGCCCTCTGTCACTAAGTCACACCCTAATTCCTCCTGGACTGTCTCCCACCCCCTTCGAGTGTGCATGTCGTGTGCAAGAAGGAACATGAATATTTATGCCTGTAGAGGCCCAAGGGTGATTTCAGGAATCATCCTGGATCGCTCTACCTTCTTAATGATTTACTCTGGGGTGTAGGTTGCAGCCATTTACGTTTGGAGTTTTTAATTATGGGATCTGGGATCAGAACACAGGTCCTTTGGCTTTCAGGGCAGAGGCTTAATCCCTGAGCTGCCTTTCCAACCCTCTTCCTGGAGCTTTAAGTCACATTAGTGCCCCCACAGATGAGTTCGCAGACAAACTTAAGATTTGGTTCCCAAGAGCCTTGGTTTCCAGGAGCAAGCTTGTCTGTCACTCATTGGATGATATGTCAAAGAAAGACCAGCTGAGTCTGCTGGATGTACCAAGAGATATATGTCTGTCCTGCAGGAAAAAAGACTGCAGAATGCTGGGACTACTGAAGGTGGACTGTATTCTCAAATTCCAGTGTCATCCAAACAACCAGGCAAATGATCAGGACCAAAGAACCTTTATTTGTACCAGCAATATACCAGTGTCTCAGATTAGGTTTGGCAAAAACCGGCCCTAAAGTGGTGACTTATGAATGGTAACTTTTAAAAGAATGACTCCCAGGGAGACATGGATGAGAGAGAGAGAGAGAGAGAGAGAGAGAGAGAGAGAGAGAGAGAGAGAGAGAGAGAGAGAGAGGCAGAAGGCAGAGGAGAGTAGAGAACTCAGCCAAGATGCTGTCTTCATCAGTGTCTTCAGGTAGTCACTTAAGTCTGATCCTAAAGAGGATTTCGGGACACGTTAAATCATACCTTAGCATTTATCCAAAGTGAAGAAGCTGAGCTTTTTGGGGGGACCGTCAGCCATTGGGATGAGTTGCAATATTTCATGTGTTGGAAACATAATCCATAAAGTCTTATACTAACAGTATCTGAGAGTGGAACTGTTGGAAAGTGAGCAAGTCCACAAGGACTCAGCTTACTAATGGGCTGTCTCAGCAGCAATAGTGCTGTAAGAGCAAGCTGTCTCTAATATCCCTATTCTTTCTTGACTTATGCACTTTACTATGTTTCTGCAGAACAAAAGAGTCCTCATCAGATGCCAACACGCTGCCCTTGAGTTTCATAGTCCTCAGAATTGTGACCCAAATTTTCTCTATTTTTTGTAAGTTAAACCCAACCCAAGGTATTTAGATATGGTGATAGAAAATGGACTAAGACAGGGCTAAAGATTGACTAAGGTTGCTGAGCATCACCTACAGGCAGTCTGTATTTAGACAAAAGGGTCTCCAGTAGGATGTGGGTGCTGGAGACTGGAAACAAACAGGAAGTGTGGGAAGATGGCATCTCTGGGTATAGGAGTGTTGTGTTGACCTCACTTTCCACAGCTGCCTTAGTGCAGGGACTTCTTGCCTCATTTCACATTCATGAAGTCCCTAGACAGACAAGAGTCCCTGAAGCACCCTTGGGGGGGGGGGTTCAGGCATTAATCTAGCCTCGGAGTTGCTGCAGGATTTGCTTCAGCAGACCCTCAACCTTTTTTATGTGCAAGCTAGCCAGAAGAACGTTTGATAGCATTAGGGTGCCCTCCAGTGGTTAGCTTGGGTCTAGCTCATAGAGTAACGGTTTCAAAGGAACCAGGTGTGGACATTACAGCAGCATCCACAATAGTCACTCCTGGGATCATCAAATCCCTTTCTTTGTCCAGTGCATGACCTCAAACTTGGCTTGACAGTGCCTATAGACAGGTGCATTAGTATGTCTTTTCTGCTGTCTTTGAGATTAGTTTGACAGATTTGAAAATTCACGCATTAGGAAAAAGCTGACATGTCCCTTTCAAATCCATTCTGTGCATTTGCTTTTGCTACAGGGCCTTGCAAGACGTCGTCATTTGTTTTAGTTGATTGGATTAATTTATTAGAAAAGTGGCAGCATCTTGCGATCAGAGCAGAGGCTTGTCTGGGAAGCAATCAACACTATCAATGGTGCCTGAGGTGGCACTGTGGGTGGCTGGAGGCCTGGAGCTTAATTTCACTCTTTGCAAGCGTGGGCATGAACATCTGAAGCCAGATAACTTGCTTGACAATCCATCTACATGTTGTTCATGACATTGCTGGAATATGACTACTGAAACATCCATCAAGTTTTTTCTTTTCTTTTTAAAAATATCTATCTATTTATCTATCTATCTATCTATCTATCTATCTATCTATCTATCTATCTATCCATCCATCTATCTATCTATCATCTATCTGTGTGTGTGTGTGTGTGTGTGTGTGTGTGTGTGTGTGTATGTGTGTGTGTGTGTGTGTGTGTGTGTGTATCATAGGACACTGTGTGTCCCTGTGGAGACCCAAGGGTGACTTCAGGAATCATTCTGGATTGCTTCTACCTCTTTCTTGCTTCTCTCTGGGATTTCCCAGGCTCTGCCCACCAGGGCTGGAAATGCAAACCTCTGCTGTTTTTGCCTGGCATTTTTACTTGGGATCTGGGATCCAAACTTCTGTTTTTGAGGCAGTTTTAACCTCTGAACCATCTCTCCAGCTCAGGTTTTTTTTTTTTTTTCTTGATGCAGAATTTTATTTTCATCTGTGCTCATCAAAATGTTGGTGGGTTCTCTCTGGGATCTTTTATGTGTCCAGGCTCTTATGTTCAGGAGTCAACAATTGAAAGAAAACATGTAAAAGATTAAGGCAGAGTTTATTAGAGTAGAGAAAGAATGGAACGCACGAACTTGAATCTGCTAGGGGGTAAGAGAGACTGTAGGCATAGAGTCCCATGAGAGGCAAGGAAGCTGCAAAAGAACTCACAGACATGCAATCCGTAAGGGGCAAAGGAGCCAAAGATGGCTGCCAGGATTAGGGTCATTTATAGTCCTCCTTGGTTAACTCCTGTTTCTGCAAACCTGATTGAAGTGTTTGATCCTCTACATCTCATTGGTCTGTTCATATTGGAGCCTAACCCAGTTAATCTTGTGGCTAACTTTCTGGTAGGGTTATCTGCAATGCAGAACTAATCTCCATTTCCTTTCATAAGCAGAGGATTGGGGGAAAATGGTGACCTCATCTCTGCAGAGAATTAAAGTAATTTCCTCCAAATTAGTATGGTGTGTCCCTCCAGGGTAATTTCATCAGTGGGAGATGACCTTGGAAGATCATTAAAACCAGTTTCTCCAGATTAGAAAGGGTATATTCCTTCAGGGTAATCCAATAGTGGGGGATGAACTTTTAAGGCCTGCAAAGACTTCCCATCATGGCTGCTCTAAAACTGCCTAAATTTCACAAGGTGGCTCTTGATCATGATTATATGGACCTTACTGCATTTCTGTCCTTGCTAGGGACATTTGGCAATGTTTAAAGATGAGGTTGGATATCAACTCAACTACAGAGGGCACTATGGCATTGAGTTGGTATAAGTCAAAGATGCTGCTAAACATCTGTAGATAACCCCAACAAAGAGCACTCAGAATCCAGTGTGAATGACTCCAAGACTGAGAATCCCAACTTCATGAGGCAGTACTAGTCTGTAGGTGAATTTTGAAAGACTACTAAAAAGGCCTAGGCAATGATTCGGCTGGGTATTTTGCAAGCCTAGTTTGGAATGTCTTTGTTTTGAAATAAGTTATTGGGGAAGACTGGTATTCAAAAAATAGATTTGTGTATGCTTAATCATAGCATACATACCGTATACACAGCCCCTGGCATGAACAGGAGTGTCACTTACATCTTATCTTGGCCACTTAAAAGAGTATCCATGATGGCTTCCCCTGGATTCTGCACAGCTTCCTCTTGCCCTGCTCCCTATTGGCATTTCTCCATATGCCCTCTGTGGCCCTGTCCACTCCAAGAGGGCTCTGATCTTGTCAAAAGCTGACACATGTTGAGGTCAAAAGGATTCTTTGCATGTCTTCTGGAGGCCATTTCCCATCTCCTCTAGGAGCCTGCTTAATTGCTTTTCAACCAGCTAGCATGTCTTTTTCCTTTTACAGCTGTTTTGGAAGGAAGATGATCACAATGTCCTATTGTTTTTCAAGTAGAAAATACCCTCCCCCCACTCCTCTGTGATGGATGATTCCAATAGCACCAGCTGTCTCAACCTGACCTGGATCTTAGCCTTCCTTACTTTGCCTCTTTGCTCTTGTCATACTGTTTAAACTTTCTCTGGAGAGAAAGTGGTATTTATAAGTCTCTGGGCATTTGCAGATACAATTAAAACTTATGCATTGCACATCCAGCCAATTGTTGACACTTTTCATTTCTTAGAGGAGGAAATGACTTAAATATGAGTAACCAAATGCACAATGTACTTTGTCACACGAAATTCAATTATGAGAAGGGAAATATAGCAAATGGTTCTTGTGTATGAGTGCTGTGGGCTTAAAAGAAACATTACCTGGCCTTGGTGGTACATGCTTGTAATAACAGCCCTGGGGAGACTAAGGTAAGAGAATCTTGAGTTTGAATTTAAGGCCAGCCTAGAGATCTTATTCCCTATTTGAATTGTATGCTTTTTCTCATATTCAAAGTATATAGATTGGATGGAACCTAGTTCATTCATACTCTAATGTAGGTGGTCATTGTTCACAGCTTGAATAAAACCTTTTTTCTATGACTTTTTTTTCTAAAGTGTTTCATATATTTGAGGGAGAGAAAGAGACCTGGTGCGCAGGGAGAGGTCGGAGTTAGGCAGTTTCAGAAAAGGGCCATACTGGGAGGGTCTTTAGAGATCTTTTAAGGTCATTCACCACAGATGGGGTTATCCTGAAGGAACACACCCAACTAATCTAGAGGAACTTGTTCTAATCCTCCACAAAGATAAGGCCACCAACTTCCTCCAATCCTCTGTTTATAAAAGGATATGGAGATGAGCTCTCCATTGCAGATAAATTAATTAATTCCTCAAAAGGACCAAGAGGTTGGCCCTAAAATCAACCAGGCCTGGCCTCTGATAAGTACAGGTCAATGAGATTCAGGGGATCAAAAGCTCCAATCAGGTTTGCAGAAACTGGAGCTAACCAATAAGGAAAAGCCATTCCTATCCTCCCCCCACCCAATTCCCAGACCTGCTTAACCCTATAAATACCCCTGATCTTGCCAGCCTTCTTTGACTCTCTCTTGCTCCTCATTTTTTCTCTCCTCTGCCTTAATTCTCTACACTTGTCCTGGTTTTAGTCTTGGACTACCCAACACAAGAACCTGGACATAAAATCCCCTCCACAAGAGGACAACTTAAGGAAGTCAGTTCTCTTCCCACCATGTTGGCTTTTGGGGATAGAACGCATGGTACCAGACTTGTGTGTAAGTGCTTTACACGCTGATCTGTTTTGCTGGTCCCTTGCATGGCTTTTTTTTTTGGGGGGGGAGCTACTATTGGATCTAAATTTAAGTGAAGGAAAACCTCTTTCCCCCTTGAGATACTGCATTAAGCTTTACAGAATAGATGTATAAGAAATAGCTAAGTGAAATGTTGGTAAAATGTATACTAGGAGTCCGAAGCTGGATTATGTTCTCCAAACTCTGTACTCCTGGGACTCAAAAACAAAACCAACTGGGTTCAGGAGATGGCTCAGGGGTTAAAGCCTTTGCCTCAAAAGTAAAAGAACCTGAGTTCAGATCTCCAAATCACATGTAAAAATGATGGACAAGATCTGTTGGTGACCTGCAATTCTGGCCCTGGAAGACAGAACCTGGGAAACCCCAAAACAAAGCAATAAGGAGGTAGAGCATTTCAGGATGATTCCCAATGTTAACCCGTGGGCTTCCACAGGCATGCATATTCAAGTGCCCTCTTGTACATACAGACACACACACATACACCATGTACATACATAAAAGAAGAAAAATGTATACACAAAAAGAACAAAATGATAGACAGGATAACTAAATTGAGTGAGTTGTAATGCATCACTTTGATCATTAGGCAATACCCCAACCCAGGGCTTATGTGGTAGACATAGGACTGGAGAACTTGTCTTGGGTTGGGAAGTCCTGGTTCTTAAATCCAGATCACTTAATCAATCTGTAGAACAGGATTTGACTATAGCCATGAAAATTAGTGACTGCCTCTTGACTCTAGATGGAAATGTTAAAATAGTAGAGAAGAGGGCTTACAAGATGGCTCTGTGAGTGAAGGCGCTTACTGCCGAGCCCGACGACCTGAGTTTGATCCTGGATCTCCCTGGAGGAGAAAACTTGCTTCCCACAAGTTGTCCTCTGATCTCTACACATGCACCGTGACACACACACACTCTCTCTCTCTCTCACACACACACATTAAAATGTAAGAAAAACAAAAAAGAAAGGAAAAACAGTAGAGAGGACGAAGAATGGATATTATTTTTTTTTAATTTTTTTTATTATTATTATTTATTCAACTGTGCATGTGTGCGTGTGTGTGCGTGTGTGTGTGTGTGTGTGTGTGTGTGTGTGTGTGTGTGTCTGTGTATGTGTAGAACCACGGATGAACTCGCGAACCACCATGGACGCCTCCACCTCCTTCTGCCCCGGGATTCACAGGCTTTGCCCTACCAGGACCAGAAGCGCAGGCCGCCCCCGCTTCTGCCTGGCGTCTATACGTGGGATCTGGGATCCGAACTCAGGACCTTCCGCCTGCAAGGCAGAGGCTTAACCCCTGAGCCACCTCTCCAGCCCCGAAGAATGGATATTATTGATACCTGGTCCACCTGTATTTTCCCTTGATGGTACTTCGGGTCATTCAAGTTTACCTTTTCAAGACAGCCTAGAAGTGCCAGGATTTAGCACTCCCAGGAGTATTTACTTAACCAATGATTGTCAGGGGGTATATAATTTAGAGCACACTCACCTTGGAAGGGGCTGCGTGAAAATCCCTGATGTCACTAGAGACTCTCAACTGAGACTTGGCACAGCATCCCCCAGAGACACTTTTGTAATGTCATACCCACCCTTCATGGCTCTCTTCTGAGCATCGCTCTTCCACTGATGGTCCAGGACTCTGTTCCTGAAAACAGTTCTTTGCACTGTACTCTGACTATTCAAATTTTGTTTGTTTTTTCAGTATCTGCTTCTTGGGGTAGGGGTGGGGGACCAAAACCATGACTTGCTCTATCCCTAACAGGCAGGTCCTTTCTGGAGCAGCTGGAAGCTCCCCAGATCATGAACAAAGGCTTAGCACTCAGAGGCTTAGCACTTCGGCGGCAGAGTCATCTGTCTTCTCAGCCCTGTAAGTCCCCAACCACTTGTAGAGAGTGTCTCAGATGCTAACCAGTAAGATTTTCAATTTTTTGTCCACAAGGGAAGAGATAGTACGAGGTAGAGTGACTGAGGAGGGGGATTTTTTTCCTTCAAGTTCCTACATCATCCAATGCTAGCCTTGTCAAATAAAGAGAAAAAGGCTAAAAGAAAAGATTTCCTAAGTGCTAAGATTTTTCTAGGTCATTTTTATGGCAGTGAGGGGTGTTCCTGAATGCCTGTGGTCAGAGCTCCCTGCCAGCCCACACTACCTCAAGAAGGTAGAAGAGATTTTTTCTCTTGTTCACATCCAAAGCGTCTTAGTATCCCCAGCCACCCATCATTTTCAGATTCATTGCGTAGGACTTACTATTCAAACAAGACAGTTCCTTAATCTCTCTGCTTCCTGGTAGGAACACGACTCACAGCTGTGAAAGACTTGTCTCGCAGCTTTTTGGGTGTACTTTATTAAAAGGTGAGATTATGTTTGAAGCAAAGGTTAGGCAAACATTTGCTTAATGCCTTAGCACTCCATGGAAAATGAACATTTTCTCCAGTCAGGAAACTGATGAAAACGGCCACCAGGTTAAGGAAGGTCTTTACTTAAAGGTCAAGCCAAAATATAATGGGGATAATAAAACAGACTTAAAATAGAATTTTCTTTTAAAAGGGTAACTGGTTCTAAGTAGATATTTGCTTCTCTCTTCAAAGTTTAAAGCCGGGTATAGAGGTACACACCCAACGCTCTAGAGAGATGGAGGCAGAAAGATCACAAATGTAAGACCAGCTTGAGCTATTCAGCAGGACCTTGTCTCAAAGCATGAAAAAACAACAGAAAATTCCACCTGTCAGTTTTGCAACAGTTATTCTCAAATGGGGAGATATAACTGGATGAGGACCACAGCATTAGCTAGGCTTGTATTCTCTAATCTAAGAGAATGGAAAGCCAGGCAGCATTGGAAAGTGACAGTGTCCCCTTCTCAGAAACACCAGACCAAGCACTTGCTCCGTATGTGTGTGGTGTTGGCTTCCTCTCAGCTGCTCTGTTCCCTCAGAGTCAGGCCTGGTCACACCCAAAGGGCCTGTGGGTGTGGAATCCAGCAGCTATTCCGGCTCTCTTTTATGCAGTAAATGCTGCTCATTTAATCATCAACACAAAGGCCTTTAAAGACTATAAATATCTTTAAAATAAAAAATGTTTCCTCTTTGTCAGTCTCACCACACATGCACCATGTTATCCATCCCCATGACCCCATCCTCCCTTAGTGGTGATCTTGAACATGCCCTGGGACTAGAAACTACATTTTACAGGTGCTACTTATACAGTGCTTTGTAGAAAAGGAAGAAATTATAGAGGCTTGTAGGGAAACAGGAGCTTCTCTCAGGTTTAAGATCTCCGTCTCCCCAAGATTCCTAAAGCTCCATGACATGCAGGCTCCAGGCAATACCTACATGTTCTTTAACCAAAAACATGAAGATACAGATGCTGCCTGGGTCTCTCCCAAGCCCTCAGGTGTGCCCTTAAGCCCCAGAGTCTTTTCTTATTCTTATCAGATTTAATAAAACTCTCAGAAGCTTGCTTGAACTTGTTCCACAGCATTAAAAAACACTATGATGGATTGGTTTGATAGATGGTTCGATTCATGTCTCCAAGATTTCAATGGTACCAGCTGGAAAACTGGATATCTGTTTTACTTGTTAAATAGTTACTAGCTGAAACCCCCACTCCCTAGTATCCTTTCGCTGCCTGGCCTGTATCACAAGCCACCCTTGTGGGATCATGAGGACATCCCACAGTTACAAGGTTATTGCTGGAGTACTGTGGTCAATTCTGATAGGCCATTGCACATTCTTTCTTCTCCTTTTTCATGAGTCCAATGGACTCAGTTCTCCTCACTTGCTATCTGCTTTAGATCCAGATCTTTAAAGTCGTTACTGCTTGAGATATTCACTGATGCCTCAAACATATTTTCTACATTGTGCCCAGTTTCCTGGTCATTCTTCGTGATAGATGTGGCATGCAATAATCTAGCTTACGGCTACTGGCATCAGGAACCATTTGTGCACTTCTGACATGACACAGGTAAGTGTGTGTTAAGCCATGGAGACCTTGGTTGCTTGCAACTAAATGAATTCCTAATTGAACTTGCCGTAATAATTGGATTGTGAAGTATTCCCCATAGATTCAGTGGTCTCCAACTGGTGGTGGCATTTGGGGGGGAGGGAATGTGGAACCATTAGGAGGTGGGGTTTAGTTAGAAACAGTGAGCCACTAGGGAGCAAGCCTTTAAGGTATTAGCCTTACCCTGATTCCAGGCTGGGCTTTACTGTCTGCTACCTGCTCCACCAAGATGTGAACAAGCCACGCCCTCTAGCCAAAAGTCACAGAGTATAGAAATGGAAATTAATTGGAAAGAGGGTTCCTGAGGAAAGAGCTTTATGTTTGGGATCAGCATCCTGGGAAAATTTGTTTTCCCAGATCCACTTACCTGGGCACAGAGATCACTGCAGCCTTGCCGTAAGAGGCCAGGCTACATCTTGAACTGTCTGCAGGATATGATAGTGCTGTCCATGGGGTGACGATGCTGCAGCCATGCAGGAAGCAGCAGTGAGGGTGTTACCTAGGCTTGCCCCAAGGTGAGTTGGACTATAGCAATGTTGGATTCCCTACATGAGTTCTGAGTGAGCTGTGGGCAGTGATGTAAAAGTGCACCCTGACTTGCAGTGGAAACCCCAGGATGTTAAAGATGTTCAGAATGTGGGATGTCTGCTGAGGAAAGCTTCAGACACTGAGCAGAGAGCTGGCAGGGGCTGCTGACTCTGGAGCTGGAGAGAAAGAACTACCAGAGCCAATGAGGCCATGGGGCGGGGGGAGGGTGCTCGGTGTCAAACATGGAGCTACAACATTTGCCATTTACCCTGTTGATTTGATTTTAGTGTTTCTTTGGTCCAGTCTTTTTCTGCTATGCTTCCATTCCTTTCTTCACAACCTAAAATTCACTCATACTTCTTTCTGTACAAATTGCCTTTAAAGAAGTATCTTTCTGCACCCTATCACTGTAAATATGTCTCAAAGCAGTTAGTAGTAACCATGCTATACCCTGACCTTGTTCTGTCTTGACATTTTTTTCCAACAAGTAAATCACACCAGTGTATTTGAGTTCATTTCCACTTAGAGTTCAGAACATGGGCATCACTCAGGCAGATCTTTTACCAGAATGTAAAATGGATGGACTCTGTTCCAATTACTGAAAGATGTTTTTAGTTGTCACTGTTGTTCTGCTCTGAAACCTCATGAGTCCATGTCATAGTTGGGCACAGGTATCAACTTGACAGTTGAGGGTTTGAGCTCTGGGCACATTTGTGGAGAATTAGTGGTTGAGTTAGAACCAGAACAAACCTGTAAGAGATTGTCTAGCTGATGGGAAAGGCCCAGTCCATGGTGAGTGGGACTAGGCCCTTTAATAAAATATAGACACGTGATTTAAAGAGTTGGCATCTTTTTGTACACTTAGCCAGACATGCTGGCCTAGCAAGTAAGGATGGTCCCTCTCTCAGCCATTATGTAGAGATGGTGTGGCCAGTTCCCTTGGCCCTAGTGTTGGCGTGAGCTCTCCTGTCAAGCTGGACTGAGAACTGTAATCAGATAATCATAAGAGACAATAATCCTTATGTCCTCTTAAGCCTTTTGATGGTCATTTATCAGCAACCAAGCAGGGGAACTGCAACAGTTCACATGGCATGTTTACTCTGTGCTAGCATATGCTGGAAATGAGTAACTGTCCTGATTTTGTGGGATATCACAGTTTCAGAAGAGACTTGGGCCTTTTGACCAGTATTGAGATTATCAAGACCATATCATAGACTTTTGAAGTTGTACTACATCTGCATTATGAGATGTTCAATATTTACAGGGGTTAAGAGTAGAATGTTATTGTTTGAATGTAAAAATTGCTCTCCTAGACATATAGTTGGACCCTTGGTCTCTAGCTGGGGACATTTTCTTGGTAAATTGTGACACTTTTATGAGGTAGAACCTACTAGATCATGAGGCTCACTTTGAAGTGATGCTCTGGCCTTGTCTTTAACATCGGCTCTGTTCTGATCCAAATGTGGTACCACACTTTCCCATTGCCACAAAGCTGTCTATCACTATACCTTCCCCAGTACACAGAATACACAGACATTTTCTTCCTTTAAGTTGCTCTGTCAACTGTTTTGTTATTGGAAATATAACTGAAATTATTGTTGATACTTTAATCTTCTTGTTGCCAAACAGGATCCATAACACTTAGTGAAACAGGGGCTTATTGTATTTTTTTTTTTTTTTTTTGGATTGTGGTTACAGTTTCTGAGCATAGCAAGATAGGTCAAACTAAGCTGAGGGAACTGGCCATAGCATATCCACAGGAAAAACTGAGAGAGGAATATATTTTCTGCTTTGTTTGCTCCCAAAATACTGAACCAACTCTCTCTATTTTACCTACCTGCCCAGGGAATGATCTTACCCAATATGAGTTGGCTTTTCCAATATCAAATAGATAATCCTCCACAGGCTCACTAGAGCTTTCTTAACAAAATAATTGTTCATAGGTGTATTCATAGGTGTTCTTAGCTATCAAGTTGATACCTGTATCTAACTGGTATACTTGCTATAGTTAGATTCATGCCACACATGTGATCCATGCTCAGTTAACCCGTGTGACAACTTGGTGGGTGATCTAAAGAGAAGGACATTAAGCCAAATGTCCTGATTGGAGGGGCAATCCATAAAAGTTTACTCTCCAAAGAAGTAAGTACTCCTGAGGAATGAGAAAAGGGTAATTTGAACTGCTTCATTTTTTCTTTTTCTTTTCTTCTTCTTCTTATTTTTATTTAATGTTGCATACATAAATATAGTGATTTATAAACCTTAGTCCCAAATCCTGTTTCTCCTCCTTTTCCCCTTGCAACCCTTCATCTCCCTGCCAGCCTTTCTCCTGTTTTTCAAATTTTTTTTCCTTATGCAGTCCACTGTATTTCATCTAGTCTATCCTTGATGATATATGCCTGATCTGATTCATGCTCCAGCAAAGCATCCTAGATCAATGAACATAACACTGAAGAAGCCATCTTCCTTTGCTTCTCAGAAGTGTTAGTCCTTATCAGTCTCTCAGAAAGGTGTGGAGTTTCTTGAGGTCTTTCTGATGTTATGTGAGATGTTGGTAAGACAGTTACTGTGTAATTCTTGTGTAAGTATACATATCTGACATGAAATATTGTATATCACAGCTATGTCATATCCAGGAAATAATGCATGACTCGCCATATTCCCACTTCAAACTCTTATAATCTTGCTGTCCCCTCTTCTGTGTGACATTTCCTGAGCTTTGGTATGGGTGTGGTAAGGGTTATATGTCCTGTTTAGGGACAAGCAATCTGCCTACACTTATTTTTTGCATTTTGGCAAGTCATTCTTTTCAGTAATAAACACCTTCTGGTGCAGAAGAAGGCTTCTGAGTTGAGTTTTAAACACTTGTCTAATCTATGGGTATAAAACAGGTATTTATAAAGCAGTTTGGTGTACTGTCATCCTAGCTAAATATTCACAGTCTTCTTTTCCCTTGTGACTTATTTCCTTCCCTTTCCTAGAACCTCTTCATTTAGAAGAAAAGTAGGTAAGGGAAAAGATCCATGACATCTACTAACAGGATGAAAGGGTTATTAGAGAGAAAACTTTAGAAACTGCTGAGTGCTAATATCTCTCATGCAAGTTAATAATGTGCTGGAAACCCAAGAGGGAGGCATTTTGTCTTAGCTTGGCCATTAAGCACAAGGCCCAAACTTTCAGCACATGATTTATTGTTCTCAGAGCTCTGAAGATTTCATTAAAAAGTACTAAATAAAGCCCGGCACCTCCCAAGGTGTCCCATAGCAGGGGACATGGAAAGATAAAAGGTCTTTTCCAAGATCATGAATGTTGGGGGGAGAAAGAGAGAGAGAGAGAGAGAGAGAGAGAGAGAGAGAGAGAGAGAGAGATCATTTATGTAAAACTGCTTGCTCTGTATGACATTGCATTTTACAAACACAGTCCTATCAAACTGCATGGTCTTCTTTTCCTTCTCCCATTTCCTTTCTCTCCTTTTCTCTCTTTCTCTCATCTCCTTCTCTTTATCTCTCTTTCCTTTGAGATGGAGTCTCTTCTAGTCCAAGCTGATCTTGAATTCACCATGTGGCAGATTATGATCTTGAGCTTCTGATGCTTCTGACTCATCTCTGGGGTTCACAGTTGTATGACACCAAACTGAGTTTCATGCAACGCTTGGGACTAAACCCAAAGCTTCGTGAATGCTAGACAAGCACTCCACCAACTATAACCAATGGAGTGACACCTTTAGTCCATAGACTTACCTCCATTAAGAGGTGGGGTCTCTACCTTTCCTTTGCAACTGGGTGGTTCTGTTACTATGGTGGACACGATGTTATTTGACTTCCATGGATATATAAAAAAGATACTAGAACATTCACCAGTTATTTTGGAATCACTGACCTGGGGATCCTGTCCCCAGCCACACAGAAAGATCAAGTTTTCTGTCTCCATGTTTCATTGAGCTTCTAGTTGACTGTCAACTTTGGTTATCATTGTTGATATCAGTAGTGGCTGTGTGAGCAAGCAAGACTGCATCTCACACCCTTTGGCTGTTCCAAGCATGTTGCATGGGGCAAAGATAGGCAGATCCCACAACGATTCCCAATTTACAAGTTCACAAGCAATAAATGTCACTTTAAACTTCAAATTCAGGGTAGATTCTCATGCAAGAGTAACTATCTCTCCTGCTTCTGAGATGAATGCTTACAAGTGTTCTTCAGATATCATTAAAGATATCTGAGGGCACAGAGAGGGTACTGAAAGACTCACATGGGCTACCAAATGCATCAGTGGTCCAGATGACTATGTGAAATGAAAGCTGTGGCTTATCAAGCCTCCATGGAGTTTGAGACTTTTTCTTTGTGGAGAGAACTGGCAAAACTATTCAGTGCAGGGAGCTGGAGAGGTGGCTCAGGGGTTAAGCCTCTGCCTTGCAGGCGGAGCGTCCTGAGTTCGGATCCTAGACCCCACATATAGATCCTGGTCAGAAGCGGGGGCGGCCTGTGTTTCTGGTCCTGGTAGGACAGAGCCTGTGAATCCCGGGGCAGAGTAAACAAGGAGGAGGAGGTGGTCGATGGTGGTTCTCAAATTCGCCCGTGGTTCTACACATACACACACACACACACAATTGAATACATAATAAAAATATTTTAAAAAAGAAATATTCAGTGATTTAAAGAATACTGACTTTAGAGTTTTTGTTGACAACCTCGTTGAGAAGTAAATTAATGATAAAAGTGAAAGACTATTTGACTCCCTGGGTCACCTTTGCTTTCCCTTTCTTCCTTTGGTAGCAAGTTCCTGCTGAATAAAGATGTCGCAGGTGTCTGTGAGGTTCCATGCCACTCTACTGCAGGCCACCCATGCTCGCTACGGTCACAGAGGACATATCGGTCCATGCTTAAATGCTATGGCCATTCAGTTAGTTGCAGATGTCAGCTTGACAATACAAATCTGACCATGTAGACAAGCTCCAAGCAAGACTGATTATCTAATCAATGTTTGAAGACCCAGCCCACAGTGTGTGGGAACATTCCATAGGCAGGTGAATAAGATGGAGAAAGCTGGTTTAGCATTTTAGCAGACTGGCATCCTGGAAAGGCAGCATGCCATTCTTTCAGCGATTCCTGGGATATGGTGAGCTTGGCTTCTGGTTTTGGATTGAACTCTGCTGTCACGCTGACGAAGCATAACCGAGAATTGAAAGCTGTAATTAAAAGCTCGTTGCCTAAGTCGTTTGCGTTCTGTATACATTTGGCAGCAAGAAGTTGGGGCTAACACACTTAGAAGAGTGGATATTGCTGAGAAACTGACACAGTGTGCAGAGCCCCCGCCCCCAATCCCTGTGAACTTCTGTCTTCTCTGAAGCTGTAGAGAAAGTAGGAGAGGCACGATTCAGAGATGCACAGGCAACTGCACAGAGGCTACCACTCAGGCAGAATGGGGCGGAGGTTTGTAGAAGAATACCTCAGCCTCTGCTTACCCGGATGCGGTAATACTGAACAGTGTTCTGTGAGTTCCCTTAAAGAGTCCCTGTGAGCCTGAACCTCACTAGGCAGAGGAACCAGCAGCTCTTTAACCCTCTTCCCTGTTTACTTTCCATACTCACACACCCCTATGGATTGGGGGGCCGCTTGCCGGGCCAAGAACTTCTGCCTAAGCCCTTATTTCAGAGTGTGCTTTCTCAAGATTAGCACAATTACCTCTCTCAACCATGTAATCAGAAACCCCTTGCTTGACTCTGCTTGCTATGCCACGCTTAAGACTTGCATAGCTTTCAAAGCCCATGTAATTGAACCGAGAAGAGACATTCAACCGAGAAAGATGGTTTCCTTTCCACTGCTGCTTGTCCATGAGCACAGACTTAAACTCAGTGAGGTATCTTTGAAGCTTATCTCTTCTAGGTATAAAATCCAAGAATCTCAGATTACAATCCTTTAAATAGGAAACAGCCATTGAATAGATCTTTTTTTTCTTGGAGTGAACACTTTTAAAAACACAGATGTTTTGAAAATGTTACAAGAACTCATCCAAGTCCTATTCATCATAGCAAAAGCGACTTTCTGTTCATGATCCTACTTCAGACCACTCAGAAATGCCTGTCGCAGAGCAGCACTTTCACGATAGGAGCTGGAAAAACATTGAGCCACCAGGGTGATGGAGTTCTACAAAGCAATTATGGATTATTTTAATGCTTTTCATAATGATAGCTACCAATTAAATGTTAGTACTTCCTTACCTCACTGAATCTCAAATCAGCCCTATAAGCTAGGTCATTTTATTATTCCAGACCACACAGAACTAGGGCTTGACCTCAGATAGTCCAGCTGTAGTAATCTATAATGAGACAATTGTGCTTAGGAGTTGTTCAATTTATTTCATGAAAATCCCTGACAATTGGAATTTAGGACTGCATATTTTGTGCTCCTAGCATTGCAAAGACTCTTCTTTTGATGTGAGATATGCTCTGACAAAATCAGCTAAAGGGAGAAATAGTCATTTATTTGATTTGCAGTTCCATAGGGGATATAGTCTATTTATGATGGGAATTGCATAGTAGAAGGCATGGTGGCCAGGGGAAAACTGGAGGCCAAGGTACTGATCATCATGAGAAGAAGGGGTCCCCAGGTCCCTGCAAGCTATAAAACCTCAAGGTCACCTGCAAGGTGACCTTCCTCTAGCAAGGCGCTTTCTTGTGTGTGTGTGTGTGTGTGTGTGTGCGCGCGCATGTGTGTGTGTGCGCGCATGTGTGTGTGTGCGCGCATGTGTGTGTGTATCAAAGGGCACTTGACAGTGTGGGTCTGTGAAGGGTAACATCAGGAATGATCCTGGACCACTCTTCTTCCTTATTGATTTGCTCTGGGACTTTCCAGGCTCTACCTACCAGGTCTAGAGTTTCAGGCTGCCATTATAGCCACATGGGATTTTTACCTGGAATCTTGGGGATTTTTTTTGTTTCTTTTTCTTTTTAATATTTATTTATTTATGTATGTATGTATGTATGTATGTATTTATTTATTTTGTGTGTGTGTGTATGTGTGTGTGTGTGACTAATGGTGACTTTGGGAGTCATCCTGGATTGCTTCTACCTCCTTTTTGCTTCACTCTGGGATGTCTCAGGCTCTACTCACCAGAGTCAGATATGTAGACTGCTGTCATTTCAGGCTGTAACCCTGAGCCATCTCCCCAGACCAACACACTCTTAAGGTGTTACAACCCTCCCAAACAGTAATACCATCTAAAGATTCAAATACATGAGTCTATAGGGGATAACTTTCCTTCAATAATGACACTAAGTGATAGCCTTTTACTGAAGGCTATGAAGTTATTCAACTGCTCTCAGAGTTCCTCTTGCATTTCCTTGATCATATAAATAATCAGGCTTTGATTATCATTATTTTGGTTATTGGTTTCTTGGCTAGTATTTAAGAAGTGTTTTGTTTTGGTTGGAATCTATCATTATGGACTTGGGTTTTGTAGGAGAATTTTTGCCCTGATTTTTGTTGTGTTTTGTGGATTTAGCTCTCTTTTTTTACTGGTTTTATTCTGTTTGCAAGTTATTTTTCTCTCTTTTTCTAGGTGAAATAAAACTTATACAACCTGACATTGACCAACTATGGTAGAGTGCAATCTTGGTCATTTTCACTATACTCTGTTCTACAGTCACCATGACTAATTCCAGAGAATACCATTCAACAGGAAACCTTATCCATAAAACAGTCAACCCCCATTAGGCCTTATCCTAAGTTTCTGGAAAACACTGCATCTTTATACTTTTTCCCACATTTAGACCTTGTTTTTTAAAAAAAGGTAGTATGTAAAATATAGCCGCATTTTCAAGGTTCAGCTATGCTGTAACATATAGTAACTTCATTTCTTCTTATAACTTTGCAACATCTCATCATATGAATCTACCACATTCTGTTAGCTACTGATTAGACATTGATCTATTTCTACTTTTGGCTATAACAAATAAAGAGTGTATGTTCAAGTGTTTGTATAAAGATATGTTTCTCTTGAAGAAATTAAGTTGTTAGATTATATGATAATTCTATAGTAAAATATCTGTAGCATCCCTAACTTATTTCCACACCAAAATGACTGTGTACATTACAACCCCACTGGCAAAGTTGTAATTTCTCTGTAGCCTTCGCGGTACTTCATTTTTTTTTTTGTAGTAAAAATATTGTTCTTTGAATGTGAACTGTCTCCCATAAGCGCCTATGTTTAAGTATTTGACCTTCAGCTGATGATGCTTTTAGGAAGGCTACAGGACCTTTAGAAGGTGGCACCTTGTTGAAATAATGGCCTTGGGATCAAGGTTCTTGATGTTCATTTTTCAAGTTGTCTTTAGTAAGAGTTTCCCTTAGACACTTATCAAGTATGATTTTAGGTTTTTTTTTTACATTATGTAGATTGTCTTCAACTTTCATTTTTTCTTTTTTTAGCTCTTAAATTTTTTAATTTTCTATTTATTTATGAACAAACTGGAGTTAAGTCTTTGTCTTGTTCCTCCTCTTCTCTCCTCTTCTATCTTCACCATCCACATACTCTTCCCCTCCTTTCATCCATCCTGTTCTGCCTCCCCCCATACTCCCTGTCATCCTTTTGCTTGTGATTATCTCAGGAGTCATTTTGGGGTGCCTGTGTTGGTAAGGGAGTCAGATTTCTGTTGAACTTTATGTGGGCCTGGTTTGGTGGTAAAGTAGGCCTTCAGTTTATCCTTATGGTGGAAAATTTTTCTTTTACCTTCAATCATGACTGAGAGTTTTGATGGGCATAGCAGCCTGGGTTGACATTTGTGTTCATTCATGACTTGAATTACATTTCCCCAAGCTCTTTTGGCCTTTACTGTTTCCAGTGAAAAATCAGCTGTTATTCTAATAGGTTTACTTTATTTTATTTTTTTATTTATTTCTGCTCATACAAACTTAATAGATACACCGGTCCCCTTCCTCCCTCCACCCCTCCCTGTACCCCCTTGCTCCTTCCCCCCTTTTCCCCTCCTTTCCCCCCCTCCCTATCTCCCAGTGCCTCTGCCTCCCTCCCCCCCATCCCTGGAGCATCCTTTAATGTGTATGTCAAACTTTCCTCTGGGTCCTCCTCTCTGATGAGGTGTAAGGACTCAGTAGCATTGCCTAGAACTCTTTCTTGTGTTCCCTTAAGTATAGGAACACTATTGTGGCTGTTAATCCCTAGCTTCTAAAGATCCTAGTGCCTTTAGTCCATGCTAGACTTTGAGGGGTCAATAATGTGTTGGTTATTGCACAGGTCATGCAAAGTCCTCTAATAGGTTTACTTTAAATGTGACTTAGTTTTTCTCTCCTGAGGCTCTTAAAATGTTCTCTTTGTCTTGTATCTGCAGTGTTTTGACTATTATTTGCTGTGCCAACTTTCTATTTTGGTCATATGATTGGTGGGAGGTATGTGAATGGGGATCTCTTTCCTCTTTTAGATTTCTTGTTCTGGGGTTCCATGAATATATAGGTTTGGCTTCTTCAGAGGCATATTCCTCTCCAGTTTTTTTTTTCTTTTTCAACCTCTTTAATTAAGCAATTTTTTAACATTTTTATTATTATTATTTCCAATCATACAAACTTAACAGGTACACTGGTCCCCTCCCTCCCTCCACCTCCCCTGCTCCCCCCTCCCCTCTCCCCTCTCCCCTCCCTTCCCATCCCCCAGTGCCCCCCCCCCAATATCCGGAGCATCCTTTACTGTGCATGCCAAACTCTCCTCTGGGTCCTCCTTTCTGATGAGGTGCAAGGACTTAGGGGCATTTCCCAGAACCCTTTCTTCCTGTGTTCCCCTTAAGCTTAGGAACACTACTGTGACTGTCAGTCTCTAGCCTCCAAGAATCCTAGTGCCTTTAGTCCATGATAGACTTTGTGTGGTCAGTAATGTGTTGGACATAGCGCAGGTCATACAAACTCCTATTATGATTGCTTTGGCCCTAACTTGTGTGGAGTATCTCGCATATCATTGCTCCTCCCATCCTTGTGCTCCTCCAATCTTACTGTCCCCTCTTTGGCAAATTTCTCTGAGCTTCAGGATGGGGAGAGATTAGGCTGGCCCAGTTTCAGGTGATTGATATAGAGTCTCTGATGTTCTGAATTATGGTTTGTTGATTTTTTTTTTGTTTTGCTGCTCCTACAATGCCCTTGGCTCCATCCTGATGGATATTGGATGTCACCTCCTGGCCAGAGATAAAAACCTGTTAAATTAGAGTCTTGTTATAAGAGTATATTCAAAAGTAGATGAAATAAAAGTAGGAGAACATGGTGAGAGAGGGGTCAATCATCCATTTGCAAAATGGTTACTTTCTATCAGGCAGCCTATATGCTCTCCCCTTCTGGTGAGATCATAACCCATCAGTTGCAAATGATCAGGAAGAAAGTCTGTGAACTTATCCAGGTGTCACATTACTTACTTGCAATCCTTGATGGTGGCCTATTTTCTCTGCTGTAACATGGTCCCCTCTCTCCTTGTTTCTGTTGGGGCCCTCCTTCCCCATCCCTCCAGTTTATAATTTTTACAGTTACTGTAGGTATTACAGAGATTTGTCTTTGAGTGTCTCTAAGTGAGTTTGGTACTAGGATCCACCAATTAGGGAGTACATATGGTACTTTAATTAAACAATTTTGTTCTGCTATCTTGTCTTCTAGTTCTGATATTCTGTTTTCTTCTTCATTAGTTCTGTTGGTGAGACTCTCTGTTGAATTTTGGATTATACTTAGTTTGTTTTTAATTTCAAGTTTAATCTCCGCATGAGACTTTTTTCAAAAGCTCTATGGTTAATTTTGTTTCTTCAACTGCCTTTTAAAAATCTCATCCAGGTGTCTATTATTTTCCTGTTCATGAGGTTATTCAACTCCTCTCAGAGGTCGTCTTGCATTTCCTTGATCATATTAATAATCAAGCTTTGAGAATAATTATCTTGGTTATTGGTTTCTTGGTTAATATTTAAGAAATGTTTTGTTTTGGTTGGAATCTATCATTATGGACTTGTTGGGTTTTGTAGGAGAATTTTTGTCCTGATTTTTGTTGTGTTTTGTGGATTTACAGTGTGATTTGGACATTTTGTGTTTGGCCTCAGGTTTCTTTCTTTGATATGTGTTTCTGACTCTTTTTAATCTGATAGAATTAACACATTTAGATGGTTGTTGGATGGCTTGCCTGAGTGCTGGTGCTGTTTTATGGTTAAGGATATTGTAGTACCCAAGGAGTGTGTAGGCCAAGCTCTGGTAAAGGAAATGACAGGGTTTTGGTTTAGTTATAGCTGAGAGGTTAAAGAGTGGGTATCAAGGTTTGTTAGGTAAGGTTTCGATCAATTATCAGAGTAGCTTTAAGAAGATAAAATAGGGTGGATATAATAGCCAGGGGTTGAAGTTGTGTGGGATATGGCAGTTTATAGATTGTTAGGGGTATGAGAAGATGAATGGCTAAGACCCCGAAGTGGTGGGTATATGGAATTTTGTATACACTGTATAGAAATCTTGAGCTGAGGTGGAAAATAAAATGGGATACTTAGTGTTAGGTGCAAAGAATCTCTTCTTTGAATGGTAAGATTCTTTTGATCCTCAGTTGCATGATGTTAGTTTGCTAGTCCCCAGACTGAGGTTTCTGTTGCCTCTTTTGCTTTTTAGAAGAGATTTTAATGATTAGTTGGGGCTGAATGAAAGCTAGAGCTGGTTAGGTAGTGAGGCGGTTGGGTGAGGATAGTGGGAGATGGAGGCTATCACCGCGTGGGCCCACCTGCATGGCTTTCAAAATGTGTGTGGGCCAGGCCAAATGTTTGATCCATGGTGTAGGCCTAGCATAGACTGGGGAGGGACCCAGAACTCACTTGCATGCTTTTTAAAGTGTATGGGTCTGTCTGCATGTGGACTTTCTTAGTAGTGCTTGTATTTGAAATTTAATAGTTAAATCTCATCTGTTTTGCTTTCTCTTTTTCTTGTCTTTTGGTATCATGATTGGGAAACTATGGTCTAATTCAGGGTCATGAAGGTTATCACATAATCAATAATTTTATAATAATCTTTGAGATTAATTTTTAATTTAATTTGCTTGGCATGTGGCATGAGACAGAGGTCTAAATTCACTCTTTTAGCATGTTTTTGCAATGGCCCAGAAGCTTTACTTATTTGTTTATTTATTCTCCCACATTTTATTTTTTTCCTAATATACAAGCTCAATAGGTACCTTGTCTTCTCCCTCCCTCCTCCCTTCCCCCATCATCACCCATTCCACTCTTCCCCTTCCTCCCTTTCACTTCCCTTCCTATCTCCTCTTCTCCCAGTGCTTCCCTCTTCCTCCTTCTCATCCCCTGGAGCATCCTTTTATGTAGGCATGAACCTCCCTCTGAGTCTTCCACCTTAGTAAGGGTTTAGGATTCAGTGGTATAGCCCCAGGCCTCTTCTTGGGCTTCCAGTTAGTATGGGAATTCTATTATAACTGTTTAATCCTTGCCTCTAAGGATCCTACTGCTTGAAGCCTTCTCCCCTGTGATCTATGCTAGACTTTGAGGGGGGGGGGAGTCATTAACATGTCAGCCATTGTGCAGGTCAGTCCAAGTCTAGTCTTGGCTGCTGCAGCCCTAATTTATGTGGAGTATCTTGCATATCATTGGTCCTCCCCATTTTTAGGCTTCTACAATCTTGCTACCCCTTTTTCCCCATGGTTCCCTGAGCTTTAGGATGGGGAGAGATTTGGCTGCTCTGATTCCAGGTGAATAATGTAGGGTCTTTGGTGTTCTGAATTGTGGTTTGTTGTTGTTTTCAGTTTTCCTGCACTGCCCTTGGCTGAATCCCGATTGCTATCGAAGGTCACCTCCTAATCAAAGATAAAAGATTGTTTAAATGAAGATCTAATGCAAGAGAAGACTCAAAGATAGATGGAAGAATAGGAGTAAGGCACAACAGTGGGAGGGGTATGGTAGTGTCAGTGTCCCATTTGTGGGATGGTTACTGTCTGTCTGCCAGTCCCTATATCCTCCTGTGAGGATCAAATCTGTTCAGTACCAAGTGACCAGGAAGGGAAGTGAGAATGAGTTGCACCAGATGTCTTGCTACTTACACACAAGCATTATTTATTGAAAGACCATTGTTACTCCTAGTTTACCCTGGTTGAAGATTAGTTAACAAAAGGCATAGCAGATTTCTTTCTATGCTTTCAGTACTATTGCACTAATGCATTCTTCTCTCTTATGCCAGTCCCACATTTTGATTATTATGTTTTCATAAGAAAATTTCCTATCAAGAACACTGAAGTAGAATCTGTTAAGTAAACTGAAATGAAACAAATTATTTTATTTTTTGTGTCATTTGAAAATACGATTAACTTGATAATCTGAATATTATACTATGGGAAAATATATATATATATAATTTGTGTGATGCTATGATTTGGGTCTTTCCTAAACCTATGAGTGGAAGGCTTGGTCCTCAGTGTAGCAGTGAGCAGAAGTGGAATCTTAGGGAAGTGATTGAATCCAGACAACTCTAGCTTTATGAGGATTTAATCCAGTATGGATTCAGAGCTTAATGGGACACTGGGCAGAGGTAGAAACTTTACAAGGTGGGGGCCAAGCTTCAGGAAGTAGGTCACTGGGATGTGTCATGATGAATCTTCATTGTCAACTTAACTAGATTTAGATTCAACTAGGAAACACACTTCTGGACATGTCCGAAAGGTTTTTCCAGAGAGGTTTGACTAAAGGGAGACCCTCTCTCCCGCTGAATGTGGTCATTCATCGGAATCAATCCGATGGAGTCTTAGATTGAATAAAAGGAGGAAGCAAGCTGATGACAGCATTTATCACTCTCTGTTTCTGGATTGTGACCGCCAGTGGCCTCATGTGCCCTCTGCCATGGTATTCCCACTACTATGGACTGTGCCTTACCACATACCTCAGTAAAACTTCCTTCCTTAAATCGTATTTTTGTCAGGCATGTTGCTGCAGCAATGAGAAAAACGAATGAGGGCTGGGAACTTGAAGGATATGTTTTGCATTCAACTGCTTTCTTTCTGCCTCTTTCTGTTGGTTCCCTATCACCGTGGGGAGGAATAGTTTTCCTCTATCACATTCCCCACCATTATCTCCTTCCTCGTCAAAGACCCCACTAGTGACCATGGACTAAAACTTCTGAAACCATAAGCCCAAAGCAACCTTTCCTCCTTTACATTGCTCTGTCTCAGAACAATGGTAAACTAACTGATGCATAGAGAGGAAGCTTGCTTAGATGGACAGCAGATAAGTGGTAAATGAAAAGTACGTCTGCTCCTTGGTGGTCAAGGAGAAGGGCAGATATGGAGGACAGGAGGTGGCAGCATACCAGACACAAGCCCACCACTCCACACCCTCTATTCTCACTCCCCACCCCATATACTCTCAGCTCTGTTTTCACCTATATGCTTTATTTTCCTACAGATACATTTTCCCCCTCAAGTGTTATGGCTACCAGTGGAAATGTCACAACTTTAGAATTTTTCAAATCCTTATCACAAAAACATTGGAATCTTTAAGAGAGACTGTTTTAGTGCCTCAGCTCTACTCTACTGATAAACCCAAATCCAAACATCAGTGGCTATCCAGGTTGCTACTGGTGACTTGTGGGCTGTCATGCTGCAAACAGCTCCAGCTCGAAAACTGGAGAGACTTCAAAGGCTATTACTGCACCTCACCTTATTACATAGGTGCTCTGAAACAATGCAGACAGCCTAGCTTGCTCTGAATACCTTTCGGCATGTTTTATTGCAATGCAGAATGATGAGAATAATCTCTCATGACTTCTGATGACAGCGGTATCAGTATGGAGTTCAGAAAAGCATGGTCTAGATGGCATTATGAATATCATGTCACATAGCTATTCTGAAGATAAAAGGGATATCTTGTTTTTAGAGGATAAAAAAGAGGTACGATTTTCAAACACTTTTTCAGAAAAAAAAAATAAACCCTAAGGTACATTTTCATTGCTCTTACTTTAGGTCAAGGAGATAATTAAGTTCGGTTGAAGAATATATATATGAGATACATATCTATTTATTACTAATCTGTCCACCTATGTATAGCATCTATCATCTATTTATATAAAATAAAAAGGAATTTATTAATTAAACTATATAACAAGAGACTAAATTCCTTTACAGTGGTCAACTGCAGTCTGAACAGCTAGGGAAATGGAATGTAACTCAATTCAAAAAGCAGGAAACTTCCCATAAATGATCAGAGACATAGCCCTAATCTGAGTCCCAGAGAGTCTCTAGAGCAAGGCCACAATCAGAGGATGGAGAACCTGGAGGTGGATGTCCTCAGGTAACAATAGCAGCAAAACCAACCGACAACCAACTAACCAACCAACCAGCAGTCAACCAGCCAATGAACCAACAACCAACCAACTGACCACTAGCCAACCAATTGGCCACTCAACCAAAATATTAACAACCAACAGGCCAACCACTAACCAACCCACCAACCACTAACCAACCAACAGCCAACCAACCAGTCAGCCAACCATTAATCAACCAGCTAGCAACCAACCAACCAACCAACAATCAGCCAATTTACCAACAACTTGTCGACTAACAAACAATCTACCAACTACTAATCAACTAGCCAAACAGCAACTAACCAACTAACTAGCCAATAATCAGCCAACCCTCACTAAAGCATGTCCACTCAAGAAGGGTTATACACTTGCACATACATGAACTTCACACTTTTCCATAGTTTTGTGTCTCCCGGATTCGCAGCTTGTGGGATGGAGCTGTCCATATTCAGGACAAGTGTTCCCCCTTAGTGCTATGACCCACAAGCCAGTACTCTCTGGAATTTCATCATAGAGATAGTTACAGTATACTTCGTCATTTTTTTTCTAGGCTTTTTTTAAGGTAGTTATGATTTCAACCAAGATTTACTGAAGCAGAGGAAACAAATAGTGAGCCCCAGAGAGATGTGTGAAATTCATCATTTTTGAAGAAACAGGACTTTGGAAGATTATTTTAAAAGTAAAAAGAAGATGGTTTATTAGTATATCAGGGGTAGTTGCTACAAGTAGGAAAGAAAGGGTGCCAAAAGGGAGGGAAGAAGAGACAAAAAGTCTGAAAAGTCCATTTGGCCCAATTTGAAGCAGCAAGCAAGAAGATTCACTCTTTAGGGTCATATGGAAAAAAAAAACCTAAATCAATGGAAACAGCTAAAAAATATTGTAGGAGGAACAACTATGAAAATGATATGCTTCTCCTAATATGAAAATAAAGTGAATAAAGATAAACTTTAAAATGGTGCTGCACTGTTTGAAAACCTGGCAATAAAATGAATGTGTCCTGAAAGATAAATTAACATTTTAAATGCTTAAAGTATTATAAAGGCACATTGCAGTAAAATAGTCATACAGCATGGGAGGGGGGAGAGTTTGGTTTGCTTCCTATTGTACATAGAAATACAATGGGAACAAGAAATGCGACTTAATGGTGATAACTTCAAGATAAACTCAGGAAGTAGGGAGGGATTGCAGCTGGATTTGGGAGGACAAATGATTCCTCGTGCTTCAGAGTTGTAGAAGACATCACAGTCCCTGTGTGGGTAGTCACAGGTTAGAAGCTGACTTTCACCTTAGAATCTGCCTTCCAGGTGGGTCTGAATTATCAGTGTCAGGATCTGGTATTTAAAATAATGCTTCTCAAAAGAAAATCAACAAACCATAATCCAGAACTTCAGAGACTCTATATCAACCACCTAGAACTAGGCCAGCCTAATCTCTCCTCATTCTGAAGCTCAGGGAAATTTGTGGAAGAGGGGCGGTAAGAGTGTAAGAGCACAAGGATGGGAGGAGTAATGATATGTAAGATACTCCACACAAGTTAGGGCTGAAGCAATCATAATTGGACTTTGCATGCCCTGCACAATGTCCAACACACTATTGACCCCACAAAGTCTAGCATTTGCTAAAAGCACCAAGATCCTTGGAGGCAAGGGATTGACAGCCAAAATAGTGTTCCTATGCTTAAGGGGAACAAAGGAAAGGGTTCAGGGAAATGCCGCTGGGTCCTTGTACGTCATAGGAGAGGAGGACCCAGAGGAGAGTTTGGCATGCACATTAAAGGATTCTCCGGGAATTGGGGGAGGGGAGGTACTGGGCGGTGGGGAGGGAGGGGTGAGGGGAGGGTGAGCAGAGGGGTCGGGTAGAGGAGGAGGGAGGGAGGGAACCGGTGTACCTATTAAGTTTGTATGAGCGGAGATAATAAAAAATGTTTAAAAAAATAAAATAAAATAATGCTTCTCACGCTGAGATCAGCACATTAGTTGATTGTGTCAGAATGTCTCAAGGTAAAATATGAAATAAATAAATGAGAAATTATTTTCAAAAAGACAAAACTGAAACTTTCCTGGGTTTTTCTATCTTGTTGAGTCAACACCTGTCTTAGATGTACAAAATCAAAAAATATGAAAATAAATTGAATAAAGATGAACTTTAAAATAGCACTTAGACTGACTTTTAAAAAATTATTTTTATTATTTTTTATTTTGTGATAGCTTCTTATATGCATACAATGAATTTAAGTCATTTTAGCCCTATATTACCCCATCCCATAGCTTCTCCTTCCACTGAAATCCTTATTCACAACCAGTCTCTTTTCTATTTCCACCCTACCCCTTGTGTATATGTATGTGTGTGTTTAATAAGGATCACCGATATCAGCATGTGCCTGGACACTACAGGAGCATGGGGGATACACTAGTGTATATATCGCCGAAGAAAGAGGCTCCCTTTTCAGTAGACTGAATGTGCTGACATTTTTAATGCAAGAGTAGGTTTACTGGTGTGTGTGTGTGTGTGTGTGTCCATGTGAATGGGATATGCATGTGCATGTGCATATGGGCATGTGAGTGTGTATGTGTGTGTAAATGTATGTGCATCGTGTGTGTGTGTGTGTGTGTGTGTGTGTGTGTGTGATGTGTGCCTGTATGTGCGTGTGAGCATGGGTGTGTACCTGTGGCAATAGAGGACAATGTTCAAGTGTTAGTCTTCACTTTTCTACCTTATTTGAGACTGAGTCTCTTTACCTCTACTGTGTAAGTCAAGTTGGCTGGTCCAGCAGTTTCAGGAGATTCTCTAGTACCTACCTCTCATTTCCACAGGCATGCAGGGATCACAGCTGCTACGTTATTGCTTCTGCTGTTTATAGGGATCTTGGTTCTGAGCATTGGTCTTTGGGCTGTTGTGGCAGTGCTACACCAGCTGAACCATGCCAGGGTTGCCCAGAGGAAGGTTCTACATTGCCATTAGGCTTACCGACGCTGACATTCCCTCCTCTAGTCCTTGCTGTCTGGTCTGACTTTAAAACATGCACTTGTCATGGTTGACTCAAAGTCAGTGGCCGCAAAGACTAAATAGAAATCTCTCGTCATGTTGCTTAGGAAGTTTATCTGTCATTTGAAGGAATAGCAGAAAAACTGACACTTATTATAAGCTCTGACTTTGGGACATGAATTTCTGCTGATCTCCTGCCCTAAAGTAAAGGAGTCTCTTACACAGCATTTGCCTTCCTTCTATGTTTGCCAGATTAGTGAGTTAAACATGTTTTTCAGACTTTCTTGCTTTAAGAGCTGTGGGTGCAGCTTAGGTTTTTCCTGTAGCTTCAGTGATGGCCAGATCACAGGATGGACGTAAAGATTGCCTTCCTTTGCACACTGTGACTATCTCTGTTGATAAATAAGAAGACTGTAACTGTATTTCATGAAATTGGTGATAAACATATTTAATGGTATATGATATAATATAATACATTAATATTCCAGAGATATACATGACTCAGCAGCCAGTTTTCCTCCACAACTGAAAATCAAGAGACAATATTAAAATATTGCACATTGATAAAGAGCCATTCCAAGTGCAAGAGAAACTGATGAATTTTAGTGTAACAGGAAGGAAAAGTTGACTGACATGTTTGTAGATTTCACAGTGCAGCTGAACTTCAGAACGTTATCTATGGTACCAAAGAACAGTTATCTGAACAACCAGATCTTCTCTGTATGCTTTGACAAAAGTAATAGAACAGACGAAACGAGTCACAGAAGCAGACATGAGAATTTAAATATCTTTTATTTACTCACATATCATATAATGCTTTTTTATTAATTTTATCATTTGGAAAACAATGCAGCTTTTCATAACTTATTTGCATTAACATGGAATGGATGAATTGGTACTAATATTATCTCAGTTGCAATTTTTATAATGCCACAAATATATGATCACTGCAAAAGCCGTTTAATGTCCTCAATAGCTTTTGAGTTCAAGAAACCCTTTGAGGATGAGCGGAAATAATAATAAAAACTGTTTAAAAAAAAAAAAAAGAAACCTTTTGAGAAAAAACATCAGAAGACCCTGTTGAGTGACTGCTTGAGAACCTTCAATCAGATACCTCATCTGACCAGGAGATGGCGTCCCAAACTCACACTACACTCACTTAAAATTTAAATTTAAGGCTTTCCTTTCTGCAGCAACACAGGAGATTTACAGCATGAATTTTATACATGCTTTTGTGAGGAAGGAGACAATAAATAGAAAAAGACCATCTCAAAGTCTTAATAGGATCCAAGAATGTGTAATCATACTAAGGAAGAAAAGAAGAAACATGGGTAGTTTACAAAGCTGTAGTGAGGACCGGCAGGCTGGCCTCACTGTTCCCCCACCTCCCAGGATACAGCTCCTCCCCAGATTCTCAGCAGCAAAAAAGATCAGGCTTTCTCCAAGGAAGATCCTTCCCCTGCAGTTTTGGCTGGTGTGTGTGTGTGTGTGTGTGTGTGTGTGTGTGTGTGTGTGTACAGTACAAGAGGGCACTTGAGTGTGTGTGCCTGTGGAGGACCAAAGGTGACATCAAGTATCATCCTGGATTACTCTATCTTCTGACTGCTTTGCTCTGGGGTTTCACAGGCTCTGCCTTCGGGGTCAGAATTGCAGGCCATCACCATATCCTTTAAGCATTTTTACAAGGGATCTGGGGATCCAAACTGAGGTCTTTTTGCTGAGGCAAAGGTTTTAATCCCTGAACCATCTATTCAGCCCTCATTGTTCTTTATACAAAGAGAAAGTTGCCTTAAATGATCTGCAAGTGAATATGGGAGCCGGCTTGAATCCCTTGTCAATCATATATATCTATTGTCCATAAACCCCATTTCACTTGTCAAATAGTTCTCTGAGCACTATTTCATCATCTTGTAGCTATGTTTATATGGAAATGTCCATTTCCTAAAATCTGGGAGAACTATATGATATACCATGACATTTATTCCTTAGGAAATTTATTCTGGAAAAGTATGTAATTCCAAAGATATAGTGTCCATCTTTCTGGAATAGCACTGATTTCCGTAGGCTAAGATTTGCAAATTTTTCTTTCCTCCCCAACTTGGCAATCTTTAAAATAGGCATGATTTTTTTTTTTTTTTTGTGCATCAAAACAGTGCACTGGGAGTCCCTTCTGAGTACAGTAACTATGTGCTATGAAATGTAATGGCATCTCCCGATGGAAAGTTCCATGCAAACTCACATCCTCTTCAGTCTGTTTTCATTTCTTACTTTGGATATGAGTCCCTTTTGCTACATTGATGAAGACTTGCGCTTTTTCCCTTCAGATTTTCCGTTCCCCGCCTCCCTTGCCTTCCCAGAGGGAATCCCCATGCTTCGTGATGAGTTAATACCTTCAGACTTGCTCCAGATGACTCACACTCCAATCCCACTGGCTGGCAGATGAGAAAATGCAGCACTGTTTCTGCACAGGAATGTTGTACAGACGCTGGTGTGCGGGAGGGAATGGAAGGCCCTGTATGGCTCAGGCATCACAGTGTCCCCACTGCCTTCCAGACGTCCCATCAACTAGCTTGATTGTGGGCTATCAAAGGTGGATGTCTGAGACACACGCTGATGGATGATCAAGACGTTTCTGATTACACTTGCAGGGTCTGCTCAGTCTCTGTATCCTTGCACTCTCTCCTCTGCTTCAGAACTCACGAAACTCAACTGCCCTTTTCACTTTGGCCAGAAGCCCACCTGCCAAGCATGAATGAGCACCATGCTCTGTGTTTATAGGAGATTTCAGGAGAGTTCCAAGACCATGGTGGTAGAACAATGTTATAATGGAACCACAACAAAATCATTCTCCTTTGACTGGCTGAGCCTGGCCACCTTCTACTTTATTGGATCCATCCCTCACCCTCCTTTGCTTCTCTCTTCAATCCCTGGTTCCTTCTTTGTAAAGAAGGAGTACTGCTTCTGCCGGACCTTCTGCAGCACGGTCAGAGATTCCTCACGCATAAAAGCTTCACACCTATCACAACCTATCACAGCAGCATCAAGTTAGTCTGAAAATCAAGAAGCTACTATTGTGCGCCCAATCCAAGGGGCCAAGTATTGTTTACAGATCAGAGTCTCAATAATGTTAATTTTTGTTAATTTTCCCCAAACTGGTTTACAGATTTAATGTCATGCTAGTCGAAACTCCAGCAGGCATTTTATTTTTGCTTGTTCGTTTGTTTGTGTCGTGCGTGTGTGTGTGTGTGTGTGTGTGTGTGTGTGTGTGCGCGCGCGCATCTGTGCATGGACTTCCACCCATGTGTATGTGAGTGTGTGACTGTGGAGGCCCAAGGATGACTTCAGAAATCATTCTGAATTGCTCTACCTCCTTAACTGCTTTGCTTTGGGAATTCCCAGACCCCACTTTTCACAGTTAGAATTGTAGGTCACCAACCTATCTCTCCTGCATTTTTACCTGGGATCTGGGGACCTGAACTCAGTTCCTATTGCTGAGGCAAAAAGGTTTTAACCCAAGCTGTCTCCCCAGCCCCAGACATATATTTGCTTGTTTGTTTTTGAAGAACTTAATAAGCTGATGTTCAAACCATCTGAGAGCATGAAAGACCTAAGCTAGGCAAAACAGGAAGAAAAGAAAAGAAGAAATAAACTGGAGAGTTGCCACTACTTGGTTTTAAGAATTATTTTAAGTCTGGGCATTCCACCTCCAACCTCGGTTGCTGTGGATTGAATTCAGGGCTTTGTGCACACTAGGCAAGGGCCCCACTGAGCCAAATCCTCAGTGCGCATTCTTCATAAAGCTCAAGATGCCCTTTCCACACTCACTGAAACCCAATGAACTCTTCAGGAGGCGATGTTGAAGTCCCCCAGGGGATACCTCTCTACAGTCTAGACAGAAAACAGGTGGATTCTAGCAACACATTTCACTGAACCTCCAGAGGGCACCCTGGGCTTATCACTGACAGAGAAGTCTGTCTTCTAAATAGAAGCTCACCCTGGCGTTCTGAAACCTTTTTCTTACACATAATCAGTGCCCTGGATGAAAATAGGAGAGTATGAAGAACTTTTGAGAGGTGGACTTTACAAAGGGTGGTCCTTGTTTTTTCTTGAAAAGTAAATTAGTTTCCATGTGAGGGATTGTAAACAGGTTGATTGACTTCTGATCCTATATTGATATCACCCTTGTAAAAAGTGCAGTTCATTATTTAAAAAGCTGAAAAATAATCTTGGTAGTTTACAGAATTTTAGACTTTGCCTGGAATCTTCTAAAATTTGAGTCTTCCTTGGTCTTCCAAGGGCACTTCTTCTATGACTGTATATACATCTGTTTTAATCCCACCACTAGTTCTAAACATGGAATCTTCATGTCTCCCACATTTGTGCTTCTCAGACTCAGAAAGATGAAGCTGGCTTCCTGAAGATGCCCCCACTTCTCCAATTGTCAAGGACCCACCTCTCTTCAAAGCCCTCCCTGGAATGCCATTCTGGATGCTTAGTGAGGATTGCTATATTTTTCCCTCCATCATCATAGAACTACCATAATTTGAATTGTTTTATGACCAGACTGATAAACTATTTGTCAGCGCATGTATGTTTTCGTGTCTTAGAGCCAGCCCATCTATATAGTTTAATAGCCACCTGCAGAGTCGGCATATGGATGGTAGTTCCTATTTATTATATTTAGATGAACTTGAGGTGAGTTCGGGAAGAGGTTCAGGGTTATGACTTTACTAATATTGCTTAGCACCAGCCTGGAACAGAGCAAGACTCTGACACAGGATAGACACATCCATGCTCAATGCATGCTTGCATATGAACATGTTATCTGTGAGTCTGTTCGTTTAAGCTGTGTCTTTCTTTCTTCCCTACCTCCTCATTTTCTTCCTCTGGCTCCTTCCTTTTCCTTTTTACTTTCCTTTCCTCCTCCTCCCTTCCCACCTCCCCACCCTTTTACTCTGCTTCCTTTCCCTTTCTTTTCCCTTTCTTTCTCTTCCTCCCCCTTCATTTCTTCTCTTTTCTTTTCCCCTTCCCTCCCTTCCCTTCTCTTCCTTTCCTTCCTTTCCCTTTTCCTCCCTTTCCCTTCCCTCTTCTTCCCTTCCCTCTTTTCCTTCCCCTTCCCTCCCTTCCCCTCTCTTTCCCTTCTCTTCCCTCTTCTCCTTCCCTCTCCTTTCCTCCCCTCTCCTCCCCTTCCCTTCCTTCCCTCTTTTCCTTTCCTCTTCTTTTCCTTTTCTTCTTTGACAATCTCACCATTCAATGACTCAGTAGTCAGGCAGGCCTTGGACTCAAGATTCTTTTGCCTGTGCTTCCAGATTACTGACATTATTGACACACACAAGATTCTGCTCAGATTCTTCTAAAGAGGCAATTTGGTGTGAGAACATAGTAGTTTCCTCTTCACTCCCCTCTCTCCTCTCTTTTCTTTTCCTCTGTGTATCTTTGTTTAACACATTAAATAACAAGATTGAAGTAGTTCTGAACATAGAAGTAACATTTGAGACTTTTCAAGTACTCCAAAGTGGCCTGCACAGCTTGGATCCTATTAATTACAAAGTCATAGGCACAGCTAATCACTACTTTGTTTTATCAACCTGTAGTTACAGTCTCGTGGTTTGAATGTAAGTTGCGCCTTCCAACCTTCCCAGGCTCATGTGTTTGAACTGTTAGCTGGGGTTAATGTTTGCGAACGGTGTAGCATCTTTAAAAGGTGGTACTTCCTGGAGGAAGACATGTCATAGGGTGGGGTGGGGGAGGGGAGGTGAGTCTTGAGGTTTAGTAGCCCAGACCTGCACCTCTTGCTTGCTTTCTCCCTTTGCCTTTCTGATGGCTACAGTGATAGGAACTAACCTCCTGCTTCTGCCTGTATGTGATTCCTGCCTTAAGGGACTATATCCCCTCTGAAACCCTAAATCAAACGAATTTCCCTTTTTTCCTTAAGTTGTGTAAAGTATTGTCTCATAGCAATAAAAGTGACTGCAACACACATGGAACAAAATGCTTTACTTCAGTAGTTAGGTGAAGATAAAAATGCAATTTGTTCTCATATGCATTTATGAATACTCTTTATTTATATATGTATGTGTTGAGGGGTGTGCAGACCATACATGTGGAGGCCAATGGTGGATGTCAGACATCTTCCTTAATCCCTCTCCCTTTCATTTTTATTATTTCTCTTTCCAAGACATTAAATGCACCAATTTGTCTGGATTGGTTGGGCAGCAAGATCAGAGAACCTCTTGTCTCTATGGGATTACAGCTGTATACTACAACACTCTGCCTTTATGTGGGTCTGGGATCAAGCGCATGTCCTCGTTTTTACATGACAAACACTTTAATGACTAAACCATCTCCTTAGCTTGCTGAATCTCACTAATTTTATCTTGAGTCCCTGTGGCGAGGGGGGAGGATGGGACTGTGTACCCCAAGTTAATAAGTCCCTTCTATAGAAGCATGTCATTATGAGACATCAGTAATACCTCAGGTGGCCTCCTCTCTACCCTCTCTTTCCCTCTTTAATGTTACAATCCTTTTGGTTGTCAGACAAGTTTTCAGGGTGCCATCTTTGATCAGCAGTGGTCATAGGGCTTCCCTCTCCCTTGGCAGTGCTGAACACTTTACAGCTTCTGAGTCAGGTGGGGCCTGAAGAGCTATGACTGTTAGCAAGCTGGCAGGTGACGCTGCTGCTGCTGGCAGGGGAACTCCTGTGAGAACCACTGCCTTGTGCACAGCGTCACCTTATGACATTCTGACAGGTTGACCTGGGCCAGTGTCCATCTTGGAAGGAGAATTTGGGGACAGTCAGGCTGAGTTGTGAAGAGGTCCTGGTGTGTGATCACATGTCATGAGGGTGACATCTTACTGGCATTGGTGATGGCCTGATCCACTGACCCTATCCCATGCCTCTGGTCCCATCATCTGAGCTCATCAGCAGCTAGTTGTCCATCCAAACTCCACAGTCACAGTTCAGTGTGCAGCAGCAACTTTCTCTTACACTCTGAGTCTGCTCCAGTGCATGCAGGTAAAGTGGTCCCCTCTCCTCCCCTCCCTGCAGCAGCTAGACAGCCATCAGGGTTCTGGTGTCTCTGTGTGGCTCTGCGAAGATCTACCCATTGGCTTGGTCGCTGATGTGCGAGAGTCACTCCTCAACTTCTATTTCAACAGTCATTTCCATTTCTTTATCCCATTCTTGCCTCCCTGTCTCCCACTTCTTGGACACACCTTTGAATAAACTACCTTTCCTCAAATGCTTACCTCAGAACTACTCTTCAGGATCCCAGTTTAGTGCATCTTCTAATCCTAGCGTGCCACTTATTTCCTGGGAATGAGTTGATTCTTTGGAGCCCATTTCCATATGGGTTCCATGAAAGTGAGACTATCATCTCTCAAGGTTGAGATAATATTTAAGACAGACCCTGAATTGCTGCCTGACTCTGCAGTGTGGGTATTCTTTCCCCTCTGTGTTTTTCAGCCTTCTCTTACTATAACAAGAACCTGAAGTAATCAGCATATAAAGAGAAAAGGCTTACTCAGGTGGAGTTTCAGGTTTAGTCAATCCATAGTTGGGTGACCCCGTTACTCAGGACCAGGCAGCACAGCACGGTACGAGTGCATAGCAGCACAAAACTGCTTATTTCGTGGCCAGGGAGGAAGAGCCAGTGTCCTGCCCCCTTAAGGGGCATGACCTTAATGATGTAAGACTTCCCACTAGATGCCATCTCTTCAAGTTTCTGCCAATTGAGAGACTGTGTCTTTAGTGTATGAGCATTACAGAGCTGTGCTCCAGCACCTCCTCCTTTTCAACTGATCACCTTTTAGAAGGAAGTTGGAAGACCACAGAAAGAAAGAATTAGTTTTCTAGGTCCATGATGCACATAATGGTGGGTGTGCAGTAGCCACAGGGAGATGGATGAATAGGTATATCTATGACTCCATCCTCCCAATATTTCTCTGGCCAGGAATAAGAATGCCTCATACCATCTTGCTTCTGTTCTGGATTTAACAAAACTAGATCATAACATCTTCACCAGTAAACCATTTTCAATGTTGCTGCTTTCGATGTTGACTTTGGATAGAGAAGACTGCCTCATTGATTACATGACAACATTCTTTTTGGTTTTCTCTTTCTACCTCATCTCAGGAGATGGTTTTCTTTCTATTATTTTTCATAAAAAATGAAACATTAATGAAACCATTGGTTTCCCCCATGAGAACACAAATTATTAACAGGACTTAAATTACTGATAGAAGAGAAAGACAAAATTGATTTCAGAACTCTGCACTCAGCCAATGTCCCTTCCTTCCCAGCCCTTTAAGTAGAATTGAAACACAATGAGGATAAGAGCCAGAGATGCTGATGGAGAGGGCACATCGATAGGGGGGGCCTCTTCCTTTCTACCCACGGTCAGTATGGTTCATGGGGGCTGAGTGGATGCTCAGCATGGTGGCTGTGGGCAAATTCATCTGGAGGAGAGAGGTGGAGCAGGACAAAGGAAAAAGTGTGTGAAAGGAAAGATGCTAAAATGGGAGCAGATTTAGAGCATGAATTAATGTCTTTATATTCTACCATGGTTTTAAAAGTCATTAAAAGAGAGCATCCTCTTGAGAAAATTCCATGTGTAACAAGAGATTTGGGCTTTTTGGACTCTGAAGGGGCTTTGCCAAGCTAACATCTCTCAACTCTGTTTCAGTTTAATGAGGTTTCTTCTTCAGGCTCTTGGCAGAGGTATGGAGATGACAATGGACTGGGGTGATTAGACCCATTTGAAATGGAAAAATAGAATTTGAGATGTGGGTGGTATGTGGGTAGTTGAAAACTCAAGAGCTCATTTGGATTACTTTTCCCCATGATTGATTGTTGCATTGTTTTCTTTATGCTGGTAGACTGCAGGCTACTTGTCTAGGATTCATGTCTGATTCATGGTGATTTTTTTGGCAAATACCCCTGGGACCTTTGGAAGATCTTAGGTAAACCGTTTAATGTTCACATTTCAGTGGGCCACATCTTGATTATGCATTGTTTATGCAAATGTGTGTACAAGAGATTAAATGTCTTGGGTTATTTCTAAGTCTGACTATTATGAACAAAATTATTATGAAATGCTTGTACATGTGTCCTTAAGTTCATTAACTTCACATAATGAGTTACCATTTAAAGTTTTTTTAAAACAAATTATTGACTTGAAATATAATGTTACTTAAGGATATGTATTTTTTAATACTTCTTTTACTTTCTTTTAGATCCTTAACCTAAACTTCCTGAAATCAGTACAAGGTTGTTTTGTGTGTGTGTGTGTGTGTGTGTGTGTGTGTGTACAGGGAACAATTTCCCTGTCTCTAACAATGAAGCTAATTATTGTTGTAATTGAAATTAAAAAGATTTTTCCTTAGTGAATAAAAAAGATATTAAAGATTTAACAGTTATTAATGCACTGTGTACAGGTAGTGAATGAGAGATTTAAACACAAGGCTCAGAAATTAGCATTAATTTAATCCCTCAAAAAGGTCATTAAAAGCTTTAAAAGATAGAATGAATAGATTAATATTTTCTCTGAAGAAATTTACTGTCTCAAAGATGGATTAATTATCTAAGAGGTGTTACTGCTGGAGACTGGATTAGAGGGAGAATGGTTTGGAAACTTCTTGATAATAAGTATAGAGAGGATGGATCAATCTTAACAATAAAAGCAGATGGGAAGCATGTCTGAGAGAGTATTTACAAAGTGAGATGTTCCCAAAGTAGGAAGTATAATTTCGTGTGGGCAGAGGAGGGGGAGAGGAGAGAAAGTAACTACTGCTAATTTAGATATGAAACCTGCTGTCTGTTCATATCTAAGTCAAGGCATCATTAGAAGATAATCACACCCTCTTTTTAGAAAGATTAAAAAGAACTTCAATAGAAATTCTGTTGCCTTCTTAGGATTCCACTTGCTAGCCTGTGACAGTTAGCTACAGATGCCAACTTGACCATGGAAGACTGAAGTTTGTGGTGCATATGTGAAGAATTAATAGTTAAGGTAAACCCTAAACAAGTCTACAGGAGATTATCTAATTGATGTAAGACCCAGCAGTCAGCAGTGGTTGGGACCATTTCCTAGATAGATGGATAAAATGGAAAGAACTGGTTCAATCCTTGGAATACTTTGGCAGAAGAACTTCAGTCAGGCAAATGAGCTTTGCCTCCTTCAGAAATCCCTGTGGATATGGTGTGACCAGTTCTCTTGACTCATAGTGTTGGTATAAACTTTCCTGCCAAGCTGGACTATAAACTGTAGCCAGAATCATAAGTAAGAATAAAACCTCTTGTTCCCCTAAATTGTTTGGTTGTATATTTATCAGCAACTTGAGCAGTAGCTGTAACATCATCTCTGCTTGGTTGGCTGGCTAAACCAATCATGGATCACAAGACACAATAGATTGTGTCTACACTGATGTTAGGTTCAGGTAGTCAGATGCTCTCAGGCATAAAGGTCTTTGAGGATGGACCACCTATCCTCTTATAAGCAATAATTTGCAAAATCAGGAAGCAAAACCACAGGACTTGGTTGACTGCTCAAAAGAATGGCAACAGAATACTATCTCTGGCCCTGGATAGAGATGTGTCAGAAGTCTCTAGTGGCTCAGCCTGTAAAGACACTTATGAGGGACAATCTTGCAGTTATTTTCCTTGTATCATATTAAAAAAGTAAAAAAAAAAAGCTCTGAGAGCTTCATGATATAGTAGAAGAGATAGGCTGAGCTCCTGTGTGGGCGGATATTGGACACTGTCCTGGGCTTGGTGAGTGGGAACCGAGATGCAGGTTTAATTTGTTTTAGAGAAACAAAGAAATGGGATGATTCATCTACCCAAATATTGTGAGCTGCAAACACCTGTTATGGTGATGGGAATGGAGGACTTATATTATGCTGGCTTTTCAGAGGTGCTTGGTAGATCTGATATAACTTGCCTTATTGTAACGGCCAGCTCCATAGACTTGATGCTTATAGTGGACATTCTGTTAGTGTTGTTGGTGGCCTGGAGAAAATGAGCTGTGTTCTGGACAATTATTGTCTGTCTTGTTAAGAGTGTACATGCCTCCTGGCTATGTTCTGTCTGAACCTTGCTCCATGTTGGTGTTTCCCATGCCAGGGAAATCAAAAGCAAGTCAGGGTGAGATTACAAGCTTGATAGATGGGAAGAAATGCAAGCATGAGGCTGAACCATTATCCGTGTTAAGGCCTACCTGCAATAGCCAAACCAATGCCTGTTATTCAACAAAATCTGTATGACCAGCCCAGGACACCATGGTACTGGAAAGGCAGGAGTGACCAGCTTTTGCTCATCTTCAGAATTCCTTTCATTTGCTGCCTCTGAAAGTCACAGAAGCTGTAGGAGTCTGATTCGAGTGCAGCCTCTTCTTATGGAAAATCCCTGTTTTCGCTGAGAACTTCTCTTGTGTGTCTTCCATAGCTTTCTACTGGCACTTACTTTCACTAAGTCAAGAACTACACTCATCACCAAGGACAAGAAATCTGTTGGATATTCCTTGATTGTTGAATCAATCAACAGATAGAAGTTATATATGCAATGTTTGACATATCGTCCTCCTCATCGGAAACGCTTGGCTCTCAACGTGTGAAATGCATGAGTTGAACAAGTTCATTCAGACCTCATCACAGCCTGTAAAGTCAGTGTTTCCTACTCTGCAATCAGGGAAGTGGCTTTCATATACAAATAGCAAAATTAGTTTTTACAATTCCTGCATGTTTTCATTAAGATATAGTAAATGTACCCCTATTTGTATGGCATGCTGGACTCATTGAAAAGAAAAGTGTAAAAACACAGGTAGATAACCCTAGCTTTCAAGAAGTAAAGAAGTCGGAGGGATGGCCAGCTAGGACTACATAGAGAGACCTTGCCTCAAAAGCATGGTGTTCTCTCTCTCTGTCTCTCTGTCCCTCTCTCTCTCTCTCTCTCTCTCTCTCTCTCTCTCTCTCTCTCTCTCACACACACACACACACACACACACACACACACACATAAAAAGGAGAGGAAGAGAGACACACACAGAGAGAATGAGCAATTCATTTAGCCCAGTAGAAACCTGAGAGGGAGTAAATCACTGTAAGAGACAGACTTAAAACTTGATATGCAAAATAACTTCTTTGGGGAACTGCAGCTACATTTTCCTAATGCATTGTGTATAAAAAAATCCATTTTCACCATAGTTTTTATGTCATGATACCATTTCCATAGAAAGGAAAGGCACAATAAAAATTTTACTGATAAGACTGAGTTTAAAATAGCAACAGCTCACTTTCCTAGGTTTACTCATCTGTGATTTCTAATGTTCATTGGATATTGAGTTTCTGGCATCCTCAGTATAAGAACATGGAAATAATAAGTTCAGTCAGTGTCCTTCAAAGCTCTATAGATTGTCAGGCAATAAAGCTGTTGCCCTTATCAGAGGCAAGAGGCACAGACCCCCATATGACAACCTTGCATTTGTTCATCAATGGGAGATATGGCTTTGTGATTTAGAATTCCTTTCATGTGAGGTATGTTCTCCAAACCCAATTATGAATACTCAGGATTCTTGGTCCCAGAAAGTGAAAAAATTCTTGGGATATTTCTCATCAGTATAAAAAATTCAAATGTATTCAATAGATGAGGCACATGACTAAAAAATTCTGAGGATTGTATAGGAGTTAGGGTGACTTGAGAATAGTGGTCATTCTCCCTGCTGACTTGACCAATCCTGCAAGCAAGCTCCATTATTCATTAGGACAAAACACAGCAGTAGCCTTTTGGTGGCAGAGTGCCAGCCCCTCTTTCTGAAAGAAAGTAAAATCGCCAAGTAAAAGGTAGCCTATATTTCCTTTTTTTACAATGAAAACATTGTAAGTATTCACCTATCTTTACCCTTGCCAGGCATCCAGAGGAAAAGAAAGACCATCCTCCTCCCCAACAGGTATTGACTTCAGCCACATGGCTGGAGAAGTATCTTGTTTTGTGACAGACGTGGGACTGGGTGTGAGTATCTGTGGAAGATGCCAGACACACTCCATCCGGGCAGTCTTGAACTCAGAGATCTATCCAACAGGACCTCAGCATTTCCGGGGTCACACATCCTTATGCTTCAAGAGGAAGGGAACCTTATGAACATTTCTAGGGGAAGGGAACCTTATGAATACTTCAAGAGGAAGGGAACCTTGCGGACACTCGTGATCACAAAAAGTAATTTACAGAGCCCGTGCCTTGCACAAAACATGGAACTGCTGGATCTGCGGGCTGCTTTTCCTGTTTTCACATCACCTTTTCCATTAGCTGTCTCTGAAAGCATCCTCCCTTTCCTATAGTTTTCTCTGAAATAATTTGTTCAGCAGAAATTATTAGGCTTTGTTATTTACCACTCCTTTTAATCTCCAGCAGCTCTGCTTGTTCTGAGTAATTTATTTGAAACTAATGAGCAGGCCGGCCTTGAGGCTATGCAGGACACAGCCCATGGAGGGGCGTGTCTCAGTGACGCCAGATGTGCCTGGGAAAATTAAAGAAGAAAGCAATCGAAACAATCAAGTTTAACAAATATCTATATCTATACCATCTGTATCATCTATATCATGCATATCTATCTATCTATCTATCTATCTATCTATCTATCTATCTTTTCTATCTATATCATTTGTTTTGTGCTAACTTTTTTGGCATCATGGCTTTCTTTGCCACTTTTATCACCATTAAGTAAGGGAAGCGATATGATACTGCTTTTGTTAAATAATTGTAGAACATTTTGTTAACATCTGTGTCTAGCTTCACAGAGAGCTTTTCAGCTACACGAGCCAGCAAAGCTTCAACACCCACAGTTTTAACAGTGCACGTGGACTGTTCTCAACTAGAGTTCTGAACCTCAGGGCAGCTGTGAGCATGACTCTGTTTTTGCATAAGGTTAATTTCTGGTTTTTGCACTTATAATGCCAAGACAGCATTCCAACACAAAGGAAAACTCTTTTTTATATGAAGTATCAATTAGTTTAATATTGTTACTCTCCCTCTGGTCCCCGATGTGTACTTTGTATGGGGAATGTGTATCATGTAAAAGAAAAATCTTCAGATTAACCACTATAGAGACTTTACAACCTGCCATCTGTAGTTAGCTCAGTGTTGTAGCCTCCTTTCTCTCCACATGATGTTTACTCGTAACATATGATAGGATGTGATGTAGCTCCTTTTCTTACTGAAATGTGGGTCATTTTGTACTCATATTATTATAGATGGTGATGAATAAACAGACTGTGTTTTAATAAAAATCCAAAATATTATTAGACCCACTAATGGGTTATGAAAAGCACTACTAACTATATAGTTGTGAGCATAGTTGTGAAAGGCACTACTAACTTCATCTGTGAGCATAAAGCTACCGTACTGTTGTGTTTAAGGCACATACTTTCTACTGACTGGAATACAGAGAAACTAAAACTAAACCAAAATACTGACCCAGAATTTCCTGAATGTCTGAAGAGAAAGTCCACTAAAAGCATGACTTAAAAAGGTCCCAAAAGCACATTTAAGTAAGGCATTTTCACACTATGGGATAAATAGTAGCTGAGTCTTATGTTTTAAGGACGTGCCAAACAGTCTAAGGACAGTCTAAGCTGTTCAGGGGCACAGTGTTTTCACCCAAATGATTTACCCTCTTTCTTTGCTTAAGGGTATGGTGTTTTTACTCTTGCACTGTTTGGCTGTTCTCCTTTCTTCTCATCATATAGCCAAGGAGGCAGCCCATCCTCTGATAAGGGGTCTGGGTGGACACTTCAAGACCATCATGCTTGGTTGCAAAATGGGGGCAGGGAAACCCTACTTCCAGTACCAGTTCTCAGTGAGCATAAATACCCCTTGACAATTTGTCAACATAATTTCTATCACAGGGTAGGTATCTTTGGTGGGAAGGGTGAGTCATAGATAGTAGAAGCTGGAGGATTCAGAAACAGAGTTGAGAGGCTCGGTTGGACAGCACTGAACCCAAGAAGAATAATTACTTCTGATGCCAGCAAGGATTGTCTCCAGAGGTCATTTCTGCTCTCCTAATAGGTTCAATATCTTCCTGTACATATGTAACATGCAGCATTGCCTTTGAGCGAATTCCTGGAGTTGGTGGGTGTTATGATTACATTTTGGTGTCAACTTGACCGTTGCAGACTGTTTGGGGCCCGGCTGTGGAAGGTTAATGGTTGGACTGGCCCCTGAAGATGTTTGCAGGCACTTGACTGACTGCTTGTGGAGAACCCAGCCCATAGTGGGTGGTACTTTCCAGTGGTGGACCCGATAATAGTAGGTGCAAGGAGGAGGGACATGCTCTTCCCTTATCCTGTGTCGACTTGCTGTGGAGTCCACTTTGCGCATGTTGTTTGCTTTTAGAGCATCGTGGCCTTCTTTGTTGTTGTTGCTGCTGCTGCTGTCTCCGTCCTTGGCTGACTTGGAGCTTCATCCTTTCCACATTGCTGCTGTTCCTGCTGCCTTTGGAGCCTGGACTCTGGGCCTTGCTGCTGTTCGCTGTTCATTGCTGACATTGGAGCCCAGTTGTTCTTTACCAACGTCGGAACCCAGCGTCTTGGGATCTTTTGGCTTTGTGGAACATTCCAGTCAAGAACTTATTTATATATACTACATTCTATAGAGAACACTGACTAATACCATGAGTATTCTCTGTCAGCACCTTTCCATTGTTATAACTGAGATATGGATATGGTCTTGATTTTCTGCTACCCCTCACTACATAGCCAGGAAAATCATGTATTTAACTTTAAAAAATATGAAGAATTTCTTAACTTTAGGAGAAATCTTGCAATTTTTGTTGTTGTTGTTGACAAAACCTTGGAAGAAACTTGCCTCACCTGCTGGCAGGCTAAGCTGCTGGCAGAGTGAAGCACAGAGCTCACAAAAGATCTCCGGGACAGAAGGCATTTCAGCTTCTTCAAATTCCAAATCGGAGGTCATTTGGGGTGCACCAGACTGAGTGATCAAAATCCAGAGATCCAGAAATCTAGGAAGGGCAAAGAAAGGCATGACTGGTGGGCTGGACTTTATACCCCTTTGCCTTGCACCCCTCTGAACCTCTGAAGGGGACCCAGGGAGGTCATTCTGGGTTCTCAAAATGACTCATGCAGGCTTTTTGGGGGCAAGATTTGGAATTCAGGAGATTATGCAATGTTATAATTTTATAACTACATGTGTGAGAGTGTAACAATTGCTCTATTTCAAGATTTTTCTGCTGCAGTCTATATTAAGAGCGCACCGGGGACTTTCTTCACAAGGGAGCAAAACTGGCAATGAACACTGTGAGACACAGTCTTAGCAGGACATCACCTTGCAAGACACCTCACCACTTAAGAGTTGAGGGTGACTTTGCCACGCACCACAACCGTCAAAGCTCAGTGCTCAGAAGTCACCTTGCAAGCTACATTTCTCTTGCTGACTCTTTCGATTACTCTTGCTTGATTGGTTTTCCTTTTGTCCTTGGCCACAATCTTCCTTTCCTAGGCTGCCTTTCTTTCCTCCATCTTCCCTGCAGACATCTGATGTAAGTTACTCAGTACCAGATGTGATGTTGCCACCATCTCACTGAAGACTCTGTGGTAGATCTCACCTGGCTACAGGAGAAACTCTGAGCTGCTTCTCTATCATTTTGTACCCTCTAGCTCTACAGGCCACTACTTTCCATCAGTTCCTTTATTGTACGCACAGTGGTTCCTTGAACTTCTACTAGGCTTACCTCATTGACCCTGTAGTTTCTGCTCCTCTGTTCCCTGTACCTGCCTTCTGGTCTTCAACATTCTATTTTGCCTTATGTATTTCCTTTCAATCTGCGCTCCCTTCCAACTTAGAAATCATCTTTGTTCTTAACCCCAATGAAAGCTACTTAGGCATTTTCCCATATGTTCACTGCTACAGTTTGGGGGGTTATGCCTACCATCCCTTGACTCTTTATGTTGAAGCCTTAATGTGATGTTATGAAGAAGTGAGATTTTTGGAGGTGATTAAATCATAAGAGTGGGACCCTCATACACATATTAGTCCTTATACTGGGGACAAGGAAAGACCCCACACTGTTCTATCCTATGAGGACACAGGAAAAAGTACTATTCATAGCCAGCCAATGGACAGTTTTTTGAGGCCAAATCTGTTGTCACTTTCTCTTGGACTTCCAGACTCCAGAACTGTGCGGTGGGTGATGAATTTGTGGTGTTTGTTAGTCACCCAGTTTATGGTAGTATTTTCTTTTTAAAATTTTTTTAAACTTTATTTATTTATTGTGTGTGTGTGTGTGTGTGTGTGTGTGTGTGTATCAGAGAGCACTGTGTGTCCCCGTGTAACACCAAGGGTGACTTTGGGAATCACCCTGGATTGCTTCTACCTCCTTCTTGCTTCGTTCTGGGATTATCCAGGCTTTGCCCACAAGGACAGGAAGTATAACCTTACAGTTTCCACCTGGCCTTTTCATATGGGACCTAGGATCTAAACTCAGGACCTTCTGCTTTCGAGGCAGAGTCTTAACCCCTGAGCCATCTCTCCAGCCCTATAGTATTATTTTATGTGGCAGGCTGAATAGACTAAGGCAACTACTTGAATGAAAGACAGAAGAATCCAGAGAAAAGATTGATGCTAAGAGCAATATTTGAGAGTTGTCAGCATTTAGACCAAGTCCTATATTGTAGATTAGATGTAACTTAGGAGAATATGCAAGAAAAGTGTATCAGGAGGAGTATCAGTATTTAGAAACTCAAATGCAACCCTGATTGTATATCTTTTATATGTCATATGCATAGCATAGAACAAATATCAATATTTGAGCATTAAATTGAATAAAATGTATTTCCCTGACATTTCAGATGTTTATGATTTTCATGATGAACACATGCTAACTTTGCATCTTGCTGATCAAAGGCTGTATCTTTCCCACCAACTCTTGCCCTAATATAATGGTTATTGATAGACTGATATCTTTACCACCTAAATCCAAAGACCTCTTCTATACCATGCATAGATAGAATACTTAATAAAAAATGAACTAATAAGATACTTGCAAGAACCTGAGAAAAACAAACATGAAGACAAGGTGGGTTGATCACATAATGAAATAAATGCTACTACTAAGGCAAGAACAGGAAGAATGTTTTTTATATGGTCACCCAGAGAGACATATAGTTTGGGTTCTCTATGAAAATGACTGTGGACTTACTATTCAATAAACTAAGACCTCAAAATTTGATGCTCAGTCTTTATTCATGGGTTGGGAGACATCATAGTGCAACAATAAAATCCTGAACATCCAAGACATAGAACTATACTTAACGTATTCTCTTAGAATGTATGTGCTGAGTGGGGTGAATCATTACACCTCTGTGTTGTCATGTGGGAACAACAACCCATGTCCCTGGGTATCACAGGTGGAGATAGATTTCTATATAACAGCAAATCACTCTTAAATGATTTACTTGCTTATGAGAGAGAGAGAGAGAGTGAGTCCATGCCTCAGAGCATGTGTGAATGTCAGATGACAACTTCTAGAAGTCAGTTCTCTCCTTCCACCTCATAGGCTTGCCTTCAGATCTACATGCAGTTGATTTTGTTCTTGTTGATGCTATTTCTGTTTCCTCAACTCCATATTGTAGTGAGCTGATAAGCTGGGAACTTTCAACCTCCAAGGATGAACTTTGTCTTGAGTCTGACATCTTAGGCCATTTGGGCATCCTGACATCTACAATCTCTGTTATTTGCCTATAATTTTAAAGTTGTCAACAATCCAAGAAAGTGAAAAAAAAGAACTTCAGACTCTATAGCTGAATGAAGGGTAAGAAGCCTTTCTTTTTGTTGTTGTTTATACTCAAGTAAGCTCTGTGCTGGCTGATATACTTTTATTATATTTGTATGCTAAGTCGAATGAGTCAGTTCAGGAAACAACAGGTAGAATGAGTGATTGTCTGACAGGCAAAATATTTCTGGGGACCTCTTCCTATTTTTTATTAAATGAGTCACAGAAAGGAAATTTGAAACGACCTTTTTGGAGACCAGCATGTGAAGTATCAAAGTTTAATCCAAGGTTTCATAACAAAAATACCCACATAGTACTTCCCACAAAGAGTTTTTGAAGACAGGAAAAGTCAACACAACCTCTTCTTATTCTTGCATAATGAAGAATGGAGTTGAGGTTGGAAAGAAGTTTCTAAAGTTGGCTCAATGACTCAAATGAGGCTGAGCGACTCTATGTGAATGCACCCTGCCAGATTCATTTCTGATGTCATCTACCGCTAGGCAAGAGTCAGCCTTTTGTCTCAATGCCTTAAAACACAGACTGTCAATATCTTACGGGTTTTAAGGTTAGGAAACAGGAAATGTTTGACTGAGCCATTGCTATGCCTTGTGTCATTGGCTGAAGAGAGTGATTAGTGCTCATCTAGTGGAAGAACTAGTCTGGAGGGTCTAAGATGGCTTCACTCATGCACCTGGGATCTTGGCCATGGCTGGATGTCTGAATTAGGTCTGAATTCTACAAAGAAGTACCTACATAGTGCACCCTGTGAAAAGTGGTTCCTAGAATGAATTCTCTGACAGTGTAGATAGAAGACACAGGTATTGTCAAGTCTTGGAACATCAATTCATGCTATTTGTCAAGTTTGCTACTAATGCAGCGGTCTCTTCAGCAAAAAATTAACAAAGAATTTGTGATGATTTTTGTCCTGTTATACAGGCTCATGTGTGATAAATGTTAGAGACAGGCACAAATCACATTCCTCTGCAATATGCCATTGTTTAGTTCTATATAAACCTTTTTCTGTGCATGCTGACAGTTCACGGCTAAAATTGCCTGTAATTCTCTATGTAAGTTCTCTCCGGCCATAATATTTTTCTCAGTTCACTCAAAGGCTAAGTGGGAAAATCCAGGCACTTAATGCTTGGTTAAGTGGCTCCCAGTGAATTCTAGGTAGGAGGTTGTCCAGATCAGACTGTTCCCTCTTTTAAGTTCTCCACATTGTGCAAAAATATTTTTATTTTCCCCAGAGACTATATTGTTTAAGTAGCTTTGACTTCACTTGGAGTGCAAATGCAGAGGCAAGATGACTCTGCACCTCAGCAGACACATGAGCACAAGTCTCTGTTCAGCACCAAAGTGATAAATATCTTATTCTTGAAAGAAAAAAAGAGAAGTGTCTCTTTTTAAATTTATCAGAGTTGGAGCATATGAACACATGGGCATATTTACACTCCTGTCAGCAAAATCAGATCTCCTGAAGCCCACTGGGAGGATACCCAATACTGCGATGGCGACAACCCTACCAACCTATTCTGACCATCTAATGTGTATCAAGAAACCTCCTCTAGGGGGAAAAGTCTCTACTGTCCCCCAGGCTCCAGCTCAGATCAAGCTTTGTTACTGACACAGCCTTGGAATTGCTGTTGTCTGTTTGTTGGGATGTTTTCTTTCTATTCATTTGGACCTGTTCCTGCCCATGGTATCTTGTTCCTGAAGCTGGACTCTGACTAGAAGGTTAGCTGACCTCCTGCGGCTTCCAGCTTCTGCCTCCTTAAATTCTGCTGCAGTTGTTTCAACCCTTGGTGGCCATTCTGAAACCCTTACCTATACAGACATATATACATAGACATGTGTCATGGTTTAGATGTAAGTTTTCCCCACAGACTCATATATTTGTATCCTTAGCTGCTGTTAATATTTGGCAAGGTCTTGGCAATTCTGAAAGGCAGAAACTTGCCGGAGGAATGCACGTCACAGAGGGCAGAACTTGAGCTTGGATAGCTTAGCCCTGTTTCCTCCTAGTCTGCTCTTGCCCTCTCAGTCTTCATGATGACAATGACATGAACCTGTCTTCTCTTTCTGCCATTAGTCACGTCTTCTGCTATGCGATTCCTGCCATAATGGAAAATATCCCCTCTGGAACCTTATGCTAAACAATCTCCCTTTCTTCCCCAAGTTGGTTGTGTATAAATAATGTCCCACAGCAAAAGGAAAGTGACTACAACAGCAAGTTTTCTGGGTGATGGCTGATATGTGATGTGAGAGTTAATATTGGTAGTTAAGATTGGAATGAAAGAACTCATGCTTTCCTTGGGCAGCTACCAAGGGAATCAGGATGCTTGGCAAATTTCTGCCAAAGAAACTGATGGGCCTTACAAATAGATTGTTATTTAATGAATTCTGACATCATGGAGACATAATGTGTTTGCCTATGTTTGTTAAATAGTACACTCACAACAGAGATGAAGGATAAATATTCCAATACCTTGAGCCTCATCTTAAAGGTGAAACATCTCTCAACTATGTTTTCAGAACTAATCAGATGTTGGGCATGATAAAACTTCAACTGCCCACCGCAATTACCTGGTTAAATTACCTGCTTATCATTCAAGCCAGACAGTTCCTTCTCTCCTTCTTTCCTCCCTCCTTCTTTCCTCCCTCCTTCTTTCCTCCCTCCTTCTTTCCTCCCTCCTTCTTTCCTCCCTCCTTTCTTTCTTTTTTCTTTCTTTCTTTCTTTCTTTCTTTCTTTCTTTCTTTCTTTCTTTCTTTCTTTCTTTCTTTCTTTCTTTCTTTCTTTCTCTCTCTCTCTCTCTTTATCTTTCTTTCTTTCTTTCTTTCTTTCTTTCTTTCTTTCTTTCTTTCTTTCTTTCTTTCTTTCTTTCTTTCTTTCTTTCGTTCTTTCTTTCTTTCTTTCTATTTCCACACAGAAAATAATATATCATAAAGAATAGTAACAAAAATGTACAATATGAAGTCATTAGTGTATATTGTAAAGACCAATAATAATCATAATTGTTTATTGCAAAAAATATTTGTCTCAGGGAAGAACATTTTATCTCTGATATTGTTTAGAATTCCACAAGGGTCCCCCTCCCCTTGGTGGAGAATGAAAGCATATAGACATCAGGTTAGTTTAACTCTGCTGATGCCAATACATGCCTCTCACTGCCTGTGCCTGGGACAGTTCTCAGCAACACTGGTTACTCTAGACCTCACACAGCTCATGGCTCTGATGAGCCATTTGTCCTTGCAAAGGGGCTAAACAGGGCTTTAGGCTTCACTCTTAATTTCAGCAGGAGTGTAGCTAAGCATTATAATCCATGAGGTAAGAGCCTGAGTAGTCAAGAAGTAAGAGAGTCCATCAAATTTCAAATTCTGTTATTTCCTGATAGTTGAAGAAAATTGAAACTGATATAGTGGTGAAATATGGAATTAGACTGAAATGTTTTCATTCAAGATTGTTTTTCTTTACATATCTTAAGCAGTCTTGAATTCAGGGTCCTCAGGTCTCTGTTTTCTGAATGCGACCCCATGTTTGACTCATTGGATTTTTCTGGTGTTGACATAATCACTAGAGATGAACTATAATCTTTCTGAAAGGAATAGTTGGTAGAAATGCTGGTGGACCCAAGTCCAGGAAGTATTGTTTATCTCTGTGGGGAGAGTGTGGATGCTTGTGGTAGGAAACCAAGATGGACCTGTTCACAAAGAGAAGAGGCTAATTTGGTCTTTCTTCATTTGTTTTGGTGTTTGAATTGTTTTGTGAAAGCAAGTTGATGTATTACACTACTG